>OU896708.1:515831-1189347 GCA_918026855.4 Phaedon cochleariae | reverse complement strand
AATATCAGAACTTCAAAATATGTGTGAGCAAAGGACCCTGTAATGTAAAGGGGCCTGGTTCGCAGCTTTTACATCATTAAAAAAATATGCCTGGATAGCGTTCCCGCGGATCCAATTATGGTCATTAAATTATTGAGAGGTTTTCTGAATTTTGCTGCTCAAATACGTGCGTATCGTTGTAAAATTTCGTATTTCATTCAATCAGAGAGCAAATATGACATTTGTTAGATTCCCAAATAATAGAACTGAATAGAATTCAACCCAATAAATATTTACTTGCTAAATCTCATAACTAAGAGTTCTAGGATGAACAGAGTCGCCCCAATTGTCAGCAGGAGCGAGATAGTACTGTTTCGACCCACCAGGTCTCAATCAGCCGCCCTCGGTCTGCTGACAACTGGGACAACTCTACGCTTCGGGTATATCACCCATTTCGAAGACGCGGGTATAACATGAAGTTGAAGTCATGTTGTATGTTGTAGCCATCTTGTGGCAATGCTCTAAGGTAGGATACAGATATCGGGACACACACTTGCACACACTGTATGGCGCTGCCATCTATAGTCACACGTACAGACCCCTACGTCTATACGCTACAGAGTGGTACTACAAGTAAATCACTCTGCTGACATAACTAAGAGATCTAGGATGAACAGAGTTGCCCCAATCACAGTTTAAGGAATACCCATTCCTTAAACTGTGCCCCAATTTTCAGCAGGAGCGGAACAGTACTGTTTCGACCCACCAGGTCTCATCAGCCGCTCTCGGTCTGCTGACAAAAAACTATTTATACACCAAGGTAATAAAGAATGTCATTATTACCCAGGGGCCAAGATCATATCCTGGGGCTTCAGCCGAGGGGTATGAGATCCCGTGGTAATAATAGGTATTGTTTACTACAAATTATGTATTATTTCACCACTAGCTCTTAAACAATCCATTATTTACTCCTTTTCGAGGCGTAAAGTGTGTTTTTACTACCAAGGTAGTTTTCGTAATTTTATGAACCACTATATAGCAATGAATGCACTGTTCTGATCAGAGATTCGCAGGAATGGCACTGGAATCTAGTAGGTATTTATCAATAACGATTTGTCATATGCTGTCCATATGGTCATGCATGGCTTAGAATAGGAAACAAGTGCTTTCATAGTGACAATATATAGGTCCACACTTCGGTTTCACATAACTAAAATGATTGAAATATGTTGCTAGTGGTGAAAAAAATGTAATATATAAACCTTGGTCGCCATTTTGTCGCTCGCTGTTTTATAACAGAGCCCTTCTATATCTCAGCTATTAAAATAATTGGACAAATTCTTGCCAAATTTCAAACTGGTATGAATCTCTGGGTATGATGATGATATGATTCAGTTTTTTCACAAACATATCCTTTTGGACAGTAGTATACCGTGCGATTTTTTTTTATTAAAAATGAGGTCGATTTTTCAAGTAATTAAATTGGGCATAAACTAACCTCATAAATCATGATATTGTTCTTCATGGTTTTGAACCCCCACATATTTGAATTTCATGTAATTTTCTTTCAAGTATCGAAATTACTTGTGTAAAAAAACAAGTTCAAACTATTCGATTTAATCCATCAATTAATATATGTAGAATTCTGCAATAAATCATATTGGATGAAAAAAGTGAATACAAAATATTTATAATATAATATAAAATATATAAAATAAAGAATCAAATTTTAAAAACTAAATAACAAACTTCTATTCTCCTGACTAGCGCATCTCTGGATGATATCATCAACATTCAGACATTTAACCTTTCTTGAACCATTTTGGATCTTATCCAATCTCTCAGCCTTCTGAGGGCTGAAAAACTCATTTCGGAAGATGCAACACTTGCAGGCAGACAACATAATAGTTCCAGAAGAATGTCTATGTTAGGAAACACATTTTCTTAGATACATACATTTCAGAAACGATCTTCTGAAAGGAGTACATTTCATCATTCTCCTCAAAAATGGTCGGAAACTGTTCAAGTATATTTGTCATACCTTGATATATTTCCTCATCTGTTTTGTTTTCTGTTATTGATGGTACACATAGATAAAGGATCTATAATGGGAAAAAAACGCAGTTTTTCGTCCTGATAAAAAAATTTATTAGTAAAATGTTTTCAATTATTTACAAAACTAAATAATTATTCATCATTCAGTGACCCCAAAACAAAAAAAAATAAGAATCACTTCAAATTAGTGCTTCACGTTACCTCCCTAACAGCCTTCACAAAAATAATGTCGACTATCATTAAAACTTTTAGCTGAAACTCTACAGGATTATTTGATTTTCTAAATGGAATTTGCTATTACACAAGTGGGTTTTAATGTCTTTCAACTCACTAATTGATATCAGAACCCAGCATACTATGTAGTTTTGATAGGTGTTGGAAAATGGTATAAATGAAAGATTTTATATTATAGGTAATGTTTCTAGTTCCCCTTGTATTAGGTATATCATCAACAATTATAATTCTAATAATTATCTTGAACAGAGTTCCAAATCATCCATGATGCTTTGTAATTACAATTATCATTACAAATATCAGTCTTTGTCAACCAAAAAGTGGAAAAACTAGTTGAGAGATTTTAGACTTCATTCAAAATAAATTTCAAATTTTACCTTATACCAGATAAAAACGAGAAAATCACTCCATTGTTTCAACAATACAGCTATCACATTTTTATTGTCACCAAATCGTCTACAGGGTGATCAAAATGATATCTTATTGAATATACAGTGCCCGTCTAAAGTCCGTTCCCCCCTGCTAATTTTTGAACCACCTGGTATATCCCAACAAAATTTAGAGGGCTCAAATGGGACATAAAAACCTACTTTTTCATGAAAAAAATGAAGCAAAAAATTTCAAAATGGTGGCTGAGCGCCATCTTCAATATTTTATTAAACAGAACACCCAGTATATTATTCCATTTTCGAAAATTGCTCATAATTCTGTGTTTTTGGTTGGGTTTGGAATGAACAAAATTTCACCTTTCAAACGTTATTAATATTTCGAAAACAATTGAATTTAGGAGTGTATTAGAAAAAACTGTTGAGAATTATTAGCAAATTTCGAAAATGGAACAATATACGGGGTGGGGTGTTCTATTTAAAAAAGTATGGAAGATGGCGCTCAGCCGCCATTTTAAAACTTTCAGCTTTGATTTTTTCATGAAAAAGTTGGTTTTCATCTCCTATTGAAGCCCTCCAAATTTAGTTGCGATACATACCAGGTGGTTCAAAAATTAGGGGGGGAACGGACTAAGACGGGCACTGTATTGTCTCATAATATATGGTGATTCTAAATTCGATGTAAAAATTTTAATGACGTATTATTAGGACCAAAATGAGACTTTTTGTTCTTATAAACAATTTTTTTTGTTAATAAAATCATGTTAACCCAGTTTTGGTAGAGTTGGAGGAGGGTCCACCCTCGTAGGAGGTGCATTTCAGGACATAGTTTATATGAAGAGAAAGTCTATACAGGGTGTCCCTCCGGGAACTGCATCGATCAATATATAGAAAACCATAGGTGGGCCGAATTTGAAAATTTGGGAGTTCACTATTGTTGATAAGTGCTATCCGGCTAAAATATTTTGAAGATTGTGGCACTTCCGGTTGTACCGGAAGTGGACCCCAACTTCGTTATTTTAAATGGGACACCCTGTATATTATCAAGGTTTTAGATTTTACGCATGATTCTGAACATGTTTCATGTATAATGTCCTATACCCAAGTCTAACCGTTTTCGAAATATTTCAAATTTCAAGTTGAAAATTGCCTTTGCAGTCCGAAAAATATTTTTTTTCATTTCTGGACAGGATCATTTATTTAGTACTTTTCTAGTGGCGTAGAAGTTGTGGAGAAAAACACGCACTACCCATTCAAAATCTTCACCAATTATGACACACAAAACATAGCTTATTATCAGTATTGAATCTCGAAAATTATGCATTTTAGAGGGTTAGTTTACATAAAATCACACATCCTGAGGTCCTGTGCATATATTATGAAACACCCTGTATATGAATGCTCATGTCCTTTCAACAATATTCAAAAACTGTGGTTCTAGATGAAGTCAAGTTTTTCCAAATGTTGGTAATAATTTTTCAACAATTAATGAAGGTGTTCTCTGCAGTTGAAATCTCAGATCAACAAAAAATAATCATGTCCATGTAGTGAAAACCCATTCAAATTTAAAAGTATTAATATTTTCAACCTTTGTAAATGCAGTAACAATACAACAATACTGGTGTTTGTAGAGTCAAATGTCATCAGAAATAAAAAAAAGTGTTTGGTAAAAACATTCCAACTTATATAAATAATACATGACTTCTGACAGTATTTGAGCTAATCATAGTTTATAAAAGCTGAAATTGGGAATCAATCTTGTTGATACCTGGTATATCCTCATCTGATCTACTTATATTATTTAAAATTACAAAGACATTGTTTATTCAGCTGTGGTTTTGTTCTCTTCCAAGTTTGGAGGGTGCCATTTTAGTCGTTCTTCATAAAATTTGATGACCACTTGGGGGCATTTTAAGTTAGCCTGTTTGGCAGGGACAAGATCTGCCTCATCAGTGCCTGTCCATTTAATAAGGAACATTAATTGACCTAAAAACATGATAAAAATGTATAATTTTGATTGTAGAGTTAGATTAAAATATGTGATAAATGTAATTCACATGGTTCAGAGATTATTAAGTACTTCAAAGTTTATTACAACTTATATTAAATTTCATCAACAACTGAAAACTTTACATATAGTCCAATAAATGAAGGAGGAAAAAAAGGCAAAGTTAACGTTAATTACGGTTGGAAGTAGCTTTTGGTACCTCATTAAACATGAGACAAAGTTTGACTGGAAAACGCGTGCGATGGCGGAGAAAATGGCCCCAAAAGACCAGAAAAATAGGTTCTCAGCCAATATCTCCTAAAATATGGCAGTTAGAGATTTTCGGTTCCGATAAAAATTGAAGTTCAGTTAATTCTCGACAAAAATGGTCCTTATCATTTTTCTCGAAAATTTGCCCGGTTTCGAGAAAAACGGCACGAAGCGCACCTCGAATAATGAGCTTCTGTGTTGTATGCCGGAGAGCACAGTACGTGTATTTACACATCGGCGGGGGGACAAATTATTCAATAACTTTGTTAAAAATGCATATTTTCTCATGATTCAAAGTTCATATGAAAGAGGAATTCTGCTGCTATCATACCCTGCGTGGCCGCATGGTTTGTAGTAGAGTCACTGAATGTTATTAGTTTGATAAGAGTTCGGACACAGAAATGACAACGGTTAGGGTTTTTGAATGTTTAGATTTATTAAGTTACACACCTTGCATTGTGACAAGAGTACCATAGTCGTCCCGCGCTTTTTCATTCAAAACTGTTTGAATTTGACAATACATTTTATAAACGTCAGAATTAAAATAAAATTTCATAATTATACATTCGAGATGAAATCAGCTATGGAAATCACTTGCTGTGTAATAAATTGTACCAATTCTGAAAAAAATTGATATCATTTATTCAATTTTCCGAAACAAATATCAACCATTCGCTTATGGAAGGAAGATATGAAATGGCCTGGGTGCAAAATCAATTTGAAGACGAGCGAAATTTGTGAGGTACTCATTGAAATTCACTTCCTATAACAGCATCTGATTAGAATGAAACTATATTTTAGGCCCATTTTCAAACAGATGATTTCAAAATCTGTTTGAGAGAATCTGCTGTTTCATCAATTTACAAAGCAGACGATTTCAAGAACAGAATTCCATTATTATCATCACACAAAATACAAAACAAAATAATCATGGAGAAAGAGGAAATTATCGCAAAATTACATAGTGAAATTGAGAATTTGAAAACGAAACTAAGAAAAGCAAGTAAACTACAAAGTGATATATTATTGAATGGCGTTTTTGGTGTCGACCAAATTTAAAATTCAACAGTGAAAAGTGAATAGTTATTTATGAATCAAGGGAATTATGTATGAGTGCCATAATAATGCTAGAGGTTATCGTTTTGGAGATATTTTTTATATCGATCCATGTTACTCAGCTCCTAGGCGCTAAGTGAAGTTGCTGAGAACTTTACAAAACCAAGTATTTGGTAGGTCTAGTCAAAATAAATTACTTTTTTCCTATCAAATGTTTATCGAAAAATGATTTGTTCTCTGTATTTCAACACCCTGTATCCGGACACAAGCTTATATAGACTTTATTTCTTATAATTGTCTCAGAAATACTTCACTTGAGAGTACTTTATTTTATATACTTATCACTGGAGTACAGTTTCACATACAATAAGGAATTATAGCTATAAGTTCATCCATATGTGTATATTTTCTAATATTAAAATGTTACATGCATTCTTTTCATTTATATAACAGTTGTTCTGCTAGAAGTGTATCACTATGAATTGAAGTGGGTGTTTGTACCCTATAACCATTGTCCATCTACGGCTATGATTGATTTGACAGAAGATATAACCTCTAAAATCGTATCTGACAATCAGGCGCTACTAGGGAAATTGAAAAGACAAAGAGCAGAATATATGTCTTATTCTTTTATTCACCTAAACCATTGTATTATAGAAAATAGAAAAGGACAAAAGTTCAGCTGTGTCCGAACTCTTATCAAACTAATACCATTCAGTGACTCTAGTTTGTAGCAGACGACCCGAGCGCCACGTAGAGCACACACGCGGCGAACGACGGAGGAACAAAAGTAATAAATTATAGCGTGTATATTTAGATATACTGTTTTTTTTTCCGGGATATCAAAGGTATGACTTATATACATCGATGGAAAGGTGGGAATTCTCCCGTTACACTAGTTAAGGTGTTAAAATGTTAGAAATAAAGAGCACGGAGAAAAAAACCACCGAAAAAAAAAGTGCGTTTTTTCCTTGACCCCGCTTTTTCTAATTTTATTGAAAAATGGACGACTTCGTCTAAAAAAGTAATTGCACAATCGAAAAGTAGACCTTCTTAGCTTTCAAATGATGTATCATAGAAATCAATCGGATCATGTATAAATTTTTAATTGATGGTTGTTCACAAAATTTCCCCGCGCTCCAAAAACATCAAAAAATTGGGATTCAATAAATAAAGATTACATGAAAATTTAAAAAAATTAGGGTATACAAATTTCAGGGATGACAAAGGACCTTACGAGGGCCCATAATCAAGAGAATTTTGAGTAAATTAGTGCAATACAAAAAAAATAGGAACAAATTCCTGGCGAGGTCAAAATTGACCGGGAGCAGAAAGTTTGACCCATGTTCCGATATGGCCAAAAGAGTCAAGCGTGACTCAATTCACAGGGTATGATAGCAGCAGAATTCCTCTTTCACATGAACTTTGAATCATGAGAAAATATGCATTTTTAACAAAGTTATTGAATAATTTGTCCCCCCGCCGATGTGTAAATACAGGGACTGTGCTCTTCGGCATACAACACAGAAGCTCATTATTCGAGGTGCGCTTCGTGCCGTTTTTCTCGAAACCGCGCAAATTTTCGAGAAAAATGATAAGGACCATTTTTGTAGAAAATTAACTGAACTTCAATTTTTATCTGAACCGAAAATCTCTAACTGCCATATTTTAGGAGATATTGGCTGAAAACCTATTTTTCTGGTCTTTTGGGGCCATTTTCTCCGCCATCGCACGCGTTTTCCAGTCAAACTTTGTCTCATGTTTAATGAGGTACCAAAAGCTACTTCCAACCGGAAGATGAAAATAGTGCGTAATTAATGTTAACTTTTTCCCTTTATTTATTGGACTAATAGAATGGAATATGTATTCATTCATCTCATAGACCATTTTACATCTGTATATGAAAAGTCAGCATGGCATATTGATTCAAAATCATGAAAATAAAACTCAATACATACAATACTTGTCACTGATGCCATAATCCAATTCTCTGTACTTTTTATTTTTTTTATTATTCATTTATGATTCAGTGCTTCTATAGGAGAATAAAAACCCATCATAAATGAGGACTTGAAAAAAATTGAGAAATGGCTTTATTCCAATCTTCTTTCTCTTAATTCTAATAAGACTCAATATATAATTTTTCGTCAAAGAAATAAACAAAATATTGATCTGAATATTAGAATAAAAAATGAACATTTGAAACAAACTGCCCATACCAAATACCTTGGTATTTGGATTGATGAGAAATTAACATGGGGAAAGCATATTGACATCCTCATAGGAAAAGTATCTCCCATTATTGGTGCTTTGAGAAGAGGTCCTAAACTTAGTACATATACATCAAATATTTTTCTATATTCACATATACTCAGTAGAATTAACTATCTCATAAATATTTGGGGATCTTGTTTCAAAATTATTTTCAACAAAATTTCTATTCTATATAAAAAGGCATTGAAAGTATTGTATCCTCTTCCATATGATACTCCAACAAATCAACTGTATAAGGAAACTAACACATTTTCTTTGGAAGAGCACTTTTTAATCAATACTCTCAAAATTTCCTATTATATCATCAACAAAAAGCTTGAATCAAATTTTATATTAATTAGGAATTTCCAAATTCATGGTCATCACACTAGATAATATCACTTGTTTCATCTTGAAGCTGCAAATTCTAAACTTGGGCAATAAAAGTTTACACATGAGGTGATTTTGAAATTCAATAAATTACCAGATGATATCAAAAACAGCCCAAATATTATGCAATTCAAAAATAAAGTGAAGAAATATATTTATATACAAAGGAATGATCAAAGCTGAAAGACTATGAATTTCCTTTTTTTTTCACTGTTTTTATTTTTCCCCTTCTTGTTCACTATTTGTTATTTCAATTATACAACAATGGATAATACTTAACTTCATGAATGATCTTATACCAGGAATTACTGTCTGATCATTCATGTCATTCCTACTAGAAAATTAATTATACTTTATATATTATTTGTATGAAATGTATCAATGAAGAAGAGAATGTAATGCAATAACTGAAATAAATAAATAAAAATAAAAAAATCTAGAACTGACAATGATAAGCACAGATTCAAATCAGTACAAATTATTTCATAGTTAGAACATAGAATAGGTACTGTTTAATATATTGGAATCATGTTCATTGGAAACATTCAAGTCTATTCATGGAAGTGATAAAAAAGCTGAGGAAATTCCTTTGTATTTGTTTTCTTAGGAAGGAAAATAATGTTCTTATGTGCACTATTTTTTCATTTTAGTTATTACTTCAGTTTAATTTAAGCTGATGTGACACAAATCAGGAGTCATAATATGAAATATGATATCTAAATGCCTACTAGTGAATTATTCAATACTATTTATTCAGCAAAATTGTGTAATTGTATTCATGAGATTATTCTAAAGAATTTAAATGGGTATTATGGCTTTAATGACCAAGAACAACTAACATTTTTATTATTACTCTCAAAAGTAATTTTAGTTCCTGGAATCTATTTATCAAAATGTAATCACCCATGAGGGGAAAAAATATATTCTAGTTTTTCAAGTTATTTTCTCATTGATCATCAGTTTTAGCTTTAGTTTTTTCTTTGAATATTATGTTTCATTGGGTTTGGTTTTCATTGGATATTTCACTTACCAGGACTATCAGTTGCTCCAATTATCTTCTCAGGCTCCAGACCCCTGTCAAAACCCAAAGACTTCTTCTCATCATTTTTCCTCTTAGGCCCCTTTACTTCAGACTGAATACTGTTAGATTTCCTTTTACGTTCATTCTCTTTTTCTTTTCTGGTCTGCTCTTTTTCAAATGCTTCTATTAGACCCGGGCAATCTAGGTGTCTTTCTGGCTCCCATGAGTTGTCTTCCTCTGAGAATCCTACCCACTTCAGGAAGTACTCCTTCACACCCTTGTCATTGATTCTACTACTGATGATCCTCTCAACTACATAAACTTCTGCAGCCGGTTCTGCATCTGTTGTTTGAGTGGGACTGCTTCTTTTACTCATCTCAGATAATTATTATCTATCCACTGAAAAAATAATTGTTAAAAAAAATTATAGGTTAGGTTAGTCTGGGAAACTTCACAGCCGAGCCGTGTACAACAATAGATTTCACCTTCTGTAAATTGGACCAGAATAATTCAATCAATTCGAACAAGATCTAGTAGATTCGCAATGGATTTTCGAATTCTTCTATAAACGAACATTCAGAATGATCAAAGGACGCCAAATTTTTAAAGCTTTTGCTTTTTTGTCACTTCGCACTTCGGCAATAATTGTGTTAACTATTAATTCATATTCACCGTACGCACTTCAAGGCTATCCGTAAAGACCAATCAAAACGTGCAGAAGCTGCGCTTGCGTGGTGACGCTCCAGCTGTATGATTATTTCATATTTCATATTTCTTTCAGCAAACACCCCAATGACCCCAAACACAAACACGTTTCACCATCTTAGCTTCGCCTCTACTGATATGCTGATGAAAAACCGCTACCCAATTGAAAGACATCAGTGATTCGAATTTACCGCCATAGCCTGAATAGTTCTGATTGGTCTCTACAGTGATCAGAACGTGCATACGGTGAATAGAAATTCTTGCAACGAGTGTCAGACCTGTCTACCTTCCTTGTCTTTTATGATCTGTGATCTCGGCGGTAACACATTTCTATGGTAACACTAGAGTGACTATATAAATAGAGTGCCGTCAATAGTGGTTCACTTTTTGATTGGTCAGGCCATTAAGATGGAGGTGCATCCGCATGTTTTATTTTCTCCAGCATTCTCTCATGATTCTATGCATTCTGTGTCACTTTTTCACTGTTTCTTGCTGTTTGTCTGTCTGTTTACCATTTCAGGAAAAACTGTGATTACTTTATAAACAGAAATAGAATAAAAAAAACATAAATTTGAAAATTTTGAGAAGACCGAAGAACTCTTCATCGTAAGTATTTTTGTATTATGTAATAATCCTAATGATTCTTCAGATATTACAATATAGAGTCATGAACATGAAAAAAATGAAATATAAAAAAAATATCTGTAATCTGAAAATGTGAATTCTTACAGAAAATAACTACTTTTGTACTGATCTGTAGCATTGAAGTTGAAAGGGTTTTGCAAAATTTAAGAAATATATACCTGCCTACACTCAATACAAAAATCCTTCTTTTCATTTGTAAAGTCAAATGGTAACAGCACAGGAGATGAAAGTGATTACTGAGTGATGGACATATTTGTATTGAGATGGAAAGTATTGTGCAATGTCTGGAATGTTTTCCAGTTTTCTACTCACAACCTATATAGAATACTTATTATGAAGTAACCTAGGTGCCATTGATTTCTCAGTATATCTACATGAAAAATAGAATCCCATATACCTTATATTATTGTACTATCATTATCTGATAGGGTAGAATCAATTCAATTTCTTTAATCAATTAGATAAGATAGAAAACAACTGGAAAACAGTTTTGATAATTATGATTTTGTATTGATTTAGAAAAAATAGTTATTTATTATACAAGGGAAAAAAGTAGTAGATTTTAGCTCCAGGTTGTGTTGTCTCCCGACGCGTAGCGGAGGGAGACAACAAACCGTGAGCTAAAATCTAATATTTTTCCCGTGTATAATACACTATTTTTTTCTGTGACAGAAGAAAGGACGAATCAATATTGAGAAGATATTACATTATTTTGATATCTGAAAATTATCGACGTGAAATTTTAAGTTTTTAACAGTAGGGACACCGCGTTGTAGGCATCTTTATCATTCATTTGAAGTAATCAAATATCTGATGTCACTTCTGTCAGTCTAATTTTGTGATTTTATTTCAAGAAATCGCGATTGCGAATTCAGTGGTTATTTAGCAATACACGTAACCGCGAAGTCGAATGGAAGATAAAAGGACTTGCAGTTCTTTCTCGGAGACGGTATTATTGACTCATTTTTCGGAACTATAGCACAACAAAAGCCATCAACAGTGTATATATATATGTGATATATATCCGGGAAAGAAGTACTCACTTTTTTCCCACGGGAAAAAAGTAATTTATGAAAAGTGACATTTTATAACCTGCCAACAGGGATGAAATGCCAAACTTTTTTCCCGTCACAGAAAAAACATTTTTATTTCCTCCCAGATGCCTGATTCTTGTATTGCTTGTGGCAATAAAAGAACAAAAGGAGGACTTATTTTTTTCCAATTTCCCAAGGATCCCATAAGAAGGACAGAATGGGAACAGAAAATGGGCAGGGGATGGAAATCCTCAAAGTACTCCTTTTTGTGTGAGGTGAGAAATAATATATTCAGAAATTTTTAATTTGATTTAATCTGATTCAATGAAAAGAAAAAATGGACTTTCTTGTGGAAAATTCAAAGAACATAAATTTGAAAATAATCAAACAGTACTGGAATTGTAATGTGAATCATTTAAGAAAGCCAACAATTATACCTATAATCTTGAAAAAAAAAACCCCAGACAATCTCAATTGCAATAGGAGACAATGAATTGATTCATATGTATGTTTCAAGTTGAATGTACAATTTATTTCTAGTTTGTCATTAGTAGTATCATTTGTCAGGAAAGTAAGATATTTGAATAGATTTTTCAAATTATAAAGTGATTTCAAAAGTTATGAGAAAACACATTTTAATCACATCCATAAAATGTCATCACATAATATACATTATAATAATCTGAATTAGTTGATTGCTCGTCCAGTTCCCTATTTCTTATTCTACTTCCCTTAATTTTTTTACTTCTGTGTACTCCAGTGCTTCCTCCATACTTCCTTCATACTTCCTCTACTCCTGTTACCAAATAACTAGCCAAATAATTGAAATGTGCCATTGTAACATTTGCAAAATGAATAATCATTAGTGGTAAATTGACCCTACTCTCTTGATGGAATTTCATAAGAATAGAAAGTACTTCACATATGTTTAAATTCCTACAAAAATAAATATCTTCCCTTGAGTACCTACTCAAATACAAAATTGTTTTTCACAAACACAGTACCTACTGGTAGGTACTATTAAATTGTGATCACCTGAAGAATCTGTTGTGTTAATGAATTATGTTGTATGTCAAAATTTTATTTGAAATCTAACCATTTGTGAAGAATTGTTTCAATTTATTTCGAAATACTGACTCAAATGGAAAATTTCTAGGTAAACCCACAAATATAGTCTTTTACATATTTAATTTATAGATTTTACTATTCTTACATTGATACGGAAAATTACTTGGCCACTGAAATTTTAGAACAAACTAAATTTGGTACATTTCAGGATGAACTATGTAGACTTTTAAATTTATTTCTCTTAGACATGATTTTCCATTTAAGTGACTTGAAATATTCAGAATTCCAGGTGGTGTATAAGCTTTAGTCCTGACTGAAATATCAGATGTATGTGTGATTTTACATAGAGGATTTTACCTATAACTCCCATGTACTTTAATGAGAATTTATATTTGCTTAGAATTGTATTGACATGTTATAAGTAGGTATCAATTAACAACAGAAAGAAATATTCAGTATTGTGACATTGATGCCACAATGGGCATTTTGCATAATATGTAACCTTCCTGGTGCCTCCCAAAATTTCCTACATGCCCAGTACTTCCTACAGCTGCACAACAAACTTCCCTAGACCTTCACCCCTCGATGAAATGATAAAAAAATATTTCTAAATCAAATTATCATCATATAGCTTCATGGTCCAACAAAAGAGAGAAGTGAATTCAAATAATTTCAAGAGGGGTGGTGCACCAAGGGTGAAACGATATGAGGCCAACCAAGATGTTATGAGGTCATCCTCGGCAATATAAGAGCAAGCTGAAGCATTCTGAGGACAAATCAGGGCAACATGAAGGAACTACCAAGATGATCATTGAGTATTGGGAGATCGCACAGTATTTATTTGAAAGCCCTAGGTGTGATTCTTGGCGAGAATTTTTGTCTTTTGCAGAAGGATTATAGTTCACTATGATGCCAAAATCCTAGAATATGTTTCATCATCAAATTACTTAGATAGGTACTCTGTTTTCAAATTATTGTATATGTATCATTAAGCAAGTACCAATGAATTATTTTTCTGAAAGAATGTCAATGAATTACTAAAGTTATAATTAAAAAGTTCTAGTCATAATTACTTTGATGAAGTTAATTGATAAATATACTGAGTGTCAAAGTATTCTTCAGGCAGGACATGGTTTCTAGAGTGCCTTAGGAATTTCAAACCTCTACCCAACTAGGCAATGTCCATCAGATTGGTTGAAGCGAATCCAACACACTCCAGATGCACAGATAAAAATGCTTTTGAAAAATCGAATGTACCAATTTTTTTCTGAATACCATATATGATCCAACTTGCCCATAGAATCCAGAATAAGTTAAAATATCCATGGTATACCTTTAAAAATTCCCACTTTATTTTCTGGTGAATTCAACACCTTTGACAACCGTGGCTTGTCTAATGAACTCGTTGACACTTGGTATGGCTCAAAATATAATTAGAGAACAATCTCTGAATGTAAAATTGTTCAAGAGTTTCCTACAATATCAATTTTTCAATGTTTAATCCAATAATTGTTGTGATCCTAATTGTGTTGTTCATTTTTAAATATCTTTAGAATGTTTATTATTCACTGGTTCATGATATATTTTTGTGTACTGACTATATTATCTGGTAATTTCATTCTGAATAAATCTATTCTATCCACCTTTCTTCACTCTATTATCTTTTCCCTATAATGTTATGACTATAAATATAAAGGTATATTATAGTGAATATTCA
This sequence comes from Phaedon cochleariae, assembly GCA_918026855.4. NCBI lineage: Eukaryota > Metazoa > Arthropoda > Insecta > Coleoptera > Chrysomelidae > Phaedon > Phaedon cochleariae. The sequence continues at coordinate 1,174,547 of OU896708.1, read as the reverse complement.
TGGAAAACAGTCAAAGGTAACAGTAAAAACTAAAAAAAAAAAAACCGAGTTTGATACTTTAATATTTACTGAAGGCTATATCTACAGTTCTGAATTTTTTTAATTACCCATATTAAAAGCAAAAAATCACACAGGACATACATTTTTTTTCCTTTAAAATCCATGACACCTTTTTAGTGAATACAAGAATCAGGGTGTGTTATTCTAACATACTATTATGTCCTGTCATTTCTTTTTCTCTTGGAGCGCATGAGAGGATATTGCTATAATGTTCGAAGAACATCATGTGTACCTAGGGAGGATAGGGAGAGGGTATATTGGAATTTTTATCAACTTTTGGAGGTTATAAGTTCTTGGAAATACTTTCTTTGGCAAAAAATTCCATAGCTTTTCCGGAGACTGACATCCATAGTTTTTGCAGATTAAAAAAAAAAATATGGTGGTTTCTTTTTCAATCATAATAGTAGAAACAGAAAAAACTATTCAGATTGATTCACGTCGTCATCAGAAACTGTTTCTTTTATTGTTTTGACTATTATGATAAAATAAACATTTTTCAGATTTGTCTTTAAATTTTTTTATATAAATATTTCAATCCCCTGTTGAACTTTTTACCTCTCTGATTTATTTCTAGTTGGATGAATGATTCTAGAAACAATATTGTCAAAACAAATATTAGTGTTTTATGTTTATAGAAGAGTTTCTTCTATAGTCCCTGGAAGGTCTTTACAAAAAACTACAATGTATTCCTCAGACGCTAGATGGCTGGCTCTGAAGTTACAATTTTCAAATCGTATTTGCTTCATAACTTCGAAAAAGCTTATCAAACCTTACTAAAATTTGGTAGGTTTGACATAACTTTATTGAGTAATAAAACCCATACCATAATCATGATGAATATCATTCTGAAATTTGGATTGCCTTACTTGCCTACTACAAAAAAGGTACTCCTGATAAAATTCGATTACTCTGATGGTTTCGACAAATTTTGAATTTCAGTAAATTAGAGCATCAGTCAACATAATGAATAACGAACAGTTTTTCATAAATATTGTTCAAAATTTTCATCATTTTCACATATACATAGATCTATAGGATGAAGAAAATTTAAATGTGTTGTTTTATTGGTAACTGAAGCTTCAAATTATGAAAATTCAAATTTTATGGAAAACATGAGAGTAATCAAATTTTATCAAGAGCACCTTTTTTTGTAGAGAACAAGTTTCTCAATCCAAATATCATATTCAAATCCTAATCTTTTTATATATGGGTTCCATTGCCTAATAAATCTATGCTATTGTACCAAATTTGAGTGAAGTCTCATGAGCCGTTTCAAAGCTTTGAAGAAAAAATGATTTGAAAATAATTGTTACTTCATAGAGCCATCTTGCGCCCAAACTAAGCTGGTCTCAGCCTCAGGGATATGTGTTTTATGACGTTTTAGTAAAGACTATTTAGGGACACCCTGTATGTTATTCAATTTGAGTCTAATTGAATTTTCGAATTTTCATCTATGGCTAATGCATGGTATTTTCAAAATAACCCTGTTTTAGGTGCATTTTTCTCCTGAAATGTGGGAGAAAACGCGGGTAGACGGAACAAGAAAACTAAAAGTAAATGCTGTTCCTACAATATTTATTAATAATGAAACTGAACGCATCTCATCCATGGCTGTTGATCCATCAACGTCAGCAGGCACTTTACTGACAATACCAACTTCAAGTCATATCTCCAGCGTTAGTTCTGAAGACATGAACTCGTTTGTTCTTCTAAGAACATCGAAAAAACAGAAGTTGGAATTGTATGAAAAAAAAAATAAGAGACAAAAGGGTACCATACAAAAATACAAGAACAAATTACGGAATGCCAACAGAAAAATAAAAAATCTTGAAGATAAGCTGAAGATGCAGACTCCAATGGAAATAACACTTCTTAAATCATGCTTTAATTCGGACCAGATAACGGCACTAAAAAAAAAAAAGAAGGCAAAACAACAAAATTTATGAAGTGGGATGATGATACAATCACAAAATCTTTGAAGCTCAAGTTTGCTTGTGGTGGTACAGGTTATGAAGAATTGTTGAAACAAAATCTGCCATATCCATCAATTCGAACTCTGCAGAGAAGATTGGAAAATATTAAATTTGACTCTGGAATATTGAATGAGGTATTTTTCCTTCTGAAAATGAAAGTAGAACATCTCAATCAATATGAAAGAGATTGTGTTCTTGTTTTGGATGAAATGGCGATTGAACCTAGGAGAACATATGATTGCTCATTAAATAAATATTTTGGGGATGTTACACTCCCTAACCACTCTGGAATAGCAACTCATGTGTTAGTATTCATGTTGGCAGGCATAAATACAAGATGGAAACAAATTGTTGCATATTATTTCACAGGTAATTCTGTTGATGGTGCTGTTTATGAGAATATAATACAGAATATTTTTCTAAAAACTTTTGAAATAAATCTGAATATAGTTTCCATAACCTCTGACATGGGTCCATCAAACCAAGCTCTATGGAGGACATTAGGCATTTCTGCAGGTCGGCATACTTCCATAAAAAATCATGCACCACACCCTATAGACCAGAGTAAACAAGTATTTTTTATTGCAGATATACCTCATTTATTCAAGAATATAAAGTCAATGCTAATCACAAATAAAATAATTCATATTCCTGAATATATTCAGAATAAATACAGTTTACCAACACCAATAATTTCAGTGGATCATATTTATGATTTGTGTAATTTTCAAGATAATCTGCAATTCAAATTAGCTCCAAAATTGACACAGTCCGATTTAATGCCTTCTCATTATGACAAAATGAAAGTTTCGAAAGCAACTCATGTGATTAGTCATGATGTCAGCAGTGCTCTGAAGTTTGTGGCTGAACATCTGAACAAACCAGAGTATCTTACCACTGCATGGTTTATAGATTTGGTAGAGAAGTGGTTCAATTTAATGACATCCAGATCACCAATCATTGCCATCAGCAAATTTAATGAAGAGCATTACACAGAAACCATTGATTTCTTGAACAATTTCATGGAAATTATTCATTGCTTGGAAGTTGGATGTAAAAAAATTTGGAAACCATGTCAGACAGGTGCCTTGATTTCAACGAAATCTATATTAGATTTACAAAAAAAGTTATTAGAAGAACATCAGTATGAATTTATCCTAACTTCAAGATTTTCCCAAGATTGTTTGGAGAATGTATTTAGTGTATTGAGATCAAAACAGATAACCCCTAATGCAATGCAAATTAAAAACAATTTGAAGTTGCTATCTGTATCTCAATTCATGAGAAATACTAGTAAAAGTAGTTATAGTGAAGATGAGAGAGAGCTTTGTTCAGATTTTCTAGAAATTGCTAAAAATTATCCAGAAAATATGTATGATAATGTACAGATTCCTGAAGAAGTTGAAACCACTTTCATTTTCAACTATAGTGAAATGAATTCACTATACAACATTGCTGGATATCTCATAAATAGCATCATCAAAACTTCCAAAACCTGCCAAAACTGCATCACATGTGTAGGCAATCGAAACCGTTTAAACATGAAATTCACCAGATTTACAACTATAAAATGTTATAAGGTGAATACTCTGTTTTTTTGTCATGAAAATATTTTTTATTTTTTTATTGAAATGGAGAGTACTTTCAGAAAGTACTATGATATTGTTGTCAATCAAAATATTGACCTAAAAAAATTTTACACTGACAAAATGATCAATTATCAAGTTGATATTCCAGATTGCCACAATTTGAAAAAGAAGATTATTTCTCGATACATAGTCTTCAGATTAAAAATTTCGAGTAAGAAAGAAAAACAATTGCAGAATAAATATGCAAGTCGGTCAATGAGACAATGAGAGCTCACATGAAGTAAGAATGCGTTCAGTAAATTAACTCAACATTCCAGAATAAAAATATGTTTCTGTCCCATTTTCAATGTACTTACAGGAGGATATCTCACTTCTTTTCGTTGTAGTAACTTTCCTAGATCATTGATAATAGAGGAGATAATTTTATGACAATCGAAAACTTGTTCCTAACAAGCTTGATAAGTTTGTCATAAAATTATGAGGCATTTGTCAATGTCCGAGGGATATTCGGCGGAAAATTTTTTCGAAGTTGCCTTTATCATAATGTTTGGTTTAATTGGTTGTGTTCAATCATATATGACCACAAATTAATTGATTTCTTTGGATTTCTACTTGAGCAAAATATTGTCAAAGATAGAGATTTGCAGTTTTCGCGAACGTTGGCTCCTCTTTTGTGAAAGTCTCAGTAATCAAAACAAAATTTTCATTGACTGCTTTATTTTTGAGATACAGTGCAAAATTACATGTTACAATTTGGGACCTCCCTTGTATTTCAGCTATATTTCAACTTATAGGAAAAGTAAAAATGTTATCTTAATCAGAAGTGTTGAATATTTTTGAAGAGTGCAAAGTGTCAATGTATTGAATATAAAAAATATACAGGGTATTCCATTATAAAAAACATAACTGGGTTATATCTTCATAATAACCTGGCTACGCCACTGGATTCTACTTGAAAAAAAATGTTAAGAGTCAGTTTTTACTTTTCCAATAAGTTGAAATATAGCTGTTACACAGGGGGAGTTCCAAGATGCAAAAACAAAGCAGGCTATGAAAATTTTGTTTATGGTAAGTACAGTGAGTTCCACAAAAAAATTGCCAATGCTAGCAAAAAAAGGAAATCTTCATCTTTGGAAATAAGATATCCCCATGATATCCCATAAGGGCATTGAAAATGGGACAGCCTGGACATGTAGGTATTTCAGCAATCAATCAGCTTGTCATCCAAAGCAACAACATCAATTATTTCTGTCTGGGTCCTATTTACTTCCATCTTCTGGCATGTGGGTGCACAGCTCTCATCCTCAAGGGTGCATCTGACCTGTTTCCTCAATTTCTCCAAATGTATCTACCATAAGTTATCTTGATTGTTGGCTTGTTATCCCTTTCTTTCCCTGCCTCTTCTTCTAGCTGCTGCTTCAAGGCACTGCCTTCAGACTTCATCTTCCAATGAATGTTGTCACTTAACTACCTGTTCCTACAAAACAGAACTCCAAAATATATTTCATGCACTTCAGGGATTTGAAAATCCCTATTTTCGGGGAAATAGTGGTACTTTAAAACCCTAGGGATTTGAAATGTACTTTAAATACCTAGGGATTTAAAGTAAGGAATATGATATGGATGCAACAAAAGTTTAACATGTTTAGAACAATATAAAACTATAAAAAACAACTCAATTTCTACAAATAGTAACATTCATCAAAATAAAAACGAGCAGATCGGAGTTGGTCGACCAGCTTGTTTTTCTTTTGAAATTAAATTGGACCACTTTGAGATATGGATGATTTTCATGATTTATTAACATTTATGTTCACCCCAATGCAATCAGCCAAGTGAAAAGGGGTAAATTATCATTATTGCAGCTGTTATTTTTATTACCCAAAGTGTTTTGGAAAATTGTAGCCCTTGAAATAGTATACAAACCTCAGGACTAAAGTACTTTTGAATCACTGGACAAATTATAGCCCTCCCGTTGGTCCGGCGATAAACTTTTTGTCTTGGGATTTAAAATATCACTTCAGTCCCTAGGTGTATGATATACTATTATACCTATCAGTAATAGGTAAAACCTTCTGTTAATAAAGGGCTATTGACATGAATATTTTCAGCATAAGCAACATCACTAGTGTCTGCATTCAATTGATATGAACTAAATCAAGGATTATGTATTATGTAGATCAACAAAGTCTATTATTAAGCTATTAATAACCTTCCAACATTATATATTCTCTTAATATTACATCTTGAAGCTGTGGTAGAGACTGGATTCAGAGAATGTTGCAAACCAGTATTCATAGAAAAGAATCTATTGTTCTTCAATCTTTCTCTCTGAATATTTCAACTTGTTAAGAAGAAAGCTATCTACATTTGAGAGCAATGCATCTTTTCATTAAAATAGTATCCAGAGATTACTGCGATTAAATACCCACTTCAATAAATAGTGTTGAAAGTGGAATCTTTAACAAACTGCATATTATCATTTCACATTTCATCCATTTGTTGCTTCATTATGGCTTGTTTTGTACTACTCTATTCATATTAAATTCAAATTATCCAGAGTTCAAGGATATGTTTCACTTACATGTATGGGTTCCAAGAATCATATGATTTATACTTGAATATTTGGAGACCTACCTTGGTCAAGTTAAAAATTGAGTGTAAGTTGAATATAAATATATATTATATGAACCCACAATTACCATAATATTTACCTCTCAAACCAAACTGGCCTAAAAAAAATTATTTGATTTAAGGAAAGTAGTTGTTTTCTGTTGAATATAAATACCTAATATTTAATTCAAGTTTCACAGTTCATATTTTGATAGGTAGTAGTTACTTGAACCTATTCAAGACAACTTATAACAGCTAGGTAAGTAGGTAGTCATTTTCTGTTGAATATTCCAAATGACAAAATAGAAACTTGAATATAAATATTTTTATCTGAAAGAGAATGAAAATCTCTCAGAAGATTTTTGATTTTAAATCATCTTTGTGTGTTCAATGGATTCAATTCAATGTTCGTTAAGGCATATAGCCAGTAAAGTAGTAGTTCTCTGTGGAGTATACTGAAGAAGTATCAATACCTTCATCAGATAGAGAATGTGAATTCTCAATGTATTTCTTGATATTTTTCCATTTTTTTCATGTTTATTTCTCTTCAAAATTATATATTATTGTAAATGTTAATAATAGTTTGTGAGATTGCATATGTGTATGTTCATGGCTATTAAAGTTATTGCTTCAGTATTTCTGTTTATCATTTGAAACTGACCTTATATGGGCAAGTAATTTCTTGATCACTGCATCATTTGAGATATGGGATATCCTAGGTTATCATTTCATCAATGTACTTATTTAAGTTGTGTTCTTCTGGGGACATATTTATAAGATGGATTCATCAAACATCACTTTTTCATCTTTCATCTTCTCATTTGAACTGGTTCTCAAGATAAATTCTCAAGTGATAGGGAGATGCTTTGAGTAGGTACCTGAAATGTTGCATGTGGATTCGTTGGTGTATAATTGGGGATATTTAAGCAGGATAATTAACCCTGGATATTTCAATAGAATCATAAATTCCTGGTGATACTAGGTATACTTTGATGCTGCTTACCTTGCATAGCTTTGCTTTCATCTCCATTTTCTTTCAAGAACATCGTGATATTCGTGATTTGTACTATTTTAGAGAATCTTTTTGGCCCAGCCATTATTACATATAATATTTACAATAGACATAGATTCATAGATTGAGCCAATGAAACTCTGATAAAAACCCAAACGAAAATTGGAAATTGAAACACGTGTATTGTGTAGTTTGTTTATGTTTCATTTGACTTTGACGTTAATTGACATCTACGTCAATGACCGGAAATGGCAGCCATTTGCATGGCCATTGTCGTCACTCTATTTATATAGTCACTCTAGGTAAACAAGCGTCTATACACACCGAAGGCTCTCCGCATCCGATGATGTCCGATCACCTTCGGATCATTCGCAGCTGCCTTTCGCGCGCGTTTGATTTTCACCCAGCTACTTTTTATTATTTGTGGTTATATACAGATTGTCAACTTGTTTTGTACTTGTGTGGATTTGGATTTAGTGTATTTTTTTGAGTTTTTCCAGAATGACTTGGTGCCCCATTTGTAATAAATCGTTTCACAACGCCAGTAGCTTAAGGGAACATGCAAGAAAGTTTCATCCTGGTCAGTATTAAGCTAAGCTAAGATACCTATATTATTAGGTATTAACATTTCACAAGGATGAAGTCTCCTATGGAGTCTGTGAATGGAGTATAATAAAAATGAATGTAAATAATCGTATATTATTCGTAGATACACTGGATGAAATAGCTCCTAAAAAAAGGAAATCCAGCCAAGCTGTCCTGTGCCATGAATGTGGTGAATCTTTATCAAAAGTAGCAAATTTGAATCGGCATATGAAAATATTTCACCAATACTCTCATGAGTCTCATGATATCTCACAGGATACTAAGGCAGAAAAATTCAAAACTGAAAACATCAGTTTCCCCAATGAAGATGAATTTTATTCCTGGAAAACTGAGATAGAAAAAGAAACAAAAAGTAAGTTTGTTAATGAACATGGATCCTATTCTTCTGAAAATTATACAAAAAAAAAATTCATTTGCCATCGATCTGGCACATATAAATCTGCAGAATCCAGGAAGAGACATTTAAAGGTACAAGGCAGCAATAAAATTGATGGATTTTGCCCAGCTGAAATATCACTCAAGGTACTGAATAATGGAAAATGTGAAGTTGAGTTTGTAAATGTTCATATTGGCCATAATCAAGATTTTGCACACATAACTCTGAGTAAAACTGAGAGAGGCACTATAGCTGCCAAAATTGCAGCTAAAATTCCTTTTCAAACCATCCTTGATGAAGTAAGAGATGAATGTCTTTCAGGAGATAAACTGGAGAGAATGCACCTCCTTACTAAGAAGGATTTATATAATATTGCACAGTGTTTTAATCTGAACAATGAAGCAGTGAGGCATGTGAATGATGCTGTGAGCGTTGATGCCTGGGTGAGAGAAGTTGAGGATATATGTGTTTTATTCTATAAACCACAAGATACTTTATCTGCAACATATCCGCTCCTGAAAAATGAAGATTTTTTACTAATCATAATGAATCAAGGCCAGGCAGATATGCTAGAAAAATACAGCAGTGATGTTATTTGTATAGATGGAACCCATGGGCTCAATGGATATGAGTTTGAGTTAGTGACATTACTTGTTTTGGATGATATGAGGGAAGGTTTCCCTTCTGCATTTTTAATTTCAAATAGGACAGATGAGGCTGTAATGCAAATTTTTTTTTCTGTCATAAAAAATAAGCTAGGAAGAAATTTACAGCCCAAAATATTCATGTCTGATATGGCACAGTCATTTTATAATGCCTGGCTCCAAATAATGGGGCCTGTAGAATATCGGTATGTTTATTCTGTATTTGTATGTATGGGGGATTTTATCTCATTGACAGCAATATTAATTTTGTTCTATTTTTTTTTAATATGTGTTACAGGTTGTTTTGCACTTGGCATGTTGATCGAGCTTGGAGAAAAAATTTGAACAAAATCAACACAAAAGAGAAACAAGTACTCAAATATTTTCATGATTATTTCTTATAGAGTTGTGACATTTTCATCCATATAGGTACTTTATTATATATGATTATTATTTTCAGATTATGGTATACAAAATGCTAAGAACATTACTCCATGAAAGGGATGCAAATGGTTTCACACAAATGTGTACTAATTTCATTGAATTTTTATTTTCTAATTCTGACACAAAGGAGTTTGGTGTATATTTCCAAGAATATTATTTGAAGAATGTACAGTCATGGGCTTATTGTTATCGAATAAATTGTGGTATCAATACCAATATGCATTTAGAAAGAATGCATAGAACCCTAAAACATATCTATTTGAATGGAAGAATTATAAAGAGGCTAGATAAAGCTATAAATATATTAATGAAATTCATACCTGACAAGTTGTTTGAAAGATTGATTGTAATGGGTAAAGGAAAAATTTGTACAAAAATCAAAGTTCTGAGAAATAGGCATAAAGCAAGTGAAACATTAGATGCTAAACGTGTGATTGAAACGGATTCAGGATTTGGAGTACCATCATCATCAACAAATGAAATCTATCTGGTTCAAGAAAGACAACCAAATTGTACCTGCAAATTAGTTTGTACTGAATGCCGAATTTGTCTCCACCACTATTCCTGCACATGCATAGATTCATGTATCAAGTGGAATATGTGCAAACACATACATTTAGTTTGCAGGTCATTGAAGGAGCATCATATTGATATAATTAAAAAACAAGATATTGATTCTGTTCATCCTGATCCTGATATAGACACTGATTTGACAGCAGAAATAGGTATATTTTTAATGATTATTGTCATTATCACAATCATTCTCAAAATAATAATAATGATAATTATTGGTATTATTGTATATTTTCATCACTATACTAGGTATAAAAATAATAGTATATTAGTATTAATATTGAAATCAATGAATTAAATATTTTCATATAAACCAATATATACAGGGTGTATCTAAATAACACCGAAAGAATTCAAGGAGTGTTTCCTTGTGACATTCTAGCAAATAAAGTTCATATAAACATGTGTCCTAACTTTCTCCGTTTTTGAGATACAGGATGTTGAAGTTGGAAGTATTAATTGTTTTTATTTATAACCCCCTTGTATAAGCTTTCATGGTGCCAAAATTCAGTATGGATAGAGACTGAGAAAGCCCCAAAAATTCAAAATGATTCTAATTGGTGTTATTGAGCAATCTCAATGGAAGTCTTGAAAAAACCTACATTGAAATTTGGAGTCAAATCGAATTTTTATATAGTTTCCTCAGAAACTCAGCTAGATACAAAAATCACACTGAAGATAAAAAAGTTGTTATTTCAATAGTTCAATCTAATAAAAATATGAAACTCAGAAAAACCGGTGACGTACAATGAGATTCACGACCATGAATATCCATAAATTTTACCCACTGTGACGCCACTGGAAATATTATTTCGAATCTAATTGCACCAGAAGAAGCTCCATATTACTATTAACAAAACCAAAACGTTTTATTGAAATTGATGAAAAGACAATTGAGAAATGAATAGAAAAGGATTTTTCATGGAAATATCAATACCCTGTATCTCGAAAACGAAACAATAAGTTAGGACACATGTTTATATGAACTTTATTTCTAAACATATCACAAGGAATCGCCCCTTGAATTTTTTCGGTGATATTTAGATACACCCTGTATACCTATAAATTGTGATTTGCCATTATCATAAAATTTTCATTTATCCTGTTTCAGAATTCGCATATTTGCATTCAAGGTAAAACCATATGTATATATTTTCAATTGGTTCTAGGTAGTCTGGTTTTGGGTATTTTAATATTATTTTGTATTGTGATTTTATTGGTTAATTTATTCAATGAGAATGTGTTTCAATTCCTGTCCAATAACTATTTCGTATTTCGTAGATCCATAATAGTAGTTTGAGTAGTGAGTATGGAAAAAAGCACCTTTAGAAGATTTCTCGGAAAAGTCCTCTAAAGAGCGTTTTTCGCGAATGAGGGACATTAGGCACATGTCTTTCTTTACATTTCACATATTTTATTATTCAACCATTACTTTTATATACTTGTGTAAAGTATACAAGAGGTGGCCCATCGAGAACTATCATTATATTTTATCATTTATACCTTATGTCAAGTTATTGATGGACCACCTTGTATGCATTACTTATTGTTAGCTATTATATCTATATTGAGTCCAAAAAAATGTCAGAATATTGGGGCCCGTACAGGCCCAAGTATCCACAATTTGCAACTTTTCAAAATGTGCGTAGCACATGAACATTTTATCGAATTACTTTTAATCCTAAAGAATTAATAGGTTTTTTCAGGTATTTTGCTTGGTGGCTATATACTGTGATCATTTTCCATATATAAGGTTATTGCCCTGATGCTCATATAGGCGTTTCTAGATGTGCAGACATTTGGTACCTCTATACCTTTTTATTCTTTCCTGTAGATGAGAGAAATTTATTAGTAATCAAAGAGAGCTTTGATTGTGATTCTGGCCAACAGAAGATTCTGGAAGGATTAAGAGAAAAAAGAGAAACCAATGAGCTGAATTGCGAAAAAGAAAAATTCAAACTTGAACTCATCAAACTCGTAGATAGTATTGAGTCACATGATGAATTGCGCACATTTCAGAGATTCACTGCACCCGTACAGCCTACATTCATAGCGATGAGGAGGGAGAAAACCAATATGGCATTTCCGGACAATTTACAATACAAAACGCCTCAAAATAAAAAAATAATTCAACAGAGACGTTTATACAGAACAACAAAAAAAGCTGTTCCTAATAAACGTTCAAGTAATAAATTAATCCATGCAGATGATATGGACGCCGATGATATTGCAATAAACCTAATGTATCCACCAAAATCAATAAATTAATAAGTAAATAAGTTGTGTTTATTTTGTCAATCTTGTCCTGATATAAAAAAAAAACATGTGAGGCCTTTGCAATGTTTAGCTCTCGCAATGATTTGTTTCTCAAAGTAAATTCGTAAAGAAAAAAATATTTTGCATAATTTTTCCAAAACATTACGCTCGATCACTTGATACTCATGGATATTATTATGCTTTCAAATTTGGCGCGTGCTCTGCATCAGCGGCGACGTCCGACCATGATCGGACATCATCGGATGCGGAGAGCCTTCGGTGTGTATAGACGCTTGTTCTAGGTAACACTACGGTTGTGTTCTCAGATTGAAAAGCTGGCATCACTGATTAATATAACTCTTGTTAGTCTTGTTCCATGTCAGTTCGAAAAAAAAGAAGTCGGAAAAATATAAAAAATAAAAATAAATACTAGTTTGGAATGAAAATACAAATTCTGGTGTTATGTTTGTTAGCAAGTTCGGCATTTTCAGCATCACACCACCCCATCCTAATCGTCGTCTCATACGATGCTTTCAGGTACAATTTCTTTGATACCAAACTGGTACCCAATATGGAAAGGCTGAAGTTCAATGGGACATACTCAGACTACTTGGTCAATGTTTTTCCTACTAAAACATTTCCTAATCATCATTCCATAGCGACAGGATTGTATCCTGAAGTTCATGGAGTTATAGGCAACACCTATGTAGACCAAAAGTCCCTCAAAGTTGTTAAAATGGGATTCGAAATGTATAACTACAGCAATGATGTAATACCAATTTGGGTAAGCTCATAATATATTTACTAATCTATGAAAACAAAGTGGTTTATCAAAGTTAGGATGTACCTACTATTATGAAGACTATAAGCACAGATTGCCCATTGATAAAACATACCTGTATTGGTTAATATTATTTACTGTATTTTTAATAAGTATTTTACTTAAAATGGTTCTGTCAGCAATACATGTTGTGGTTTAGAGAATTTTGTGGAAATCTTATTCTCTGTAAAAGTGTTTTAAATTAACTAAAAACATTATTACCACCATATAATGACCAGTGAGTACAAAAAATGGTTGAAATAAGTCTGGAAATAAGTATTATTGGCATAGGGGTGAATGTGTTTTGGATTTCCATTTCAGAGGTGGAATGAAGACCAGGGAGATGGTAGACATTCAGCAACAATGATGTGGCCTGGTGCTGATTTTCCTTATCAGGGAAAGAACATAACTTACAGACAATCATTCAATGCCAGTGTTGATTGGTTCAGCAGAGTAGATACAGTAAGTTTTAGAGATTTTAGGGAATATATTTTCATTTAACCTCTTCTGTCCTATTTTAGTTGATATCATGGCTGACAAACTCAGAAAAGCCAGCCAATTTGGTAATGTTTTACATAGAAGAACCAGATACCCATGGGCATGCTTTTGGTCCAAACTCTAATACTGTTCATGAATTATTACAAAAACTTGACAATGTTACTGCCTATTTGGAGGTAATTTCTCTAAAAAGTGTCAACAGAAGTTAGGGAATTTACATGACTCAGATGTTCAATTTGGTTGTATATATTTTGTTCTAGAAAAAATTAGAAGAGCACAAATTGACTGAAAAAGCTAATGTCATTCATCTAAGTGACCATGGTATGATTTCTGTTACTCCACCTTATTTTATCAATATCACACAGTATATTAAAAATGGAACCTATGAGTGGGCAGGAGCTACACCCTGTATACAAATTACTCCTAATGCTGGTGAGCAACAAATTGAAACAATTTGATTTTGTTGGTCATTTATCAAAACTAAATGAGAATATAAAAATAATTATTGCTTCTGATATGCACTAAAAATTCCCCTCTATTGTAAATGTGTTTTGTAGGTTATGAAGACAATATTTACAATTCCTTGAAAGAGGCTTCAGTGACCAATGGTCACTTCAAAGTGTACAAAAAAGAGGATTACCTCAAGAGATGGCATTATAAAAAGAATCCCAGATCACCACCAATTTTAATAATGGCTGATGAGGGATATGCCCTAGATGACCTGATAGTTGCAGCTCCCAAATATGCAAAATTTTATAATTTTACATGTAAGTCCATCAACACAAATCCTTGTAATTTCAGATTCAAATGAATGCAATTTGTATTGTGAGAATCATCTAATTTTAATTAACAGGAAAACAGTGTTCCCTTATTTGATGAATCCTCAGGTTTGGAATAAATGTCTGGTGTTCAGCTCCTCAAATATATCTAATACAAAAACATGCCATAAGGAGCAATGAGCATGGTAAATAGGGGTCGGACTTTTCAACTTATTACCTACCAAATGAACCTTCATTACTTGAGACTCAATAATAGATTGGCAGGTAGTGACTGATTTTCAGACATGATTTCACCCAGTATGCTTTTTGGAAGGTATCATCTAATATATAAAATTCTCTTCCATAGGTATGAGATTGAGTCATTATATATTTTTTTAATCAAAAATCCAAGCTGGCAACGAGTTCTGTATTCTGCTTTTATTCAAATTTGGTATCTTGATATTTTCGGGGTCGGAGATTATAATTTTATTTATTCGTCAAAATTAGGAAATTCAAAATGGCGGATCCAATATGGCGGACGAGTTTTTTAATTATGGTCCGATTTAATTCTAAATTGGTTTCTGGTGGTTTTTGGGGTCGGAGATTATGATTTATTCGTCAAAATTAGGAAATTCAAACTGGCGGATCCAATATGGCGGACGAGTTTTTGATTTATGGCCCGATTCTATTCAAAAATGGTTTCTGGCGGTTTTCGGGGTCGGAGATTATGGTTCTTCCAACAAAATTTGGAAATTCAAGATGGCGGATCCAATATGGCGGACGAGTTTTGTAATTATGATCCGATTCTATTGAATAGATTGAGTTGATTTCTCGTGTTCTCACAGTTCTCTCAATTTGCGGCCGTGGGCCCACCATGTACTCACGGTGTCGAGGTGGGGGTAGCCTCAGGTGATTCCAGACACCACTGGTTAAAAGCTCGAGGTCTCCACTCTTGTCATGGTAGCGGAACGTGTAAAAGGCCGCGAACGGACACCCTTCAAACGTGATTGGAGGATTCTGGTCGACATGGGTAGCTGGGCTTGCTCAGCGAAAACTGGAACTTTGGTGTACCTTGTGCCTTAGTTCGTCAGGGAGGGGTTAGCCCCAAGCGATCCTATCGCCAGACATCATAGGTAAAGCCGGGTCCTCTCCTGTAAACGAGGTAGAGGAACGTGGTGAAAAAGTCCTCGAACGATCACTCATTCAACGGGACGAGAGGATGCTTGTCAACATGAGTAGCAACGAGGCGAAAGCCTCTTGCGATGGCGACCCATCAAACGTAAGAAGAGGAATCTTGTTGACATGGGTACCTGGGGTGATGAGGATAGCCCCATCAGGTCGTACATATGGCCTGATGCCTCACCAATTGGGTTGGACTCCAGGGGGCAGCGGTTTCCAAAAACACCACCGGACTACGGTAGAGGAGGTGAAGAAAAATCCCATCATGGGTCAAGTGGGAGGATATATTGCCTGCCTCGGCGGGTGAGCAGAGTTTTCTGCTCGAGCACTGACACTGCAGAGCCAGTAGTCTGTCTAATCAGACGGCCTCACCATAGGTATAACAAAATGGAAGCAGGAGCACATGCCGTTACATAACGGAGATGGCTCTAGCGCGCAGATATGGCGTATCCAAATCCTTCATTTCTCCCAGAGGTGCTGTCGGTATAAGTCGAAAGACAGGTGATCGGCAGTCATCCCCTATGGGAGTCTTGTGAGAGAGGGGTGGGATTTGGTCCCACCCGGTTGCTACCCCGGCAACATACTGATTGATTGATTGATCTCAATTTGTCAAACCTTTGAAATTTATGTCATGTACGTCCGTGTACTGTCAGTTCCCCCTTTTATCATCAATTTATTTGTGGTTATGTCTGATTGTCAGTGCTTGTCATAGTGTCCGTACTCTTAGGCTATATTCCGAATTCAACTGACAGTACTGAATCTGCTGATTTTTCGTTCCGGAATCGAAAAAATTCACTGAAAGTGACAGAAACTTGTGAACAGAAATACTATTCATTCCAAATATTTCGACTCAACATTCTGCTGAAATTGCTGACTATTGAAAGGTAGTGTGGCTTCAGTGAACTGTCATTATTTCAGACAGAGAAGGAATTTCAAATTCATTTATATATCTAAACATTAGGCCTTGTCTTATCAATAATGAATTGATAATAATCAGAAAATGCCTGCTATTAAAATAATTGACGCTGAAAATAATATTCAAATTTCACCAGCTGATCAACTGATATGTTGGTTACTGATGAAAATCATGAAAACGTGTTCCGAATTACAGCACTGTAATTTTGATTTTATATTTAGGAACACAGACTTTCAGCGTGGGTGGCTAATCTCTGACAGTACTGACCAATTGAATTCGGAATATTGGCTTAATATACAAAAAAACTTCAAAACAGCAGTGTCAAGTACAGGGTGAACAACTAAGAACGGCCATATCTCAGCAACAAATAATGATACAAGTTTGAGATAGGATAAAAATAATGGTATGCATATGCATATTATAAAACGATGTAATAGAGAAACTAAATCTCAACAGACCAACGAAAACCGCAACATGATAGCTTTTCGCCAGCGGAAGATATTGACTATCAAAGTTGGAAGAATGATAGATATGACAGCTGTTCTTAGTTGTTCACCGGGTACATTTCGGAACTCTACGTTGTTCTAGTGACGAACACTTCGGAATTCGGCGTCCACGGCTACGACAACGACGTCGTCGACATGCATCCCTTCTTCATGGCGCGTGGACCTCGCATCAAACTACACCATCGCGTCACGCCATTTAGTACTGTCGACCTGTACAATCTCTTCACTGAGATACTCAGATTGCCTGCTCGGGCCAATAACGGCTCGATGGGGAATATTGTAGACATTTTGGTAGATGGAGGCGGGAGGTATGGAGTAGGAGTGGGAGTTGTCGGTAAGTGTTGAATTTTTTTTTGGTGGCTTTGTGGGTGTGTGTTGTGATGGTTTTTTTTGCTGGGTACCTTCTTTTGTGGGTGTGAGGATGTGTTGCTTTTTGCTCGAATATTTTTTCTGTGGGTGTGAGGGTGTGTGTTGTTTTTTTTCTTGGTGTTGCTTTTGGTTGGTTTTGTGCATCAAAAGACGCCATTGCGTCACGCTATTTGGCACCGTTGACCTGTACAATCTCTTTACTGAGATACTCAGATTGCTTGCTAGGTCCATTAATGGCTTGATGGGGAATATTGTAGACGTTTTGGTCGATGGAGGCGGGAGGTATGGAGTAGGAGTGGGAGTTGTCGGTGGAGTGTGGAGTATTTTTTTGTGTGTGTGCGAGTATCTGTTTTTTTTTTGGCTGGAATACTTTCTTTCGTGGGTGTGAAGTTGTGTGTTGTGTTGTTTTTTACTCCAATACTTTCTTTTGTTGGTGTCAGGGTGTGTTGTCTCGTATTTTTGGTCTGTGTCGCTTTTAGTGGGGGAAGACATAGCATTTCATTCATAACACTATATTTTTTAACAATTATACATAGTTAAAAAGTTTAAAATAAGAATGAAGGATATTGCTTTAAAAACTGGCAACACTGTAAACTATCCGTCAATGTTCATACTTTTTTTCACCAGTCACGTAGGTTGAGCAAGGCGTGTGTAAGACAATTTTACTACAATGAAAACGCTATTTTACCTATTTGAACATGTTTGGGTATAATCTTTTAATTTAAATACCATATATTCGTAGTACCGTAAACACTTACCTGATTTTGAATCATCATTCAGTGGAATTTGGACAAAAAAAACAAGGTTTCACACAATGATTTAGTTAAATAACTTGCGATAAGTACACCACTGTTCAAGTTGAAAGAAACATAACCGTGCCAGCGAAATACCAATTTGGGGTTTGAATGGTAAACTTTTTCACAATCCACGCAATGGCAAATCATAATAAAAAAATTGTCTCGACATAGGTTAATAACAAGAAAACAAATCAATTGAAAAAATAGAAAAAGTTCTAAAATGGTAACAAACACAGCACAACAACATTGTAACGTCGGATTTTGACATACGAGAATGACTTTAAGAAAAATATGCGTAACTCGTAGTAAACACGCCAATACAGCGCTGCCACATCTATATATATTTTATACATTGATGAAATTAGGAAAATTTGAATTATTTCAATAGCATAATTCACATATTTCGATTAAGTTACAAACATACAGAATAAATAGGTATATATAAAAAATGTATATTATAATGAATTGTTTTCAAACACAGGCGGTAGATCCAGGGCATTTTGGGTGTTGAAACAATTATTAACGAAATAATTGAAGTTCATTTCTGCTAATTCGTGCCCTACTATTCATGAAATGAATGCCTTTCAAAACATCTATTACGATGCGCATTTTTCCTTTTTTCGAGCCAGCTCTGTTATTAACCAGAATGCACTGTTCTGATTAGAGATTGGCAGGAATGGCACTGGAATCTAGTAGGTATTCATCAATGTCATATGCTGTCACGGCTAAGAATTGAGAATAAGTGCTTTCATAATGACAATAGGTCTATATTTCGGTTTCACAGAAGTTGAATGATTGAAATATATTACTAGTGGTGAAAAAAGTTGAATATAAACCTTGGTAGTGAAGAATATTATAACCACGGGACCTTATAACTTCTCGGCTGAAGCCCTGGGTGGTAATAATGATAATCTTCACTTGGTGTATAAATATCTAATTTCCGGCAATCGTAGGAATTATCTAACCAGATGATTGAAATGACATTTTGATTCAGTACAAAATATTTTGAAGCTGTTTGAATATACGAAATGACCCTGTACATTCGAAACCAAGCCCTATGTTACAATTTAGATTTAATCATGATATCACCCTCCTAAAATAAAATCATATTGTGTGGCACTTACTCTGCGATTTGTTTGCACTCGACTTTTGTACACAGGGTTATCCATCGAATCGGCCCACCCCTATACAGGGTGGCATTGAAATAAGTGCAAATATTTCAAACACTGAGAAAGCTCGTCGTGTACTATCGAATGGCACTGATAAAAAAATTAGGGATCAAGATAAAATTTGAGGTTAGACCCCTTTTTCCATCCAAATTTCTACACTGTAGCAAATCTGACGTCACCTCTGTTCAAATTTCTATGCGGTAAGCACAATCACGCGGAGTTCAATCTTTTAAATTGTTTTAAAGTGGCGTACTTGATTTTTTTCTCGTATTTTGTTCAATCGTTGGGATGAAATTTCTCGTTAATTAGAAGAATTAGGAAAAATCTGATATCATGAGAGTATTCCTTAGACTGTAACATATTAATATGCTGAATATGTGCACTTATTTCAAAAACACCTTGTATATATATTTGTATTCGCAAAAATCAACAGATTCCGAAAAAAAGATGAAGAACAGGGTGTTCCATTAAAAAAAATATTTGTGGTTTGTCACGCTTTTAGGGATCACCCTGTAAAACTTCTGATAAGGGCTGTGGAAAGGCCTCATTGCAACATTCAACTTCTGCATATTGTTTTTTTTTTGCCATGAAAAAATATCGTTAATATAGGGCTTGATAAATAACCCAGAGTATATACACACACTGGCACAATTAGGGGAACGGGTAAAATTTACACTAAGTTTGACATCAATTTTCTCTCGAACCGATCACTCGATTCAAATTTGTTTTTCACGAATTGTAGCTTCATACTTCACGAATACATCTGAGAAATAACCACATCCAAACGATTCGTCTTTATATCATATACAGGGGTGTAAAGAAAGTACGGATTTTTCGGTATTCTTTAAGACATCCTGTGTAGTGAACCACTGATAATTGAAACGATTTCTCAACACCAAATTGGAGCCTAATCTATTCCGAATATTTTCGTTTTTCATTCATCTTGATATCCCAATTATCCAAGAAAATATAGAGTTTCAAAGAAGAGGTGGATATTGGTATCAATTTTACCAAGTTCGAACTGGGGAGAACGTGTCGTTTTTTAACTTGTTTCTGTGAGGATTTTTACTCCAAGATGAGAATTGTTCACAGTTTCACCTATCGGTTTACTGTTTAAAGACACATATACGAATACTCTCATGAATATGCAGGGGTGATAAAAGTTGCTCCAATGTTCTTTTGGTGAAATGCTATTTTTGTTAATCAACGTTGGCTATTTTGTTAATGTCATTAATTATTGTCAAAGTCAAGCGATTCACAATTCATAAATTTGATTGATGAAAATTCAACGTGAGAGATTTGACTCCTACTGATGTGGCGAGGGCTGTAGCATTAATTGAAAATGACCAGTGGGCCAATGTTCTTTTAACATATGAGAGCCGCATATCTGCACCAATTCAATAGATGGCAGGGAAAGACTATATCGCCGAGGTGAACAAAATGAACAATTTGATTTTACTGCTTCTGTCTCCTATGGCAGAGGTTTAGTCATGGTTAGGTTAGGTTAGTCAAGAAACGACACATTTTCAGATCCAATTTGAGTTTTGAGGTGTAAAATTGATACCAATATCCACCTTTCCTTTGAAACTCTGTATTTTCTTGAATAATTGAGATATCAAGATGAATAAAAAACGGAAATATTCGGAATAGATTGGGCTCCAATTTGGTGTTGAGAAATCGTTTCAATTATCAGTGGTTCAGTCCACAGGATGTCTAAAAAAATACCGAAAAATCCGTACTTTCTTTACACCCCTGTATATGATGGAAAGACTCATCGTTTGAAGGTAATTATTTCTCAGATGTATTCGCGAAGAATGAAGCTACATTTCGTGAAGAAAAAAATTTGAATCGAGCGATCGGTTCGAAAGAAAATTGATGTCAAACTTAGTGTAAATTTTGCTCGTTCCCCTAATTGTGCCAGTGTGTGTATTTTCACTGACATCTTTAACTCACGCACTGAACACGCTTGGCACTCCCTATCAACTATTTCCATCTCTTTCTAAATGATAATTCCTCTTCTCTCTTTTAGTAGGCGGAGTGTTGCTCGCTCTGATAATCGTAGGCCTGGCGGCCGGCCTCACCCTGTACATCATAAAAGTCCGTCAGAATATCAGGACGGCGGCCGCCCTAAATAAACGGTTTCCGCAAACGTTCCAAAATAGCGGCATCGAGGCGCAACATTTGCTGGAGTCTGAAGATGTGCAAGCGTAAAAGGGTAGAAACGTGGGCCACGAGTCGGGTTTCTTGCGATTTTTTGTGCAATGTGAATTTAGCGTGTCTCTAGCTGATAGCGTTATTAGAGACGAGACGAAGTGTGGAGAAACTATACAGTGTGTCCCACTTACCATGCTCACCATGGGTATCTTTTTAACGGTGAGAGATACGAGGTCGGTTAAATGACACCAAATGTGGGGTTTGTCAAGGCCAATTATAATGTGAAAAAATATTTTGATAAAATCTATTCGTTTTTGTGTTATACGCAAAAACAGATTTTGATCATTTTCATGTCTCCTCCGTAACTTCTTTATTTTTGAGAATATTCAAATAGGAATTTCACATTCTCATGGCAGTTTTTCAAAGTGATTTAAAAAAAAATATGAAATTTATACCAACTCTTCTAGAATTTCAGATATCAGCACCAACTTTAGTTTTTCAAATGTAGGTCATAGCTCACTATGACTTAGTTACGACTCTTTTTCCTCTTACAAATGATATGTCGCAGTAATAGTTTTGTGTTGATAACAACGGAGTTATCGTCATTTATACAAAAACAAAACATTATTTGGAAGCCGCCATTTTGAATTCATGAATTTTAACAAAAAAATCATGATCTCCGACCTCAAAAACCCCCACTTACCAATTTTGAATGGAATCGGACCAAATCTTGTCCGCCATCTTGGAGCAGCCATTTTCTTTAATTTCAACAAAAATTCCATAATGTATTGTCACCGAAATTGTGAACACCTGCCAAATTTCAAGTTAATCGGAGTTATGGAATTTTTTTTGAGATTAAAAAAAATGGCTGCTCCAAGATGGCGGACAAAATTTGGTCCGATTCCATTCAAAATTGGTAAGTGGGGGTTTTTGAGGTCGGAGATCATGATTTTTTGTTGAAATTTATGAATTCAAGATGGCGGCTCCCAAATGATTTTTTTGTTTTTGTATAAATGACGATAACTCCGTTGTTATCAACACAAAACTATAACTGCGACATATCATCTGTAAGAGAAAAAAAAGTTATTTGTAACTATGTCATATAGTGAGCTATGACCTACATTTGAAAAACTAAAGTTGGTGCTGCAATCTCAAATTCTAGGAGAGTTGGTATAAATTTCATATTTTTTTCGAAATCACTTTGAAAAACTGCCATGAGAATGTGAAATTCCTATTTGAATATTTTCATAGATAAAGAAGTTATGGAGGAGACATGAAAATGATCAAAATCTGTTTTTTGCGTATAAAACAAAAACGAATAGATTTAATCAAAATATTTGTTTCATTATAGTTGGCCTTGACAAACTCCACATTTGGTGTCATTTAACCGACCTCGTATCTCTCACCGTTGAAAAGATACCCATGGTGAGCATGGTAAGTGGGACACACAATTTCAACGAGAGATAGACACATTTTTGGGGGGATATACAGCATGTCTCACTGCCCCCTCTCTATATCTTAGCTATTAGTCGTGCGATTCGTACGAAATTTGGTCCGGTATGTCGTCGTTAACCTTGAAAAATTTCGAACAACTTTCTACCAAAACTCGTTCGGAATTTCCGGTATAAAAAAAGGGTAAACAATACACGAACAGAAATGATTCTTTGTGTCATTTTAGCCTGAGTTTCGGAATCTAAAAAAAATATCATTCAATATCCTTTCCATTTTCCCAAGTTGTTCTCTAATGCTTTTCTGCATGATATAATGTGTTGTTTAAATTCTGTTCTCAACATTTCAACACCTTGTATACAAATTTTTGTGTCGAATTGTTTGACCAATCGATCGTTTTGCACACCTTTGTCATAAAACATGATTGGTCTGATATAATTTTAAATATGGAATGTCTTTGAAAAATTCCATGGATAAAGTTCCAAAATCAGCGCATTGGCCAAAGGAGGGAATTAAAGCGAAGAAATGATGTACAGGATGGGCATAATTACCTGTATCATATACTTGATAGAAATGGAAAGGAAAAATGTCAAGTGCCAATGTTTGCCAATTTTCACAGTGAGATTAAATTATAGGTTGCTGCGCCCTCAACAAATCGAAATTTATTGATTTCGTGTAACTTTTGTGATTAAATGAACGTCCAAAAATACGAAAGAATCATCGATATTGTCTTAAATATTAAATATGATTGTGCGTGTGCGCAAAACAGTGGAATTAATTGTCATGTTTCATGTTGATATTGAATGAATGGCAGTCCAGAATGTGACTTTTTGCACAACTAGGTATTTCTAAATTAGACTTTATATTGTTCAAGAATGTCTACCTGCAAAATATTTCTTCCTACGATTACTATTGTAAAGTAAAAAATGTCCAGCGATGACGATGAGATTATTTCTATACCATCAGAAATTCTGGAAGTCTCGTGAAAGATACGAAATCGGTTACAAAAAATCCAAGGCTGGAAACTCAGGAATAAATATCGTGTCATTTTCGGAAAATATTCTGTTTCAAATACGGCACAGTGACTATTTTATATGTTTATCAAATGTGATTTTTGTTATCAATACAGTTGTTAAGATATGAAAAATACGGCTTCAGTCTAGTTCAAATTGAGAGAAATGGCTTGTTATGCAATTCTTCAATAAACAGATGCAAGAATTGTAATTTTTGTACCTTTTTCATGCAGTTAGCTCAAAGTGACGGGAGATGTATTCGATATTTGTATCTTAACACAATATCCTGAAGGAAGTATAGTGTAGTCGTAGAAAAAGTATAGTACATTATTCGAGTTGTAAAGCAATTAAGAACTTACGCGGCATCGTGTGTAACTCTCTCTACTTTGTGGGTAATATGCGTTTTACAACTTTTTTAATGTGATATACTATAATTTTGACTACTGATTATTGTACGTATACATTGTATACATGTACACATCTTTGTGATTTAGTAGTAGTAGTAGTAGATATCAATAATTCTGAAATTCCCAATATTACCAAAATTGGAACAGAAGATCAAGGAGAAACGATTTGGTTGAAAATCAGAATACCTCTATACAGGCTATCCCATAAGTCATGGATCAAAAGAAGTGGGATGGTCCAAAAGTTATTAATATTTTTTCATTTCTATGAAAAGAATTAAGTACAATCATTTGTGATTTTTTTTACAAATTTCATCAACTTGGATGCACCTCCCCAGGAATAATTTAACGACACGTATTACTTTTTATCAATTACCTGAGAAAAATTTCGTTTTCCTTGAGTTTTGTCATCGAATGAAATATTTTTTCTGCAACCGACACAAAAGTCGTCCATTTTGATACCAAAATTAGCTCTTAAATTGACGTTTCTATTACTGACACAAAAATAGGTATGTTGCTATAGGCAACATATTTAGTTCCTAGGAGCTAAAGTTGAATTCTAGTTCCTAGGAGCTAAAGTTGAACTTTAGCTCCTAGGAACTAAAAAGGATGTACTGGACGTCATCAAGAATAAACGTGACGGTTGGTTATTTGGGTTGAGACGCATACCTGATTTGTTTCCGATTTCAGCAGATTTGGCATTTCATACCCATGCTGGAGATATAAATACACCTTATTATATGTAGTTTAGTATTGGAATTATGAACATCTCAGTTAAGTATTTTTGTTTTGATCAGGAAAGCCTTCAAGATTCAAATATTTGCTTGATCTGTATTTCATTCGTTATTCTCGGGATGGATAACTTGTTTTTGAATAATCACGGCAAGCAATAGTTTTTTTATCTCAAACAACGATATTGTTTAGCTTCATTTGTTCATTAAGTGAAACACAGTGTAGTAGAGAGGAATAAAAATAATCACTATTATCATTGTTGATATGCTCACTAACCTAACATTTTCCACGTCTTGTTCCTATAGCTGGCACTGGCGCGGTATTTGCCATAAGAGCACCTGGTCCATACACAAATATGTCACTCTGTAGTTGTATTTATATTGAAACTACAATTCGAATATCCTAGAAAACCTAACCTGCTGTTAATGCAGGTAGAATATTCTCGCCACATGGATTATTTATCAATATTTGTTGCATTGCATACATATGGCACGGCATTGGTGGTTACTTCACATGTTTATTTGAGTTAATTGTTTCGGTTGCAGAAAAAATAGCATGTTTCATTCGGATCAAAAGTGACTTTGTTCGACTCGCAAATTTTGCTTTCGCTCGGCTTCGCTGAACGCTCGCCTCGCAAATGCAAAATTCGCTTGTCAAACAAAGTGTCACTTTTGATCCTAATAAAACAATCTACTATTAGTCATTTATAAATGCCGCTGGCAGATTTAAAAACTGCCCCACAAAAATAACTAATCATAAGAAAATGTTGCCCATTTAATACAGATTCCGAAATGGTATACCATATGGGGTAATTGAAAACAGCCATTTTGTTATAATTTTTTTTTCGAATGGGTCGCATTTTTCATAAAAATTGAATAACTTTTGAACCAACAACAATTTGATAACAACATATACCGTTAGTTTGATTTCAAATGAGCCCTTCTACCACCCACTTCTTTTGATCCATTACTTATGGGACACTCTGTATATTTGGTAGTTAACAATGTGAAATTCAGAATGCTTTTGATCACTTTTTCCGGGAATGTTGATTCTTCAAGCATTCACGGTTTGACTGCCGTATGAATATAAGGTGATATTTTTCAATTCGCGGGAAGCAATGTTACCAGGTGGCGCTCGGTTTTCGTAGTTCCATGTCAAAGCCACGTCAAAACTGGAGGAAAACAAACTCAATCCTCACTCAATCCCATTAGTACCATTAGCTTGTGTACTGTGTACTGATAAGTTTTTGAATTTCTTGACATTAGTTGTCATTATTCGATCGAAAACGCTAATAATGTCTGTTGTAGATGTTCATTTGGCAGATATTTTGCTTTATTTAGACGGAGAAAGCCGACCAGTAGTGGAAGTAGAAGTAGTTCTCCGTGCTAATCATGTGATTTTGTGTGAGGCAGAAGACTTCAACAAAAGGCACATATTTGCACTTCATCTACAAACTTCGGCGATGAAATCTTCCCCACATGAAGTAAAATTGAAGTTGGTGTCCAGAGGAACTCCTGTAGAACAATGGATTTGTATTGTATGTCAATTGATTTGCTCGTCATAATTAGTTTGAATCGTTTGAACTATCTCCAATTCTTCACCCGTTCACTGTTCACTAAACTAATAGAAATTTAATGATGTAAAAAAATTGACCAACTCAACCATCATCACTACCAACAGTGCCAACACTTTATGTCATTGACAAGTTTGACTACAGCTACAGCAAGCTGAATGCAATGTAGTCTATGCACTTTATCCATAGACAACAGTTTGTTTTCCCCCAGTTTGGAGTTCGTATTATGTAACCTAGATGCCGCCCACTTCGTGAATCTCGCGAATAGGCCAGTTTTTTTTTCAAACCATGGCGTGCTTTTTCAGAAATGCATTTTTCCGATTTGCCAACCTGTTGCACTGTTACTTCTTGATCTGGTTCTCAAATGAAATGATTGATTGATAGTTCTATGTAGTGCTTGTGTAGTATTTGTTATTGTGATTGTCAGATTTGGTGCAATACTGATTTTTCTTACATCTAGTCTAGTCAAAAATAGTTAATTCAGTCACCTTACAGTAGTTAATGAGTGTGGGTTAGGTAATTGGTGTAGTATTTTAATATTCAAAACGAACTACTTAATTATTGGTTAGTGGTTTTGTTGAATACAGTGACGTTTTCTTTTTATGTTATCCGTTATTATGAAAAGTATTTGTTATTTGTTCGTACCAGCTTTCTTTGGAAAGGTAAGGGTCACTATATTTCAGTCGATTGAATTCTTAGTTGTTTTTTTTTGTATTTTCACAGGTGGTTTCGCACCCGTCGTTCCTTCCTTGGGTTTGAAAATTTACATATTTTTACTTACTTTAATACACATCTATTAAAAGAAGTAGGTTTTAAATAGAGATATCCAAATGGAAATGTGATCCCTAGCAACGTCAAACAGAAAACATATTTTCGATTCATTTTATTTTTGTAAATATCAAACTGCTCCGTAGATTTTTAATAACAAGACGAATTATATTATATTAATAAATTGGAAATAAGCAAATTCAATCTTCATGCAAATGACAATCTATTGTTTTCATTCTATGAAGTAACTTCATATACACTCATCGGCAAAAAGAACCGGCCACCAAAAAATTTAGTCAAGTTGTTCGCCCTGTAACTTCTTTAGTTCTTGTCGGATTTTGGTGAAATTTTGATCAAATCGTAGATTCATGTTCCGGAATGTTAACCTGAATATGAATTCCCAAAAAAGCTGATAGCTTGGTCATTATACAGGGAAAAACAAGAGTTACTCATTTACCCATAAATTCTTAACGCCCTGTGGCTGAAGTGAGTGGTTGAACGCCTCGTCATTATGTCTTGGATTGAAGAGTATTCTTTTCTAATCACAATAGTTTTTGATTCACGTCGATATCTCATTTTTTAGAAAAGATACGAGGGTTTTAAGAAGTTTTAAGTTTTATTAACAATCATCAGAACGTATGTACATAAACTTATAGATCGACAATTTAAAAAAAACATCTCAAAATCAATATGGCTTATTTCCACATTGTTTTCTTGGTATACTTCCCTTCGAAAATTGCTGTCGATTGACACTTCACTTCTACCGGCAGAAAAATACTGGTCACCCTCGATTATTCAAAATAAAATAGCAGGCTTGGACAATTGTCTGGAGTGATTTTGACAGTTAATCAATAATACAAATCAACACCTTTTGTTTTAGTTCGTGATTCACGGTGGCATGTCATTATTGTTGTCAAAAAGAAAAACAACAGTTTTGGGGTAATAATAATGGCGTTAACTGTTGCGGATGTTGCTCAAGTGGTAGCTTTGCTTCAAAATGGTCACAGTCAACGATATGTGTATCGAACATTAGGAATACCTCGAACTGCAGTTCAATATGTCTGGAATCGTTTTCTGGAGACTGGCAGATTCGAAAGGCGTGCTGGATCCGGAAGAAGAAGAGCAACAAGTAGGGTTGATGATCGTTTTGTTGCGCTTAGATCGTTCAGGAATCGCCGAAAAACAGCTGTTCAGCTTCAACATGAATTGCACGCTGTTCGAGGTGTTGATGTTAGTGAAAGAACCATCAGGCGGAGGCTTGGAGAATATGGTTTGGCATCGAGGAGACCTGCTACAGGACCGCAGTTGCTACCTAGGCATCGTAGAACACTAGACTATAGTTTGCACGGTTACATGAAAATTGGACACTTCGACAATGGAAAGAGGTTCTCTTCACCGATGAGTCACGTTCTTGTTTGCGATCACCTGATGGTCGAGAAAGGGTATGGAGAAGACAAAACGAGCGATTTGCGGACTGCACTATCTCTGAACGGGTATCTTTCAACGGAGGTTCAGTTATGGCGTGGGCAGGCATTTCTACAGAAGGACATACCGACCTCGTATTTGTGGAAAATGGTGCTTTGAACGCCCACAGATATGTGGAGGATATTTTACAAGAAGCTGTCGTCCCATATTCCCATTTTATTGGAGACGGCTTTGTCTTGATGCCTGACAACACGTTGCTCGAATTGTAACCGAGTATTCGAATGAGGTCGGAATTCTAAGGCTTGACTGGCCAGCATGCAGCCCGGATCTCAAACATATAGAGCATCTTTGGAATGAACTAAAGAGGCGCATTCGTCTACGTCTGGCATTGCCAGAGACTCTTCAAGAGCTACGATTCGCTCTTCAAGAAGAAGTTGAGGCAATTCCTCAAGACTGCTTGAGAAATCTGATCAACTCGATGCCACGGCGATTAAATGCTGTAATTCAAGCTCGAGGAGGGCATACTCGGTATTGAATATCTAGGAGATCTACTTTTCGTTTGTTTTTTGTAATCAAGGTTTTTTGTGTAGGTGTATCTACGTTCTGATTATTTTTAATAAAACTTGAATAACTCCATTCTTTCTTAAATGCCTCGTATCTTTTCTAAAAAATGAGATATCGACGTGAATCAAAAACTATTATGATGAGAATAGAATACTCTTCAATTCAAGACATAATGAAGAGGAGTTCAACCACTCACTTCGGCCACAGGGCGTTAAGAATTTAAGGGTAAATGAGTAACTCTTGTTTTTCCCTGTATAATGACCAAGCTATCAGCTTTTTTGGGAATTCATATTCAGGTTAATATTCCGGAACATGAATCTACGATTTGATCAAAATTTCACCAAAATCCGACAAGAACTAAAGAAGTTACAGGGCGAACAACTTGACTAAATTTTTTGTTGGCCGGTTTTTTTTGCCGGTGAGTGTATAATTTCAGCTTTGTTGAATCGGAATACTTTATAGTTAGTTGACTACCAGTTTTGAAGGCTTTAGTTTTGTGCCATTTTTATTTTTGATAACATTAGGGTTAGGGTCAATGGTTTAAAATAATATTACCTACTGTGATTATAATTATCTTGACAGGATTATTGAATCAATCCCAAAACAGTTTTCAATTGATGATGATATATTGTGTTATCGAGAGTTTTTTAATAGTTAGAAAGGCACGATTTGGGTGATACTAGATTAGTTGAAATATTGGATATATTTGTTGAACAATTGAATAGAAATTTCGAGAAATCATTAGTTCTTCCTTAAATCACCACTCCACTCCCATCACATTTTCTAGACAAAAATCAGAAATTAGACATGATGAAAAGTAGTTCTTCATTGAGGATTTGAAAATGAGACAACTCCGGGATGAATGAGAATAAAAATGTTCATGAATTATCTTTGAAAAGCCGAATGTATACTGATAAATGAATTCGTTGAATTAGAGAAGTAAAAACAAATCATCAACTGAAAAAATATTTAATGCGTGAACACTAAAATTCTTGTAAATTTACAATAAATCACATAATCATGTAAAGCAAAAAGCAATCACACAAAATTAATACCATAGTACATGAATGAAATATATTCTAAATTCTTTCCACTTTAACAATAAATATCATTCGAATCCTCTATTTACAAAAATAATTACAAATTTGATGGAAGCAATTAATCAATAAATTTCATTAAAAAAATGTTAGGTGTCAAAAGCTGATGAATAAATAACAAAATACTCAATATCAACAACAATCCCTAGAAATTAACTACCTGTAATAAAAAATTACCTAACAAGTGTATGTAAACTATTATATTTGTCTATACTGGTTGGAAAGAGTCCAAACCAACTAAAAAAATTCAAAGCCCCAATTGTATACAGTGAGTTAGTTTTTCTCGCTCGTTACTACTGGCTAAAATAGTTCAAATAAATCGTCAGAGAAAAGAATGTAAAAGAAAAACTCTCTCCAGGATCTCTAAGCATTATTAAATAATTCTAAATCAATTGTTCTTGGATATTATCGTTTTTTATCAGGTTAGATTACTTCAGGGAGTAATAGAGGAAGTGGGCTTAGAAAGTTAAACTTGAAGATGTCGGTCTTCAATTCATTAACAGAGATTCAAAATTCTGCAGAACAGATTTTTATTATTATATCATACAACCAGAAAATTGTTTGGACTGGTCTCATTCCAGATTTCTAAATCAATCAATAATACCTACCAATGTAGTTCAAAACTGCCAAATAGGTAATTATGATTAATTCTTCTCGTCAAACATGTTTATGACCTTGAGGATTTTTTTCCCTATTGCTGAACTCGCCGAAATACTAATTATACCGGGTGACACAGGCTATCGGGCCACCCCTGTAACTTATGCATTCGTCAACGGATTTTTCTGAAATTCGGTACAGTTATATAAGCAATTATTTCGGATTTGATCACATTACAATCCAATATGGCGGACTTCCGGTATTTCTGGAAATGCCAGCAATTTTGTTTTTTCAAATGGAACACCCTGTATATTTTTACATATTCAAGTTCAACAGGTCAAAACAAGTGCAATCTTGATGTCAAATGTCATTTATTCCACAGCCACCTAGTTGGAAAATTATTCTAACTGCAAGGAAATTCATAAACTAGTTGTTGATTTTTGAATGTATACAATTTGTTACTGCACCGAAAAACAAAAATGATATTTCATTTTGTTCCTTTATGTATGTTCTAGAGAAACGGGTAGGTGGCCCATAGAGGTTCCATTTGAAAAAAAATAATTTTTGATCAAAAAGTGATATGGCTGAATTGATTCCTGGATAAGTGATACAAAAAATAATTTTTCAGAAAAAATTATGTTATTTTGTTATGTGTGACTCATTGTGAATAGTCTTGTCCACATCTCATTTATCCACGAGGAAAAATGAAAAAACAATTTTAATTAATTTTTTTTCGAAAAAATGACATTTGACATAAATATTGCACTTGTTTCGACCTGTTGAACTTGAATATGTAAAAATATACAGGGTGTTTCATTTGGAAAAACAAAGTTGCTGGCATTTCCATAAATACCGGAAGTCCTCCATATTGGATTGTAATGTGATCAAATCCGAAATAATTGCTTATATAACTGTACCGAATTCCAGAAAAATCCGACGACGAAAGCAGAAGTTACAGGGGTGGCCCGATACCCTGTCACCCGGTATACTACAAAAAAGAAAATTTTGGATGAACAACTGGCTCTGCATGACTGAAACAATCTTTTAATTTAGACTGAAAATATACTAATTAAACTTCATCTGGCCGCCATTTTACGATATCATTCGACTGTCGCAATAAATCCCAAAGCACAGTAGAGAGCTAACAGTAATCGCACTTACTGTCGGCACCTTTGATGTTCGTTACCCCTGTTTGTTTACTGCGCAATGCCACGCGCACCAGGTTGCCCTTGGTCACAAAATATTCAACAACCAGACATGAAACTATACAACGGTAACTTGGGTATTAATTGTTAGAATACGTCTTCTTGGGTTCATAAGTCTCGAATTAGTCAGAAGATGAAATGAAAATAACAAATATTTAACTTAACATCAGATGGGCACTTCGAAGGCGCAAATTCATTACTGCGTGGGAGATACCCTTCAGATTTTTTGCTATTCAGTGACTTGACCACGAATGACATTGTCGTTTCATAGCGAATTCCATTGGTAAAACACTTGCACTAAGTGCATATTTTGTATTCCATTTGTATAACTGGAGGCAGGTTTCGAAATCCATTGGAAAGCTGGTGCACATAGTTCAGAGCTCAGTACAACAATTCACGCACGAGCTCTAATAGATCGTGGGAAGTAAGTGCAGTTTTGAAAATGGCGGAATCATAGAATATGAAAAGTTTGAAAGGCAATTTGTTCGTGGCTTTCTTACCACCATCAACAAGTAGCGATGAATAAATACCTCACTGAAAATACTACCTATTTGTTGATTTGAAAAGTCGTTCGCTGTATTGATCATGTAATTATCTCTTCATTTATCAGTTGAAAAGCTATTCCATAAGTTTCATCCATATCTTTCAACTTTCAGAAAGACGAATTCTATATGAATTCAACAAGTTATGAACAAAAACAAACCAACTTGACCGACCTAACCTCTAAGAAGAGTTCTATCATCATATCATTGCGTATTCCGGTTCAGTTTTTGGAAAAAACTAACGTAGTGCCAGTGCAAAACTGGTGCCAAACTAGTGCACCACCAGGTCAACGAATGTAATTCGCTGTTAGTTTTCTGCGCAACACCATGAGTAGATTCGATATGGATACAAAATTTCAGTAGAAATACATAACTGGTTCTTTTACACTCACCGTCAAATAAAAACGGCCACAAAAAAATTTGCCCAAATTGTTCACCCTGAAAATGTTTCCAAAACTTGTCCGATTTTCGTGAAATTTCGCTCAAATCGTAGATTCCTGTTCCGGAATGTTAGCCTAAATATTCGTTTCCGTGAAATGCTGATGAATTAATTATTATACAGGGAAAACCCGAAGTTACTCTCTCGCCCTTTACTTCTTAACGCCCTGTGGCGAGATTGAGTGGTTGAACTTGGCTTCATCATGTTTTGGATTGAAGTGTGATCTTTTCTTGACACAATTGTTTTTGATTCACGTCATGATATTATTTTCAAGAGGAGATACAAGTGTTTTGAGAAAGTATGTCATTTTTCAATTCTTATTAACAATAATCAGAACCTACATATTCGTCGCCTCAGAGCAACAGTAGGACATGTGAAAAAATTGGGCTTTCGCGGTTATTGAAGTTTTTGAATCATAAACTACCTCGGCATCTAGTGGAATACTGAGACAAGCCTTATGATGTCATGATATATTTTATTCTGGAAGCGATTCAACTGATAGCAACGTCTTCAAAATATTTCAGTTCCTGTTGGTCTCAGTGAATATTCACACAAATATGTACCCAAAGATTGAAATTAAGAAAAAAAACTCGAACACAACGCCGGGAAGTTGCATTTACTCCAGCCTACAACAACCCACCGCCTATACTAAATAATAAGCGGAATAATGATCTGATCAGCTTGTGTGATCTGAATTTGATACCAAAATAGCATCACCAGTTTTTTTTATCTCTGAAAGGAACAACAACTAAAGATAATAATAATTATGATCATGCATCTGGTTAAGTTATTCTGTATGCGTCTGTTTTTCGTTCAATAAACCATTTTTCTACTATTTGCCAATTATTTTTTGTGATAAGCTAATTTCCCCAATGTATTTGAATTGAATCTATGAAAAATTATGGGACAAGATGAAATTGATAACTTTTGCAAGATGATGTCCTATTCAAAATGCTGATTATTCCTTAGGAACACTGAGTCAAGATATAAATTCATTTCGATATCCTATAAAATCTTATCTCATGCATTTCTATAGCAACAGTAAGACAAGTGGATATAATTATTTCCTAGCTGTTCTTATCGATTTCGAATCATCATCATCATTTGGAATATACTTTGAAGTTCAGAAAGTGTCCAAAATTTCACTGAGATGCGTTTACTAGATCCTGACATATGTGGGATTAAAGTTATCATGAAAACTTAAAATCGAATTTACTCGAAACTAAGATTTTGTTGATGTCCTACTGTTGCTCTGAGGCGACGATATATACTTATTGATTAACAACTTAGGGAATTATTATCACTTATTTTTACCTCATTTTTTAGCACTTACCGCAAAAAACCTTAATCAGAATAAACAAACCAACAGCAGACCTGTAGTCAATAACGAGTATGCCCTCCTCGAGTTTGAATTACTCTTGAACAGTCTCTGACAAGACCGGATGAAGACGAATGAGTCTCTAGAGTTCATCCCTAAGATGCTCTATTGGTTCTGGATTATTGTTAATAAAAATTTAAAAATTTCATACTTTCTTAAAATACTTGTATCTTCTCTTGAAAATAAGATATTGACGTGAATCTAGAAATACTGTGTTAAGAAGGGACAAAATAGGATCACACTTCAATTCGAAACATGATGAAGCAGCATATTGGAGAATGGTTCTGAATTATCGTTAATAAAAATCGAAAAACCCATACTTTCGAAAAACCGTTGAATCTTCACTTTAACCCATTTACGCCTACCGTCCTTTTGAAAGGACTTCAAAACGAAACCTTATTTTTCTGATTCAGCTGACGGTTTGAAGATGTCGCCAGTATCACATTATATTATCTTGACATCTTAAACAAGGTCAATCGCGATCGTTAGGATTTTGTCAAGTTTTGGATCGATAGTGACGGTTTTTCAATCATGCCCCAATTGAAGAGAATCACAGCCTTGTATTTTGTGGCCTATCATAGTAATTAGTTTCTAGAAGTTTCAAGTATTTTGCTGAGCATTTTGTATGATATAATATAAACATTTTATTAAATCTACCATCCTCTTGAAGGAACAGCGAGATCGAAAATGTTTTTATAATTTTTTCTCGACTTATGGGACCTTCTATCAAACGTTATGAGAAGAAATATACAAAATCGGAAAAAGTAGTTTCAGGGTCAAACTCAGGGTTGAAAGTGGTTATCAACGTGAATCAAAAACCATTGTGTTAGGAAGGTATCACATAACAATCGAAAATATAATGAAGCTGAAGCTGAAGTTTAACCACTCACCTTTGCCACATGGTGTTAAGAAGTTGAGGGTGGAAGAGTGACTTTTGTGTTTCCCTGTATAATGATCAAGCCATTAGCTTCTCTTAGGTACTAATATTCAGGTCAACATTCTGAAACATGAATATACGATTTGGTTGAAATTTCACCAAAATCGGACAAGAATTAAAAATGTTACAGGGTGAACAACGCGGCTAAATTTTTTGGTGGTCGTTTTTATTGCCGGTGAGTGTAGTTAGAGGATTGAACTTTGCCCACTTCACATTATTTGAACTTGAAAACCACCCTTACTGTGCCGCGTCTTCTTCATCATCTTCTCTTCTTCTCGGCGCTCTGATCCTTGCCCCCCTTCTGATCTGATTGAGGCACGCCAACATTCTGATCATGAACGCCGCAGGTACCGTAATGGTGTCTCTCGTTTCTTCCAGCATGATGGCGTTGCGATTTATCAACTGCAACAGATGATATTGTTACGTCATTAGTATGTATCTACGAATCGATTTATTCAACTAAAAGGAACACTTATTTTTCAAAGACTTACAGCGGTTTGAAACACGCGGTATAGAGCTGTCTCACTGACATTGACTGATGACTGACTAGTCGCGCTTGATTGTGATTTTCTGGTGCAAGAATTGTGTAGGAACCATATACCTATTAATAATCAATACGGATAATCTCTATCTGTTTCCATAGCGAAACATGAAGCCGATTTTTGAAGACAAATGACTATCCATAAGGAAAAGTGAGATACTGCGCATGATCAAATACGCAAGTTCAAATGACAATCATTCTCATTCATTCTAACCTAACTCATTATTTTGAATATTTTGACATGAGTGACATGACATTTATGGACTATGTTTATGTTTTATTATTAGGATTTTCGGGATATAATTAATTATTTCAGGATGATTTAATGATTATGAATGATACAGGACATGCTAGTGAAAATATAAATTCTGAAAGAATGGAATCATTCATTTATTTTTGTACACAGGTCTTCATTATCTTGGTAGGTTTTTCAAATGATGAAGTGTTACAAAATTACCCTTGAGAATATCAAATGCTAATACTTACATTTGGTTTTCCTATGATATGTTTATCCCATTTTCATTATCCCATTTATCGAAATCTATGGATACCACTGATGAAAAATCGCTAATAAACATGTCCGCGAAACGTAAACAAAAACAACAGAATGTCATGACCTTTTGAAACGATCAGACACATACTGCTTTGATTGAAAGGCTAGTAAACGTCATTGTCCACCGAAACGCATGTCTTTGATGACTACTATAATAGCGCATGCGTATCATGCCACCAAATCCTTATGGATATTCATTCGTTTCATATTTTTGGCTTCATCCTGGCACCCGTTATGATCCGTATTGTTTATTAATACGTATATGGTAGGAACGAATAAAACGGCAAAGAATGAAGAATGACCTTGTTGTGATGACAACCGTGTGAAAACCACATACAATCAAACTGACATAATAATCATCAATAAAGAACATCAAAGTTTAGATTAGATCAATTTTTGGATCTTTGGATTGAATCCATGGATTGATGATACATATCGAAAAATGGTTTTGGTATATACTTGCGGGCTGTGGGCCTGTGGGGTAGGTACGTGGGAATTTTTATAACTATGACTAATCAATAATCATTTCCTAGACATTGGTATTATTCAATATTATTAAATTTCAATAGTACCTATATATGAATGGGGAATATTGTAGTGAATCATGCAGTCAGTACCATATTATGGAAATTGAAAGTGCATTGAAACTTATATTTGTTACCTACCTGGCGACTTTCTTCATGAAATTATAGATTCATAAGGGATGTATAGAAATATAACTGGTGCGCTTGCTCCCTATTGAAGGTCGTTTGCAAGTTTCTCGATGGCGCCTACTCTGATAAACCTTTGATAAACATACTTGACGTGGGTAAATCTCGCTAAGCTCATCCTGGTTACAATCCATATTTACAGGAAACATATTACCGACCGATAAATATTTGGATACGTATATGATTTGGATCAGAGCAGTGAACTGATTCCTGATGAAAGGATCGAAATGTAAAAAATATTCTTGAGCTGAAAAAATGGTTATTTCTGAGATTGGGGTCAAGTGTTCGTTAGGGACGTGTTCCGTAGTTTCTAAATTTTGTGTATAATACCTAATCCACCATAGAAAAAAGAAAATCTCTGTTCTACAACAGTATTATTTCAGTGATTTGAAATATTAGCGTGAACTGGTGTGAATAAATTCTAAGGTGAGTACCAGTACCATATCTGCCTATTATGATTTTCGATATTGGTCTATTTCAATAGTTGTGTAACAGATCGCGTCTGAATTGCGGCAACCAAGCATACACGGCTGAATAATCGTGAGTTGAGCCAGGGTCATTCATTTAAATCGCGCGCCTATTTCCATTCGAAAGGAAGTCAGGGTTATTTGAACGGGGGAAGGGGAAGAGAAGGAAATTAGAAGATGGTGCCTGAATGTTGAAACTGTAAAGGTTATTGATTTTAAATCATTGTGCATCCAGTTTTGCAGAGGGTGTTTTTGGTTTTATTGTAGCGTCTACGCTCCTGGCAGCGCTGGACCTCTCGCCTATGCCCTTTTGTAGGTAGGTGAAACCCATTTTCGATAAATTGTAGAACTTAACCTATTTTGTCGAGCATGACGAAGTTTGAATCATCGAATTTAATGTTAGCAAGTGTAACCAGTGTGTTCTGGCTTAGGAGTTAATATTTATGCCCCTTTTGTAGACTTGGATGAATTTAGACTAAGAACTGGTCTCCTTTCGCCACTGAGATTTTTCCTGCCGCATTTCACCTCTGTTCCTCCAGTTTGAATAAAGATCTGCTACCCGACGAGCAATTTTTTACTCAGCCGAACCCCGCAAACACAGACCCCTGAGATTCATTGCAACTTGGCGACCACCACGGGGCTGAGAAAAATTGAAAATGCTCCCAGAAAGAACACCTCCAGGCGCTACTCAATACTTTCTGAGGTTCAGAAACCGTCCAGAACAACCGACAGCAGATGGAACTGTGCAAAGGAATGAAGGACAGGAGGGTAATCAACAAAGGTTTCAACACCTTGATCAAGGTAACAACTTGAATACTATCCCCAGTGAACAACCCCAAGCAAGTGCTTTGCCTGTGATATTGGAAAGGGAGCCCACTTTGGGACATCGAGTATCTGATGCACTCACAGCCTCTGTAGGATCTGGAAGTGATAGTTCTAGTGTTTTAGGGAATAATAATGGGTTGCAAACCCTACTGGACGGTAGGAACTATGAGGCAGTAAATCCTACAGGGTTAGTGGCAGAGCAACAAAGTTTACCTAGACATCAAGCTAAGCATAGTAGGGTCCATTTTCCTACAGATTTATCTGAAAATGACTATACACTGCCTGCCACTAACACTGTACCTGGGCAAAAATATCAGGAAGTCCCAATTAGTTTGTTTAATAACAGTAACTTTAATAGCTTGCCATACTATAGTCAGGCAAATAGCCAGGCAAATAGTTTTCAAAATCTTGGCTACCAAAATGATCAAACAGGAAGAACTTTTTTGCCTCAAAATCAAAACTATATTAGTTCTGTGGGTAGGAATACGACTATTAACAACAATGCGAATCAGAGTAGGGCTCAGCAGGGAAATTTTTGTAACTTAGCTAATTTTAGGGATGTAAGGGTTTTGCCTACCTTTGTAAATGGGGGGAATTTGCACCCCGTTGAATTCTTAAATAATATTGAAGCATGTTTTGATGTAAATAACCTTTCTATGGGCCAGTTCAGGTTTTATTTGGCCAGCCTTTTTGAGCACTCTGCAAAAAACTGGTTCAATGCATTTGGTTGCTTGTTCAATTCCTATGCTGCATTTAAGCAAGCTTTTTTAGAGCAATATTGGGGTGAAACCATGCAACTTGAAATAAAATTAAAATTGGAATCAGGCAGGTACAGGGAAACTAATGGTTCTTTTACTGAATATTTTAATGCAAGGATAGCAGAAGCTCGTTATTTGTTCCCACCTTATACAGAACAACAGTTAATTGCAATTATTGCTAGACATTTTCCTCCAAACATTTCATCTAGTTTAGTAGGATCTGGAAATCTTTTGATAGCACTAGAAAGGCTTAGGCAAGCTGATTACTATTTTGGAAGTCAACCTAGGAACTCAATATTACCTGCTTCTTTTCGAGAAGATACAAATCAAACCAGAAACAGGCAGTATGAGAATAACTATAGTTATAAATCAAATAGAAATGGAAATCAGGTTGGCAACAATGCTTCTTCCAAACAATTTCCTAAGAAAATCGCAGTCATGGGATTTGAAGGTCAAGAACAAGATTCGGAAAATGATTCGGGAAACTTGGAAAGTTCCCATACATGAATGGGTGTGTGGGAGCGAAATTAAATAAGGAAATAAAGACTGGCACTTTTATCAATACAAATAATAATCCAAAGGAACATTTGCTGAAGGAATGTGATTTTAATCATAAATTATTAGACACTAGGTCCCCCACAATTCAAATAAATTTGTATGGATTTCGTTTTCCTGCTTTGATAGATACAGGCAGTACAGTGACTGCATGTTCTAATGAAGTTTGGCAGCAGTTATCGAACTGTTGGAATAAAATTCCACATTTTCCATGTACTTCAATTCGGGTGATAGGAGCTTTTAAGACAAAGTTCAGGAAGGTGCTGTTGCAGGCTTGTTTCACTTTTGAATTGCAGGAAGTAGAATTCTCACATGAGTTTCTTCTAATTTCTGATTTATCTTGTCCAATTATAATTGGAGTTGATTTCCTACGACTATTTCAGGGTGCAGTTGACCTAAAAAATAAAAATATAATTTTGTATAACAAAGACAAGAGGTTATTAGTCCCCGAGTTAGACTTACCTTGTGAGTGGGTCAACCCCGCTCCCATAATGGTTACAGCCCTTGTAAATAAAAGTGATAATGCTACGAGTTTCAACCAAAACCAAATGAAACCAGTAGGCATAGATTTTAATTTGTTGTCATTGTCCACTCGTGTACCTGAAAATGAGAGGTTACATTTAAAAAATTTAATTTTAAAGTACGAGAAAATATTTTCAATTATTCCCGGTCGTATCAAAAACTATTTTCATGAGATCCATTTAAAAGTGGACCGAGAATTTTTTATTAAAAGTTATCCAATCCCAGTAGCACATAGGGAAGCAGTAGGGAACATGATAAAGCAGATGGAGCAGTGGAAGGTCATTGAACGTGCCAGTACCCCATATGTGTCACCACTCATGACCGCTGTGAAAAAAGATGGATCGGTTCGAGTGTGTCTGGATGCCAGGCACCTCAATTCCATTATGATACCCGAATTCGATTCACCACTTAGGATAGATGATATTATTGCTCGGCTGAAAGGGAAAAAGGTACTATCTAAAGTGGATTTATCCCATTCTTATTGGCAAATTCCCCTAAGGCAAGAAGACAAAAAGTACACAGGGTTCATGGTGGAAAATAAAATTTATCAATTCACGGTATTGCCTTTCGGCATCTGCACGGCTGTTTCCTCATTTACCAGAGCCATTCAGAAAATTTTTGAAAACGGGTTTACTGATT
Organism: Phaedon cochleariae; assembly: GCA_918026855.4. NCBI lineage: Eukaryota > Metazoa > Arthropoda > Insecta > Coleoptera > Chrysomelidae > Phaedon > Phaedon cochleariae. The sequence continues at coordinate 1,133,542 of OU896708.1, read as the reverse complement.
TCCTAGTCACATATGTAGATGACCTGCTTATTATGTCAGAATCGGTGGAGCAACACTTCGAACACCTGGAGAAGGTTTTTTCTCGGTTGCAGGAGGCCGGCTTAACTGTTAAGTTGTCCAAGTGTGATTTCTTCCAGGAGGAGATGAACTTCTTGGGATACATTGTTAGTCCATTGGGGGTTCGTCCAGATCCGGATCGCATTCAGGCAATAGCAGACTATGTCCGACCCAGAAACGTCAAAGAGGTCCAAAGGTTTCTAGGCCTTTGTAACTACGATCGAGGTTTCTCGGCCAAGTTCGCGTCAATTTCGGAGCCTTTAACTTGTTTGCTGCGAAAGAAAAGTCGATGGAAGTGGGAGGCTGTTCAAGAGCAGGCTTTCCTCGACATTAAGAAGGAGTTGCAGAACATCACCATGCTGTACCACCCAGACCCATCCCTGCCATGGCATGTAACAACCGATGCCTGCGACAAAGGTATAGCTGCTCAACTGTTTCAGGTGGTGGAGGGCGAAAATAGGGTCGTTGCGTGGGCGAGTCGCCTCCTTTTGGATAGGGAACGTCGTTATAGCTCAAACGAGAAGGAGGTGCTAGCTGCTTTGTGGGCGATCCAGAAGTGGAGAATCTATTTGTTAGGGGGAGTTTTTACATTGTATACTGATAGCAGGACACTCACCTATTTAAATACCTGTAGACTCCTTTCCCCTAGGATCACTCGTTGGGCTCTGGCATTACAGGAGTTCTCTTTCAACATTGTGCATGTTGCAGGGAAAGAGAATTTCGTCGTAGATGCCCTCTCTCGTCATAGTTGTGTCAGGTTACCATCCCCCCAAGATAATTGTTTTCAGCTGCTGAACCTGCAATTTCCGTCTCAATTCCAGCAGTCTCTTACTGAAATAAAACAGCGGCAGGCGGAAGATCTCAAGTTATTAGATATAAAGAATAGGGTTGAAACAGAGGACACGCTTGCCCGGCAGTTTGTGGTGTTCGATGATATCCTTTATAAATATGGAAATGACGAAAGTCGTGTCCTGTTATGCATTCCAGAAAGTCTGGTGGAAGCATGTACTCGTAGTTATCATGAAGCTTTCGGACATTTTGGCCTGTACAAAACCCATTCGGCAATGAAGTCTGAAGTCTACTTTACAAATATGCAACGTAAGATAAAAAAATATTTAAAATCCTGCGACCTTTGTCAAAAGGCAAAAATATCGGTGTTACCTCGACCTCCACAATTGCAAATCTTGCCTACTAACAAGAACGATTTGCTAGCGATAGACTGTTTGGGTCCCTTGGTCAGAAGCCGCGGTGGAGTCACTTACATACTAGTGGTGTTGAACGTCTTCACCAAGTACCTCAAACTTTACCCCCTCAAGCGAGCCACTACCCAATCAATAATAAAGCGCCTGACAGAGGACTACCTACCAACCCATGGGCCGGTGCAACGAATCCTGCACGATAACGCTACTCAATTTACGTCTAGGTTGTGGCGAACAACATTTGATAACCTTCAAATCAAGCTCGTTTACATTTCAGTTCGCCACGCAGCGGCTAACCCATCTGAGCGCTGCATGCGTGAAATTGGCCGGATCATGAGGACCTTTTGTCACGACCAACATTCAAAATGGGCCATCCAACTGAACCAATTTGAGGAGTTTCTGAACTCGGTAGTCCACGAAGCCACAGGTTTCACTCCGAATGAACTCCAGCTAGGTGTCGAACGCCCCGTCCTCCTACCTGCGCGTTTACGCCCGGTATTACCAACTCCCATTCCTCACCAAGAGAAACTGGTCTTGGCAGAGGCTTCACTCCACAACAAGGCGGCACGGCGGGCACTCATGTATCCGGGTCGACCTTACCAGAAATTCATCCCCGGTGACCTGGTATTGCTGAAAGCGAATAATATCTCTTCCACACTGAAAGCTGAAACGAAAAAACTGTTGTTACTCTTCGAAGGCCCTTACAGGGTGAAAAAAAGAATACGTGAGGATACTTACATCTTGTCGTACGATGACGAACGGGAACGAGGTATGTTTCATGCGACCCACTTGAAAAAATACAATGAGCCCCCATAGGAAATCATCCCAGGGGTGCTGACTGAGTTCAGTGACGTTCCACTGCACTTTCACTCAAGGGGAGGGGGGTGAAGATGTAACAGATCGCGTCTGAATTGCGGCAACCAAGCATACACGGCTGAATAATCGTGAGTTGAGCCAGGGTCATTCATTTAAATCGCGCGCCTATTTCCATTCGAAAGGAAGTCAGGGTTATTTGAACGGGGGAAGGGGAAGAGAAGGAAATTAGAAGATGGTGCCTGAATGTTGAAACTGTAAAGGTTATTGATTTTAAATCATTGTGCATCCAGTTTTGCAGAGGGTGTTTTTGGTTTTATTGTAGCGTCTACGCTCCTGGCAGCGCTGGACCTCTCGCCTATGCCCTTTTGTAGGTAGGTGAAACCCATTTTCGATAAATTGTAGAACTTAACCTATTTTGTCGAGCATGACGAAGTTTGAATCATCGAATTTAATGTTAGCAAGTGTAACCAGTGTGTTCTGGCTTAGGAGTTAATATTTATGCCCCTTTTGTAGACTTGGATGAATTTAGACTAAGAACTGGTCTCCTTTCGCCACTGAGATTTTTCCTGCCGCATTTCACCTCTGTTCCTCCAGTTTGAATAAAGATCTGCTACCCGACGAGCAATTTTTTACTCAGCCGAACCCCGCAAACACAGACCCCTGAGATTCATTGCAGTTGATACATTCTTTGTTCTGGTTCTTCAAAGAGGCCATTCATCAAATTTCATGCTTCAAATAGGTTCATGTCATGAAAGAAGTAAAGCTTATTAAAATAGGCTACTAAAAAGATTTATTGCTTCTATTTCAAATTGAAATTTGAATGAAAATGTTGAGCACAGTATTTAGTCGACCACAGAACAATGATGGAAATAGATTCATCCCTCACAGAACCAAGGTTTTGAACGGTTTTCCGATTATGGCGCCTCTATCGCAATATCGCAAATATCTGAACCCCACATCCAAAACTCGCTTGCAATTGTTCCATATCGAAAGTTAGTCTGACGAAACAATTGAAGAGTGAGCCCACCAGTTAAATTTCTATACATCTCTGATTCATATATAAGATGACAAACTTAAATCCATGTTTCAAACTGACCTTCTTCAGAATATGTAATGAAGAAGTCCAAAAAAACATTCCACCACGCATTCGATATTCTGAGACCTATTGGCCAGTGCCACCAGGATGATGAAAAATTCCACAGAATAGACAACAAAACGGGGCGATTCTGTCTCACTGGCGACACTAACAATTCCAATAAAACGCAACTACTGTGCTGTGTGGCTCGTTCTTATTTAGTTGCCTTGGTTCCTCGATCATTTTACCCTTCTATTGTTCTTAGAACATTACCTCTGTCTCTTTAAAGGTGTTCGATGCTTTGGTGATAAGTGGACTGTATATAATATAATTGTGATTGTTTGATAAGAAACTGATGAAATGAAAATTGAAGGGAAGAGATTGCAACTTCTCCTGAACTTAATTGATTCATTCTTCTGTTTCAACAACACGTCGTCATGTTAACAACTCAAATGTAATTTTATATAGGGTAATACAGTTACCCAATTAATTATATAGGATGAAAGTATATATAGGGTAAAAATACTAAACAAAAGGCATGTTCGTTTGAGCTTGCTCTACCTGCTAAACTTGATTTCCGATAGACCCCAAGTGTGATGTATCGATGGAATCAGCTCTTCAGGGAGAAGCTCAGAAAACAAATAAAATACAGGATATTCTATTTGAAATAACAAAGTTGTTGCTACTTTTTGATAGAAGCGGCAACACTGCATTGCTCAACATATTTTGAATGAAGAGAGCGTATTCTCCCGACTGATTCTCGATTAGAGATAGTGGAAGCTTGTCGTGACATATCCTGCATGTAATGTTGTCATTACTAACGTCATTGAAGGTTGGGAAGTGTCACATTACACAGCTCTATTTCCCGCCCTCACTTATGTACTATTTTAGGTATGTTCAGAACGAAACAGAGATTTATTAGTTTTGATCGAATTATGATGGTTGTAAATAAAATAGTATACTAACCTCGATGCGCGTCTCGGTTAACTAACTAATCTCACGACAGAAATGAATCTCTTCCCACCTTGGTGTGTAATATACTATTTCCAACCGCCTGAATTTATGTACTCGTTGTATATTATGTATCATTTAAAATTACACGTGATGAACAAAGACAAAAAGTTGTTGAGTACGGAAAAAGTTCAGACCAGTGCGACGAGTGGTAGTGGTAAACAGTATGGCGAAGTAAGTATTAAAAAAGCTAGAAATGAGCTGGATTTCGAAAAAATTTCACCCTGCGGTGCATTTTTTATGAACTTGCTTTTTCTAGATTTCCTGTTCTTGACACTGCTGTATTGACGTTTTGTATATTTAGGCTATATTTGGAATTCAACTGACAGTACTGAATCTGCTGAATTTTCACTTATAATATCACGAGAGCTTCAATTATTTCCGGAAACTTTTCAAAATATTCGTGTTCGAGAAAAAATTTCCGGATAAACTGTTGATAAATGATTTTCATTTATTGATTTATAGAATGAACTCGAAATAATCTGAAGTTGAATGTAAATGTCATTTAACCTATGAACGTCAAAAAATTTCCAGTATAATTTCATGCTCCGTCCCCCGAGGAGGAGATAATTTCCAAGAAATGTGTCTAGTTGCTATGGTAACGACACGAAATACAGGCTTTAAATTGATCGAAAATGTTTGGTGTGAAATTTTCAATCCGACATAAATATAAATCACTGAAAGTGACAGATACTTGTGAGCAGACATACTATTCATTCCAAATATTTCGACACAAAATTCTGCTGAAAATGCTACTAGCAAAAGGTAGGGTAGCTTCAGTGAACTGTCATTATTTGTTTACAAAATAATGTTCACCTCCATGTAAGTCAATTTTGGTTTTATAACAATTTCTATATTTTCACATGTCTTTGCTTGTAGTAATTTCGAAAATACGGCTGAAGATGGACTTTTATAAGTTCGAAACATGTCCCGTTGAATAACTACATCATTATTTAAGCAAACATGGACTTCTATCAGAGATTACAGGATATCCCTTTTCGTGGGAACGAGAACATAAAAAAAACAGGTCGTTGGCAACATTGCAGTACTCACATCGGCGGCCATCTCCTCGTCGAAGCGCGCCTCTTGCAGCACGGGCGCCCACAGCTTGACGTCGTGATCGATGCCGCTGGTGGCCAATAGGGGCAAGGTCGGGTGCGGCTGCAGGCAGTTGACCACGTGCTGGTCGGCCTGCAGCAGCATACGCAGCGCGCCCGAGTCGCGCCGCCACACGAACACGTGACCGCAATCCGAGCCTGACATGACGTGCTCGTCGCCCCAGAAAGTCGCCTCCTTGATCATTGTTCTAAGATGGCAAGAGGGAGAGAGTAATTGAAAATAAACAAAAATGGACGTCGGTAACTTTAATAAACAACCATTGGAAACGGACATCTTGAAATAATAACAGACAATAATGGACAACGGACATCATGAAATAATAATAGACAAGACCCATACATTGATAGACAGGAAGCGATAGAAAATAGACAACAATGGACAATAAAATACGTTAATATTGTTGAGAAGATCAAAGATTGATGATGTTTTCAACATGTATTTGTTCTTATGTATGTGTTATGTCATGTCATGCTCTGTATCCTTTGTGAAGAACTTGACAGTCGTGAAAGTTCGGTTTGAATAGATCCGGCTCGAAGGACCGATATGTTCGTTTATATATAGTTGACTGTATTTGTATTTGTATTGTTATACAGGGTGTTTCATAGGTGAAGGGAAATATTTCAATGGTAGATAGGGGTCACCAAGGTGGTTCTGAAAATACCATATTTGATAGGAAAATCGCTCGAGAGAACTCACTAAGTCTCACAGTCTCCATAAGTCTTAAACTACCCAGTAACATTTTCTCAAATTTGGTAGGTATGTAGCTTACTTGGGACGATGGATTCATTAACCTATCAGGCGGAATGGAAATAATACCAAATAATTATAATTCGATAATTCACCCTGTATCTCTGTTATAAAGACTATGAGACTTTTACAGAAGCTGAACCTTTATTTCCATTCTGCCTGATAGGTCAATATGAATCCATCGTCCCAAGTAAGCTCAATACCAAATTTGAGAAAATATTACTGCGATGGGTAGTCTAATACTTATATGGACGAATGAATAATTATTCGAAACCGATAATTCACCCTGTATTTCTGTTATAAAGACTGTGAGACTGAGTAAGTTCTTTCGAACGATCATTTAACAAGAATATATCAAATAATCATAATTGAAAGTGGTTTAATAATTTCAATACTCTTCAAATTGACATACTTTTAGCTTTCTGTTTATGATTGCTACGATGAGAATTGGTGGCGGGAAAACAAAAAGCATCAAATCCAGTTCAGTTTTTCTTCCTCTTCACGATTCCTTTGATGAGCTCTGTCAATTATTACATACAGTGTGTTATTTTAATATTTCGAATAATTGTAAATTTTTCCTGAAGCCGAACCTGGATTTTCACTTCACCCGATAGGTGAATGAATTCAACGTCCCAAGTATGAGCTCCATACCAAATTTTAGAAAAATATACTGGGTAGTTCAATACTTATAGACGAATGAATAATTATTCGAAATCGATAAATCGCCCTGTATCTCCGTTACGAAGACTCTAAGACCTATCAAATATGGTATTTTCAGAACCACCTTGGTGACCCCTATGTACCATTGAAATATTTCCCTTTACCTATGAAACACCCTGTATAATATATGATAATGGCATGAAGGTTGATATTAAAATTGCAATTGGTATTGCACTCCTTCTTTATTGATTTTATTGATAAATCTTATGTCGTCACTCGTCGTCATGTTAACTACAAATGGAAATCTTGGAACAGACTGCAATAGAAAATAAACAACAAAAGGCAATAAAACACAATGATAGTCAATAACGAACAATGATAGATTTAAAAACAGATAACGATGAGCAACAGACAACAAATATACAATGAACAATGAACAACGATAACACAACTATGTATCTGTTTTGAAGAACTTGACAGTCTGAAGGTTCGATTTGAATAGATCCGGCTCGAAGGACCAATATGTTCGATGATAGATAGTGGACTGTATTTATATGGTTATATGATATATGATAATGCTATGAAGGTAGATAATTTGTATTGCAATCCTTCTTTATTGATTTTATTGATTAATCTTATGTTTCAATAACACGTCGTTATGTTAACTACAAATGAAAATATCTGATACTATGCAGGGTAATATAAGTACCAAACTATTATATAGGGTCATTCATTGATATAACAACAATACAACGATGAGCAACAGTCAACAAATATACAACGGACAATGAAAAATTGATAACTAACACTAAGGTACAGCAAATAATATACATTTATAATCAATGGATAACCACAGAAAAGACATTGATAGAAATCCAACAATAGATAATGGACAAAAATAGAAGATAAAGAGCAATACTAGAGAATAAAATAAATCAACGTGCAAAAATAAAGATAAAAGACTCGAATCGATAGTAATAGACGATGGCAGGCTACAATAGACAATAATAGACATAACCATAGAAAAGGCATCGATAGAAACACATATGAATATACGAAATTAGACAAAAATCGACGATGATTCTTGGAAATAGACGTTTAAACCATCATATTTGGGTGAATACAATAATCAACAATGTAGAAATAGGGAACAGAAAACAACAAATAATAACAGCCAATAGATGAAGGATAATGAGACGATAATTGTAAACAATAGATAATAACAGATATAAATATACAAATTAACACAATAATCGAAGATGATAAGACGGTGGAAAATGAAGAAGGAATTAAATTTCCGAATGTTTAGATAAAAAAAACCTACCTTGAATTCCGGTGCCCCACATATTTCATTTTCATTTCTGCTTCATGAATGCAGAACTCTTCTTCCACCTTCTTGTCATCACATTCCATTTTACTCTCAGCTTCAACATATTCCTCTGGATAATCCAAGTCAACATCAGTGTTCTGAAATTATTAGGACTATTCGACAGATTTTTATAAAACCTTACTTTGATATATCGAAGACTGGAACCTTTGGCACGATAATACACTACACTGTTTTACCACTAACCAAACCGATTTTTTAACGCCTCGACACGTGTTTCGCTAACTATGTTAGCATCTTCAGGAGAAGATTAAAACAGTTTTTAATGGTTAACGAAAATAAAATACGTGTCGATGCGTTTAAAAAATCGCTTTGGTAGTGGTAAAACAGTGAAGTCATACTAGATAATTCATCGTTTCAAATCCAAATCCATTGAGAAAATAGAAAAGGAACGAGCCATAGAAAAACCCCACAAATAGAATGGAATCTCCCATAGTGACATTCAGAACAACGCCATCAGCACCACCATGAAAATGATTCCCCACTATTTCACTAAAAAGTAAAGAATATTAACTGCACATCAAGGAACCAATAAGATGAACAGTAATGGGGGCACATGACTACTGGCAGCTGACTTGGAAAATTGACATTATCTATCTAATTGCCATCAATCGGATTGGAAGATTCACTATTCCAGTCGGCCATGACAGTTTCGGTACGGGACATAAGAGATTTCATATGATACTCCAACAAATCAACTATATAAGGAAACAAATACATTTTCTTTGGAAGAGCACTTTTTAATCAATACTCTCAAAATTTCCTATTAAATCATCAACAAAAAGCTTAAATCAAATTTTATATTAATTAGGAATTCCCAAATTCATAGTCATCACACTAGACAATATAACTTTTTTCATCTTGAAGTTGCAAATTCTGAACTTAGACAAAAAAAGTTTAGACATGAGATCAATAGATTACCAGATGATATCAAAAACAGCCCAAATATTATACAGTTCTAAAATTAAGTGAAGAAATATATTTATATGCAAAGGAATGAAAAGCTGAAAGACTATGAATTTCACTTTTTTTTTTCTTCACTGTTTATTTTTTTCCACTGTTCACTATAATATGAGTACCGTTATTTTGAGATATCTTGATGATATGTAAGTTGTGTTCACTATTTGTAATTTCAATTTTACAACAGCCGATAATACTTCATGAATGATCTTATACCAGGAATTACTGTCTGATCATTCAGTGATTTATGTCATTCCTTCTAAAAAATTAGTTATTCTTTATATAAAATGTATCAATGAAGAAAAGAATGTAATGCAATAACTGAAATAAATAAATTCTATTCGAGAGAGGGGGGAGGTTTCTATGGAACGACCGAAGACAAACACCTCCACTAAACACGCAGAACCCCACTCACCATCCTCTCGACATCATCACCCCTCCCTTCTCCTTCGGCCCCTCCCCCTCCCCCGCCGTTGCTCACCTCCCTGCCCACTCTCAGACTGATCGTACTGTTCGAGGTGCTCTGCTGCGAATAGCGGAAACTGACCGACGGCTCGGCGCCATGTTGCTCGATGAAGCCTTCGCGCAGGTTGCGCAGCGCAGTGAGATGGCCGTGCAGGTGGGCGGTGGCCGTGGCGGGGGGCGTGGTCGTACTGGGCAGGGGCGTGGTCGTAGTAGGCGTGGCCGCAGATAGCGGGACGGTGGCGCTAGAAGGACGAGAGGCGACGGTGAGAGTCGATGATAATAATATGTATTGAAAACGAATATTCAGTATTAATTATACAGTATGGTGGAAATGTATGGAACAAATTCATTATCTCTAAGGCATATGAATTTGAAGGAAAATCCTGAGACAAGTCGATTTTTATTTTCAAATTGACACCCCGATATAAATACGGAGTATGTGACGTCATCCGCGTAGTTGTGGTGACGTCATCGATTATTTTATTTCACCTTGCAGATAAATAAGATGTGGTCAAAGCTATTCATAATGAGTCCCACATACTAGAGAAACATAACATTTTTGTGTCACTTATCGATGAATCATTTCAGTCACATGGAATTTTGATCAAAAATCATTTCCACTCTGTTTAATTCTGTGCCTCACCTTCGTCCGGCTGTCCCCGCCTCGTTTCCCTGAGCCCCGCCCGGTCCCGCCCCCTCTCGGGCTGGCCCCTCCCTGTTCTCGGCCACGCCCTCTTCGGGATCGAGCGAGTCTTCGCCGCCCGCGCTCAGCGCCGCCCTGGTCATCGGATCGTTGAGCATGCGCGACAGCACGTCCGTCATGCGCTGCATCAGGGTGGCTTGCAGTTGCGGCCTCGCCTGCCCGAGACCTAGAGGAATTCATGGTGGAAATATACAGGGTGTCCCAAAGTTAACCTGCCAAACTCCAACAGCGGCTTCTGAGACCAAAAATAGGAAAAAAGTTTCAATGAATATGAATGAGACAAGAAATGACCCCTAAGGAAGCTACGGCCCCCTACCATGGTGAACATAAAATCATTTCGAAGTTTCATTCAGGAGTGTATAATACAGGGTGGGACTACATGAAATATTGCTCAAACTTTTTCGTATGCATATTTTTTGACAATTTAATCTCGGACGAACTGATAACTGTTTAGTTTAGCTGAAATCAGCTATGGAAAAACTATTGCTATATCAATGATCGTCATGGTACCGAGTATATTGGATCTTTCTTTTATTTTATTCAGACCAGGGAAGAGTCCCTCTTATCCTGATATATATTATGGAACAAAATAAAAACGATATTGCGAACAGCCCTTCTGTCCCAAATAAGTTTCAGAAATACATTCTGAGAATTGAAAGAGATCGAACGAAATGTCAAAAACTTGAGAATAGTAAATTTGGTCATAATGTCGATATTTTCTCTAGTTTGTAACGGTCTCAGGGGTTTGGTGGGTTTACTGATTAAAACATGGATGGTTCAGGAGACTATTTATTCACTTCAAAAGTTCACCAAGATCTCGGGTTGAGAGGAACGTCGAAAACCTAAATATCATATGCACTAATGAGCACCAGGACAGTCTATCACTTGATATAATGGGCGATTAAATTACAAAGGAGCAAAGAAAAGTAGGTACAACTAACATGTGACCTGAAAGGTCGGTCAACAAATCATAAAATAATATAAAAGAGTTTTACCCACCTAAATATCATATGCAGGCACAGGCCAAGATGTTCCAGAGGAACATTGGGCACATAGGAAACCAAAAACACAGAATATGGGTTCGATCAACGTGGATGTTAAATTATTATTCACTTGGTTGAGAAAACTGCCCGTTCGAGAGTGAAATGACCAGCGCAAGCCATTTCAGAAAATCCCCTCTCCACAACAACTGACCCTAGGCGCGCACACGGATTTGAATCTGTGTGAATGAATAGTTGGTTGCCTAGCCTCCCGAAGAATATTTGATAATTATTATTATATTTAAAAGAGGGCATGGGCGGCGACATTGATTTGTTACAAGTTTATGGACAATCTCGACGATTGAAGGGAGTTTCAGATCCCTGGCGATCTGGTTATTCCGAACATACCAAGGAGATCCTGTCACCATTCTCGCGATTTTGTAATCTGGTGATATGAGATTTAGCTGTGTGGCCCCAGACTACTGAGGCATACAGTAAAATTGGCCTGATAGCCATGATATAAATATTCAATTTTTGTCTCAAACCCAATTTACTTCGTCTGTTTAGAAATGGATACAGGGCTCCAATGGCTCATTTAGTTTTTGAAACTTGCTGTTCAATGTGCTGGGTCCAAGTGAGCTTTTTGACAATGCACACACCTAAGTATTAAACTTGTGAAGACCACTCATGACCATCCAGGACTATTCAGGTTCTGGGAGGCCTCCGATCCCTTCCAAGTGCGACCAATTTGTCGAATATGCAAGAACTGCCGTATCATCAGCAAAAAGCGACATCTTGCACATCACTGGTCTCGGCAAATCGCTAGTATATAAACTGTACAACAGCGGCGATAAAACTGCACCCTGAGGAACACCAGCTTCAATGGGCTTGATACCAGATCGTTGATCATCAAGTTTCACTTGAAAAGTTCGATTTTTCAGAAATGAACACATCAACTGAATCAAATCGTCAGGAAAGTCCATATCGATCATTTTGTATAAGATACCATCATGCCACACCTTGTCAAATGCTTTCGCTGTGTCAAGGAGAGCAAGATGGGTCTTTTGTCTATCATTTCTCAACGATATTGTGTTCTCAATGAGTCTCAAGACTTGTAGTTCAGTTGAGTGGCCAGTTCTGAAACCGAACTGCTCATCTGGTATTAGCTCGTTGTCGTCGATGAATTCCTGTAACCTCTGTTTAATCACTCGCTCAGTTATCTTAGATGGAGGGCACAGGAGACTGATAGGAAGATAGCTCTGCGGAAGAGCATTATCCTGGCCTTGCTTCTTAAGCATCACTACTTCGGCATGCTTCCATCTTTGAGGGAAATATAATAGTTTCAATATGGCGTTGATGATTTGACATAAGTAAGTGATGAAATTACCAGGAATCCTTTTCAATATTCTGTTTGTAATTCCATCATTACCTGGAGCTTTCCTGAGTTTTTGTGCTTTGATGTAGACGATTATTTCATCCGTAGAGGCGGGCCTTATTCTTAAATCGTGAACGTCATTATTCAAATGGGCCAGGACTACTCGCTCCACAGAACCATCCCATTCCTGATCATACTTCTGCGACTCATTCAACTTGAATTGTGATACAAGTGACTCAGCAAAGACTTCAGCTTTTTCGGCAGTGCTGTACTTGACTCCCTTCTCTCCTCTTAGAGGAGGTATGACGGTTTTCTTATTCTTAACACTTTTGATCAACTTCCAAAGATTATTAGGACCTTCATCCAAATTTTATCAATGATCGTCATGGTACCGAGTGTTATATTTTTCATTTCATTCAAAAAAATTTAAAAATTTGAGGAATCAGAAAGACAGTTATGAATTATCTTCTGAGTCGAGGTTTGGTGCCAGCAAGACCTCATTGCAAGTCCAAATCCAAGGAACACAAGAATCCGGTTGAGCCTTTTACCATTATTATTTTAAAGAATCAGATTTGGAGATATACCATCATCCTAAATCTTGAAATTGTAGACGAGATATTTCAGTGGTGGAAGGTACATGGATTGAAAATAGCAAATTATCTCCTCAGAAAGAATCTACGTCAGTATTTTGTGTCCCAATACAAATTTCTTATTGAGTAGTTTATAATCATGGGTAATTTGATTCTACTAACTTGACCTAATCTGACCTAAATTCACCATTCTTCAAAATAACAGCATCTAACTCAGCCAAAACACACCTTTCACTATAGAAAATATTTTGTCAAAACTTTCCTCAACAGGAAATGCCTCGACAGTCCTTTTTTCAGGGAGGTAGGAAATTATCCCTCCTGCATGAACACTACTTTTTTTCAACCATCTAACCTTACTAGACCTAAATTAACCTTCTTCCTAAGAAGAGAGTAGGTACTTTTTCGAGGGAGGAAGGAAAATATACCTCCTGCATAGACACTACTTTTTTTGAACCATCTAACCTTACTCGACCTAAATGAACCTTCTTCCTTAGAAGACAGTCGATACTTTTATCAGGAAGGAAGGAAAATATCCCTCCTGCATAAACAAGGACATTACTTTTTCTAAACTCCAAATCGGCTTAAATGAACCTTTTTCTTAGAAGAAATATATTTTTCAACATCGATCAGATTTGGTTGCAATGCAGCGTTCGTGTGTGTGTTCGAAGACTGTGACTGAATCAAAATGTGCGCGTGAAGAAAGGTATGGGTGAATCGAAATGAAGGCGAATGGAAATGTGGGTAGATCGAAATTTGGGCCTAACGCGATGTTCCCATCTGTATTAGGCAACAAGTACCTGTGTCTCTCTTCCTGGTTGCATTGATGAAGTGTTTTTGAAATTAATGAATAAAGCAATATTTCTCCGATACAACACGCGTTTCCTCACCACGGGAATCGTGTTTTTGTTTACTTGTTACCATGACCATATTACCAAACTTGAGCCGTCAAAAGCCTTTTTGAGATCAATGAAAACGAAGGTTCGGGTTATTCAAGGTTTATGGTGTTTCATGTGACTTACTAGTTGTGGTTGAGCCGTCCCTCTCAGGGCGAGCATCTGGACCCGTATCAGACCAATCTCCCCTGAGACGCAACCTTCTCACTGGCGGCGGGGACAGCCTGTCTCTTTTTCCTGCCGCCGCCGCCCTGATCCGCTCCCACGGCGACATCTTCTTGCTGGGTTTCTTCAGCTGGGTGGCAGTGTTTTCCTGAAATAATCGAGGCAAGATGTAATGCCGCGGCGGGCAATAAATCTGCCTTTCTGCCATGTGAAACATAAAATTTATTGTCCGAATTCGTTCCAATCTCACGCAAAGTTCATATCATCCATCATTTTGTGTTCACCCAGTCATTGTCAATTTTGATTACCCATTTGATTCAAATAATGAAACAAAATGGTGAAATATTATTTTTTCTGCAACCGACACAAAAGTCGTCCATTTTGATACCAAAATTTTAGCTCTTAAATTGACGTTTCTATTACTGACACAAAAATAGGTATGTTGCTAGGCAACATATTTAGTTCCTAGGAGCTAAAGTTGAATTTTAGTTCGGGGCGCAGGGAAACGAGGTGGGGACAGTCGGACAAAGGTGAGGCACAGAATTATACAGAGTGATAATGATTTTCGATCGAAATTCCATGTGACTGAAATGATTCATCGATAAGTGACACAAAAATGTTATGTTTCTCTAGTATGTAGGATCTACTGGACGTCATCAAGAATAAACAACATTGTGACGGTTGGTTATTTGGGTTGACACGCATACCTGATTTGTTTCCGCAGATTTAGCATTTCATACCCATGCTGGAGATATAAATACACCTTATTATAGTTTAGTATTGAAATTATAAACATCTCAGCTAAGTATTTTTGTTTTGATCAGGGAAGCCTTCAAGATTTAAATACTTGCTTGATCTGTATTTCATTCGTTATTCTCGGGATGGATTACTTGTTTTTGAATAATCACGGCAAGCAATAGTTTTTTTGTCTCAAACAACGATATTGTTTAGCTTTATTTGATTATCAAGTCAAACACAGTGTAGTATGGAGAGGAATAAATAATCTCTATTATCATTGTTGATATGCTCACACCCTAACATTTTCCACGTCTTGTTCCTATAGCTGGCACTGGCGCGGTATTTGCCATTAGAGCATCTGGTCCATACACAAATATATATCACTCTGTGGTTGTATTTATATTGAAACTACAATTCGAACATCCTAGAAAACCTAACCTGCTGTTAATGCAAGTAGAATATTCTCACCACATGGATTATTTTTCAATATTTGTTGCATTGCATACATATGGCACGGCATTGGTGGTTACTTCACATGTTTATTTGAGTTAATTGTTTCGGTTGCAGAAAAAATAGCATGTTTCATTCGGATCAAAAGTGACTTTGTTCGACTCGCAAATTTTGCATTCGCTCGGCTTCGCTATTTTCTACGGCTATAACACACAATTGCTCTTGTTTTACTGTATTTGATACATCAATGAGGTACTTTGTATGTCATCAATTCTATTTCCGTATCTGATATCACAATGACTCCATTGTGTTATTATTTCAAAAATCTCATCGCTCATGGAATGTCAAATTGCAAGCAATGACAGCTCTGTCTAATCAATGAACTCAATATGAACAACTGAAAGCGAGACGGCCGTTCTCTGGAAATAGCACAAAGTGTGTCAGGGACAGCTGCAACAAAGATAGCATGATTTATGGTAACCTGTCTCTTTTCTACTCGTGTTGTTTAATGGTGGATTGGTGTTTACGTTTTCTTTTATCTAATAATTAAAGTACTTTAGATTTTTTCCTCTCATCTAAACAGGCAAGAAAGTGAAGAAATAAGTTCATTGTCTTGGTTTATGTGAAATATCTATTCATTTGGCGTGTTTTGTTTTATAAAAAGGAATGAAATTGTTGGTGTGAACACTGTGAACTGATTGTTGAGAAGGTTTTGATAAACAATGGTGATTTATTGTGTCGCCTTTGGATGCAAGAACGAACAAGACAAAAGGAAATTGTCATTCCATGGGTAAGTTGAATATTGTTCAGATTTTTGGAAAATATAGTTCTTGAAATGATCATCAGTTAGGTGTACAATGTTCCCAGTCTCAGAATATGTTCAAAAACTATACCTACATTATTTGTCAAAGTTAAATACTTCCATGACTTTTCCATAAACATATTAAGTAATATTATTTGTTGCAGTTTTCCAATCAGACATTCTTGAATTATTATGGATCAAGGCATTCCGTAAAGAGAGTTGGACTCCATCTAAAACCAGCGAGCTTTGTGGAGAGCATTTCCTGCCAACTGATTATTTATTTAGACATACCAGGTACTGCTAGGTTATTGAAACCAGATGCTGAAGGGAAATAAGAAAACTCATAGGTACCTAAAGTATGTTTGCACCTCTTTAAAATAAAAAAATAGCAAGTAATTTATTTTCAGGATCCACCTACCTCCTATCCCTATCCTCCCTAGGAACGCACGATGTTCTTTGAACATTATAGGGATTCCCTTTCGTGCGCTCCAAGCGATAAAAAAAAATTGGGTCCTAAGGAAGATGTTTCTCATATTATGGACTTCACCTATGACTTCCAGCGCCTATGTTTCGAAGTTCATCAATAAAGAAATCCAAACTGTTTCATTGGAATAGGATATTGTATTTAGAATTGTATTTTTCAAATATGTTTGTAGGCAGTGACCTAATGGTAAAATAGGAACCTATGGATATTATGCTCAAAATGGACCTTAGGTAGTCACTACCATTCAAGAACCTCTTTTTAAATTTTTCGCAGCATTTTTCTTTTTCTTCTGATAGTGCTGAGACAATGTGCTTCACTCACCCTGTACAATATATTGTGACATTTGAATGAAAAAATATAATTTCAATTTTGTATTCATTTGACTTTCTAATCCTGTAACCAATGATAATTTTTTAATGATAATTAATTGCAACATTTTCCTTTTTCCCATATGAATATTTTTATTTAATCACGTTTACTCTTAAATAAAAGCAAAAAAAGAGAAAATATTTCAAATAATGCGAGCGCTTCCCATTAGCGAACATAAGATAGAGATAGGTATATATCCGTAAACACTGCGGGTTGCCTGAACAATATTTTTGCCTCACTCGTCGTTCACAGAGGGTCCCTTCCAGTTGTTCATATTGAGTTCATTGTGTCTAATAGATGAGCATTACTTGACAGGATATCAAATGGCTACAAGCCGAAGAAATCGAAAATGCCGCTATCTGTTAGAGCCGTAGAAAAATTATAGTGTACAACTTGCACGGAATGCTAATTTCCTACTCATGCTGCAAACTTCATTCTCGTAGGAAATCACTATCATTCCGTGCTCGTTAAACAATATACTATTTCCCGGGTTTCTTACATCAAATTGCATTAGAAAAAATTCACGGGACTGTATTTTCAATAAAAAAGAGACAAAAATATATGGATATGGAATATACACAGGATCCTTCATCTTGAACTGACCTGAACTGTAAATAGATATAGATAATCTGAAGAATAGCTGACCAACATGTCTCTTCCATCAGTGCTGTAACTCAGTGATGTGATTCTATTGTGCCTATCAGCCCCGAAATGAGGGGCTACAAAAGTACAAAATGGCCTAGCAAGCAAATGATCTGGAACAATGAAAAGAACGAACGATTTATGAAATTCTGGTTATTTTGAAAATTTTCAACATGAAACAGACCTCCGTGTTGAGTACTAAGCTTTCTCCTATCATAGATACGCACTGTGGAATCCGCACAACCAACTGCTAATTGATTGAAAGATGTCGGGCTGACAGCTAGAGCAGTTACGGCCCTTTGACAAGACACTATTATGTCGTCTTTGCACCTTTGTTTGGTACAGCTGAAACAACGGTAAATCACAAATTCTGTGTGGATTTTAGTCGAAAATTTCACACCTAACATTTTCGACCAATCAGAAGCCTGTATTTTGTATCGTTACGTTAATTACACCGAGATTTTTTTGACGTTTATAGATAAAATGACATTTACATGTACACGTCAGATTATGTTGAATTCATTCTGTAAGTTGATAAGTTTCTTGTGAAAGACTATATTTTGAATGAATTTGTGAAAAACTGAAAGATTGATCTATTATCGACTAATTTTTTATTATTTCATTCAACTTAAGTCGTTTAACCCTTTCAGCCCCACTTTTTCTCCATGAATTAACTGAGTTGGAATTGTGATTTCTGACTTATTTTGTATATAGTTAGTTCACTCCTACACGTTTGCATCATTCAAAATATGTTTTTTGACATTGACAGATGGGACAAATATGCCCCATTGATATTATTGAATGGGTTATATACAGAGAAGTGCACAAAAAACGGCAAGGACTGTAACTTATTTTGAATTATTCGAGATAGGGTTTTGAAAATTGGTGGGCAGCTAGTATACAAAATTGCTCATTAAGTGATGAAACAATTTTTCTTCTATCGTTTCCAGTTTCACTGGAAACGACCCCAACTTTCGATTCTTAAATGCGACACCCTGTATTGTATTCCATAATCGGTTAGGGATTATCATGACGAATTCAACGATACCGGGTTCGATATGGTTATTTCAAACGATAACTAAGATATTCGCGTTCGAAGTTTTCATATGCTCAATGGGTGTGACTTCGCAATATCAAAACTTCTTTCTCTGTCACACTCATTGCGCATATGGAAACTTACAACGCGAATATCGGCGTAATCGTTTGAAATAATCCTATCAAACTCGGTATCGATGAATTCTTATGACAATCCCTAACCGATTATGGAATACAATACAGGGTGTCCCATCTAAATTTCAAAAGTTGGGGTCGTTTCCAGTAAAACCGGAAGTGACAGAACAAAAATTGTTTTGTTAGTTAATGAGCAATTTGGTATATTAGCTGCCCACCAATTTTCAACACCCTATCTCGAATAATTCAAAAGTGACAGTCCTGGCCATTTTTTGTGCACTTCTCTGTATATCCCGATCGAGCTGAAAGGGTAATCTTGTTTTATTTAACCGAATGATATTATGTGTGCAAATGTCATTGATACTAAATAGTACTTCGAGTTTCTCATGAGAAAATATATTTCTACCACCTTTAGTGAAACAAATATCTGAAAAACTGAGAAATTGAGCTACTATCGACTCATTTTTCATTATTTTGTGTAACTAAATCAAGTTGATTGTGTTTAATCACATAACATATTTGGCTTTAGCAATCTAGAACCTATCGATTTCAGACAAATCACATCTAATCCTACCATGGACTTTACCGCCAGCTGCCTTATTAATATTTTGTTCAACTAAAGTCGGTATTTTTTTCAATAATATTTCGGTGTGAAATTTTCTTACCGATTACAACTCTAGCTTCAATTAAAAACAGGAATTTCATTCTCCAACACGAATATTTAGATAATTCTCCCTTGTCTTTGACTCGAGTTAATTTTCAAAATATTCCTGTTGAATTTCCGGTGATAATTGTTGCTCTCGTGGTATCATAAGTGAAAATATATACCTCGATTTTGTTCTCAAATCGAACCAGCGTACAGTACCGTCTTCCCCACAACTCAAGAATGAAGAGGGATCATTAGGGATAGTTACAACTTCATAAGTTGTCGTTCCACCATGACAGTTAAATTGATTATCGTAAGTTTCTTGAGACCTATTTAGATCTGAAATATTTTCGATGTTGGTGCATTTGCTCATTGGGTAGTCAGAGAACAAACACATATTTCACATTTTATCACCGTTCTCGGCGTGTACCTGAAATGTCTGCATATAATTCGTCAGAACGTATTCCATCGGAAGTGTATTGTATTGGAATATATTCGATCAACCTGGTGTTTTAAAGGAACCGTAATTTAATTATACGTAATTCATCGGAATGCAAAAAATTATAATGTAATCAATCATATGTAATAAAATGGAGGAATGTACTCTGTAGGAAGGTAAAACATCATACCGTATTTCATAGGAATGGTTATTAATCATAACCGTATTCTATCATAATAGTATTTCATAAGAATCGTATTTTGACGGAACGGTATTTCAATAAAACCTGATTTTATCAGAAAGAAAATTCATCAGTACGGCATTTTGTCACGACAGTAATTTGTAGAATCGTATTTTGTCGGAATGATAAATCATCATAATGGTAAATAATCAAAACAGTGATTCATCAAAATTGTACTTTGTTAGAATTGTATTTCGTCGGGACCGTAAAACATCATACTCGTATTCTAAAGGCGTTGTAAATCATCAGAACTGTATTTTATATGAACCGTGATTTATAGGAGCTATATTGTAGCAGAACGGTGTTTCGTCAAAATAGCTATGGGAATGATAATGAATCACAAGATATAAGGGTATAGAATCGACATTGTAATGTAGTTTTTTAATTCTTTGTCGCGATGAAAAACTGTTTTGATGGAATACGGTTCCGATGGAATACGGTTCCGATGGAATACGGTTCCGATGGAATACGGTTCCGATGGAATACGGTTCCGATGGAATATGGTTCCGATGGAATACGGTTCTGATGGAATACGGTTCCGATGGAATACTGTTCCGATAGAATACGGTTCCGATGGAATACGGTTCCGATGGAATATGGTTCCGATAGAATACGGTTCTGATGGAATACGGTTCCGATGGAATACGGTTCCGATGGAATATGGTTCCGATGGAATACGGTTCTGATGGAATACGGTTCCGATGGAATATACTGTTCCGATAGAATACGGTTCCGATGGAATACGGTTCCGATGGAATACGGTTCCGATGGAATACGGTTCCGATGGAATATGGTTCCGATGGAATACGGTTCCGATAGAATACGGTTCTGATGGAATACGGTTCGATGGAATATGGTTCCGATGGAATACGGTTCCGATAGAATACGGTTTTGATGGAATACGGTTCCGATGGAATATGGTTCCGATGGAATACGGTTCCGATAGAATACGGTTCCGATGGAATACGGTTCCGATGGAATACGGTTCCGATGGAATACGGTTCCGATGGAATACGGTTCCGATGGAATATGGTTCTGATGGAATACGGTTCCGATAGAATACGGTTCTGATGGAATACGGTTCCGATGGAATAGGGTTCTGATGAAATACTGTCGCTATAAAATACGTTTCCTATGAATTACTGTCCCGATGGAATACAGTTTCTATGAAATGCGGTTTTGATGAAATACAATTCCGATATTTTATTGGCGCGACGAATTACTATTATGATGGATTAAGTTTCCTATAAATAGTTCTTGAGATGATGATGCTGTAAACGCCAAGAACGGTGACATAAAGCATTATTTTTTATTTAGTAGAAAGGCTATTATAACACTAGGATTCACATTTCATCACAATAATTTTTGGAATAATTATTCAACCATCCAAAATACAAAAAATGCAGAGAAGCTCGTAATCCGGCAGATTGAACAATGTCAACAAAAAACATGTGTTGATTAGAAAATTAAGAAAAATATCACACACATAGGTATTATTTGTTTTTTTCAGTCATGGAATGTTGATTGAAAATACAGTAAATTTTATGAAAATACTACCACTTTGAAACATATTGAATTTCAATATAAGTGCATTTGATCTTGAAGAACCAAAAAAAGAAATTCTTCAGTGATGCATTTTCATTTAGCATACAATCAAATTATGTAGGTGTTGAACAATTACCTGTGTGTAATATAATACCATCTCCAGAACATGAAACCACTTGATTATCACCACATCTTGGCAGGAATTTTGCACTGAATATGTTTGCATGGTGACTAGTGCAGTAGTTGGACTTCACTTTGTAATTGTGGCCATTTGTGATCACTAAATGTTGATCATCTGAGCCAGATAGAATGTACTCTCCAGTTTCATTCCAACTGATTGTATTCACACATCCTTGATGAATTGGAAGGCTTTTGAGAAGACCCAAACGCTGTATGAGACTTTCATCATCTGAAATAGTGGTCAGAAAATATATTTGAGGCTTGGCTGGGTTTTTTGTGGTAAGTATACTTACTTCCACCCTTCCAGATACCTGTAAGTACTTGTCTTGAATATTTACCTTTGGTATTTTCTGCAAAGCTTCTAATGTTGTTATTAATTTGCCTTCTGTAGATATCTCTGAACACAGATTTGCGCTTGGAGCTCATTTTTAATCCTTTGTGAAGACGCACTAGCTAAAAATAGGGCATTTTGAAAGACGTTAACAATGACAACAAATAAAAACGAGAAAATTCGAAGCAGCAGAACAAATAAAAGTCCGCTTTGTATAAGTTTCTGGAATAAAATCAAATTGCATTTTTTCACCACACGCTCGGTATTCACTGCCAAGATAAAATTATTGAAAAATATTCTTTTCTGACGGACACTGAACAGCTGTCGATGACAAATTGACAATAACATGTGTGAAGACAAGGACAACTACTGAAAAGGTGACAGTGATAGAAGATGGCAATACCTACTATGACTACAGCTGTAGATTTAGTAAGGTATTCTTTTCCATCTTCAATCGTCACCGATATTTCACTGCTCTCAGTAAATTAATATAATATAAAAATATAATTTCTGAGAACTAGTTATATCAAATCTTCTATGCATGTATCATGATTCTTCATGGATTCTGCAATGATTTTTATCCTACTAACAATCCGACATGCAGGCTTTTAAACAGTGTCGATTGTTACGTGACTAATGACAGTGACAGGCGTTACTTCAACCTCACTTACCTCACCCCTCACCTCGTTTTCATGACATCGAAAGTTCAGCAATATTCAAAATAAAAATTCGAATTTGATTGCTAATTTCAGTGATATAAGATATAACTGATATCAGTTTGTGGACAATACTATCCTCAAAATATATTTCAGAACAAGTAGGTACTTCATTCAATTCGAAAACTCTATTTTTTAAAAAACATATCCGAGATATTATCGATTTGTTTAAATTCCCAAATTATAGTAATTAGATAGAGGATCTACATAATTAACCAGAAGAAGGGTATTTCCTACTGAAGGTTTTTTCGATAAAGAATCAAAACGGGTGAATTGGAATATTCGAAGCCCCATGGGGGTTGAAGTATGTGCAGTCCTCGGACTGCCACCGAAATGGGGAACTGCTTCAAGAGCTGCTTGCCTGAAAGTAGTGCAGCCAAGGCACTTCGAAATCTTAACATTTTGGATGATGCCAATAGTGGGCTTGATTTCACTTTTCTTGTGGATGATGTAAGTACCCACTTAACTTGAGATTATTCTATTAATTTGATTTGAATGAACTGCGAGGGGACTCCAAATACAACTATTTAATCATGGCATTTATTGTTCTCATTAATTGTCTTTATATGCAGAGTATACAGGGTGTTTTAATTAGTTGAGTGCCGATAATACAAGGTGTGATTAATCCTCCGGTGATTTTAAGGAGAAAAGTTCATATCAACATCTGTCCTAATTCTCTGAATTTTTGAGTTACAGGGTGGTAAAAACCCAAAACAAAATGTGTTTCCACTCATAGGGGGTGCCTACTGACAATCTCAATGAACTGAGGAAAATAAAGTTTTAGTTTTTTCATTTTTTTTATGATAAAATGGTACGTTCTATAAAAGTAATAAATGTGGGAACCAAATTTGCTCCAAAATAAATGGGAAGTTCACAAATAGTTTTGGTTTTTGAATAAATCAGTGGCGTACAGTTTTCTTTTTCAAAAATGGTCAGTTCGAGCCCAGTACGGACGTCACTGGTGAACATTTTCAAAAATCTTCCACGTCAAAAAATGCTCTCTAATGAGCAAAATGTGTGTACAAAGTTCCATGAAATTATCTGAGAGTGATTAAAAAATATGAAAAGAAATCTCACTTTCTTCTTGATATTCTAACACCCTGTAGCTCAAAAGCTAATAGGTTTAGGCGATTGGCCCAATTTGCAATTCGCCCAATTTTCGGTTCGCCCACCATCTCCGAATATACCCGAACGATGCGTTGTTGCCAAATCTGAATGACGATTCATTCTGGGCTCATTATTAAATATTTCAATTTTTTGATACACATAAAATATGTATGTTACATATTTCGATTTGCCCAATTTTCGATTCACCCAATTATCGATTCGCCCAATTTTCGATTTACCCAATTTTTGATTCTCCCAATTTTCGATTCCCCCAATTTTCGATTCCCCCAATTTTCAATTCGCCCAATTTTCGATTCGCCCAATTTTCGATTGACCAGAATTTCGATCGCCCCGTATTTCGACGTTAAAAGGAGACTACCTTTTCCAAACTAGCTAACCTAACCTATCTAACTCGGCCTAAATGAGCGTTTCCTGAATTAATTCATTTGAAAAAAAAAACAAACAAATTTCATTTACCCAAAGCGAAATATAAAAAAGGAAACGAAAAAAACATGTTTTTATTCCCTTCAAAAATCTTGTAGAATAACATCATACATGTCATTTTTTCAAAACAAAATTAAAAGTGATGATAGAGTACAAAATAATAGATACATATAGATCCAGTATCATCCATAAAGATCGTAACACAGGGAGAAAAAGTTTATTAGTAGAATATCGAAACATTTTTTTCTCGGGGATCTATTATGCATGTCTGACTACTTAAAAGTCAATTTTGACACCTGTCACTTGATCACTGGTATGGCGGTGAATTCAAAAAATTACGATGGCAAAAAGTGGGGTTGGATGGGAAGATGAAGTTATTTCAAAAAAATAAAAATAGCTATTTTCAGTTTTCTCAAATAATGGCTGGAAACTCCATATGTGAGCATAAAATTGAATTCTATTCAACTTGTACATCATCAACATCACTACTTTCAGATAAAAAAAGAGAATTGTAACAAAATTTAAGAATATTCGAAAAAATATAGCTATTTCCAATTCTCTTCCAAAAATTGCTCGAAACTGAATGTGGAATAGCAAGAAATGTTTATGGATATTTTGTTATCTAACCCCACTTTTCGTCGTTTTTTATTCATCACCATACCAATGATCACGTGACATGTGTCAAAATCGATGCTGTGATAATAAACCTGTTCTCATATGTTATGGACTTTATGGATGATACTTGATACTGTATATCTGTTACTGTTAGTAAAAATCTCTGTCATGCTTTGAATAAAGTCTTGCCAAAATACGATCGAATTTTTCAGTTTAAACTAGTTAAAATCAGAGGTAATAGTGCAATTTGTCTCATTTTTGAGAATTTGAATGAATTCATGACTTTTTCGAAAAAAGTCAATGGAATTCACGAATTAAATCACTGATTTAATTCATATGAATTAATTCATGCCAACCCTGATCATCATCCTAGAATGTATATTCATTTTTCAACAATCGAAAATTGGGCGAATAGAAAATTGGGCTAATCGAAAATTGGGCGAATCGAAAATTGGGCTAATCGAAAATTGGGTGAAACGACATATTCGAATGTGAAATGATTGTTGTTAATTTCCGTTTCATTGAATCCGTTGAAATGTGACATTATTTGACAACAACGCATCTTTCGGGTATGTTCGGAGACGGTGGGTGAATCGAAAAGTGGACGAATCGAAAATTGGGTCAAACGAGACGTTCCCGATCTTCTTTTTCATTTTACCCTGTTATTAGGTGTAATATTCATATTGGTATACTGAGGTGCTAAGATAAGCTTCCTCGAAGGTTTCACCAAAGTTTGGAAAATTAAAACTTGCTATCTAGTCCACTGAAATGTGTTTGCTGATAATTGCATCATGTACCTTTTTTATCGCTTGGTGCGCACGAATGGAAATCCCTATAATATTCTAGGAACATCGTGCTTGACTAAGGAG
Source organism: Phaedon cochleariae (assembly GCA_918026855.4). Classification (NCBI taxonomy): domain Eukaryota; kingdom Metazoa; phylum Arthropoda; class Insecta; order Coleoptera; family Chrysomelidae; genus Phaedon; species Phaedon cochleariae. The sequence goes on along the minus strand of OU896708.1, from coordinate 1,107,552 downwards.
GGTAGGGAGAGGAGGTAGGTATTGGATTTTTTTCAAATTTCGGGGATCATAAGTTTTTGGGAAAATGTCCTCAGGCAATTAATGAATTCCAGAACTTTGCCAGTTAATGATACCTCAATAATTTTTATTTTTCATTTCAGAATTCCTCCATTGCTGAGGACAATAAAAGGTAATGAATTGAATTCACTTCTATCATTTTTATAATATTGTACTGTAATGTAATGAGTAATGTCCCGTTGGTTGAAAACTGTTGCATTGAATCAAACTCAATTGGTATAATTTCTAATTTCAAATATTGTTTCTTTTCATGCTTATGGGAAATAGAAGTATACTATCACGATTATTTAAAAAACCAAGGAATAAGGTAATAATTGAAGAATATTATAATCATGTACCTAAATTTTCAGTCATTCTAATCAGATTCAATAGGCTTGTGTTGAGAAAATATTGCCAGCTGAATATTTTCTGTACTTAAAATACTCTCTGAAAGATCTGTACAATATCTCAGTACATACTCCAGAGGTCAGATATAGACGATTTGAAGCAATTTACCTCAGCCCGAAATTGTTCCGTTTCCGAGATACAGAGTGGTAAAGTTGAAAAATAAAAATAGAAATTTTCAGAATTTATGGACATTTTGAAACGTCACTTCAAAAATTGGTATCCGGGAGTTTTTTGAAATGCGAAACTCGAATACGGACATTTTTTCACTGTGGCCATTAGAGGGCGCTTACGAATGCACTTCTTATAGTTCAGAATGGCAATTACTTTTTTCTCAGTGTAGTTTCTCACTTTTTAAGGAAATAATATTTCTAACATTTTCAAGCAAAAAAGGTATCTCATATCACCATAAGAATTTGAAAGTGAAAATGAACAGTGTGGCAATATGTGCATGTTAATTTCTGTTTTAGATTGTAATATTTTATATTTTATACATGACATGTGAACTTGTTTCAAATTGTGTGTTTCTGTGTATTCGTGTTTCGGATTTTAATCTATTCAAATTTTTTAAAAGAGTTATACGGACTATATTTTGTTCAACCTTTGTCAAAAGATGGTTATATAGTATACAAGGGAAAAAAGTAGTAGATTTTAGCCCGAGCTTGTGTAATCTCAGACAAAAAACCATGAGCTAAAATCTAATATTTTTCCCGTGTATAATACACTATTTTAGTCTGTGACAGGAAAATTCTTTTCAATCTCACGCAAAGTCCAAATAATCCATCATTTTTTGTTCACCCAAAGTCATTGTCAATTTTGATTACCAATTTGATTCATATTCATCCACTTTTAGATAAAATAGTAATTTACTGCCAAGTTGGTAATGTTGAGTTAATGATAAGTTAATGTTGAGTTAATGTTAAGTTAATCTCAAGTTAATGTTAAGTGAATGACTACTTTAATGTTAACTCGTTAATTCAATTTAATGTTACGTTAATGTTAATTTGATGTTAAGTTAATATTGAAGTTAAATTATAATGATATATGATATTATAATGATATCATCTTCATGTGATTGAATATGATTAGAAACATGATACTCGAGTCTCATAAAGACGCGAATTATGTAAGTTGCTTCAAATCAGCTTATTTTGAACTCAGGAATATATGCTAAGATGTTGTACAGACCTCTTACAGACACCCTGTATAACTTGCAGAAACCTGTGCTCCAATTGGTCGACGGCCTACTAAATCCACAAGCAACTTCTTACAGCAGATTGTCAGAATCTCAACAGCCCTCTTTGGCAGGGTGAGTCGTCTCATTTTTTTCACGGGGTGAATTCACTTTTTGCCATCTTTTTTTTTTCAATAGATCGTGTACGAGCCGAGATATTCAACTGCAATGCTTAGATGCCAGAGCTTTATTGCAAAGAACAGCCGCTTCAACGCCGGTCAGTTCTTTGGACCTAGAATGGGAGCATGAGACTCTTCATACATCCATGATTCATGATCCTTCAGGAAGCTCATGGTAAACATTAAAAGTGTTTTCGTGTTTTGCCATTGATCATGAGAATAAGACTCAGGAATTTGGAGAATTGTGACTTGTCAAATGCCGATGAATACCTATATCATTTTTTGAGAAATGAGAAAAACTTTGTTTGAGTATCTAACAGAAAACAACTACTTTCCTGGCTTCTACCACATAATATTGATATATCGAAGACTGGAACCTTTGGCACGATAATACACTACACTGTTTTTTTTTTTTTTTTTTTTTTTGTATCGCTTGGAGCGCACGAGAGGGAATCCCTATAATGTTCAAAGAACATCGTGCGCTCCTAGGGAGGATAGGGATAGGAGGTAGGTATTGCAATTTTTTTTGAACTTCTGGAGATTATTATGTTGTTGGGAATACTTCCTCAGGCAATGAATTCCAGAGCCCAGCCGTCCTATGGATGAAGGAGTTTTGATAAAGTGCTGTTCGGCATCTTTCGAGGTTGACAACGAAGGGATGTGCTGACTGGGCTTGTCTAGTTAGTCTGACTGGTATTGCTAGTGAAGGGATGATAGCAGAGATTTCCGAAGAACATTTCCCGTGGAAGTATCGATAGAAAAGTGAAAGGTCGCCGACCTTTCTACGGTGTTCCAATGATGTCAAAGAGCGAGTGAGTGTGGCGTCACCCACCAGGCGGATGGCTCTTCTCTGGATGGAATCTAAGATCATCAGCGTATGTTTCGGTGCTGAACCCCATATGTGGGAACAGTATTCTAGAACAGGCCGTATCTGCGCTTTGTAGATCATGAGGAGCTGTTGAGGTGTAAAGTAGCATTTCGCACGGAACAAGAATCCGAGTTTTTGTGAAGCAGCTTTTGCGATGGATCTGACATGATTATCCCATGAAAGAGTGTTGCTGATGGAAATACCGAGCATAGATATGGTGGGCTTGGTGGGGATGGTGGTGCCAGACATTACAATGTCGGGCATACTGAGTTCCGCCTTTCTAGAGAAAATACAAGCTTGAGTTTTGGTGGCGTTGAATTCAACTAGGTTGTTGGTTCCCCAGGCTGTGATTTCAGCAAGGTCTTCATTGACAGCATTGACCTGCCTGTGCCGTGTGTTCTTAGTTTCCTGGGAAGAAATAGGAATTCTGGAAGAGAACGCTGTATGGAGGGTACTATCATCTGCAAAGCTGTGGATGGGGCAAGTTGTTACTCCCAACCAAAACGATTTTTCAACGCCTCGACACGTGTTTCGCTAACTATGTTAGCATCTTCAGGAGAAGATTAAAACTTCTCTTCTCCTGAAGATGCTAACATAGTTAGCAAAACACGTGTCGAGGCGTTAAAAAATCGTGTTGGTTAGTGGTAAAACAGTGTAGTGTACAGAATATTGAATTTTATATTCCGTTTGGTATCAAAAACAATGATAATCTAATCTAATATAATTATAAAATTCTCCTGTCCCGGTCACGGTGGTCGAACTCCTCCGAAACGGCTCGACCGATTCGTATGAAATTTTTGTGCGTATTCGGTAGGTATGAGAATCGATCGTAATCTATTTTTTAAATCGAAAATTCAAGATGGCGGATCCAATATGGCGGACGAGTATTGTTATCCGATTTCATTCAAAATTGTTATTTGGGGCTTTTCGGGGTCGGAGATTATGATTCTTTCGTCAAAATTTTGAAAATCAAGATGGCGGATCCAATATGGCGGACGAGTTTTGTAATTATGTTCAGATTCCATTCAAAATTGGTATCTGGGTGTTTTCAAGGTCAGAGACTATGATTTTTATCGAAATCAGGAAATTCAAAATGGCCGATCCAATATGGCGGACGAGTTTTGTAATTATGTTCCAATTATATTCAAAATTGGTATCTGATGGTTCTCGGGGTCGGAGATTATGGTTTGTTCGTTAAAATTCGTAAATTAAAAATGGAGGGTCCACTATGGCGGGCGAGTTTTGTATATATGGTCAGATTCTATGCAAAATTGGTATCTGGAGGTTTTAGAGGTCGGATGGCGGATCCAATATGGCGGACGAGTTTTGTAATTATGGTCAGATTTTATTCAAAATTGGTATCAGGTGGTTTTTGGGGTCGGAGATGATGATTCTTTTGTCAAAATTTGAAAATTCAAGATGGCGGATCCAATATGGCGGACGAGTTTTGTAACTATGATCCGATTCCATTCAAAATTTGTATCTGGGTGATTTTCGGGTCGGAGATTATGATTCTCTCGGCAGAATTCGAAAATTCGGGCAGAATTTGGAAATTCAAGATGGCGGAACCAATATGGCGGACGAGTTTTGTAATTATAATCCGATTCTTTTCAAAATCTGTATTTGGGGGTTTTCGGGGTCGGAGATTATGATTTTATTCTTTAAAATTGGGAAAGTCAAGATAGCCGATTCTATATGGTGAAAGAGCTTTGCAATAAAAAGTAGTTTGAAAAACAATAATGAAACACGCTTTTATAGATAGCCAAACTCGAAGCCAAACTGAATAGAAGTAGAAAATTGATAGTGTAGTTTAAAAGACGAGAAAGAAAGAATCCCGTTTTCATGGATAGTATAAATAACATAATGAAAGTTCTTTGATAAATATTTATGTAAAAACATTTCTTCTAGAAACAAAGTTATGGCAAAACAACGTTTGCCGGGTCAGCTAGTAACTATATACGAAAATAGTATATTGTTTAACGAGCACGGAATGATAGTAATTTCAATCATTCGAGTGGGAAATTAGCATTCCGTGCGAGTTATAGACTATAATTTTTCTACGGCGGTAACAGGTAACAGCGGAATTTTTGATTTCTTCGTCTTGTAGCCATCTGATTTCCTCTCAAGCAATGATCATCTATTAAACATAACTGTCATTGTTTCACATTTGACATTCCATGAGCGATTAGATTTTTTTGAAATATTGACACAATGAAGTCATTTTGATACCAGATACGGAAACAAAATTGATGACATACAAAGTACCTCATTGATGTATCGAACTCAGTAAAAGAAGAGCAATCTTGTGTTATAGCCGTTGAAAAAATATATTCTCTTCAACATTCTTTGAAAAATAGTTATCCATTTATCAATCAAATTGATGAAAATATGATTAATGGAAATATTTGACACACAGAAAAACAATAATATCCGTGATGCAGAAAGACATCTCTAATATACACAGAGCCCCTATGATTTTTGGTCAGCTAAATATAATTTCAAGCGTCTGCTTGTCGTCAGGTAGATTAGAAGAGAAAACATCATATTATACTAAGAAATTTACAAGTGCTCCACTAAAATAAAAAAAATTGCGCCCCTGAAATCGTTTCTTAATTTCGCCTTTTCATAATTGATCCCTTTCAACAAAATTGAATTGGATTCCGGGAATATTTCATTGGGATTTGTGAATGATAAAGATTCCATAATTGTCCATATTTTAAGTACTTCTCAATTGTCAAATATTTAAATATGGTGTACACATTTTGGGTAGTAATTGTTTCCCCTTCGTAGAAAAAATAGCAGAAAGCGTTACTGGGTGAGTTCATAGTAGAAACTGGAATATGTCAATCGACGAATATTTCCAGGAAAAATAGTATCCGATAAAATTGAGTAAACAAACAAACATCGCTGTAATACAGAAGGCACCTTAAAAATGGCCGATTCTGATTGATTCTAGAGACCAAGAGTGAAATAGCCACCTGAAATAATGCGCTCCGAAATCATTATTTTGATTCCTTATTGCATGAAGAAATTGCAAAATTCTAAGAAAATGAAAAATGCGATCCTGAGGTCGTAATTTTTCTTCCTTCGGATGATATTTAAAAATTTCAACAATTCAATCCGTTCGTTAAACGGTCGTTTTTTTTTTCTATTTATTAATTAGGACTGCCCTTCCCGAGGACGTCTCTCTTTGTCCGAGCAATTCCAGTCCTCGACCGTCTGTCAACCGTTCGGGTATCAGCGAATCGGATTGGTCCAGAGTTTCTTCGGAGAACTCCCTCGAATGGGACAACGTCCAGAACCCTATCCCTCCATCGAGTCCACCCTTGTCAGAGGTAAGGTAAAAACAAATGATATGTTATTTTTTCCAGCAGCAGCAGGACGTGTGAAATATAGTGTCTTATTTATCTATACTAATATTGTTTGTTTGTTCGTTTGTTTGTGTTTGTTTGTTTATTTGTTTGTTTGTGTTTGTTTGTTTGTTTGTATCGAATAGGCTCCGAAACTACTGGATCGATTTGGCTGAAAATTGGTGGGGAGGTAGCTTAGAGCCAGGAGAAGGTTATAGGACTTTTTATTCCGTTACCATTAGGAAATTCAAGAGAGCGGATCTAATATACAGTGTGTCCCACTTATCATGCTCACCATGGGTATCTTTTTAACGGTGAGAGATACGAGGTCGGTTGAATGACACCAAATGTGGAGTTTGTCAAGGCCAACTATAATGTGAAAAAATATTTTGATAAAATCTATTCGTTTTTGTTTTATACGCAAAAAACAGATTTTGATCATTTTCATGTCTCCTCCGTAACTTCTTCATTTATGAAAATATTCAAATAGGAACTTCACATTCTCATGGCAGTTTTTCGAAGTGATTTCGAAAAAAATATAAAATTTATACCAACTCTTCTAGAATTTGAGATATCAGCACCAACTTTAGTTTTTCAAATGTAGGTCATAGCTCACTATGACTTAGTTACAAATAACTTTTTTCTCTGACAGATGATATGTTGCAGTAATAGTTTTGTGTTGATAACAACGGAGTTATCGGTCATTTATACAAAAACAAAAAATTATTTGGAAGCCGCCATCTTGAATTCATAAATTTTGACAAAAAAATCATGATCTCCGACCTCACAAACCCCCACTTACCAATTTTGAATGGAACCGGACCAAATCTTGTCCGCCATCTTGGAGCAGCCATTTTTTTTTGATTTCAACAAAAATTCCATGATGTATTGTCACCGAAATTGTGAACACCTGCGAAATTTCAAGTTAATCGGAGTTATGGAATTTTTGTTGAGATTAAAAAAAATGGCTGCTCCAAGATGGCGGACAAGATTTGGTCCGATTCTATTCAAAATTGGTAAGTGGGGGTTTTTGAGGTCGGAGATCATGATTTTTTTGTTAAAATTTATAAATTCAAGATGGCGGCTTCCAAATAATTTTTTGTTTTTATTTAAATGACGATAACTCCGTTGCTATCAACACAAAACTATCACTGCGACATATCATCTGTGAGAAAAAAAAAGTTATTTGTAACTATGTCATAGTGAGCTATGACCTACATTTGAAAAACTAAAGTTGGTGCTGATATCTCAAATTCTAGAAGAGTTGGTATAAATCTCATATTTTTTTCGAAATCACTTTGAAAAACTGCCATGAGAATGTGAAATTCCTATTTGAATATTTTCATAAATAAAGAAGTTACGGAGGACACATGAAAATGATCAAATTCTGTTTTTTTGCGTATAAAACAAAAACGAATAGATTTTATCCAAATATTTTTTCACATCATAGTTGGCCTTGACAAACTCCACATTTGATGTCATTCAACCGACCTCGTATCTCTCACCGTTAAAAAGAAACCCATGGTGAGCATGATAAGTGGGACACACTGTATATAGGGACGAGTTTTGTAATTATGGTCCGATACTATTCAAAATTGATATCTGGGGGTTTTATGGGTCGGAGATTATGATTCTTTCGTTAGAATTCGGAAATTCGGGTAGAATTTGGAAATTCAAGATGGCGGAACCAATATGGCGGACGAGTGTTGTAATTATAATCCGATTCTTTTCAAAATTGGTACATAGGGGTTTTCGTGATCGGGGATTATACTATTTGAATCTATAAGGACGGAGAGTGAAGGATGGAAACAGCCATATTGGTTTGACAAGTTTCGTATTATTTTTCCCTACGTCGGCATCAATATGTCGGCATCAACGCCTATGCGCGAAAATCACGAAGTGTGCGGCCTCTGGTGGCTATAACTTTGCAAGTCTTGCGAGTATGAACAACAATGACAACAAATATGGCGACCACTGCTTTGAGTTTCATAATTATGTGTTTTATTTGAAAATAATTTATTTGAAGTGTTGAAGAGCATATTTCAGAACCTCATTTTTTCCTGATGAAAAAACTCGAATTATTGCATGAACTTTTATTGTTTACAATGGAGAAACCAGTACCTACCTTATAATAATATAATATACATTTTCTGAAGCACAATTAGAATCATTGTATAAATGTTGGTTGCAATGATTCGATCTTGAGAATAACTTCAAGTCCTCATAATTGCTGGAGACCCTCGTTTATGTAAATGATGATTCTGAGCAGCCTCTCCAACCATATCTTCTTTTCCAACCCCTTCACTAGAATCCCATCTCCTTCATAAAAAGCAGTGATATTTCTTGATGAATTCAATTATTTCTTCATACCTATACCATATTGTTGTAATAGCTGATTGCTTATATGCTCCACTCCAGTCCAAGTCCAAGCAAGTGTTGAGTGGACCATTCAGACCATTCCATATGTTTGAAAACTGTGGAATTGTAGTGTGATATCAATGATGAATACCACCATTGTTCTCATCAAAATGGCAATTTCTCTGCACAAAAAGTAATTTTTTTCCATACTGGAAACCTTGTACGTATTTCACGAAGTCAACTTATTATTCACTATTTTGCAAAATGATTTCGAAATAACCAATTTGCAATGAGTGCATACGGCAATGTTTTTGTTGTTCGTACTCAGTTTGAAATTTGACGTTGATTTGACGTTTAATAGAGCCATCTATTGGTTCGTGATTTTCGCGAATTGGTCGATTTCGTTAAGTTGGATGATTCATATATGAGTAGTAGTTATATGCTCTGTCCGCACGGCAACCTGGCTGTTTCCATCCTTCACTTTCCGTCCTTATAGATTCAAAAAGTACCTCTCATTTTGACAATATTTTTGTTATATGGTATAGGCGATGCGCCATATATAGAAATAGTAGATATATGCTGTAGAATTATTTCCCCTTTGGTATTTCACAATGAAATGAATCTTCTTTTTGTAATATTATGTTGTACTCTAACAGGTAGACGCAGACACACAGTTTTTGTTGTGTGAAATTGAGAGGCTGACCAACAAAACTCTGGAAGAGACAGGTAAGGACCTATTTAGTTGATTGCCGATGGGATTCGAGTAGGGTGAGGTAATTCTCTTTCCAAATCGATGTATTGTGATAGTAAGTAGTAGTAGTAAGATATATATATATATATATATATATATATTCGAAATCAGAAGAATAAAGAGCTCTATCGATTAGGAAAATGAATTACAATGTGTTCCATTCAAAATATACGTAAAATTTTTTGGTTTATGATGCTTTTTTTCATTTTTTAGTACTAAATTCTGAATGCCCGTAAGAAATACTTCATATTGGCCTATTTGAATTTTTCTGTAAGACCGATAATTACTGAGACAGCTATCGAGTAAAATATAAACAACTACCCTGTACATACAATGTGAGTACCTACTGAGGTATTACGACCCTGTATCTGAGGACTATTTGAATTATTATGTGGTTTTGATTGAGATTTATTCTGAAACTCAAAATTACTTGTTTGAAGAAAAGGAATTCTTCTCATGTAGGTATCACCACGACAGTATATAACCTATTTCTCGTAAGAGGTTATATATACTGAGGTATCAGTATATAAGGAAAACTGAGGCACAAAGAAATCAAAGAAGTTATATATTCATTAATAGTACATTGTTTTATTAGGATCAAATATGACACTTTGTTTGACAAGCGATATTTGCGTTTGCGAGGCGGAGCGACCGCGAAACCGAGCCCGCAATTTTTGCGAGTCAAACAGAGTCACTTTTGATCTGCATAAAATATGCTATTTTTTCTGCAATCGAAATAATTGATATCTAGATAATAATATATAAATGAAAATTCCTCTATTTTGAGTCACTTGAGCATGTCAGTATCAAAGCAGCTATCATATCAGCTGTCATCCGACACGTTTTTAGTTCCTTGGAGTTAAACTTCAACTTTAGCTCCTAGATACTGAAAGTATTGCCTAGCACCATACATACTAATAATTTCATTGTGTCAGTCAACTTCAAGTGCTAATTTTGGAACAAAAATGGACGACCATTGAGCCGATGGCAGAAAAACAATTATTTAATCATAAAGCAGTTTTTCAGTCGAATACAAAAATAGCGATCTCCATGAATTTTCAACAGATTTTTACAAAATCTATAAAGGACAATCCTTAGCAATTATTTATTTAAGGATTTTTATTGGCATTTGCCCGAATAGACAATAATTATTGCTCAGCCAAAAAAGTCTTCTATTCAGCAGATACCTAATGGTAATACCTCTATAGTGAACGGTTTAATTAAAAAATTTGATTTTCTAGATTCAATGAATTTTTGTAGTTTGTAGCCACACATGGCTCTAAGATAGGTAAATGATGGCAGAATGAGCCCGTTAAAAAAATAAGACTGTGCAATATTTACATTATTAGAACGAATTATTATAAATTAGGTACTTGTGATTTGAGACATGGGCAGAAATGTTTCGTTTATTGTTATAGACGAAAAGTGAATTATTTTGGTAGTTATAGCAATTCATATACCAAGATAATTTTATGTAGGTGTACATCATGAACAAATAAAAATCAGCATTCAGCTCTTGAATAATATTTTTGAATGCATTTTTTTTCCATATCACTGAAAGAAAATTCAACTAATGAGATATATTCATGGTGAATTGAACTTTATTTTCAAGGTTCAATGAAAAATTCTATCAGATTCAGTTAAATATGTGTTTTTTTTATAATGTGATCAGGCAAAATGTGAACCCAAAAATATGGATATATTTCAAATGGCTGGTAGAGTGATTGAAAAGTCAGTTTCTGTAAGAAATTGCAGTAGATTTAACTAATTTAAGAAAAATCAAAATTGTATGAAGTGAAATTGCATTGTACAGAGTGAAAGAAAGTGGTGCAATTTTAGATGTTCCACTTCAAATTACCAGACTGGCAAGCAATTATTCTCCTTGATTTATAAAAAGGTTCCAAAGAACTATTTATATGCAACTAGCTAAAATCTTTGTTATTTTGTATTTACCAAAACAAAAATAAAAGAAAAAGCCCCTCAATTATGATAGATGGGACCAACAACTGCTTCCATTTTGGAAAAAAAAAACATATTTGGATCAGATTTCTCAAATCAAATTATAAATGCAAATAATAACATATTCACAGATTTTCCATACTATAATATTAGTGGCTTTGCTTTCATTTTGGTATAATAGAGACATCTTGAAGAGGCCATGAACATTTACAGCTTGATTAAAATTTGATGATGAAATTTCTATCATATACCGGGTGTCAACGAATCTATTAGACAAGTCATAACTTCTAGACCATAAGGTGTATCAAAATGAGATTTGGTATAGGTAAATGGTATGTGAAGAGGAGAGTTTTCACATATTTTTCACTTTCCGGTCACTACCGGTTTCACCGGAAATGGCTCCGGTTCTAAATTTTTAAATGGAACACCCTTTATATTGTAAAATTTTTAGATTCCTGAGATAATTCTAGATCAGAATGTGACATTTTCGAAAGTTTTTATGCCTACTCAATTTTTTCGGAGTCACTTTTGAAATTACATCTAGGTGGCCATGATCGGAAGTAAATTAATCTAAGGACCTCAGGTGATTTCAGAAAATTACAATCGCGAAGTTTTAGTGACAAGTATGATAGATATGAATAAGACAAGTTGGCAAAAATACATTTTCGTGTCTAACTATTATTTTTCAAATGGCGACCATATTTTGACAAGCACTTTCCGAAAAAAGAATATTTTGACGAATCTAACGATACTAATTTATTTGCGATTGGATTACAAATAAGAACATAAATTGAATATTACTGACGAAAATACTAAAACTTCGTGATTGTAATTTCCTGATATCATCTGAAGTCCTTAGATTAGTTTACTTCCGATCATGGACACCTAGATGTAATTTCAGAAGTGACTCCGAAAAAATCAAGTAGGCATGAAAACTTTTGAAAATGTCACATTCCGATCCAGAATTGTCTCAGAAATCCAAAAATGTTACAATATAAATTTAAAAATTTAGAACCGGAGCTATTTCCGGTGAAACCGGAAGTGACCGGAAAGTGAAAAATATGTGAAAACTCTCCTCTTCACATACCATTTACCTATACCAAATCTCATTTTAATACACCTAATCATCACCTAATGGTCTAAAAGTTATGACTTTTCTAATAGATTCGTTGACACCCGGTAGATTTACCTCATATGCTTGTTATTTACACTGTCTGCTAAATATGAAGACAAAATTTAGTGTAGATTTTTTCTCCATATTCAGCAAACAATGGTTATTTATATGTACTCAACCATTTATTATATTTATTGTTATCTGCCTTATATTAGATATTTTCTGAAATGTTGAGTGACCACTGCTTTGTTATATTTTATATGGATTGACATTTCATGCATACATATCAGTGATGAAATAAAAAATCAAATAATGATAAAGTTCTTTATTTATCATAAGAATGAATCCATATCAAAATTTGAGTAGCAACAAAAGGCATTTCCTAAATTATTTTTGTGTTTTGGTTCAAAAGAACATTTTTTTAAATCTAATAACCTATTTGCCAAATCTGCCATTACAGCTCCTAAAAGATGTATCAATAATTAATTCATTACCAAGTTTTTATTTTCATCAATTTCATGTGTTACCTGTGCACAATATTATTTTGTTTTTTGTGAGATATCTAACAGTCACAGCTGTTTTTGTTAAACATTCTTCAGACAAAAATGGAGGATCTGCTATGACCAAGTCATAGTAATCTGCTTTATCTCTTTGTATTCCAAGTGGTGATTTGTAATCATAAAATATGAAATCTTCACCATATGCTGCAAATCTTCTGTCATATTCAAATAAGGTAACTGAAAAAGCACACCATTTCAACAAACAATCAAATAAATTGGCCAAACATTACTTTCACAATTTGTTGATTTTTCTCTCAATGGTCTATACAGAGTTGGACAAGATACTAGAGCTATTTTGCCATTGAACCCTACAACTTTTATAGCCACATCAATTAGTACTTCTATTGTATGATCATCATACCAAAATTGACTCAGTTGCTGAAAACAAGGAAATCGAAATTGAAATCCAGCTCCATTTGCTTGTGATAGAATATATTTCAGTAGTATTTACCCAATCTTCTTCAAAAATTGCACTTTTATTTACTATTCCTGCATTACATTCTTTATCACGTTCTTCCTGTTCTTTGTAAAATTCTTGTAAGGCAGCAAACGTTTCTGCTGATAATTGTGGAACATCGTCTTCTACAGAAGCAGAAGACATCCTTCATGATGAATTCAAATTGAGGTTGCTCTCGCTCTTCTTCTTTTCATTCGTTTAGTGCTTTGAACAGCTTTTTGATTCTATGGTAAAGTCCTAGTAGTTCAAATTAACCGTGAATTCAAATTGAGGTTCTTCTCACTCTTCTTCTTTGTCTAATTATTTCCATCATTCTTCAAGCTCTTAGGCGCTAAGTACTGGTAGTAGTTCAAATGAACCAAATTAACGGTGATATGGTACAAACATTCCGAATTTGAATTTTGATTATTTTGAATCATATTTTATCAAAAATTAAATAATCGTTAGCCAAACTCACGAGGACCCCGCATTTTATTAATAAACAACTATCGAAAAGTACAAAATTAGAGATCATAAAATAGACTAGAAAATATTTGTGTTTGACTTAGGGCATGAACAATATAAACATATATAGTGATGTCAAAACTATTCAATATCAACAACACTCATAACACCATTCGTAGCATTCCAAGGCACTGTATCATTGTTTCTTTTCAGTGGAGGCAACATGATTTTTTCAAAAACGTTCGGCTGAATCCCATGGTCCCCACTTGCACCTGTGTTATCCAGTTTATTTGAAACCGATTTACTAACGGTGAAAAGACAATCGTCTGCCGATCTCAAGGTACGTTTATCAACAGACTTCACTCCGTCAGTTTCCCCAGCAGAGTGGGGCAATTTCACCCCATAAAGATTCATGGGGGCTGTCCTGTTGGATTTTGATTTCAGGGAGAGTTTTCGCAACTTGGGCTTGAGCTGCAATTGGTGTTTCACAAGTTCAACTGCAGATTTGGGTCTTTCCCTTGTTTTTTCACTCACATATACAGAGGGGAATGATAATGAAGTGGTTATGCTAGAATTGCTTTTTTTATCAATATCTTCAAATGCAATTGTTGGTTCAAGAGCAACAACAGTTTCTTCAGTTTTCATATTGATTTTTTTCACATATTCTGAATATGTTTCTATAGCATCTTCACTCTTTTTAATCTCTTCCCTTTTATGTTGATTCTTTATTCTCTCTAATTTCAACAGAAATTCATCCTTTTCTTGTTTTTCCTGTTCTTGAACATCATTCACTACTCTTTTATTCAGATTCTCATAATTTTTATCTATGTTATTGAGCAGCCACTCATATCCTTTTCTTATTCCAGGATCCACCTTGTTGCTATCATTTTCTGTTGCTGAACAGCTTTGGACTAATGTAGGACATTTACGGTTATTCACTAATTGTTCAATGTTCAGATATTCAATAACATCAATTTCATCTAGAGCATTTTCATTGTCTTGTTTATTAGCTAGCACCAACAGTGGTTTACCAGCAATTTTGTCACTGTATAGAATATCTTCTAGCACCATTTTGGCTTCATTAAAACGGGAAAAATCACTTGAGTCAATAACAAATATCAAGCCATAAGCCTACAAAAATAAAAACATTTTTCCCAATGCAAAAATCTACTATTTGAAACGTACGTCAACAAAATATTTGTGCCAAATGGCTCTTATGTTGGATCCACCTCCCAAGTCAAAGATTTTGACATCATAATTGGAATACTTTAGATTTATGATTGAGAAACCAACTGTGGGAACTGGGGAGCTCAGAGGATCACCTGCTAATCCGTTTGCAGCCCTAGTTTTACCTGCGTTATCTAATCCAACCAATAAAAGAACTATTTTTCTATAAACAAACAAATATTGAAATAGGAAAATGAAAAAGGCTCACGTCTACTTACCGTCTAGCTTTTCGCATTCGACAACAATTGCCCATAGTAGTTTATGAAATAATTTCAATGTTATATTAACATCAACATTCTAGACAATTTGATAGGAACATGTTTAAATATATGATTTCCTATTCAATCACAACAAAAACAAACAGACATTTGACCTAAAGCGAGATAATCAAACTGCGCATGTCAGTTGTTCACAGATTGCAGTTATCTCTTCTATTCTGACATTTTTCACTTGCCTTGCCTCTTGTGGCTATGTTCAATGATGCAAAGTTCCCTTAATAATAATTTACTACCTAAATTAGAGTCACTGGATGGTATTACTCTTTTGACTCTAGCCTAAATAACTAGATTCGGTCAAATAAGAAGAAGAAGATCAGAAGGTGGAAAATCAAAATCTCAAAAAATTCAAATTGATTTTTTCCCTGGGCCAGGGAAACTCATGAATAATGATATAAATAATTTTATCGTAAGCAAGTTAATTATACTCATTTTTCTATGCTGCCTTTTTTCGTTGTAGAGTATTATAATACCTATTCGAAATGGAGCAAAATGGATAAATTCTTGTTTAGAAGGAATTTTCAACCAAAAGTTTAGTTTAAAGACTGGAACCTTTGGCAGGATAATACACTCCACAATGTTTTACCACTGACCAAACCGATTTTTTACACCTCAAACACATGTTCTATCCTAGTGTGCTACTTATATATACTAGTATGTCAACCCAACCGTGAATATAGACAATAAACGCCAAGTTATATAATGTTAATCATGGTTGAGTTCACGCATGTTAACCTTGGTCGTATATCACTAAACTATACAGACGGCTAAATGGGAAAGGTCCATTATCCTTATTCATTACTCTATTATACTATTCTTAAATCAGGGTGTTTCAAAATTCAGTATCAAGATTTTAGGGGCGTATTTTTCAGGTCAAAATAAGACGTTTTTGTCCATAAACATGTGTCCGCAAACGCTTCGTTACCGATCTACAGAGCGTTAAAGTTTCAAGATTTTTTTATTTTTTTCTTCATAGCTCTTTCAATTTTTGAGATATTAAGATCAAATTTGGAATGTAGGTTACGTTCTATGGCTTACATCATCCAGCATGCCGAGTGATTGTGAGAATCTACAGGGAGATATTTTTTTCAGGGGTCAAGCCCTTTTTTACCCCATAAACTTTTTTGTGGTGCGCCGCTGGTGAATTCTGAGATACGAAATGAATTCTTTGTTTTATTTATAAATTTTTTTGTCTCTTGTAATTTTCACGCATCTGCGATCGTCATCGAGAAAAAAGTAAAATCAATTTTTGTGATTCGCTACATTTAATTAAAATTTTCAACGGAACAATGAAAAAGCGAATTAGTGGGCTTTGACTGCTATTTTCATTTTGACGTTTAGGTTTGCTTTGAAGCATTTGACATTATTTGAAAGTTGGTGGATGTCTCATATCGTGTATTTGTTTAACTTTAACGCTCTGTAGATCGGTAACGAAGCGTTTGCGGACACATGTTTATGGACAAAAACGTCTTATTTTGACCTGAAAAATATGCCCCTA
The DNA here is from genome assembly GCA_918026855.4 of Phaedon cochleariae. Taxonomy (NCBI): domain Eukaryota; kingdom Metazoa; phylum Arthropoda; class Insecta; order Coleoptera; family Chrysomelidae; genus Phaedon; species Phaedon cochleariae. The sequence goes on along the minus strand of OU896708.1, from coordinate 1,090,897 downwards.
AAATCTTGATACTGAATTTTGAAACACCCTGTATATATCTAAGCTTTATTCATATATGCATTTAATTTACTAACATTTTTAACTTGCTTCTTAACTAATTTGAGGTTATTATAATATGTGTGTTATGATTGTGAATAAAAATGTGTTCGGCTACACACGATTTATCTAACCTACCATATTTCAAATGTGCGAAGTGTTCTTTGAATCTTCTTTTTATGGGGTGCCTGGTTTGGCCTATATATCTTTTATCATCATTACAACTAATTTCAAATATTCCCGACTTTTCAAGTGCATAATTAATTCACTTTTGAATGCGAAAATAACGGTCAATTACCATTCTTACAGATATGTTCTTGGGATAAAAAATTGCAGGATATAAGGTGTAAAAAATCGGTTTGGTTAGTGGTAGAACAATGTGAAGTGTATACAAATTATTATCTTTTCAGTGGGATATGCGAAAAACAGAGCTGTTAATTTGAGCTCAGGAAATTATTTGTGCTTCCAAGACATTGTAAGTAATAACTGATGTATCTCTTTATTCATATTATTTGCTTCAAATTGGCTTGAAAATCTTCAAAATATGAGACAGCACTCAAAAATACAAAAAATGTGGTAAGGATTTTTTCTACGGGTTCTTACTCTGATGAATCAACAGGAAATATATTTCACCATAGATAATAGGTTGTAAGTTTAGAAGAGCCCCTGAAAATTCTACACCACGCTACACTAAATGGGCCAATTCCTTGACTCAAGAGCATCTCAACTTACAAGTTTACACTTCACATGGCCCCACAGTTATCATGCCAACATGGTTTATGCACAAATCCATATTCAAAAAGTAAAAGTAATCTACTTTCAATGAAAATGATCATAACTTTGTATTCATTCTCCTTTCTAGAGTTGGAGGGTTTGTTGAAAGTGACAAGGGAACACCTGAAGATTTGATATTTTTCAACAAACATCTTGATTTGGGTGGAAAAATTTGCAGGGTTGAAGATTTTTTATTGGTTTATAGTTTTCATGCAGATCAAACCACATTTTCAATTCACAAGTAAGTATATTGTACTCACATATAGTCTAATATGATTAACTCAAATATAGCAAATGGGAAATAGGCCGATTTCAAAATAAATACTGAAAATATTGCTATATTGAAATATTATTTTTTCTCCATCCAATATGGAATGAAAATTTATCGTTTATACAGGGTGTTATTCTCAAAAGATGGGACAAATTTTTTTTTGATGTGGAGAATTCATCAAAATATACAGATTCACTCAAATCAAATTATAAGTCATGGAAACCATCCATCCTTCTCAAAGTGGTCCAGATTTTTTCAAAGGAAAAAAACACAGACACTAAGTCGGTTGACCACAAACTTTAATTACAAAAGTTTCTGTGACTAGTTTCGGCTCAAGCAGCCATCTTCAGACACAATATATAGTACCTATAAAAGGACACGTGGAATCACATAATTGATTCAAATGAAAAATGAATAGCAAGGGTCATTTGGCCAAAATTCAATCCGGTGAAAAAATTGGTATTCTTTCGAACCGACTGAACAGCCAAAACAACCTAATAATGATTAGATTCAACATTGGCAGAAATTGAAAAAACCAGCAGTTTCATCTTGAAAGATTTCTAAGATGAAACTCATGGGAGTGAATTAACTGCTGGTTTTTCCAATTTCTGCCAATGTTGAATCTAATCATTATTAGGTTCTTTTGGCTGTTCAGTCGGTTCGAAAGAATACCAATTTTTTCACCGGATTGAATTTTGGCCAAATGACCCTTGCTATTCATTTTTCAATTGAATCAATTATGTGATTCCACGTGTCCTTTTATAGGTACTATATATTGTGTCTGAAGATGGCTGCTTGAGCCGAAACTAGTCACAGAAACTTTTGTAATTAAACTTTGTGGTCGACCGACTTAGTGTTTGTGTTTTTTTCCTTTGAAATCAAATTATGTTTTATTGTCCAAGAAAAAAAATTTATAGAGATATTTGAATACTTTGTACCCAATTCAATCAACTTCATTTTTCCAAACATAAATACGATTTTTTTTCGGATAACCTTCATTATACCGGGTATCAATAACAAATTCATTAGACAATATCCATGGTTTCCAGAGTTCAGAAGGGTTCAGATTCAAATGTGGCAGGAGTGTAGAATATGAGAAATTGAGAATTTTTGCAATATTTCATACTCTCTCATCACTTCCGTTTTCACCGGAAACGGCCTCAATATTTGTTTTTCAAATAGTTTTTATTCCATAATCAGTTAAGGAAAACGATATGATATGATATGAGTGTGACAGAGAAAGAAGTTTGGATATCTTCGTGATTATTTGTAACTATAGCGGACCTCGCAAATGCTGTTTTGCTATATGCATTATTTCTATAATATATTTTTTGAGTTCAATATTCATCAAGAACATACATTAATGTAATATTATTTCATTTTCTACTTGTTTTTAGTTTCGCTATCTAAAAAACTAAAGGATTTTCAAACTACCATTTATTTCAACTTCTTTTTAGTTCACTTGAATTTCCCAATTTTGACGAAAGAATCACAATGTCCGACTCCTGAAACCCCAGATGAAAATTTTGAATAGAATCGTAACATAATCACAAAACTCGTCCGCAATATTGGATCTACCATCTTGAATTCTCTAATTTTGACGAAGGAATCATAATTTTTGATCCCGAAAACGCCCACTTACCAATTCTGAATAGAATCAGTATATAATTACAAAACTCGTCCGGTATATTGGTTTCACCGTCTTGGATTTCCAAATCTTGACAAAAAAACAATCATAATCTCCCACCCCGAAAACACCCAGATAACAATTTTGAAGAGAGTCGGATCATAATTACAATACTCATCCGCCATATTGGGTCCGCCATCTTGAATTTCCTAATTTTGACGAAAGAATCATAATCTCCGACCCCGAGAACCACCAGATATCAAATTTGAATAGAATCTCATCCTAATTACGAAATCCGCCATTCTTGATCCGCCATCTTGAATTTCTTAATTTTGACGGAGGAATCATAATCCCCGATCACGAAAACCCTTAGGTACCAATTTTAAAAAGAATCGGACCATAATTACAAAACTCGTCCGACGACATATTAGATCCGCCATCTTGAAATTCCTAATGATACCAGGATACAAATTATCCTATAACCTTCTCCTAGTTCTAAGCTTCCTCCCCACCAATTTTCAGCCAAATCGATCTAGTAGTTTCGGAGTCAATTCAATACAAACAAACAAACAAACAAACAAACAAACAAACAAACAAACAAACAAACAAACAAACAAACAAACAAACAAACAAACAAACAAACAAACAAACAAACAAACAAACAAACAAACAAACAAACAAACAAACAAACAAACAAACAAACAAACAAACAAACAAACAAACAAACAAACAAACAAACAAACAAACAAACAAACAAACAAACAAACAAACAAACAAACAAACAAACAAACAAACAAACAAACAAACAAACAAACAAACAAACAAACAAACAAACAAACAAACAAACAAACAAACAAACAAACAAACAAACAAACAAACAAACAAACAAACAAACAAATCTTTCCTCTTTATAATATTAGTATAGATGAGTGTGACAGAAAAAGAAGTTTGGATATCTTATTATTTGAAATAACCCTATCAAAGCGAGTATCTTTGAATTTTATGATAATCCCCAACCGATTATGGAATGAAATAGAGGGTCCCATTTGAAAATCAAAAGTTGGGGATGCACCGCAAACCGTTTCTTGCTGTGAGCTCCTTACGTTTTATACAAAATTATTGAAATCCCCGATTTTTCGGACCTCTGAAAACGAGGCGATGATGTGACGTCAAAACCCTAATACTGAAACAAGACTATTCCAGACAGAGATGAATGCTACAAGATTTCTGTTAGAGTGAATTAGCGCGAGATCACTGTTGAAAGAATTAATATATCAGTTGCCTCAGTCTCCGTCAGGCGTTTGGTATTTTCTTTCAACTATGGCGAGATGAGGTTTCTACGTCATAAGAGGGTCCGTTTTCAGAAGGTACTATAATTTATGTCCAAAAATAAAACATTCCAGTTAATTTCTCGATCGAATTATGTCGTCAATCATTATTTATGTATAAAAGGATCATTATAAACATGGTTTGTGTTAAAAGTTCTACTGAGGTGTACACGCCCATTGAATCCAACACCGCCCTGCCAAGTATGAATATCACACCTTCAGAACTCTTAAAACCGTGGCACGTCTAATAATTACGTTGACACCCTTTCAGAAACACAATTTTCACGGTCAGAATAGAAAGACTGCAGAGGGTAGTCCTGAACGATTGGCCCCATTTCACGATTTGGAATGCAGGTAAACAGGGTAGAAAACTGTACAAGTCCTTGTCGGAGGAGAACAGAATGAAGGTGGGAGCGTTTTGCGATGTGGACAGGAACAAGATCGGACACAAATACGTGCCGTTCGATGCGGAAAAAAGGACAAACGGTACAGGCATCGATATCGTCCATTTCCGAGATGCCCGGCCGCCTTTTGTGATTTGCGTTAAAATGGTAGGGGTGCATTTGTTTTTTTTGCGTTAAAATGGTGGAGATGCATTTGCTTTGAAATGTTCGGAATGCATTTGTTTTCTGCGTTAAAATGCTAGGCATCCATTTTTTTCCTGTATGAAAATAATAGGGATGTATTTGTTTTCTGCATCAAAATGTGGGAGATGCATTTTTTTTGCGTTAAAATGGTGGAGATGCGTCTGCTTTGAAATGTTCGGAATGCATTTGTTTTCTGCGTTAAAATGCTAGGCTTCCACTTTTTTTTTGTGTGAAAATAATATGGATGTATTTGTTTTCTGCATTAAAATGTTGGAGATGCATTTGTTTTCTGCGTTAAAATGCTAGGGAAGCATATTTGTTTTCTGTGTGTGATGGGTAGAGATATATTCATTTTCTGCGTTGAATTGGTAGCGATGCATTTGTTCTTTGCATTAAAATTTCTAGAGATTCATTTCTGCCTTAAAATGGTAAGGATGCATTTGTTGTCTGTGTGAAAATAGTAGGGGTGTATTTGTTTTCTGCGTTAAAATGTTCGGAATGCATGTTTTCTGCGTTGAAACGCTAGAGATCCATTTTTTTGTGTGTGAAAATAATATGGATGTATTTGTTTCCTGCATTAATATGTGGGAGATGCATTTGTTTTCTGCGTTAAAATGCTAGGGATGCATTTGTTTTCTGTGTGTAGAGATATATTCATTTTCTGCGTTAAATTGGTAGCGATGCATTTGTTTTTTGCATTAAAATTTCTAGAGATTCATTTCTGCCTCAAAATGGTGGGGATGCATTTGTTTAATGTGTGAGAATAATATGGATGTATTTGTTTTCAGCATCAAAATGTGGGGGATGCATATGCTTTCTGCGTTAAAATACTAGGGATGCATTTGTTTTGTGTGTAATGGGTAGATATATTTATTTTCTGCGTTAAATTGGTAGAGATGCATTTGTTTTGTGCATTAAAATTTCTAGATTCATTTTTGCGTCAAAATGGTAGGGATGCATTTGTTTTCTGTGTGAAAATAGTAGGGATTTATTTGTTTTCTGCGTTAAAATGGTAAAGTGTATTTGTTTTATGTGTTGTTGAAGTAGTAGTAAAATGCTGGGGATGCATTTGTTTTCTATGTGTAATTGGTAGAGATATATTTATTTTCTACGTTAAATTGATAGCGATGCATTTGTTTTTTGCATTAAGATTTCTAGAGATCAATTTCTGCGTGGTAGGGATGCATTTGTTTTCTGCAGTAAAATGGTAGATATGCAATTTCTAGAGATTCCTTTCTGCGTCCAAATGGTAGAGATGCATTTGTTTTCTGTGTGAAAATGGTTGTGATGCATTTGTTTTTTGCGTGAAAATGGTATAGATGTATTTGTCTTCTGCATTAAAATGTTGGAGATGCATTTGTTTTCTGCGTTGTATGGATGTAGGCATTTGTTTTTTTTGTCTTGAAGTAGTTTTCTGCAATAACATTATAGTTATGCATTTGTTTTCTACGTTGAAATAGTAACGGTATAAGTAGTATAGTAGATCTTTGCATTAAAATAGTAAAAATGCATTTGTTTTTTGCGTTTAAATGATTGCGATGTGTTTTATGCTCACATATGCTCAAATGGTTATGAAAATGAACGGATTTTAATAAGTTAGCAACAAGAATTATTGTATATTACAAAAATTAATGGTTTGATTCCCATAAAAAGGGAATATAAATAAATATACACGTTGAACAATCTAGGAAAATTTCGAAATATTTGCAATTCCTAACCACCTACAGAGTGATCTAGTTTTACCGACATTTTGAAAAGTAATGAACAATGCAAAAATACATAAAATGTTTTTCAAATAAACCCATCATTTCTCTGGTGCTTCTCATGAATTTAGGTGATTCAAAATTATCGAATTTTCTCGAGATTCCAATTATTATCACAGGGATTGTCCAACACAATGAATTTATATTCAGAGAATATCAGATATTGATTTACAATTTCTGACCAACTTTTACAAATCCGATATTTGGATACAATACAATTCATAAAAATTCTTTTATGGCTGACAAATTTTGTCTATCAAAGAAAATTCCAAGCTTTCAAGAGAGCTTGAAGTTGAGTAATGAATATCCTAATTTGAAAAAAATATTATCAGTGAGAGGTAGTTGAAGAATGGGTAATTAATGAGCCCAATAATGATTATTTTGAAAACCAGCATAACTTTTCCAATTTCTATTGAAGCCCTAAAATATCGGTCGTTGAAACTTGAATCACATCCTGTAAATATCAATAGAAATCTCATTATCTTGCAAAAAACATACAGTTTATCGAACCATCAAAATAGAAAAAAACGTATCTCAATAAGATGTATATTGAAGGAACAATAGATTTTTACTCATCAAAATTCATCAGTACAAACATTCGCATTTCTTCGGTATCAAGTTTCAACTTTGGAAAATCGGAATCGACAAATATTGTTCTTTTTCTAGTAAATAGTAATTTTTCACAATTCTAGGACACGACCGGAGGTGACTTTGAAAACCACCTTCGCGGACTGCATTTGAAAGAAGGGACGGATTACGTGATGTTTAGCTAAGGAAACAAAAGTCTGGGTTCAAGTAGATCCGTCCAATTGTACTCACGATGTCTACTTTCAAAATTCGCGTTCTCATCGCCATCTAATACCATGGAGAACTTGCCATCCGGCTCCTTACATTGGTCTAGTCCGCCTAAAAATGGATTAAAAATGTCACCCTGTATATCATTTCGTTACCAAATGACGGTAGAAATCTACACCCGGCTCTGCTACTATTATGGTTTATTTGATTTCTCCTTGAGTATAGGAATGTTGAAATAATAAATTCTTAAACGTCTCTTATTATACAACATTTCATGTTAATTCAGGAAAAAAACGGAGAATGTGGTAACAATATATCAACATTTTGTAACGGCTCTATTTCATCAATGATTTTCGAGATATTTGATCGGTACTTTTCGAAACTTATGGAGATGATACTTACCAATTATTTCAAGAGCTATTTGGTTATTTTCAATATGGTATTCTGTAACCCTTCCTGTTATATGTGAAGATAGTTCTGGTTGATAACATGAACCAATTTTCAATATCTGAAAGAATTACGTTTGAAAGACAATTTGAATTTTAGAAAGTTATGGAAAAGGAATTTATAAGCATAAGCCATGAAATTATAAGTGGGGTACTTCAAGGATCCATCTTTGGTCCATTTCCATTTCTCATTCACATCAATATTTTCATCAGCCACGTTGCCAAATCACAAAATTTAGTTGGGTTGTTTAGAAATATTATGCCATAGGCGATGCTGCCAAATTAACATAGCTTAATTTCATTTGGTGCGAATAAATGCTGAAGTTTTATATCAATTACTAAACAACAAGGAATTATTTCACATACAGTGTGGTGCACATGAAATGAATAAATTAATTTCTAGCCAAACTGTCCAATTTTTGAGAAATCGCCTGAAACAGATCGATTTTTATTTTCAATTTTCCACATTTATAAGAGAAAATTGAATATACAGGGTGATCCACGTTTGGGTTCTGACGGCCGCGACTCTTTTATCAAATGAAACACCTTATATATTATTCAATTTTGGAATCTCCATGGAAAGCTGAAAACAATAATGTATTAGTAGTAGTAGTAGTATTGAATAGGAATTGTATACAGTGCGTTCGTTAAATTGAGTGCTATGGTGAAGTAGTGAATAAATGAATTTATAGCAAAACTATTGATTTCTGAGGAACCAAGTCGACTTTAATTCCCAATTTTCCACATTTAATATGGAAATTGAACAGACAGAGTGATCCACGTTCGAGTTCTGCAAAGGACTCCAGGACTTCGTTCAAAAATATGAAAAAAAGTTTATATTAACTTACAGATACAGGGTATTGCAATTTAAAAAAAAAACGTTTTTTGCGAATATTTCTGGAACCGTTTATCGCACAAAAACAGCTTTCGTATGCATTTTCTATTCATAATAAAAGCTGTTTTCTATGGATATTTTTTTTGGGTCATAATTGGTGAAGATTTTGAAGGGGTTGTGAGTGTTTTCCTCCCCGACTTCTACGCCACTGGAAAAAGTACAGTTTTGAGCAACCCATTTGAACTGCCAATATTTCCTACACAAAAATGTGTTCCCCACGTTGGGCGCCAATTTAACACTGTGATAGTGAATAATACAGTCGGTAGACACTTATCACAATTTTAATAATTGAGATTTTTTTACGAATGAAATATTTATGAAAACATGAATGTTCAACGACAACTCAGACGTCTGTATCTTTTCTTCTGCTGACTGACAGCCAGAATGGCGATCAGGGTTGCCATACTTCGGACTAATCCAGTGTTGTAAAATCCTGTCGTGTTAGTTTCAGGACATTTTTCAAAAATAAACAGTGTGACTAGAAACGAATCAATTCCTTTCATTTGCTCCACACTGTATAAGGAGTATATTTACAATATTTGATTGAATGAATAAAGTTATTAAAATTAATGGCACAATCAAGCTGAAAAACATAGATGACAGTAATTGGTAGAGTTTTTGGTTGTCGACCGGCTTCACCGACTGGTTCTCAGTATCACGTGACTAATCACAATGACAAATACGAATGGTTTCGATCGGTGGCTTGTATACAAAAACCTTTGAAACCGTAAATGTCACTGATCAATGGGTAATATACTGAAAATAACACATTACCTGGCATCTTAAAAACCAGATATATTAGGATAAAATCATCAATAATGCCACGGTAATTTTGAAACGGCTAGAAATTTACAGCGAGTGAAAATTGCCGCCACGATTTCGTAAGTAGAGGCAGACCATAGCAAATAAGATTGTGAATTTCAGAGATATTAGTCATTCGATAATTCATAAATTCTCAATTGAGTATTGGTAATACCCCTAACTCAACTCCTAATTAGCAATAAAAATTCAATTGTCTCAAAATGTTCCCTTACGATTTGTGACTTATTATATATGTAAGAGAGTATCCTATCCAGGAGCTACGTACATATACGCCCTGTATAGTGCTTCTAGATTAATGAGTGTTGATCTATTGATGACACACGCGGTTATGTTAAAGGTGACGGGTATTTTGGGTAGAATTAATCGATGTACGAGTAATATTAGGTAGTTAAGAAGTAGCCGTGATACGGCTAGGTTGTATCTGATACCTATTAGGCGTTTTCGGAAACTTACTCTGGGTCGCTGACTCCATCCAGAGAGGTCACGTGACGGATTACTGCAATCTGACTCGGATCACCTACCCAAATAATATAGTTCACGGACGTATTAGGTTACGGAACTTTTCAAATAAAAACACAGTACTGAGAACACCACTTGAAATTTGAAAACCAAAGAAATGCAGAACGAGGAAATCTTAGGTAGATGTGAAATATGTGGATTCTCAAGAATGTCTCGAATAGCGCTTCTCTCTAAGTGAAAATGACACTGGAAATTTGTAAAATCATTTTTTTTTATGATGAATTTGTGACACAATTATGTAAACTGTTCATTTTACTTGTATTGGAGTAGTATGTGTAAAATCACATCTTTATAATTCTCAATACAAACACGTCTTCGTTTAGGAGAGTATTTATTTATTACACCAGAAGACAACATCAAATGTGATATTTCCTCCTCCATCTCATCATCATCATCATCAAAACAATTGTCGAAGGTTAATGCTGTTAGTGTTTGGAAGATTGCACTTTTCCTTTTATTGATATTATTTTTTTTCAGCTCGAACAATTCACTAATAAAATCACAGATTAATGTTAATGGTTCAAACAAATTAGGGAAACAAACCAACATATCCAAATTTTCTTATTTGGTAATGCGCAACGGTGTCATTGTAGACTGTCATGAACCCTGCTTTCCAGTAGGGTTACTGTAGACGAACCCGAGTTAATGATCGAGTAGCCAACACTGAGGTTTACGAACACGGGTAGGCAACTCGGGTTAGGTTAACGAACGTGCAGGTTGAGGATCGAGTCAACCAATATCAATCCGAGTAGGTTTCCGAAAAGGCCTATTGTGAATATAGTGGAAATCGTGGAGTACGCAGAGTGTTTTATTCTAATAACCGTCCATCAAGCTAACATATATATATATTATATATTAATTCACACTAGAGGACATCGGTGAACCTGACAACCACGGCGAACGACTTCTGGGCGTGGTCTTGTCAGTTCTCAGCATTTAGCACAATGTTGCCAAGTCTCCAACAAGTCTCCGACCAACGCATAGATTCATTATTTACATAAAAAGAGAGTGAGAATTGTTGCAAAAATTAATTCAGGTTCCTAACGACACAGTGGAGTAATTGAATGCCAATAATTCACTATCAGTCCACTCGCCAATTCCTTAAGACTTATTTTGTTGAATGAAATGATAATTTTGAACTGTATAGTGTATATATCAGAAATAATACACTCAAGTGAATCATCCAGTGTTGTAATGCTATTTTGTTGAAATATAAGCAGTTTGAGTCACTCAATTATAAAGACTGTAGATGCCATTTCCCATTTTTTGAGTAATTTGATTGTTTTGAGGTTATACTTTATATCTTTGAACTTCAATAAAAAACGTTACCATTTCAAGTTCGGTCAATGTGGTCATCAATCAGAAACCCTGTGGTCTCCTATTTTCTATATGTTATACCTTGAAAGCTATAATATCCCCGACTCTCGGTTTCATGCTACTCATCGAGGGTGCTGTCAAAATATCCTGTAGGTTAGTTTCAACCTCCTCGTCATCCACAACATGAACATCTGACTTCTTGGAATCTTTAAGGTCGATTTCCCCGTCGTCGTCGAACTTAATGTGAATGGTCGGCGCTCCTTTGACGTTCATGGGTTTTGGTGGTGGCATACTTGGTGGTTCCACGATGATATTTTCTTGAGTTTTGCGCGATTTTTTGCTTCTTCTGACGCGCTTTCTTTTTCTTCTCGTCACGAACTCGCTACAGTCGCTGTCGAGGTTAGAATCTATCGATGAGGTCCTCGAGGAGTCCGCTTTTCTCAGTTCTTTCAACATTGAGCCTAAGAGATCGATTCGGTACCGTAAAATAGAAACAGTTTTCGACTTTTTAGACTTGTTGCCGATAGTCCAATCAAATGGTATTTACACAAATAGAAATTCGCGAAAATCACGAAGTGTGCGGCCTCTGGTGGCTAACTTTACAAGTCTTGCGAGTATGAACAACAAATATGGCGACCATTGTTTCGTGTTTCTGTGTTTTATTTGAAAATAATTTATTTGTTGAAGTGCATATTCCAGAACCTCATTTTTCCCTGATGAAAAAACTCGAAATATTGCATGAACTTTTATTGTTTACAATGAAGAAGCCAGTACCTACCTTATAATAATATAATATACATTTTCTGAAGCACAGTTACAATCCTTGTATAAATGTTGGTTGCAATGATTTGATCTTGAAAATAACTTCAAGTCTTCAATTGCTGGAGATCCTTGTCTATGTAAATCGATGATATTGTTCATTCTGAGCAGCCTCTCCAACCATATCTTCTTTTCCCAGCCCCTTCACTTGAATTCCATCTCCTTCATAAAAGCCAGTGATATTTTTTGATGAATTCAATTATTTCTCCATACCTATACCATATTGTTGTAATAGCTGATTGCTTATATGGCTCCATTCCAGTCCATGCAAGTGTTGAGTGGACCATTCCGACCATTCCTATGTTTGAAAACTGTGGAATTGTAGTGTGATATCAATGATGAATACCACTATTGTCCACATCAAAATGGCAATTTCTCTGCACAAAAAGTAATTTTTTCCATACTGGAAACCTTGTACGTATTCAACTCATTATTCACTATTTCGCAAAATGATTTCGAATTAACCAATTTGCAATGAGTGCATACGGCAATGTTTTTGTTGTTCATACTCAGTTTGAAATTTGACGTTGATTTGACGTTTAATAGAGCCATCTATTGGTTCGTGATTTTCGCGAATTATATATTCTCATTCAAATGTCACAATATATTGTACAGAGTGAGCGAAGCTCAATGTCTCAGCACTATCAGAAAAACATAAAAAAACGATAGAAAAATTTGAAAAGAGGTTCTTGAATGGTATCGAGTACCTAAGGTCTATTTCAATCCGAATTTTTAAAAGTACCTATTTTCCCATTTCACTATTAGAAGGTGAATGCAGAGGCGGATTAACCAGGAAGCAAAAGAAGCGAGCGGCGAGGGGCGCAAAATCATAGTTCATAAAATAGTAAAAATCTCAAAAATGGTAGCATTTAAAAAAATATATCTCCGCAAGTCTGAAAAGTCGGAATATAGAATATACGTAGCATTGTACGATGTACGACTTCACGAGTACCGAGCCCAGAGCGCTTTTGTTAGGATAAATATAAAACTAGAATTTTTAAGGGATGCACGTAAGCACTGCTGTGACAAATTGCAGCGGTGACAGATCCTTTTCTGTGCTGAGAAGAGTTAAAACCTATTTGTGATCCACAAAGTAAAAAAAAAATTTGGATTCAAAGGCATTGCTTGCCATTGAAAACGAAATTTTTCGGAAATTAGACTTTGCGGAAATTGTAAATGAATTTGCTCACGCGAAAGCAAGGAAGAAATCTTTTTGTTGATAATGTCATATTGACGGCTTGTTTTGTTCCAATTGCAAATTTTTTTGTTATGTTATGATTGTTATGTGATAAAGAAAATATTTTTATTTCACGTTTTTTGACATATAATGGAACAAACATCTATTTAAAATCATTCCATTTTTTTTTCAATTGTTTTTTTTTCTCATTTCATAATTCATATTCGTGTTAAAAGAGACAAATGAGGCCTAGGAAAGGGGGCGCAAATTTTGGTTCAGCTTGGGGCGCAATATACCCTTGATCCGCCTCTGGGTGAATGAAAGATTAATAAAAAGTGAATTACAATATTTTTGTGATAAGCATTGTGATTGCATCATGAATATTTGAAGTGAAAGGATCACCATGATCACAACCAATAAATAATTTACAGAAAAGTGGGCCCAAAAAGTTATATAATAAAACATTATAAATCTCAATTATTTAAAATAAGAACCCAATTTTTGTTCTCATGATTCCATTCTATTTCAAAACTGAGCCCTAGGTTTAATTGAATCCACTATAACAAAAACCCATAATTTCTATTTCTGCATAACTGCCTGAAATTTTGGATTTGGAGAAATGGTTTATTTCAGGTATAATAAAAATGATAATAATAATAGTTATAATAATAATAATATTATATGTTTATTTGCAAATTCAATAGTTTGACAGTTTAACCTCAATCATGAGAGGGATTTAAAAATGAAAATACACACTGCTGTCCTATTAAGATGACTTCTGAAGAAATCAGAAGCTTCCTAGGAATTTTCAAAATCATGCTACAATTAGTTCTCCATATACACAAAAATTTGATCAAATTGAAACAGAATGAATAAATTGGAGTCAAATTTTATTTTCACTTACCAATTCCAGATATCTGATGCTTTGATCTAGAAAACCTTGAGGAATGGTGATCAGGGGTGATTCTGTGAACCCCAGAAATTCCCAAAGAATTATGCTCACAGCTTTCATCTTTGGACAACTCAATTGTTTCATTCAGACATATACCAGAAAATGCATTGGACTCCTCCAAAACACTTTTGCTTATCTCACTCTGTATTGATGAAGTGAACATTTGGCTGGTTCCCTCTAAGACATTTCCAGTTATATTCTTTGGAGATGTAGTTGTTTCTCCAGGCAAAGACTCTTTTACATTTTCCTGGATTTTTATGCTGGTTGATTGAACTATTTCTATTTTTTCATTGGAATCATCACTTCCTAATTTTTGTAGAGATTGAGGATCAATGTAACTAACAGGATGTTTGAAGAATTTTGGTACAAAAATCTGTTTCCCATTTTCATCAAATGTTACTGGGGCTTCTTTCCTACTCAATGGAGATGGTCTAACAATATCTTTAACACTTGGTGAATTAAAAAAGAAATATTTTGGTTTTCTGTCATCTTCTGCTCTTGATTTGGAATCTTTTTTCTTCTGATCACTGCCAATGGATTGGACAGATGAAAGTTCTCTATGCCTTGTCTCACTTTCATCAATATTTTCTAGATCAACTATATGGTCTTTATTTCCCTGCAAGGGCTCATTTTCATTATCAATTTCAGAATTATTGAAAACTTGTATTTCAGCTATAGTTTCTTTTTCTTGGGACTTATTTTGGTTGTTTTCCCCATCTATTTTTGTTTCATTCTTGTTAGGATATATATTAGTTGGAACAGTTTCAGTAGGTATGGCAATTCCATTCTGATCACCTGTATGTTTAGTTATTGGTTTCAACAATTTTTCACAACATTGATTTTCAGTCTCTTCACCCTCAATTATTACATTTGATTCTTTCTCATCTTTTGATGGTGGTTTTCCAACAACATAGTCTATTTTAACAATGTTTATTTTCTTCTGTTTCAAATATTGTTCAGTTATAGTGGGTAATGGTGAATTTTTGGTGTACAAAAGTTTATTATTCCTAAAAGTTTCATCAATATCCTCAATCACATGTTGATTAGCAATTTGTTTAGGAGCATTTGGTTCATTATTACTACCAGCATCTTCAGTTACTGCCATTTCCATATCATCATCTAATTTGTTGTGTTTCTTTTTCTTCTTAGATTTTTTTTGTCTATCTGTGTTCAATTCACCATTTCCTTCTACATCTAGAGTATTATTTTCATTTATTTCCTTAGATTCATGACATGGCTCAATTTCCCTGTGCTTTTTATTTTTATCACTACTAGAAAATGCATCTTCCAAAGTTTTATCTTTCCTCTTTTTCTTTTTATTATTCAGATTTATATGTTCAAGTACATTCTCAGCTACTTCTTCAGATTTTTTTCTTTTCTTTGGTATCCATAACTCTTCTGATGACTGCTCATCAGTTTTAAATTTTGCCTTTCTTTTACTTTTGCATTTTTTCGAACTGATGGAAATCTCTGATTGTGACTGTTTGCAAGTATGTTCATCAAATACCACTGGAGTTACCCTAGAAATTTCATCAGTTCTGTCAGCCCATTTTTTTTTACTATTTGAACTTAAAAACTAGATAGAACCTCTGCTGCAAGAGATGGTTACTCCAAATCTGTGCTCCATACAGCTTGTGGTTTCAAATACCAGAAAAAAATACTCACCAAAGAATTTCACCCTGTTGCAGTATTCTGATATCTTCAGAAGGGGGTAGATACTCGTTTTGGGTAGACAAAAGGAAATTGTTAATTTGAAATACACTGGATATTTTGTCTTGAAGATCTTGCACCGTTTTTATACAATCATTTACAAAAATCCTAGCTCTATGCCGGTGATCATTGAAAAAGTTGGAAAGATTTAAGACAACCCTAAAGTTAGTGAATTGCGCCATTTGTTATAGTTATAATGTGTGGTACCACAGTGAAATTTCGGACCAATAATTTTAAATAACATTAAAAATTAAAAAACTTCAACACTGAAGACAACTTCCACATAAAACATAACCTAACTCAATAGTTTCCGAAATAGTTGAATTGTCCCAGTAGTTAGAATTTCGAGTAGGTCTACTGTACCACTAGTCACGATTCCTAGTAGGTCAAAAGACCCATCTGAGTGATCAGTGGCGTGCATCGCAGGTAGTGACATTGATAAGGTGATAATATTCATCGTATCTAAACGACTCGCGGATCTTTAAACAGGACATAAAATACAGTCACTGGTCATTGAGTCAGTAAAGTAATGTCAAAGCTTAACATGTGAGTGTGACAGTTCATTCTATAATTCCTAAATAAAAAATAAATAAAAATAAGTAGAAACATATGAAACTGGGAACACTTGAAGTGTTAAAGTTAAAGTTTACTGTTTCGAAAGCTGTATCTATCAATTATCTAAAATATGTCGGGATTCAATCCATTTGCAGCATTGATGGAGAATGACGATTCCAAAAAAAGTAGAAAACCTAGTCTCAGTAGCACATTGGAGAATATTTTTGGTTTTACCATAAACCCACAGCACTGCAAGAGTGAAGAACTTCTGTACTTGGAAGAAGTTCACAACGTTCACGAAAAAAGTGAACTAGAATTAGATCTTCTACAGTATGCCCTTTTTGAGAGGCTCTTCATGTGCAATGAGAACTCAGATCTCAGAAATAGTGCTACCAACTGCAGCTCAAATAGTAATTCACGTGAAATCAAAGTTATCAAATACCTCTATACATGTCTAGAGAATCTGAAAGAATATAAATCACATCTTAAACCTGAGGAGGAGACTGAAATTAGAGACAAGATAATGCAGAATGTTGCAACAGCCATTATTCAACCTGATATTTACTCTGGCCAAGACATACCAGAAGAAATGCTGCTCATTATTATCAATGACACATTTGAAGCAGACACATTTTTTATAGAAATAAGCAAACGTGTTTTAGATGATGATAAGAGTAAGTAAATCAGTAATTCCAATACTTGGCTATGGCAACTTGATGTTTTTTCCAGGTAAGGATTCATTGAGGAACTTAATTCATTCCATGAATTCAAAACTAGTAAAGATATTGGTGAAATGTAGCTTATCAAATTTGACACCATCAACATACAAATACTTGGAGGTGATGTCAAGTAATGAGCTGTTAGCAGAATTGTTCATTGACAGTTGTGCCCCAAAAAATGGAAATGTAGGGGTAGACTATGCCGTCACTCCAATTGGTGCCTTTTTGAATATGTCTGTGCTTCCAAAATCTCCTGGAGGAAAGTTTGAATACTTTACTGATTCATTAGATCAAGTAAGTATTGAAGGCAACAAAATAAAATTAGTATGTTTTCATAGTATTCCACCATTTTAATTTTTTTTACCACACATTTTGATAAATCTTGATTCAAAATTTGTATTTAATTATTAGTATTATTGTTATTCCAGATGGGCCAATCTAATACTGAGGACCTCATCTGGGTATACCAGGAAAAACTCAATGAAAAGCTCCATAAATTCTTCCTCTCAATGCTGAAGTGTAGTGCACAAGTCAGGTGATTAGAAAGCTTATTCTTATGAGGAATTCAAACTCAGTTCACATATTTCAACTGTTCAATAATTTTATTCATATTCAAACTGCTTTGACTGTATATTACAACTGCTCATGTTCAGAGTATATTGAGATATATCAATTTTATTTATTCATTGGAGGTGTGGGTGTTAATAATGATTGTATTAGACAAAATACAAGTCATAATTTCTAGAACATCAGATGTAAAAAAAATATATTAAGTATAGGTGAATGGTATGTGAATTATTCACTTTCCATTCTTTTCTGGTTTCACTGGAAATGACTCCAGATTTCTTGGAATTTTTAAATGGAGTACCCTGTATATTGTAATATTTCTGGATTCCTGAGACAATTCTATATCAGAAAGTGACATTCTCTGGAGTCTTAATACCTACTTATTTTTTAATGAATCTAATGATGCAACTTTTGTGATTGGATTAAAAATAAAAACTTGAATTGAATATTACTAACTAAAATACTGGATAATTCATTTATTTTTCTGAGCCAAGATTTTTATTTATTTATTGAAAATGTTACTTCCAGTCAGAATCAAGTTCTGGTATAAGGAAGTATAGTTAACAATAATACCTAAAACTATACAATTATAATAAACTGATGAATAATAAAATATTTGAAAACATTAATTATTAAATTTTGACAAATCATTTCATATTGGTGAGCAAAAATCAATTTGAATATGAATCAAAAGTTGGAAAAAAAAAAAAAAAAAAAAAAAAAACAAGTCATCTATTTCGTTCAGAAATGATAAATTTTTTAAGATGGTATTTGAATTTTATTGTATTTCTGCAATTTTTTATATTATCTGGTAGTTTGTTATATTCCAAGAGAGCAGCGTGGGTGAATCTTTTTTGGCCTATAGAAGTATTAGCGATATCAAGATGAAATAAACCATGTTGTCTAGTTTGATAATTATGAATAATATTTTGTAGGTATTTTCTTCAAGTCTTTTTTGGAAAACAAAACAATCTTGCAATGGCACTGACATAAGCCTCATGACCAGAAAGTGAAAGTTCCTTGGAATTTTGTGTAATTTTGAAAGTGGCTCTGATAAAACAAATAGGCGTTGAAACTTTTGAAAATGTCAGAATCAGATCCAGAAATCCAAAAATATATTATACAGGGTGTTTCATTTAAAAATTTAAAACCGGAGCCATTTCTGGTAAAATTGGATGGAACTGAAAAGTGGAAAACTTGTAAAAAACTTCTCTCTTCACATACCATTTCATATCATTTTGCTACACATGAAATTCTACATGTAATGACTTGTCTAATAGATTAGTTGACACCCGGTATGTATACACATGTATACACCTATGACATTTTGATTTGCACGCACGTGCGCTCCAAGAGATGAAAAAAATTGATCATGTGATTGATTTTTGTTTTGTAAAAAATACATATGGCCAAGGTAAAGCCTCAACTCTGCATTTACTTCAAACCTGATTTTATTGTTGATCATCTTGAAAGAGCAGTTGGTTGCTATGAAATCTCCAGAATGTTTCTATAATTCTGAGCTTATGTGAAGTAGAACATTCTTGGTTTTCTTTGGTAGAAGTGTTGAGATTTATTTATTTATTTATTTCAGTTATTGCATTACATTCTTTTCTTCATTGATACATTTCATACAAATAATATATAAAGTATAATTAATTTTCTAGTAGGAATGACATGAATGATCAGACAGTAATTCCTGGTATAAGATCATTCATGAAGTATTATCGACTGTTGTATAATTGAAATTACAAATAGTGAACAAAACTTACATATCATTAAGATACAGTCATATTATAGTGAACGAGAAGGGGAAAAATAAAAACAGTGAAAAAAAAAGAAAAAAGGAAATTCATGGTCTTTCAGCTTTGATCATTCCTTTGCATATAAATATATTTCTTAACTTTATTTTTGAATTGCATAATATTTGGGCTGTTTTTGATATCATCTGGTAATTTATTGAATTTCGAAATCGCCTCATGTGTAAACTTTTTTTGCCCAAGTTTAGAATTTGCAGCTTCAAGATGAAACAAGTTATATTGTCTAGTGTGATGATCATGAATTTCAGAATTCCTGAATAATATAAAATTTGATTTAAGCTTTTTGTTGGTGATATAATAGGAAATTTTGAGAGTATTGATTAACAAGTGCTCTTCCAAAGAAAATGTGTTTGTTTCCTTATACAGTTGATTCGTTGGAGTGTCATATGGAAGACGATACAATACTTTCAATGCCTTTTTATATAGAACAGAAATTTTGTTGAAACTATTTTTGGAACAAGATCCCCAAATATTTATGAGATAGTTAATTCGACTGAGTATATGTGAATAGAGAATGATATTTGATGTATATGTACTAAGTTTAGGACATCTTCTCAAAGCACCAATAATGGGAGATACTTTTCCTATGAGGATGTCAATATGCTTTCCCCATGTTAATTTCTCATCAATCCAAATACCAAGGTATTTGGTATGGGCAGTTTGTTTCAAACGTTCATTTTTTATTCTGATATTCAGATCAATATTTTGTTTATTTCTTTGACGAAAAATCATATATTGAGTCTTATTAGAATTGAGAGAAAGAAGATTGGAATAAAGCCATTTCTCAATTTTTTTCAAGTCCTCATTTATGATATGTTCTAGAACTACTGGGTTTTTATTCTCATATAGAAGCACTGTATCGTCTGCATATATGGTATAGTTTCCTATCAAATTCATTCTTTCAATATTTTGAATGTATAATAGATAAAGAATTGGACCCAACACTGATCCTTGAGGAACCCCTTTGTTTAAATATAGTATCTTAGACTCACAGTTATTAATTTTAGATGTATTCAGGATTATCCATACACTATTGTAGCATTTCATCTACTATTTTTTCATCATCAACCCAATATCAGTAGAATCATTATATTATCAAAATACAGTCCACTGCACCCAAGCTTCGAAGATATTGGTCCTCCGAGCCGGATCAATTCTGAATTTATGTAGAGTAGAACACTGTTAATTTCCATTGGCAAAAGTCCATGGCAGCTCAGAGTGGAGCTGTTGAGATGTATTTTGCTTTTTCCAAAGACTATTGTAGCAATTCGTCTTCCACAGAGACAAAACACTCCGCTGGCTGGGCGGCTGCCTCAAGACCAACGCGGCGCGCGGCAAAATCTAGAACGCCCAAATGATCGATCTGAATCTGGCCGTGAATAAATATAAATTAAGAAGAAAATTCATATTCACATACACTTCCTAATCATCAACTCAATATCAATCGAATCATCATACTATCGAAATACTTTCCACTGCACCCAGGCATAGATCATATTGGTCCTTCGAGCCGGATCAATTCTGAATTTATGTCGCGTAGAACACTGTTAATTTCCATTGGCAAAAGTCCATGGCAGCTCAGAGTGGAGCTGTTGGGAAGTATTTAGGTTTTTCCAAAGACATAGCATTTCGTCTTCCACAGAGACAAAACACTCGGCTGGCTGGGCGGCTGCCTCAAGACCAACGGGGTGCGCGGGAAAATCTGGAACGCCCAATGATCGATCTGAATCGGCCGCGAATAAAAATAAATTACGAAGAAAATTCATATTCACATACACTTCATAATCATCATCTGAATATCAACAATTGTTCCTCCCTTGGCAGTCCCGCGAGATTAATCCGTCGAGTTGAGGCTTCGCATCCCTTCGTGGTCACTTTTGACCCGTTCATCCATAGAACAGCGAGGCTCTGGAACACATTGCCAAGGGAGGTGTGCCCCGAGGCATATAACCTCCAGAAATTTAAGAAGAACACCAATTCCTACCTTATTTCCCTTGGTTCTCACGATGTTCTCTGGACATTACAGGATATCCCTTCTCGTGGGAACCAGAACATAAAAAAAATCATACTATCAAAATACTTTCAACTGCTCCCAGGCATAGATCATATTGGTCCTCCGAGCCGGATCAATTCTGAATTGATGTAGAGTAGAACACTGTTAATTTCGTCTTCCACAGAGACAAAACACTCCGCTGGCTGGGCGGCTGCCTCAAGACCAACGCGGCGCGTGGCAAAATCTGGAACGCCCAAATGATCGATCTGAATCCGGCCGTGTACGCATGCGTCACCGACGGCTTCGCCATCAACTTGTGCCACCTGTTGTTGGGGCTGTGCCAGCCATTTTGCGGCAACATCGCCGATGGCAAGATACTCAAGGTCGACCCCACCTATTACGCGGTACCGGTGAGTACCAACGACATCAGTGTTTCCTGGTACTGAATTCTGAATGCTCACGAAAATACTACATATTTACCCATTTGAACGTTTTTGTTAAACCAACATTGTGAGATAGCTATTGAGTAAAATACCCTTAATCATAAATACCTGGGTATCATTCATCACTAGGCACAAGAGAGGATCAGATTCATCTTATAATTTTTCGAGAACAAGAAGTGAACAAATACAAAATCACCAAAAAAATGAATATAAACTAGGTGCTCGAAGAATACAGGTCGTCAGAAGGTTGTAAGACTCATTAATATAAACCATCTTACTAAAACCTAAATAAAAGTTGCAAAATGAAAATAATAGAACATTACATCAGGGTCTGTATGGGTTTCGTGCAAGATCTGTCAGATAACCAACCCTGGAGATAAAACATCGAAACACAACCTCACTTTTCTTTTGTTAAAGATATAAATATTTTTTCACAATTATTTTGGCATAGTAATCGTTTTTTTCGGTTATTCATCAATTCAAGCATACCATCACAACGAGAGAAGAAGGAATCCGATTTTTCGGGTAGGTACATTGTGATCTAAAAGTACTTCATTCACATTTAGTTTACATTTTGACGTTTTGTTGTTTTTAATTGGAATTCCTTCTACAATAGGAGCTAATAGAAATACTCGTGAAGTTTCGAAAAGAAGGCAAAAAGATTGGATTCATGCAATCAAACGGGAGGACTCGTCTGGCATGCTGACGAAATATGTGTTGTAGACATTTTCACTCTATTAGCAGATTCAGCTTCTATTGCAATGACAAAATTCCATAATGAAAACTAGGTGAGATCACTATTTACCTGAAAAATCATATTTTTTTTATCGATTGGAGCGCACGAAAGGGAATCCCTATAATGTTCATTCCTTCCGTCTCTCGCTGCATTTTTTGTAAATTGTACAACAGCACAATGTGATGGCATGCTTGAATTAATGAATAGCCCAAAAAACACGATTCGTATGCAAAAATATTGTGAACATTTTTTTCAAATGGAAATCTCCCAATTTTATATTCTCATTTGATTAGGCATCGAAAATGAAGCTACCTTTGAATAAGGTTATCTATGCCTACACTCAACAGTTTTCCAAATATTGACGGCGAATTAATATGTCTCAGTTCCAGAAAATCTCGTATTCTCGAGTTTACTGATTCTTAGTTGGCCATGGCGCCCGCAGTTGCGTTGGAAATAACTGCCACAGAAATGTCATTGTAATCAATCATGCCGGCTCGTTTGAATTATTCGAATGAAGATTATTTAAATCTATTTCTTATTCATGGCGAATGTAATAGGGTTATCTCAAGAACCTGTGATATATTTGCTATTCGGTATCTGCAGAAGCCCTCACAAAATACTGTTGAACGAATTATAATAATTATATATTGTTTCCATCGCAACTGCGGGCGCCATGGCCAATTAAGAATAAGTAAACTCAAGAATACGAGATTTGCTGGAACTGAGACATGTTAATTCGCCAATATTTCGAAAACTGCTGAGTGTAGGTATAGATAACCTTTTTTAAAGTCAGCTTCATTTTCGATGCCGAATCGAATGAGAATATAAAATTGAGGGATTTCTATTTGAAAAAATTGACTTACAATAATTTTTTCAACCGGATCTATATCATTTTCTGGTGAACGCCCTGTATAACGGTAATCGAATCGATATCGAAATTCTATTGAACTAGGTCCTCTCCTACGAATAAATCGATACACAATCGAAATAAATGATCATGAATATTTTTCAGTCTGCAAACGCAATTTTCAACTTGAAATTTGAAATATTTTGAAAACGGTTAGACATTATACATAAAACATGTTCAGAACCATGCGTAAAATCTAAAACCTTGATAATATACAAGGTGTTCCATTTAACTAAATAACAAAGTTGGGGTCCACTTCCGGTACATAAGTGCCACACTCTTCAAAATATTTTAGCTGGATAGCACTTATCAATAATAGTAAACTCCCAAATTATCAAATTCGGCCCATGTATGGTTTTCTATATATTGATCGATGCAGTTCCCGGAGGGACACCCTGTATACTTGTTGGTATCGGTACACAAAACACACAATAATAATATATGTATAAGTAGTCAAACAAATAAATAAATAAATAAAACGATCATACAACCACCAGGTTATCGTCATGAAATTCCTGCAAGACAGACAGTTTCCATGATGAACAGAGCTACGACTGTCAATATATTTTTGTCAATAAACGCTTGCCTGCATGACTCACGTGGTCCAATATTACAAATACTTCTGACTGCTCTTTTTTGTAATTTGAAAAATGAGTCCAGCAAATTGGAGCTACATACTCCCCAAAAAGATATACCATACCCCAAAAATTTTTCGCGACCATTGCGAATCTTTGAAATTTGTTATTCACAGATTTTCTGTAGCCAATTTTGGTAAAATGGTTCGTTTTAAAAGTTCTACACCCTTCATACAAGTAGCATTTCTATTTCTTTTTTCAATTCTAGAATGATAAGGCGGAAGAAAAGAACGTCCACATGAAGGACATGTCGGAAGAAACGTGTTTTTTGCCGGTCGATAGTATCGACGAGGCCGAAGAACAACGTCCTATGGCCGACTCGTATAATTTCGTCACCGAATGCTTCTTCATGGCGCATCGGGCCGTCGATCTGGGCTATCGGGTCGCTGTCGATAAACTCGTCAAACAAAATCAAGTACGTGACCAACACACACACACACCCTCTCTCTCTCTCGGTGAATTTTCATTCAAATTATGAACAGAAATGTTTTTTGGGGTAATAGAGACAATCAATCAATTAGTTTTTCAGAATACAAATTTTTCATCCATGACATTCGAAAACTTATTTTGAATATTGAGCATCTGTGTTTCATAAGCAGTCTGTTGATTATTTGAGTTATTTAGGTGTTGTGTTTGACAAAGATCTTAGTTTTAATCATCACATAAATAGTATTTGCAATAAGGCCCTGAGAATACTCAGATTTGTGAAAAGGCATACTCAAAATATATCCAATATGGAATCTATAAAAACATTATGTATATCGTTGGTACGTAGTGTTCTGGAATACAACAGTATAATCTGGTCGCCACTTCATCTTGCTCACAAGGAAAGATTTGAAAGAGTCCAGAATTGCTTCACAAAATTTATAATCTACAAAATGAGAATGTCTTTTCATGGATTCGATGCTACTAAGAGGCTCACAATAGTGAACATTGAAATTCTCGATGACAGACGCAAACTTGCTCTGATATTGTTTCTGCACAAATTTTTTGATAACTAAGTTTTAATCCTAGAAATAGAAAAAATTGTTCATCAATGCTAATCTTAGGAATACTAGAAATAGACAGTTTTTCACAATTAGCATTCTTCTTCCTTTAATATTTTCAATATTTCACTGAGTCGCCTCAAATCACAAGCATCTTTGAAGCTGCGGTGTGAATTTGTACATAGATAGTTTTATGTGTATTTTGTATCTTGTGTGAAAGTACCTAACCATTATAATTACTATCGCCCGTTTGCTATAATTTTTTTTAAGATTTCAACATGTTTAATGTCTTTTGTTACTTTATACTTTATGTACCATTTGGAATTTCATTATATTCTGTGTACATTGAATTGAATAAATAAATCAGTAATATCACAATATTCTAAATATTCAAGATAATTCATAAAAATTTTGAGGAGAGTAGGTTAAAATGATTTTTATGATTTTTTTATTAGTTTCATCTCAGTTAATCAATGAAAATAAATCTGATTTATTGTTTCTTTTGGCTACATGAGAATTGAAAAACAATCGTTTCTAGGAAATGGGTCGAATACAAAGGGCTTTCAATGATGCCCTTCAACAGGCTGGGGGGAATTCGGATTTAGTGGGCACCATCAAGGACAGAATGTCAGAAGAATTAGCAAAGTTAGTATGAAAATTCATTTTCCACGGAAGATTAAGGGCAATAACTATATGAAACAT
This sequence comes from Phaedon cochleariae, assembly GCA_918026855.4. Lineage (NCBI taxonomy): Eukaryota > Metazoa > Arthropoda > Insecta > Coleoptera > Chrysomelidae > Phaedon > Phaedon cochleariae. The sequence goes on along the minus strand of OU896708.1, from coordinate 1,064,999 downwards.
TTGAATAATGGGGAAGTTTCCAATATTGGGGCTTTTATCTTACTGTGAAGTTGGTAAAAATGTAATATATAGGTACTTATTTTTCCTTTTTTTTCGTAAGATCAAATTTAATAATAATAATAATAATAATAATAATAATAAGGAACTTGGCTCCTTCACCATTCCTATGACTTACAAAAAAGAAAAGCCACATTCACACAGAGTTAAAATATGATTCCCATTGTTCTTTGAATACATTACAACTATATTATCATAACAGCAATGGGATAAAATAGGTTTTTTAATCCTACTTCGTCGAATATCATGCATAATTTTCATAAATCTCTTATTTTATTTGCTGGATGAAGTTTATTACTTATAAAGATAAACTATCATGTTTTGCACTAGTATGTATAATTTTTCACTCTCGTTATAGTTCAAAATGATAATCATAAGTTGTCAGTCATTTTTTTGCAAATGAATTTTGTTTCTTTATGAAACGTTCTTATTTGCTAGGAAAGTTTCAGATTATATCTTGCAGCAGTGCATAATACTTTGAGCACATCCACACCACACAAAATATACTGACAGGCACACCGACAGCTGTTCTGATTTTGTGGTTATGTATGATTTTGTTCACCAGTTTGTCGATTTTTGATCTCCAGGTTCTTCTTGAGGATGAAGCTGCACGTGAATGCGAGTGATCCTGTGATCAATTGATCATCACTTCTCTGTGTTAACATGAAACATAATAGATATTACAGTTTCTTGTTTATTGATATTATATACGTGGAAACGATTAAGCAGAACAAGCAGTGGGGTTTTCAAGCAGGTCTTCCACTAATAAAGCGGAAAGGATTGGGGTACTGTGGTGGGATATCATTTTTTTGTTTTTTTTTTTTATGATAATCAACAACGACGCCAAGTCGGCTTTATCTGCGATCGCCGTTCTGAACAGCGTGGACATAAAACTGAACTTATTTTATGAGAATCCATCTGAAGGAAACTTCCCCATTTGACCAAATGCACACTTAAGTAGAGTGTATTGGATGCTTTTCAGCTGATTTTTTTTAATGAAGTTCATGTGGTGAATTTCAGATATTTATCATTGAAATGTGCCTTATCGAGTCCCGACCTGATTCGTAAATTGTTCGATTTGATATCAGCCACCACCTATTGGCTGTGTCAAGTTGCTGTACATGATAATTTCAAGGACACTTCCAGCTACGCTCCCCTCAAACAATTGCCGGTGAATTTTCCACTGGACAATAAAATACCAAATACTCTCAAGTAAGTATCCCAACTTCCTTTTTTCCTTCCCTACTAATATTATAAATGTGAATGTAAGTTTGTTCATCGGGCATTCACCAAAACTACTCAACCGATCGTCATAGCATACTTTTCATATATGTATAAACAAATTTTTACGATTTTGGCAGACATGATTGTTGGACAGAAGATATCCAACAATCAGACATGAAACTTTATACGTAGGTACCTCAGATATTGTTAGAATACGTCTTTTGGGACAAAGTCTCGGATTATTTAGATGATGAAATGAAAATGACAAATATCTAATCTAACATCGGGTGGGTACTTCGAAGGCGCAAATTCATTACTGCATGGGAGATACCCTTCAGATTTTTTGATATTCAGTGACTTGATCACGAATAACATTAGCGTTTTAGTATCCTGCGCAACCAAAATGTACGAATTCAATACTACCGCAACAAATAATTCATCAGTCGCGTGCACATTTGACAGATGGCCTACTCTGGAGGTAAAACAGCACTGACAGCCTCACTTTTCTTATTGGTCTACAAAGAATCGAAATATATTTTCACAATTATGTGGACATATGAATCGTATTTCTTGGGATATTTATTTATTCAAGCTTGCCATCATATGATGCTACTGTACAATGCACAATTGCACAAAAAATGCAGCGAGACTAGTGAGAGACAAAAAGATAGAGATTTTTATTTACATGTCATTTCTAGAGTTCCTAAATGTATTTGACACTGCTGTTTTGACGTTTTCTGTATATTAGAGTACGGACAGTAGACAGTAAACAAGCAGTGACAATCAAACATAACCACAAACGATTTCGAAGCAAATCATATGTTTTGCCAGACAAGGACAAGAATATGTTTTTCGCTTAGATAAAGGATCCTCGCATCTTCCTTCCTCCACAAGTCCTGGGAAGAGTACATCCATATAATATGTTTCTCTGTCTTTGATTTTTGTATGAGAGTGCATAGCGTCTCCTCGAGTGGGTAAAAGGGTACGATAAATTGATTAAAAAATTATTTCTTCTCGAAATATTGAATGATAAGGCTAAAGGACCTTAATAGAGGTCGATATCAAGTTAGTATGTTTATATATACCAACGAAATACATATATACTATTCCTATAAAATAAGTCTCTTATATGTAGGTATATATTATATATACGTTCAGTTGAATATTTTTTTATCACAAAAGTTCAGAATGGGGTAAAAACTGATAAATTTCGTATTGAACAATTTCACTTGTACAAGAGTGGTAGGTAATAAGTAATTAATAAATAAACAAATGATATGGCAACAATAACAGCTGATTTCAGTTAGGATAAATAATATAGGTTCTCCAAGACATACGGAAGTAGGTATAAATGGACTTCAGCGCTCGACTCACTATAGATCACCGTTCACATTGCTAAAGGGGATTGTTGGTTTGAACCCAGCCATCGGAAGATCATTTTCAACTTTGAAGAAGCGATACACAAATAATATATTCAACTCTTTGATATAGATACATTAATATCTGGTACATCTTTTTGCTTTAACTTATTTTCCAACTCTCTATTTTTTCTTCTATTTGTTTCCTGAATTCCTCACTCTCTTCCACTCGTAAACCTTGGATTTTTTGAATATTCCTGCTCTAAAAAATCGATTCACAAGTCTTTTTCTTTAAAAATATGTTCGAAATGAATTTCTTTATCTGCAAGTTCTTCGTATCTTGTTGGTTCTGAATTGGAATAAGGTTCTTTTCGATACTCGCTCAGTTTATAAATTGTGGGTTCGGCTCTTTCTCTCAATACGATCCTATTCTTCAACATCAAATATTCCGTTCTGAAGTATACCTGATAAAAATGGGTTGAAAAATGTTCTATATCCTACCAAGAAATTTGGATACCTCGCAAATTTTCTGTTTCTATTTTTGTAGAATTACGTTATCCGATGGAAATTCGCATAGAGTGAATTCATTTCCCGTGTTCTCACAGTTGGAAACTGCACAAACTTGCACCTTTCTCCTAATTCTCTCAATTCGTCAAACCTTTGAAATTTATGTCATGTACGTCCGTGTACTGTCAGTTCCCGCTTTTTCCATCAATTTATTTGTGGTTATGTCTGATTGTCAGTGCTTGTCATAGTGTCCGTACTCTAATATACAAAAAACGTCAAAACAGCAGTGTCAAGTACATTTAGGAACTCTAGTCTGGCGAAACAATTGAAGAGTGGGCTCACCAGAAGAATTATAAACATCTCAATGGAAACCTCCAAATTATTATCTCTTTGGTAGATGCACTCCAGAGTACATTGTAGAAAACGTGGTGTCGTTCCTGGTGTTTTTGCGTCGTTTCTCCCCGAAAGTGTTCGGCGAACAGGGCTACGACAAGCTGAGTCCCGTGCTGACCTTCGTTCTGATCTACATCGGTTCCGAGCACCGTCTCAAGAACCCACATGTCAGGGCAAGACTGGCAGAAGGTATAATAACTATTCATGTTGATTTTTTTTGTTGATCCATTCATCCATCTATTTACTCATTAATTTATCGAATTTTGGTTCGTTCGTCAGTCCAATCTTCTAGCTATTCCTTCAAGTTGAAACTACATTTTATCGATTGGAAATTATATAAAATTTGAATTAATTGAATATCAAATGTGTACCAATCATCTTATATTGGTCAACAAGAACCAGTATTGATAAGTATTTTATAAATTGAAAAAAAATCATTAATCAATCATCCATTTCGTCCAGAAATTATTAGTTTTTATGAATTTATATTCAAATTTGATTACATTTCTGCAATGTTTTATATAATCGAATAATTTAGAGGGTATTTCCGATATTTGAGCGATAAATTGAATGAATGATTAGCGGTCGTCAAGGTCATTAGATAACTTTCCATCTGATGACAGGAGAAAGAACAAATTTTTGTCGAAAAAGAATATTTTAGAAGATATTGAGCTTGATACCCAAGCGTTTGCTTTCGGCGAGATCACAAGTACTGGAAGTATCAATGACTTTTGTAATGTTGCCGGCCGTTCAATATTGGTTAAAAGATGTAGTATGGTGGGAGAGCACATTTTTTGGAGAATAAAAAAAAATTACTTTTGAGATATATCGTGTCTCATAAAACAGCTTATTTTATTTACTGCCCCAATTTCGAAAACACCCTTTATATTCAAATAGATCAGAATATTTTTTGACCTATTGAACAGCAGCAACATTATGATGAAATAAATCGTGTTGCCTAGTTTGGTGATAATGAATTTCATAGTTTCTTGTTGACATAAAATTGGATTTCAATCTCTTAATCCTGAAATTTTCATACTTTTAATTTTGAACATTTCTACTAATGTGAATGATTCTCTTATTTTATATATGTATATGAATTGTTGGTGTATCATATATTATCAGAGTTAGTAAACAATGCAATACTTGAGTTAACATTGTGAAGTATCTTTATCATTATTATTATCATTGTCATCAATAAGGTCTCGAGTCCCTGTTGCCTTTTCATAAAGAAGACCAGCAAACAACGAGCCATCTAGGGTCGTCTCAAAGGCAGAGGCTATTTACTGATCATCCTCATAGGCTACAAGTAAGTATACTTAACGTCACATGAAGATTTTGATAATATCGTCAATTTGAGTACAGAAATCATCTAACTTTGTTCAAATCACTCAAATAATATTCCATCTTGATATCGTGCTATCTGTATTCAACGAACTCCCTTGCGCCGCCGAAAGTAGTATTTATATGGTTAACGGTCCTTCCGTAGAATTCTTTCAACAATCAGATGAAATATTGACGATATCATAGAACCGTCACAATACCATTATTCACACAAGTACGTACATCAATGAGATAAATTTGTTCTAGTGATTCTTTCGAGTTGAATTCCATAAACAATTGGTGTTTTGTCAAACGTTTTGAACTTGAGGACTGTTGAGTTGAATTAAGATCTGCAAATTACTCTCTCTTGGGAAAACCAAACATCAGGCATCCTGTATAATCCAAGTTCGACTTTGGCATCAATTTATTGTTTAGGTCTCAGTAATAGTTGAAAAATAGTCTTCGTTTGAAAGTTGTAGTTTGTTGTTAGGTATATTATTTATTGTGCAATATTTTAGTAATAGTGACGATATATGGTCAGCAGATCTTCCGAATCTGAGTCCTCTTGATTACTCTTCTTTTGGCTCTTACAGAAGACGACGTTCAATTATCTGCAACCCAGGTTGAATAATTGCTTTGTATTTACATTTACAATAATAATAATAATTCTTTATTTATACCATGGTAAAAAAGGGAGGAATTCAGTCACACACATTCGAAAAATGCAGGAGGCTGCCCTTCCATTCAACCCTATACAAAAATAAATAAAAAAATATGCTCAATTCAAATGAAAAAATTTGTAAATATTTCTACACGACAGGTATCTATAGCATAAATGATAGGTGTATGAGTTTATTAATATTATCAATGATAAATGATGTAAATAACGAGTGAAAAATTGGGTGACGACGGAGCTGAAGAAATCTATTATATTAGACTGACCGTGGAGTGATATATCATATTTATATAATTGGAGTTGAATCAAAACTGTACCTTATTCAAGTATATTTTTTCTCAATGTAGACTCGAATCTGCCGACATTCAAAACCTTCAGCGAATCTGGTAGAGCATTGTATATCTTAGCTAAAAGGATCTTTGAAACATAGTTTTTCTCCCAGATCTTGGGCTAGTGTCTAGTTATAATATTATTACTGTTTCAACCTTGAATTGACAATTTCAATACTTGTTGTGAAAGTCTTATGAAAATAAATAAATACTTAACTCACTATACCAGTCTTATGTTTTGGAGCGGAAATGTGATGTTGATATCTTATTTCTCTTGAGTGAACATCTTCACGAAATGTGATTTTTTTATATAAATAATTTAGGATTTTTTGTAGGATCACCTCATGAAAATAGCCATAAGTATGTAAGAACCATCTTTGACGCATAGTCAGCCAATTAGATTCGGTGATTTTGTGTGAAATAGAATCACGTCTACGGATTCCATAAATATACCTAGCACAAGCATTCTGCGCATTTATTATTATTTTTTTAAGATTTATGTTTAATGAATGCTTCGACTAGTGAGAGAAGTTTTATCCTGTTTATTCCAGATCGTGAATAATTTGATGAAAGTATTCGTTGGTATCGAGATGACAGGCCAGAGTGTTGAATTCGAACAGAAATTCAACTATCGCAGACCTATGTATATAGTTTTCGATTATGTGTGGGAGTTGCCTGAACACATGGAATGTTTCAGGTAAAAATCGCGATGATTCCATCAAGCTGAAGAACATTTCTAGAAGAATTTATGTTCTCTTGCAGGGCGTTAGCGAAAGAAGCAGAAGAAAACATGGAAGCTGTGAATCCGCCATTGTTTTTAAAATTCGCCAATTTGTTGATAAATGACGCCATATTTTTATTGGACGAAGCTCTAGCTCATATGGCCAAACTGAGAGAAATGCAACAAGCACAGTATGTATTATATATTGTTTTTTTATAAAGATATTTTAGATCAGAGAAAAGGTTCATTGAGTCCGGTGTACCCCAGGGATCACACCTAGGCCCACTACTGTTCAGTATATTCATTAGCGAAATTGAGGACCAGTTTGGTAATTCCAAAATGAAATTATTTGCAGATGATTTGAGAGGATATAAAGAAATTAGGCAACCATCTGACTACCACAGGTTTTGAAGATGACCTAAATAAATGTTCTGCTTACTGACTCACAAATAGACTATCAGTCAACCTGGACAAGTGCTATGAGATTCTATTTTCTAAAATCCTTAACCTCCCTCATGAACACCTTTACGTAAACAACCAACAGATCGAAGTTGTCAACGAAACAAAAGACCTTGGCATAATTTTGGATCGAAAGTCACATTGAATGTGCAGTCAGGAAATCCTTGAAAACATCATTAGGTTTCATCCTACGTAGTACTCACGACTTCAGAAATCACACTTCAATTTTAACAATGTACAAAACTTTGGTGAGACCTATCCTCGAGTATAGTACCTAGGTTTTATCACCATCTGTTAGTGGGGAGCATTAAACCACTTTGAGAAATACAGGTGTTGCGATAGTCTACAGAATTCTGACATGGTGTCTTTTCTGTAAGCATATCGATTTGTTTAATATATGGAGGTAACCTTCGTGAATCGATTGTCAGCTGGCCAGTGGAACTGATGAGACTTATGGCAAGTCAAAACAGTCTGTCTTGCATCAGCTGACAATCGATTCACGAAATTTTCCGAGAATCTCTTAGTCTTGACAGAGATGTATAGAAATTGCGCTTGCTCCCTATTGAAGGTCGTTTGCAAGTTTCTCGATGGCGCCTACTCTGATAAACCTTTGATAAACATACTTGACGTGGGTAAATCTCGATAAGCTCATCCTGGTTACAATCCATATTTACAGGAAACATATTACCGACCGATAAATATTTGGATCCGTATATGATTTGGATCAGAGCAGTGAACTGATTCCTGATCAACGGATCGAAACGTCAATATGTCAAAAATATTCTTGAGCTGAAAAAATGGTTATTTCTGAGATTGAGGTCAAGTGTTCGTTAGGGACGTGTTCCGTAGTTTCTTAATTTTGTGTATAATATCTAATCCACCATAGAAAAAAGAAAATCTCTGTTCTACAACAGTATTATTTCAGTGATTTGAAATATTAGCGTGAACTGGTGTGAATAAATTCTAAGGTGAGTACCAGTTACCATATCTGCCTATCATGATTTTCGATATTGGTCTATTTCAATAGTTGATACATTCTTCGTTCTGGTTCTTCAAAGAGGAAATTCATCAGATTTCATGCTTTAAATAGGTTTATGTCATGAGAGAAGTGAAGCTTATTAGAATCGGCTACAAAAAAGATTTCTTGCTTCTATTTCAAATTGAAATTTGAATGAAAATGTTGAGCACAGTATTTATTCGACCACAGAACAATGATGGAAATAGATTCATCCCTCACAGAACCAAGGCTTTGAACGATTTTCCGATTATGGCGCCTCTATCGCAAATACCTGAACCCCACGTCCAAAACTCGCTTGCAATTGTTCCATATCGAGAGTTAGTCTGACGAAACAATTGAAGAGTGAGCCCACCAGTTAAATTTTTATACATCTCTGTCTTGACATTCTAGGTTTTATCCTTAGTTTTATCATTAAATAAATAATGGCCGCGTTGAGTTACCGTGACGTCAGTATGGCTGGCGGTTTGTCATCTTGTTCAAACGGGGACATTTCTTTAGAAATTCATTTTGGGGAAAACTAGTAGGGATATAGACTCCGAAAAAATGTCAGTACCTTTTCTCATCGTGATCAACGTCATTACGTCATAGTATTATTATTCTCGCTCATTGTGTTTTGCAGTGAAGATTGAAAATTTCCAATTTCATGTCTTTTTCATTTTGAATTTGTCAGGGATAGAGGTGAATGGGCCGATCTGGGTCCCAGAGAAAGAACCCAGAACATCTCTTATATGCAGCACATCGGCAATCTGGCGAAATTCGACAACATCTTAGGAAAAGACACCATCAGAACGTTGGAAAGATTGACATCGAAAATCAGCAGCGTCTTCACCCATTCCACTATGGTGGACAGGATAGCGGCCATGTTGAACTATTTTTTGTTGAATTTGGTCGGACCGAACAAGAAGAATTTCAAGGTTAGCTAACGTAACATACTTCGATTTCTAATTTTGGCATGTAATTCCACACTTTTCAAAACTGACGGAAGTTTTCAAACGTCTTATTTGACGTAACCAATTGCGTAATAGTATATTACACACCGAGGTGGGCAGAGATTCATTCCTGTCGTGAGATTAGTTAGTTAACCGTATAAAGTGCCAGTATTTTTGCTTCTAATATATTAATCATTCCAGAATTACGTCATTTGACAGGTTGCTGAGGGGCAAACATTGTATTTTGTCAAGATTTGTCATATAAAACCAGAATTAGTGAGATTGTTTTCCTTGGAATCCGAGTTGGAACCAGAAAGAATTTCATAATTTTGTTTGGTGAAACTGTTATTATATTGTGGATGTGGCAGGAATGGCCAGGGCTATGCTCATCAAAGGTAACCTAACAGATAGTTTGTGTGCCCCTCAAGAAACCATTTAATGTTGAAAATCGATTTAGCAATGTATGAATGTGTCCATGGTTGTAGATAAAATCACAAACAATAATATCATTCTGATGCTAAATTAAGTACCTTCAGAAAAAATTCTATGCTACAGAGGTAAATTCACGTCAACAGTTGCAAGACAGAATTGAATATAACTATTTGAAAAATATATATAAAAATGTGTATTTGCGAAAACATAGAACAGTTTAATTCTGAACAGATACTTTACGTGATTGAACATTTTATGTTTAGTTAAATATTTTTTCTTGTGATTCTTTGTTGAATTGATAACTTCTAACTTTAGAATAATGTTTTATCAGGTTTTGAATAAATAGGTAGGTGATAATAGGCAATTTCACTATGATTGAAAATAGCCCTTTTTATATGGCGAACGGTCTCATACATGACTCAGTATATCAAATAGCACTTTCTCTCATCTATTGATTCCTTTACAACCGTTTAATTAATACTTCAAAAATGCTACAAATTGAGATAGTTCCAAACGACCATTTTCCGCGGTGCGACGTCACTCGTATTTTCTTGAGGCTCCCTCTGACGACCCAAAGAGGATGCGTTGCACAAAACCACAGACACGAAAATCGAGCACACAGTGGTTGGGTGATCTGTGACTTGAGAGAAAAATGGCTACAAAACAAACTATAGGTCGCGTGCACGATGACCGACCCTGGAGGCAAAATATTGAAACACAACCTCATTCTTCTGTAAATTATTGAAACACAACCTCACTTTTTTATTTGGTTACAGAGAAATCAGAGGATTGAAATAGTTTTTCACAATATTTTGGCATACGAATCGTGTTTTTTGCGCTATTCATTAATTCAAGCATGCCTTCGCATTGTGCTGTTGTACAATGCACAAAAAATGCAGCAAGAGACTAGGGAATATGATTTTTCAGGTAAATAGTAATCTCACATAGTTATCATTATGAAATGTTGTCATTCCTTATTAAAATTCCTTCTACCTTCTGCCACTTCTGCAATACAAGCTAATGCTGCATAGATTGAAAATGTCTACAACACACACGATCGTCAGCATGTCAGACCGGTCCTCCCGATTGATTGCACGAATCCAATCTTCTTGCATTATTTTAGAAATTTCAGGTGTATTTCTATTAGCTCCTATCGCAGAAGGAATTCCGATGAGAAATCAGAGAAATTACCAAATTTCAAAAATGAAAACTATAGGTGAGTGACTATAGTAAGTACTTACTTTTAAATCACAATGTACCATCCGGATTCCTTCATCTTCCGCTGCAGTTTTTGTGCATTTTACAACAGCACAATGTGATGGCATGAGCGAATTGATGAATAGCGGAAAAATACGATTCATATGCCAAAATAATTGTGAAAAACTATTTCGATCACTTGTAAACAAATAAGAAAAGTGACATTGTGTTTCAATGTTTTGCCTCCAGTGTCGGTCATCTGACAGTTCTTGCACGCAACCCATAGAAGAAGAAACAGATTAACCTCGAAATCTAGTACATTTCATTTTCAGTGATCTATCAGTGTCATATTATAATTTTTATTGAGTGACAAATGCAATGACAAATGGTGACAAGACAAAGTGACATGACGAATATGAGAATGTCCGTCCGACGTGTATGACGCACCTTGTATTCGTCCAATGAAATGCCATCAATATTTCGCGCGCATTCGAGCTATCGTTTGAATTTAGGTTCAGTTCAATAATTTTTTTCTGGGTCAACCGCAATCATAAAAAAAATTGAAAAAATGCTGAATTCACCCAGTATGTGTTCTAAATCGTGAAAAAAAAATTAAAAAATCATGATGAAATTCCCTATACCCACAAAATATTCCGAAAATGGTACATAGTATCGAGTTTCACCAGAAGTTCATATTGACCATTCATGACACGTGATTTTGACATGGTTTCTTGAGGGGCACACAAACTATCTGTTAGGTTACCTTTGATGAGCATAGCCCTATATATCCCTGCAGATCCCTGCCACATCCACAAAACAGTTTCACCAAACAAAATTATGAAATTCTTTCGGGTTCCAACTCGGTTTCCAAGGAAAACGATCCCACCAATTCTGGTTTCATATGACAAATCTTGACAAAATTCAACGTTTGCCCCTCAGCAAACTGTCAAATGACGTAATTTTGGAATGATTAATAGAATCTGGACTAGAAAATCTAACCTCAAAAAAGCTTTGTTTAATACTACTCATTACGAACCGCGTAATTATAGCGCCTTCTATGAGAGTCCGATATAAAAATAAATTAATATGATGAGTCAGCTTTCAAAACATACTCATACAAAATTTCATTATAATGTTGCCAGTTGTTTCGACATAAAGAAAAGTGTATACAAATTATATTCTCAACATCTTTTAGCTCTAACAGGAATGCCGTTACGAAACTTTTTTATTGAGTCAACTTATTTCGCAGTTCCACCTATCCTAGCAGCGAAGCCCCTTTTTTTTTCGCGAAACACCCCGTATAAAGTGCCAATATTTTTGCTTCTAATTAGGTGAAGGACGCTAGCGAGTACCATTTCCGGCCGGCCGACACCGTCCTGGAGATATGCAAGATCTACGCCCACTTGAAAGACAGCGCCGCCTTTCTGTGTGCCGTATCGCAAGATGGCCGCTCCTACAGCCCCGAATTGTTCGCCTTGGCCGAGGAGGTGCTCGTACGGATCGGGGGTGGTGCGCTCATCGGGGACCTCAAAGAAGTTGCCGAAAAGGTAGGTTTTGTGTTTTTGTGCCAATACCATATTATACACAGGATGTGATGTTCTGGTAGAGGTTATCTCGTTTGGCTTCAAGAGCTTATAGCTCCTTTTAACGGGCATAACGGACGACTTGTAGGCGTGGTCTTGTCAGTTCTCGACATTCAGCACAATGTTGCCAAGTCTCCAACATTCACATGATATTTTGTTATGGAGACTAGGAAATATTTGGACATGCTGGTTGCTCGAAAAAGTCAACAATGAACTATAAGTTCCTCCTATTAGGTTTTATTCAACGACAGGACTCGAACATCTTTTTGATAACTTGATTTTGATTGGTGACTTGACAACCTTGCTTCATGAGTGGAAATGGGAGATTATCTGACCAATAACGAAACAGCATAAAAACTGACGTCACCATTTATTCGACGTATCGCCAAATGGCGGCCATGACGTTACGTTTGAAATGAACTCTGAAATTCAACGATTTTGAACAACGCATAGACGTATTATTTACATAAAAAAGCGTGTGGAGTGTTGCAAAAAGTAATTCATCCATATCAAAATCCCCCTGGAATCATATTAATTTTTGCTCAAACATACGTATTAGGCGATTCCAAAAGACCAGTCAGAACGATCCAAACGGTGTGCTGTATGCTGGCAAGAAATGATTGTCTCTTTCACTGTTTGCTTAGCAACGATGGGCATGCAATTCTCCTCAGGGTGAATAACAGAAGATAGACACCGATACTTATTCATAAATCATTCAAGCTCTATCAAACAGTGCTGTCATTGTTTGGCATTTGACATTTCATGGGAGATGACATTTAATGTGATATAGATAGACACCGAAGTTCATAAATCATTAAAAAGTATAAACTTGTCAACAATCCAAACGGCGAAATGAATGAAATCGCGAATGATGGGGATAATACCAAACACTTGTACATTTGCCGGTGAGTGCTCGAACTAAATGATGATAGGTATAGTATAATAGCGACATTTTTTATCTCTTCGGCTTGTAGCCATCTGATTTTCTCTTGAGTAATGCTCTATTAGACAGCTGAAACTGCTTGGCATTCGACATTTCATGGGAGATGACATTTAATGTGATATAGATAGACACCGAAATTCATAAATCATTAGAAAGTATAAACTTGTCAACAATCCAAATGCCGAAATGAATGAAATCGCGAATGATGGGGATAATACCAGACACTTGTACATTTGCCGGTGAGTGCTCGAACTAAATGATGATAGGTATAGTATAATAGCGACATTTTTTATTTCTTCGGCTTGTAGCCATCTGATTTTCTCTTGAGTAATGCTCTATTAGACAGCTGTCACTGCTTGGCATTTTACATTTCATGGGAGATGACATTTAATGTGATATAGATAGACACCGAAATTGATAAATAATTAAAGAGTATAAATATGTCAACAATCCAAAACGCCCAAACACGGATGAATGAATGAAATCGCGAATGGTGGGGATCATATCAGACACTTGTATATTTAAGGGAGGTTTGCTTAAATCAAGTACCGAATCTTCCCAAAAATTATAGATTGATGAAAAATACCCCTTCTTTCAACAACTACTTTTGATGTTTGATTTAAAATAAGGGGGTTCAATAAAAAGAATGAATAGAAAAATAATATGGTAGGTACTCTATTAAGAAAAGGTTCTATTTTTATTATGTAGCAGAATTTCAAGATCGATTTATCTCAAAAATGGAGTGCTATCAAAACTAAACAGGAGTACCATTTTTGAGTAAATGATATGATATTCTCATACGAAAGTTATATAAACAGAAAAGACACTTGTCTATTCAAGTGAGGTTTGCTTAGATTAAGTATCAAATTCTCCCAAAAATTAAAGATTGATGAAAAATACCCCTTCTTTTAACAACTACTTTTGATGTTTGACTTATAAGAGGGGGTGCAATAAAAAAAATAAATAGAAAAATAATATGTTAGGTACTCTATTAAGAAAAGGTACTATTTTTACTATGTAGCAGACTTTCATGATCGATTTATCTCGAAAATGGAGTGCTATCAAAACTAAACAGGAGTACCATTTTTGAGTAAATGATATGATATTCTCATACGAAAATTATGTAGGTAGAGTTCCTACTCCCCTGATCAAAATCTCGGCAAATAATTAACACTTTCAAATTGGGCATGAGAAGTGAGGCACATGTACAAAATTTGGTTATTGTATCAAATAGGGTTTCGAAAATATAAAAAAAAACATAATCTCAGGTTCATTTTTAGATGGCTATAACTCTCCAGGGGGCAATTTCTGGACACCTGTTCATAAACTTGTTAAACTATTTTCGTTCCTAGAATCTGTGGTTGAAATCTTTCTATGTAATTCCGGACAGCCTGTATATGACAGGTCCTGAATGCGCACGTCCATTGGACCAAGGGCGATAGCGTGAGTCGCATTACTTTTTTAAATGGCATTAGCGCCCTAAATAGTAGTTTATGGCAAGAATAGAAAATGATTCCCTTCTGTTTTGATCGTCTTTGACAGGTGGCGGAAAAGTCTAGGGAGAATCAGGCGAACGAGGAAGCGTCGAGCGAGGCCCCAGAGCACTTTTTGGACCCCATTATGTCCACGTTGATGAGCGACCCCGTCATTCTGCCCAGTTCCAAACAAACCGTCGACAGGAGCACCATTGCCAGGTAACTGATCATAATAATAATTAAATCGAATAATATATTCCTTAAATTAATTGATTCGTTCGTTTGTTCGATCTGTCGATCGATGGTTCCCTTGATGTAAATTGACGTTGAAGTCATCTTAACAGGGTACGGACAGATCCTCGTCTCCTCTCACTCTAAAGTGTTTGTGAAACAGTTATATAGTTCCATCTTTATTCATTTCTGGGGATAAACGCTAGATTTCTGACATTTGTTGTTTTTTAGGTTATATTGAGGACATCGGCGTATTATACGTAATTTCTACATGTAATTTCTCATTCTAGTCTACATACACTCAGTTCCAAAAAAAGTGACGCACTTGATATTTGACCTATCTTCTTAAAAAAAAAATTGTAGGCCGATTTTTTTTATGCATTCGTCTTTAAAAACAAAATAAAGAGGTGAAAATTTTTTCAAAGCCTTCTTGATGGTGGTGAAATAACTCGAACCATGATTTATTCTTAATTTTTGACTCACCCTGTGTGTTAATTGAGTAATGGTATACAAAGTGCGTACACCCTATACGAAAGAGGCTTCTTTTGCGAGATAAAGGGTGTTCAAAATCGAGATTTTTCAATTTTAGGATTTTTTGTGTCGAAACTATTCATTATCGGTCAAAACGGCTTTCATGTCCCTATCTCAACTTTTGATTTACTATCTACTGACATTTAATTGGAACATTTACAGGGTGGTTCAAGATTCAGAATTCTGATCACCCTGTATCTGTTCCAATTATTAAATTTCAGTAGATAGTAAATCGAGAGTTGAGGTACGGACATGGAAGCCGTTTTGACCGATAACGAATAGTTTCGTCACAAAAAAATCTCGATTTTGAACACCCTTTATCTCTGTAATTATTCCCGCTAGACCTCAAGTGTGATACATCGATCAAATCAGCTCTTCAGGGCGAATCCAAAAATACAATAAAGAATAGGGTGTTCCATTCAAAAAAAATAAATAGTTACCCTGTAGATCGTTTGTTCCGAGCACCCTGTATCTTCTGATGTAGCAAAAAAAAACTTTATCGAAAATCATTTGAGATATTTCAAATTTTGAAATTGGTTCAAAAATAACTGAGCTAGAGGGGGGGGGGAATTTATGGTGAATCACCCTGTACTAACATAATTGTTCAAACATGGAATTTGTTATTTTGTTCATTGGCAGACAATAAACGATTATTATTATTATTATTATTATAGTCAGTGATTCATCCTTGATGCATAAATAACAGTAACTATTCTCGGGATGAAACCATGATGAATCATTATTATTTCTGATGCGAATATTGAAATGAATCAGATTCATACACAATAGTATATTATGTAACAAGTTGTAACGTCCTTTCAGTAACGAGTATTTAAAGCACGAGCGGAACAGAGCGGGGCGAGAGTTTATGAACGCGTTACATACTATGCTTTTTCTACGAACTTCGAAAATTACATTAACATACCTGCTATTCCTGCTAACCTACAAAATAATTCGAAAGGAATGGGAATTGAGAACATAATACATGCAACTGCAAGCAACCAGCGAGACACGTACAGGTGATATTAGTTGTAGATGTGTCCAGTCCATTGCTTACTAACCTTTGTTTCACATTTATCATCATGCTTAGCGCAGAATAAATGAATTGTTCTCGAAGATGGATGCTTCATTTTTACACTTCTTGGAGATATGCAAGTACCAAAACATTCTCTTCGATTTCACTTTCGTCTACATTGCGCATACCGGGTGACACAGGAGACATGTAGCAGCCTGTAGTTTTTTTATTTGGAGGGATAACATTTTGAAATTCACAGGGGGTATATAATATATGGTAGCGCACTTCACGAACTTAACGACAATTTTTTTCAACCACCTGTTTGACCGGAAGTGACCCCAACTTTTTTTTATAAATGTCACCCTGTACATTTCTTCAGTCTATCTTTTTCGCCTTGAAATTCTCTATCCAACCATGTATCACAAAGTGGCATTTATTTCTCAATTCGCTGTTAAATTGCTTTTTATTCAAAAAGAATAAGTTGGCTGTGACATGAATTCGATGATATATCGACACTTGGTAGGCTTTGAAATTTAAATATCATTAGTAAACCGATATTGTTCAAAATGTTTTGATATTCTGATCAATGTCTGCAGGTTGTCAATAGCTTGTTTGGGTCAAGATGAAAACCTTCGAAAATAACTCATGATATTGAGGAATCTAAGATAGGAACATATTTTTTCGAATTCAGCTACTCGTACAGAAACTATCTGTATTTTATTTTCGCCATGTACCTATCACATGATTTTCCCATTTGGAATAATAAAACTAAAATTGTTCCTCTAATACGATGATCCACAGGGCTATCAGTCTATTTTTTCATAATCATTTCACTTAGTAGGCGGTGTATCTACACAAAATGTTTTATGTGTTTGACAGATAATCGATTGCATCAATAATTTTTCTTCTTCATTTGTGTGTTGATTAAAATTGCATAATAACAACATATCGACTTTTTCGTTTTTTTTTTAGGTTAGGTTACTAGATCTGGTAACATATCTTAGGTTGGGTTACTAGATCTGGTAACATATCTTAGGTTGGGTTACTAGATCTGGTAACATATCTTAGGTTAAGTTACTAGATCTGGTAACATATCTTAGGTTGGGTTACTAGATCTGGTAACATATCTTAGGTTGGGTTACTAGATCTGGTAACATATCTCAGGTTAGGTTACTAGATCTGGTAACATATCTTAGGTTAGGTTACTAGATCTGGTAACATATCTTTGGTTAGGTTACTAGATCTGGTAACATATCGACTTTTTCGTTTCTTGAATACATTTTCCGTCTCTATTGATAATATGCAATTTCAATCAACACACAAATGAAGAAGAAAAATTATTGATGAAATCGATTAACTGTCAAACACATAAAACATTTTGTGTAGGTACACCGCCTACTAAGTGAAATTATAATGAAAAAATAGACTGATGGCCCTGTGGATCATCGTATAAGAGGAACAATTTCAGTTTTATTATTCCAAATGGGAAGATCATGTGATAGGTACATGGCGAAAATAAAAGACAGATAGTTTCTGTACGAGTAGCTAAATTCGAAAAAATATGTTCCTATCTTAGATTCCTCAATATCATGAGTTATTTTCGAAGGTTTTCATCTTGACTCAAACAAGCTGTTGACAACCTGCAGACATTGATCAGAATATCAAAACATTTTGAATAATATCGGTTTACTAATGCTATTTAAATTTCAAAGCCTACCAAGTGTCGATATATCATCGAATTCATGTCACAGCCAACTTATTCTTTTTGAATAAAAAGCAATTTAACAGCGAATTAAGAAATAAATGCCACTTTGTGATACATGGTTGGATAGAGAATTTCAAGGCGAAAAAGATAGATTGAAGAAATGTACAGGGTGACATTTAAAAAAAAAGTTGGGGTCACTTCCGGTCAAACAGGTGGTTGAAAAAAATTGTCTTCAAGTTCGTAAAGTGCGCTACCATATATTATATACCCCCTGTGAATTTCAAAATTTTATCTTTTCAAATAAAAAACTACAGGCTGCTACATGTCTCCTGTGTCACCCGGTATATTTTCAATGAAGAATTCGGATACAAACGAAAATTGTTTGAATAATTCTGATACAAAATTCGAAAATGACAGTTGACAGTTCCTACAATTGACAGGCCAGACATGTCTCAAATTACCGAAGCCGTGTTTAATGAACTGCGTTGCCATTGTAATGTGTTTAAGAAATCGTGTTGCCATGGTAACGTGTTTAATATTTTGAATGAATCACAGATCGTCAATCCGTGATTAATCGATCATTTAGCGTGGTACATATCCGTACGCTAAATGCCATTTTAGTTATGTGAGTAGAAAAATCATTTTGACGTGCTGATTGTTATTTAGGCATCTTCTCAGCGATCAGACCGATCCCTTCAACAGATCTCCTCTTTCCATGGATCAAGTGATGCCGAATACGGAGTTAGCCGAGGAAATACGAAGATGGTTGCAGGAGAGGAGGGGCGGGGGTAGTTGAATGTGAACACCAAGGAATATTTCTAGGGTTCACGGAAGGTGGGGATACGGAATGGATGATGATGGATTGTTTTATAGTGGGAACGGGAGTTTTTTATTTGATGTCAGGAAATTTTGGAATTTCATCCTGTGAATGTAATTTTTTTTTCTATGTGAACTTGCAATAATGTGATGTCTTGTGATTTGATTGTATGAATTCTTTTAAGGTATATTTGATTGATTTTCAGATATAATTGGGTATATATAGATTTTTACTTTATGATACCGGGTGACCAGTTATATTCTGACCCATTTCAAATGCTCATATCTCTGAAACCATTTAAGTTATCGTTGTGCGGTTTGGACTAGTCTATTTTGATGTTTTTCAAGTTTCACAAACGTGCAATAATCCAGGTATAGGGCATCTTTTTTATTTCATTGAATCACCCTGTATATTTTTGCACATTCAGAAAGACTGGTCTTTTCTCTATCTAACAATGTATTACAAGTTATGTTCTCCTAGAAAACTATTAGAGTTAAAACTCTTTGAAACAACTACTGCTTGTGGAATGGTTTAATGAGATTATGCAATGTTATCAAAGTTGCCCTATACCTGAATAATGGCTTGTTTGTTTCCGGTAGTACCGGAAGTTCAGGTGAGGAGGTGAACCAGTAAAAAAACTTGAAGAATATCAAAATAGAGAAGTCCAAACCGCACAACGATAATTTGAATAGTTTCGGAGATATGAGATGGATCACCCGGTACCTACTTATCTTTATTCCAATATTATATTATTCATTCCAATTTGCTATGTCGCCTGTTTTTCTAATTCAATTTGTACCTATTTGTTGATGATAATCCAATAGATATTTATTTATGGTTAGTTTTTTAATTCGATATTTCTGTTATATTAATAGAGTACCCAATTTCAACTGGGGGAGACACAGAAACAAACGTATTTCATATTCTTGCTCAGCACATAAAGAACAATCTGTATGCAAGTTTTCAGTCCATTCTGACACCTCAAATTAGTTGAAAAAAGTTCAATAGTGATATCCTTCTTTCTTTTTCCGACCCAAGAATCAACTTTGTCATAGGACCTTGATATGGAGTCCTTAAAGGATAATCTAAGCTCAGCTCTCTATCTCAAACAAAAAAACAATCAATTTTTGACCCGCTTTTCCTTCCTTGTGGTACCTTTGATAAAAAACTATCCGATCCAGTAACCTAATTTTTTTCGAAGTAAAACGATTATCTATGAAACTAAAAGAGATAGAGAGAAACGGATTTCAGATTCTTGTTCAGCACATCGAAATAAAGCTGAATACAAGTTTTCAGTCCCAAAAATCAACTTTGTCGTAGGGCTTTCAAAATTAGGTATACAGGGTCCTTAAGGAATGGCCCAGTGCAGAGTAGAAGCACAGCTCTCTCTCTCTGTCTCCATTAGGAAAAATATTCAGTTTCTGACTCACAATTTTTCCGCGAGTTCGAATACAATGATATACGAAACGCTTTTAATGAGAAAGAAGTTCCGATTATGTTTCTACTGGTTTGAGTAAAATTGAAGAATGCCCCTATTTACTTTGTTGTAGTGCCTTCAAATTTGGTATACAGGGTCCCTAAGGAAGACCCTAGTGCAGAGTAGAAGCACAGCTGTTTTAATGAGAAAGAATTGCAATTATTTCTCTTTTGATTTGAGTATAGGTAACCGAAAAATGCCCCTACTCAGCATTTTCCATTAATAAAAGTCACTCATATCTCCATCCAATTGACGACACAAAATTGTTCAAGAGAAAAATAGTATTCAAGGTTTCAACGTTTCTATTTCTTATCAGTGATATGTAATTTCACTGTAAGGGAGGATAAATCATGAAATTCCATAATAAAGTAATCTATCAGTGGACACTCAATAATCACCCCGCCACCCCGTAAAGTAATCTAATGAAGATACATTCACCTATCAAGTGAAACTAATAGTGAAATGCAAAACATCGTGTTTTCATAATAATAAATTCAATCTCTGTACAATATTATTACAACAATCATACCGCGACCCCCCGAATCCTACTCAAATACCTCACCAACAATCCCTCGATGTCCCCTATCAACTCCTCATCATACCCCAACGCAAACAGCCTCTCAAATATCACCGCTCCAGGCCATTCTGACTCCTTGAATTAGTTGAAAGGATGTCTAAGAGGTCCTTCTTTCTTTTTCACCCACAAAAATAAACTTTTTCGTAGGGCTTTCCAAATTAGGTATACAGGGTCCTTAAGGAATGGCCCAGTGCAGAGTAGAAGCACAGCTCTCTGTCTCCATTAGAAAAAATATTCAATTTCTGACTCGCTTTTCTTACCTTGTGGTATCTTTGATAGAAAAACGTTTCGATCTAGTACCATAATTTTTCCGAGTTCGAATACAATCACCTAAGAAACGCTTTTAATGAGAAAGGTGCAATAATTATTTCACTCCTGATCAGAGTAAAATTGAAAAATGCTCCTATATAGTTTGTTGTAGTGCCTTCATTTGATATACAGGGTCCCTAAGGAAGACCCTAGTGCAGAGTAGAACCACAGCTGTGAGAAAGAATTGCAATTATTTCTCTTTTGATTTGAGTATTGGCAACTGAAAAATGCCCCTACTCAGCATCTTCCATCAGTAAAATTCACTCATATCTCCATCCAATTGACGACACAAAATTATTCAAAAGAAAAATAGTATTCAAGGTTACAACGTTTCTATTTCTTATCAGTGATATGTAATTTCACTGTAAGGGAGGGCAAATCATGAAATTCCATAATAAAGTAATCTATCAGTGGACACTCAATAACCACCCCGCCACCCCGTAAAGTAATCTAATGAAGATACATTCACCTATCAAGTGAAACTAATAGTCAAATGCAGAACATCGTGTTTTCATGATAATTAATTCAATCTCTGTACAATATTATTAAAACAATCACACGCAATCATACCGCGACCCCCCGAAACCTACTCAAATACCTCACCAACAATCCCTCGATGTCCCCTATCAACTCCTCATCATGCCCCAACGCGAACAGCCCCTCAAACATCACCGATCCAGGCCATTCTGACTGCTTGAATTAGTTGAAAGGATGTCAAAGACGTCCTTCTTTCTTTTTCACCCACAAAAATAAACTTTTTCGTAGGGCTTTCCAAATTAGGTACACAGAGTTCTTAAGGAATGGCCCAGTGCAGAGTAGAAGCACAGCTCTCTCTGTCTCCATAAGAAAAAAATATTCAACTTCTGACTCACTTTTCTTACTTTGTGGTCCCTTTGATATGAAAACGTTTCGATCTAGTACCATAATTTTTTCGAGTTCGAATACAATCACCTAAGAAACGCTTTTAATGAGGAAGTTGCAATAATTATTTCACTCCTGATCAGAGTAAAATTGAAAAATGCCCCTATATAGTTTGTTGTAGTGCCTTCATTTGATATACAGGGTCCCTAAGGAAGACCCTAGTGCAGAGTAGAACCACAGCTGTTTTAATGAGAAAGAATTGCAATTATTTCTCTTTTGATTTGAGTATTGGTAACTGAAGAATGCCCCTACTCAGCATCTTCCATTAGTAAAATTCACTCATATCTCCATCCAATTGACGACACAAAATTGTTCAGGAGAAAAATAGTATTCAAGGTTCCAACGTTTCTATTTCTTTTCAGTGATATGTAATTTCATTGTAAGGAAGGGTAAATCATGAATTTCCATAATAAAGTAATCTATCAGTGGACACTCAATAACCACCCCGCCACCCCGTAAAGTAATCTAATGAAGATACATTCACCTATCAAGTGAAACTAATAGTCAAATGCAGAACATCGTGTTTTCATAATAATTAATTCAATCTCTGTACAATATTATTAAAACAATCACACACAATCATACCGCGACCCCCCGAAACCTACTCAAATACCTCACCAACAATCCCTCGATGTCCCCTATCAACTCCTCATCATACCCCAACGCAAACAGCCTCTCAAACATCACCGATCCAGGCCATTCTGACTGCTTGAATTAGTTGAAAGGATGTCAAAGAGGTCCTTCTTTCTTTTTCACCCACAAAAATCAACTTTTTCGTAGGCCTTTCCAAATTAGGTATACAGGGTCCTTAAGGAATGGCCCAGTGCAGAGTAGAAGCACAGCTCTCTCTGTCTCCATTAGAAAAAATATTCAATTTCTGACTCACTTTTCTTACCTTGTGGTATCTTTGATAGAAAAACGTTTCGATCTAGTACCATAATTTTTCCGAGTTCGAATACAATCACCTAAGAAACGCTTTTAATGAGAAAGGTGCAATAATTATTTCAGTCCTGATCAGAGTAAAATGCCCCGATATACTTTGTTGCAGTGCCTTCAAATTTGGTATACAGGGTCCCTAAGGAAGACCCTAGTGCAGAGTAGAACCACAGCTGTTTTAATGAGAAAGAATTGCAATTATTTCTCTTTTGATTTGAGTATTGGTAACTGAAAAATGCCCCTACTCAGCATCTTCCATCAGTTAAATTCACTCATATCTCCATCCAATTGACGACACAAAATTGTTCAGGAGAAAAATAGTATTCAAGGTTTCAACGTTTCTATTTCTTATCAGTGATATGTAATTTCACTGTAAGGGAGGGTACACTCAATAACCACCCCGCAAAGTAATCTAATGAAGATACATTCACCTATCAAGTGAAACTAATAGTCAAATGCAGAACATCGTGTTTTCATAATAATTAATTCAATCTCTGTACAATATTATTAAAACAATCACACACAATCATACCGCGACCCCCCGAAACCTACTCAAATACCTCACCAACAATCCCTCGATGTCCCCTATCAACTCCTCATCATACCCCAACGCAAACAGCCTCTCAAACATCACCGCTCCAGGCCATTCTGACACCTTGAATTAGTTGAAAAAATGTCAATGTCCTTCTTTCTTTTTCACCCACAAAAATCAACTTTTTCGTAGGGCTTTCAAAATTAGGTATACAGGGTCCTTAAGGAATGGCCCAGTGCAGAGTAGAAGCACAGCTCTCTCTGTCTCCATTAGAAAAAATATTCAATTTCTGACTCACTGTTCTTACCTTGTGGTATCTTTGATAGAAAAACGTTTCGATCTAGTACCATAATTTTTCCGAGTTCGAATACAATCACCTAAGAAACGCTTTTAATGAGAAAGGTGCAATAATTATTTCACTCCTGATCAGAGTAAAATTGAAAAATGCCCCTATATAGTTTGTTGTAGTGCCTTCATTTGATATACAGGGTCCCTAAGGAAGACCCTAGTGCAGAGTAGAACCACAGCTGTTTTAATGAGAAAGAATTGCAATTATTTCTCTTTTGATTTGAGTATTGGTAACTGAAAAATGCCCCTACTCAGCATCTTCCATCAGTAAAATTCACTCATATCTCCATCCAATTGACGACACAAAATTGTTCAGGAGAAAAATAGTATTCAAGGTTTCAACGTTTCTATTTCTTATCAGTGATATGTAATTTCACTGTAAGGGAGGGTACACTCAATAACCACCCCGCCACCCCGTAAAGTAATCTAATGAAGATACATTCACCTATCAAGTGAAACTAATAGTCAAATGCAGAACATCGTGTTTTCATAATAATTAATTCAATCTCTGTACAATATTATTAAAACAATCACACGCAATCATACCGCGACCCCCCGAAACCTACTCAAATACCTCACCAACAATCCCTCGATGTCCCCTATCAACTCCTCATCATGCCCCAACGCGAACAGCCCCTCAAACATCGCCGTTCGGCTCTTGTCGCTCACCCTCGCGACCAGAGCGAACGCGACCGACTCCACCCGAAGCAGGTCGAGCCGCGACTCCAGCGACCACCGGTAGATGGCGGGCGCCGTGCGGACCGACATCTTGTGGCGCTCAACGCAGTCGCAGAGGCGCGCGCATAAGCGCGGCAAGAGAAAGCGGTCGCTGAGGGCGATGACGTCGAGCAGGGTGCGGGTGTCGAGACCGCGCACCGTCTTCTGGATCCTGATGGACAAAGGAATGATATCATTGAGAATGTCTTATTGAAAAAATAATGGCTTGTTTCTTGAGAAAGCCGATTTCATCGAAAATTCGTGAAATTACGGAATTTGACACCTTTGGAAATAAATGGTTACGCTTCTGAACTCCCATTTAATATTTCTTCAACACTTCATCCATCTGAGTATACACATCAGTGGTTTCGACCAGGTCGCCACGTGTATATTCTAGTATACATATGCAATCATCAATGTTTCACAAGCGTCTAGCTCGACCAGCGAATCTTTGGAACCCCAAGGTTATCAGAAGGCTATTCGTGTTTTTTTCATGTTCTGGTTCCCACGAAAAGGGATATCCTGTAATGTTCAGAGAACATCATGAGAACCAAGGGAAATGAGGTAGGAATTGCTGTTTTACCAAGTTATTGGATCCCCATTCGAGAATTGTTGCCAAGTCCATATTTATGTGTTCAACATTATTTCTCCCTCGTTCGTTTCTGATTTGCCTGGCTGGTATTGGACCCCTGGAAGAGAAGGCGGTATGGAGGGTACTATCATCCGCGAAGCTGTGTACTGGACATGAAGTTGCTTCCAACAACTCGTTGATATGGAGTAGAAATAGTGTTGGTGCTAGAATTGATCCTTCCGGAACACCAGCATATATGATGAGAGTCAAATGAAACTTCGTCGACCACTACATGGAGAGACTTGTTTGAGAGAAAACTAGCTAGCAGAGAACATAGCTGGTGAGGCAAGCCATAAGATGGAAGCTTGGCGAGAAGTCCGTGGTGCCAGACTCGATCGAATGCCTTGTAGATATCAAGTGCCACAGCTAAGGTTTCATAATATTTTTAAATAGATTGCTGCCATATATGTGAGACGTATGCAAGCAGGTCATCAGTTGATCTCTAATGACGGAAGCCTTATTGCCTATCGTTGATAATACCAGAATGTTCCAGGCATTTCATGAGCTCGATGGTGATAGCTTTCTCCATGATCTTTGAAATAATAAATAGCAGTGCGATCGATCTGTTTTGAAGTTCATTATATCCATATTCAAGGAAAAAATTTGAAAAAAAACAGTTTAAATCAAAGAAATCACGATTTAATCTAAAAAATCTCACCTATCCTCGTTCTTCATCAACTCCACCAAACTCCTCAAACTCTTCATCTCCACGTCGCGCAACCGCACCACCGTCTCGCCGCTTTCCCTGAAACTTCCGTCCAACAGGCACCGGAAAAACTCGGATTTTTCCATCAGAAAAGCCCTATTCGTCTGGAGGCGCGACCCGTCATCTAGTTCGAACTCCACCGTGCAGGAACTCTCTTCGGAAGAGGGGTGAAGGTCGGTACTCGAATGGCTCCCCGCGTCAATGGATACTTCCTTAGGGTTGGCTAGTATGGTAATAATCCATAATGAGCTAGTGATAATACAAAAAAAAACGGCAAAAAACCGGCCATAACCGTTACCACCGATACAACAAGGCCAGCAGACTCTGACGTAAACAGCTCGTGACGTCACCAAGTGAGGCCAGTGTTTTATTTTATCGCTTGTCGACTAACGCGTCAGTTCGTGTTAATTGATTGGTGATTCACGTATGTTTTTGAAACGATCGCGAATTCTTTTGTTGTTTATTCATCAAAATAATTGGCGGAAAAATTACTGTTTTGTGAAATATTTTGTGTTGTGATCGGCGAAATATCAATGCCTTTCAAGTGTTGTGTTCCCTTTTGTCGGGGGAATTATGTGGGTGGTTCAAAAGTTCATGCTTTTAGTTTTCCGTTGGACGAGGAGCTATCGAAAATGTGGGTATATGCAATTCACCGCGAGGATTTTACTCCATCTAAGTATCTAAGTTCAGTAGTAAACAGAGCTCAATTTATAATGATGAATTAATAATAGAAGACAATTACTCTCTCATAAAAAGTATAAGTAGAGGAAAAATAGAAAAGCTTTGATTGTGCAGTTAGTTTTGTATTCGTATATTTTAGTCAACAAAATCATCTCTGAATTCGAGGCAATTTTCTTGAATGTTCATAATAAACGGGCATTTTTAATTCTCATTCTCAAATTTCTTTCTGAAAACGGTCATTTGCCTCGTGACAATGAATGCAGAATTCATTCCAATGATCAAATTGCAACTATCATATTAAGATGAACTACAGACACTCTACTCAAAAAAGGTAAAACTGCATTTATCATGATATTTATCATGAAGATATTTGACTGAAAAGTTCCAAATTTCACCTTCTTTTTCACCTGTCTTCTGGATGGCATTTAGAACAAATTTCCCTTCTTTTTTCATCATATTGGACAATTTATATATAATTCAACTATAAATATGATTTTCTTGAGATTAATCCATATTTAGTGAAGAGAAGGAAGAATATCATTCAAAATAATGGCGTGTGTAATGTCATGCGAAAGCAATCTATTGACATTTGACATCTCGAATTTTGATTGACTATTGATTAAATGGTCGTCATCTGGAATGCTTGTTCACTAAATATGAAAATCTCGCCATAAAAATCATATTTCCTGTTGAATTTTCTATATAAAAATGCGCCATCGAAGTACATCATGAGTATATAAAGTGTCCAATGACAAAATAAGAGCAAGTAGCTTCAAATGCCCCCAACACAAGGGGAGAAAGAAGGCAAAATTTCGAACTTTTTCTTGAAATATCTCAATAAATAGTGGTTTGTTCACATTTTCATGTTAAAATTCGGTTTATCAGACAAAAATACGTGAGTACCGAAAAAAATTAAAAAAAAACCATCGCATGATAAATGCAGTTTTACCCTTAAAAATTACGGTTTCAAGTGTAACGATCCACTTGGGTGAAAAATCCAACGACAGAAAATTGAAAACACTCATTGGTTATTTTTTCAGGTAATAGGAATTCTCCAAGATAAATATAGGTAATTGTGACAAACGGCATGTCGATCAAAATAAAATACATTTTCCACAATTTTCTTTCGATCAATCTCACGATAAGTTTATGTTCTGCGGGCCCTGTATAAGTAGGTGTGAAGTTTACCTTCACCACAATTTTTTCCAATATATTTAATTCGAATGGGTTGCTGTAGGTGGATATTTGTGTATTATCCTGGTTTTTGCTTTAAAACTTCGTTTTTCCATAATAAAATCGAATGGGGTGCGAAGAAGGGCTCAGTTGGCGACTGGCATCCTTTTTTAACCGGAAGCCCTTCAAAAAACAGCAAAATCGGCTCAATGATGATCTAAAACTAAAATCGAAATACGCGGTCGCCTTATAGCGCTATAAGCGCTTGTCGTTTCGAGCCGCTGGTTAGGCCTGACTAAGTGACGTCACCCACGGAGCATGCAGGCCTTGTTGTATCGGTGGTAACGCCATAACCCACTGAACATGAAATCTTCCAGAAACATTTCAATTTTATCCTATTTAAAACTCAACCCAGACGTTTTTCTAGGTTTTCCGAATATTTTTCAGTTGCAAGAACGTTTGAACGAAACCAAAATGAAACGTTTCAAGAAAAATACACCTATTTAGGTTTTGAATTGACTCTGTTACACTTAGGCACATCTATTCCTTGCATCTTTTTTTTTTATTTGTCACTCCAACTTTATTTATTGTTTTAGAAAAAAAGTTAAATTCGGAAAAGAGAGCAATAATTGTTTTTTTCGAAATATTCCTCACCTATTTCGAGACGCTTTGCGGCCAACGCGCACAACACCTTGATAGTGCGCTCTTTCAAACTGGAATCGTCTTTGAGAAGGCCCATTAGGACTCCCAAGCCCCCGCAATTCAACATCAGTTTGGCTAAAATGGATTTATTCCTGGAAAAGAACGATCTAAATTCGAATAGACCATTTAACGCAGAATGTGGCCCAAGTTACAACTAATATTCTTTCATTGGCAACACTGACAAAATGTCATGCGCAAAATTTGAAAATGAATGTCATTCTTCCCAGCCAACACATCTGTGACATGGCATCTCTGAGATGTCGCGTTTAGGTAACAGTGCGATATCACAAACGTTCCATCGCTGCAATGTTCATAAGCAAACACATCTGCGACATGACATCTCTGAGATGTCACGATGAGGCAACAATGGGATATTACGAATGTTTCATCGCTGCGATGTACAAAAAAAAGCAAACATATCATGAATGTAGCATCGCTGCGATGTACAGATGTGGACTTCATTATTCAGAGAATTTTTCAAAATTTTATATTTACATTCTTGTTGGGTGAAAAAGAATACATGAATATACCTTACTTAACAAAGTGAAGCTAAATTCGCAAACATTGTTATCAAACTATTCTTGGTTTGCTTACATCTCGCCGACACACACTACATAATTTTTTATACAAATAAGAGTAACTGATCTCATCCTGATGGAGATGCATAGGTACAAAGGATTGCACCGCTAATATTTTCCATGTTGTATATTTATTTTACTGTATTCGTATTTGAAAATTATGTTACCACGCTTTTTTGACAATTGTTACTTTTTGGTTTGGCTATTTATGAAAGTGTGTTTCTCTAGTTTTCATATTTTTTTCTCATGTTCAGGTTCCCACGAAAAGGGATATCATGTAATGTTCAGAGAACATCGTGAGAACCAAGGTTAATGAGGTAGGAATTGATGTTCTTCTTAAATTTCTGGAGGTTATATGCCTCGGGAAACACCTCCCTTGGCAATGTGTTCCAGAGCCTCGCTATTCGTTGGATGAACGAGTCTTTGGAAAGTGGTGCGAAGCCTCAACTCGACGGGTTAATCTCACGGGGACTGCCAAGGAAGGAACGATTGTTGATATTTCAGAAGGGCATCGTCCATGAAAATATCTATAAAATAGGGCCAGATCGCCCACTTGTCTACGGTGTTCCAGAGAAGTGAGTGAGTTTGTGAGCGAGGCATCACCCACGAGACGAATTGCCCTTTTTTTGGACAGAATCCAACAGTTTCAGGGTATGTTTGGGTGCTGCACTCCAAATATGGGAACAGTGTTCCAGAACAGGTCGGATCTGTGCCTTATAGATCATAAGCAGCTGACTGGAAGTGAAATAGCTCCTGGCCCGAAACAGAAAACCAAGTTTTTGGGATGCACTTTTAGCAATTGATCTCACGTGATTTTCCCAAGAAAGGTTAATGCATTGCATTGTTAAAGCATCGGAATGGATGTCTTCAAAAGTATGGTTACTCCTGAAAAGCTTATGTTGGGCACAGTCAGATCGGCTTTCTTAGAGAAAAGGCATGCTTGTGTTTTGTTTGCATTGAAATCTACAAAGTTATTGGATCCCCATTCGAGAATTGTTGCAAAGTCCATATTTATGTTGTCAACATTTCTTCCTCGTTCGTTTCTGATTTGCCTGGCTGGTATTGGAGCCCTGGAAGAGAAGGCGGTATGGAGGGTACTGTCATCCACGAAGCTGTATACTGGACATGAAGTTGTTTCCAACAAATCGTTGATATGGATAGAAATATTATTGGTGCTATAAATGATCCTTGCGGAACACCAGCATTTATGATAAGAGAGTCAGATGAAACTATTTATTTTTCTTTTCTTACGTGAATATATACGGGATGGTCAACACCAACTTCCGCTTGTCTTCATCGCTGCCCCGCAACAAACCATGCGCTATGTCCCCCTTGCCCACAGCCGACTCTGCCAATTCTGTGATTCTGCGCAGTATCAGGCGGCCGACGCAAGAGTGATCGACGCACTTGGTGCACGACGGGTGCTGGAATGACGTCATCGAATAGACGTTCTCGATGAAGGTCGTTTTCATCAAAGGAATCAGGTAAACCTATTAAAAAATATGGAAATTGGCGCCCAACAATACGATATTTCCTTAGGGCAAGTTTTCAACAAATAAGCATTTTTTTTATCGCTTGGAGCGCACGAAAGGGAATCCCTATAATGTTCAAAGAACATCGTGCATGTAACTGCTTGGTGTTATATGATAGAAAATGAGAAGACAATAGAAAAATGCGTCACGGCCGACATGTGAGTGAATTAATATTACATAAGCTGAACTTCCCACGCATTTTAGTAATTACACTATTGATGAAGGGCGATTTCATCGAAGGAATCAGGTAATCCTTCTAATAGAAGAGAAAAATAAGTTAGAAATTGGCTCCTAAGAACTGGAAAGTTTCCTTAGGGCAAGTTTTCAACAAATAAGGATGTGACTATTTGCTATTATCTATACTAATATTATAAAGAGGAACAATTTGTTTGTTTTTTTTTGTTTGTATTGAATAGGCTCCCAAAGTACTGAACCTAGTTGAAAAATTATTTTACCATTTGAAGCCGACATTATTCCTGATGAAGATAGGTTCATAGGTATTTCGATGGTTTTCTGGATGATTTAAAAATGCAATTCGATTCGGTGGGAGGCGCTGCTGTCGGTATGCCAACTAATAAACGGCTTGACCGATAGGGTTGACATTTTCAATACGTCAAACAACAAAAAAATACGAAAGATACTGAGAAAATGAAAATAGGTCAGTATATTAGAGTAGCTATAAGTGAGCCTAAAACAAATAACGACAAATATGTACTGTAGTTACGCGCACAGCTTAGAAAGACTGCAACAAAGGTCTAATTTTTTTTAAATGGTACACCAACCGTGCGAAGCTGGGCCGGGCAGCTAGAATAATATAAAGAGAGAGAAAAATGATATGAAATGAAGAGAGATAATGGAAGGGAGAAAACGGAAAAGGAGAAGTCATGACCGACTTGTAAATGGAAGGATGAATCAAAATTGGCGCCCAACAATGGGGTTTTCCAATAAATGGGTACATATATAGCTACATAGTGATATATGTTCACTATCTAATCACTAATTTTATAATGTAAGGTTGGTAATGGTTGATTTATTGATGATAATGGTCAATTTTTATTGATATAGAGTGAATTTTGATTGTCTGATTCATTCCTTTATAATAATTTGAGTACCTAATTATTGTGTAAATCATGAAAATTGCCTAGGAGTATGATCAGATAATGCCTAGAAGTACGGTGAGATGACGTTGTTCGATATAGACTGAAAAAATTATTCAAAATTAGTTATGAGAAGATAATTTCTGGCAATCTTCTCCTCCGCAAACACTACTTTTTTACCAGGCATGGTTCAGAAAAGTTGATAGTAAATGAAGACGAAAGAAAAAATAAAAGAAAAAAAAACTAATAATAAGAAAAAAAGAACGAAAGACTCGGCCAATTGGGGATTCTGCGCAGTATCAACCAGCCAACGCAAGAGTGATCGACGCACTTGGCGCACGACGGATGCTGGAATGACGTCATCGAATAGACGTTCTCGATGAAGGTCGTTTTCATCAAAGGAATCAGGTAAACCTTCCAATAGAAAAGAAAAAATAAATTAGAAATTAGCGCGCAATAATGGGAAAGTTTCCTTAGGTAAATTTTCCAACAAATATAATATGACAAAAAGGAATAAATGGACAAAGGATGAAATAGAGAAGAAGCAAAAGAAGTCACGGCGAACTTGTGAATGAATGGATGGATGAGAATTGGCGCCCAACAATGGGGCATTCCTATCAAATGAGTTTATAATTACTATATAGGGTCGTAATGAGTTATTTAATGATGATAATAATAATCAATAATTATTAGTTATTGAGTGAATTTGGAATTTCTTATTCACTCCTTTATAATTTAGGTACCTAACTGTGCAAATCATGAAAATTGCCTAGGAATAAGGTAAGATGAAGTGGTTCAACCTGAGAAACGATAATTCCTCGCAATCCTTTCCTCCGCAAACACAACTTTTTTTACCAGATATGATTCAGAAAAGTTAGCATGAGATGAAACAAATGAGCCTTCGAATAATGGAGTGAAAATATGTAAAGGAAAGATGGCGCCCAACAATAAGGATGTTTCGTCTGCAGAAGTTTTCATCAAATAAGTTTATAACTATAATTATTCTATCAAAATAGAAAAAAATTAGACCGTCATACAGATTGTAACTTTTCGAAAGCGAAGAAAAAGGTTGAGCTTATATGTGGCATATAATTTGCAATTAAGTTTTTTTATGGTTGATTTGGACAAATCATTTTTCGAGAAGTTTAATTGCATATCCTTTACCAGTTTAGTATAGACGAATCGACAGAAACTGGAGAACAAATTATTCATACAAATAATAAATGAATATTACCTCATGAACTTGATGAAAAAATGTGAAAACGAATGTGAAATATATACTTTCTGAAACCAGAGACCGAAAACGATTGAAATCGTTTTGAATTGCCAGAAAATATTTACCTGTGACTGTAAAATTCGACATATAGCGTTGATAACCGTCACTGACGTTTGCAGCGAAGAATAATCTGAACATTTTATCAAAGCCAACAATAAGTCTTCTTTCCCCAATTCCGGCAAGGGCGGTCGAATTCGAGAATAAGTAAGGATGAGTTTTGAGATCTCAACTATCAGTCTTGCTTTGAGGCTCTTAGTGCTGCTCGCTTCATATGGAGGACTTTCTAGAAAAAAACATATCCATACAAAAAATCATAGTTTTTCAATCGTTAATGAATCTTGAACTGCGTGAGTAAAACTTCGAAAATAGGTTATACAGTGTGTCCCACTTACCATGCTCACCATGGGTATCTTTTCAACGGTGAGAGATACGAGGTCGGTTAAATGACACCACATGTGGAGTTTGTCAAGGTCAACTATAATATGAAAAAATATTTTGATAAAATCTATTCGTTTTTGTTTTATACGCAAAAAACAGATTTTGATCATTTTCATGTCTTCTCCGTAACTTCTTTATTTATGAAAATATTCAAATAGGAATTTCACATTCTCTCATGGCAGTTTTTCAGAATGATTTCGAAAAAAATATTAAATTTATACCAACTCTTCTAGAATTTGAGATATCAGCACCAACTTTAGTTTTTCAAATGTAGGTCATAGCTCACTATGACTTAGTTACAAATAACTTTTTTTTCTCTTACAGATGATATGTTGCAGTAATAGTTTTGTGTTGATAACAACGTATTTATCGTCATTTATACAAAAACAAAAAATTATTTGGAAGCAGCCATCTCGAATTTATAAATTTTACCAAAAAAATCATAATCTCCGACCTCGAAAACCCTTACTTATCAATTTTGAATGGAATCGGGCCAAATCTTGTCCGCCATCTTGAAGCAGCCATTTTTTAAAATTTCAACAGAAATTCCATAATGTATTTTCACCGAAATTATGAACACCTGCCAAATTTCAAGTTAATCGGAGTTATGGAATTTTTGTTGAAATTAAAAAAATGGCTGCTCCAAGATGGCGGACAATATTTGGTCCGATTCCATTAAAAATTGATAAGTGGGGGTTTTCGAGGTCGGAGATCATGATTTTTTGATTGAAATTTATAAATTCAAGATGGCGACTTCCAAATGATTTTTTGTTTTTGTATAAATGACGATAACTCCGTTGTTATCAACACAAAACTATTACTGCGACATATCATCTGTAAGAGAAAAAAAAATTATTTGTAACTAAGTCATAGTGAGCTATGACCTACATTTGAAAAACTAAAGTTGGTGCTAATATCTCAAATTCTAGAAGAGTTGGTATAAATTTCATATTTTTTTCGAAATCATTTTGAAAAACTGCCATTAGAATGTGAAATTCCTATTTGAATATTTTCATAAATAAAGAAGTTACGGAGGAGACATGAAAATGATCAAAATCTGATTTTTGCGTATAAAACAAAAACGAATAGATTTTATCAAAATATTTTTTCACATTATAGTTGGCCTTGACAAACTCCACATTTGGTGTCATTTAACCGACCTCGTATCTCTCACCGTTAAAAAGATACCCATGGTGAGCATGGTAAGTGGGACACACTGTATAGAGGTGTGTAGAATATACATACTACTTCTACTATTGAAGAAAATAATATGTAAAATCTTTGTCATTTTATGTTGAACTGAATCACTTCTAGTTAAAAATTAATCCAGCGTCGTTGAATAAAACTATTTTCAGAATTTAATATTTTTGTTAATCAATTATACATAGTCCTGAGGTCAAAATAATCCGATTCAAGTAACTTACCTCAGTCCAAAATTGCTCCATTTCCGGGGTACAGAGTGGTACAGGAAATTTAAAAAATAAAAATCGAGAAGTACAGGGTGAACAACTACAAACGGCTGTCGGCCATATCTCAGCAACGAATAATGAATGGAAAAAATAATATCTCGAATAAAGTGGTGGGGGGACGTCGAATTATGTTTTTTCTGAACATCTGTAACTCTGGTTATCTTCAACAAAATTGAACAATCTTGGGCTCGTTGAAAAAGTCTCTTCCTGTTCTATCAAATATGATTTGAATTGGTTTCATATTCATATCACCGTTGCCGCCAGAGGGCGTGATTCAGAGTATCAATGGATATCGCAATTACAAACGAAAAAATTAAATGTAATGGTATGCATATTACTACACGATGAAGAAGAGAAACTAAATCTCAACAGACCAACGAAAACCGCAACAAGATAGCTTTTCGCTTTATGTAACTCAAAGCCTATCAGCAACTGAACAATTATTGGCGCCTGGAACATCCAATTTTTTGATTGTCATGTGGAATATATGAGTATTGCATTTCGACAGGTTCAACAACAGCTCTGATACAAGGGCGAATGATACAACAATAATCTGTACTTCAAATGATCTTAGCGATATCAATAATGATATTAAAAATGATTTGAAACAAATATCATGACTATCCACCAAAATATCTACTAATCATTCACACTTTGATTACTTGAAATGGGTTATAATATTTTCATTTTATATATATTTTTTTTAGCAAAATGATAGATAGGAGAAGACTGGTGAAATCGACTCACCAGCAGAAACCTCTTCCGTCTCCTCGAACTCTCCCTCCTCCACCATCGACACCTCCTCTTCCTCCTCCTCCTCCTCCAACGCGAACTCCTCCCCTGGATCCGCCTCGCTGCACACCGGCGAATAGTCGTCCGAATCCGAGTCGTCGGCAACGCCCCCTGACGCGAAGAGGCGGGGACTAGAGAAGGGGCGGGGACTAGAGACGGGGCGGGGCGTGGAGAAAGGGCTGGGACTGAGACGCGGGGGCGGCGACCAGGTGCGCGCGTCGTTGCTGGCGACGCTCGAACAGGGGCTGGGGCTGCGGTCGTACGCCCGATGGGCGGTAAGGGCGGACTCGTCGTCGCTGAGGGGCGGGGATCGGGGCGAAAGGAGACAGCGGTTGCACGACTGGAACAGCGAGACGTCGGAATTTATAGGATTGTGCATGAAATTTATACAGGGTGTGATATTTTAGGAAAAAAATTCATATAAATATATGTCTTGACTTGCTGCGTTTTTGAGATACAGGGTAACGATATTTCCATTTTATTACTCAAATGTCTTTTCATCAATTCCAATAAAACTTTGTGGTTTTGTTGATAGGTTCGAAATAACGTTTCCAGTGGCGTGTCAGTGGGTAAATTTATCGATATTCTTAATGAATATAGTAAAGTGAAGAAATTAATTTTATTCAATTCAGATAGGAAGCCATTCATAATATTGATATATATATAGACATAAGAAAACGAGGTTCAGTCAGTATTCCTAGGAAGACGAATAAGGTTTAGGCTAGGTTTTGGTACTTACGTATTTTTGTCTGAAAAACACGAATTTGATAATGAAAATGTGAACAAACCATTATTTATTAAGATATTTCACTATTAAGTTACAAATTTCACCTTCTTTTCCGCCTGTCT
Organism: Phaedon cochleariae; assembly: GCA_918026855.4. Classification (NCBI taxonomy): domain Eukaryota; kingdom Metazoa; phylum Arthropoda; class Insecta; order Coleoptera; family Chrysomelidae; genus Phaedon; species Phaedon cochleariae. Next base: position 1,028,335 of record OU896708.1, on the reverse strand, counting down.
TCTGGATTGAATTTAAAACAATTTACCCTTCTTTCTTCATCATTGGACAATTTATATATATCACAATGTAAGTCGCATTTTTTTCTATTATTGAGTCAACTAGAAATATGATTTTCTTGTGATTTATCCATATTTAGTGAAAAGAAGGAAGAATATCATTTGAAATAATGGCGTGTGTAATGTCATTCAAAAGCACTCTGTTGACATTTGAAATCTCGTATTTGGATTGATTACAGTGTTTGGGGTTCCAGGTCTTTAATATAAATTACATTAAATGTAAATGTGGATGGAGCCTACTGAGGAAACTTCTATTCGGAAACAAAACTTATATGTTGCAATCCAACTACGAAAGTTGCAAAAATATTCAGGGGAGTTTATAATTCAACATCCATGTATGTAGAGCATCTAAGAATAATCATTTTTGATTCATGATTCGATATTTGATATGTGATGTGCAGTGCAGATCCGAGAAGCACAGTGTTTGATACTTGAAACAAAATCCGAGAAAGCCATCCAGTCAAGCCGAACTGAAGGAACGATCCACAGAGGAAAATGACCATAGTATACTTCTTTAAATTCAGATCACCATGCTCGTACGGAAGGCGATATATTGATTTATTTTCCAGATTCTCAAGCGAACAGATAGACAGATATTCACCATTATGTCTCTATGGAAACACGACAGGTACCCTTACGAGGGGAGAGTACCAACTTTGCGTTCATAAACCCTCTCTGCAAAGGAGGTAGACGCTAGATGGGTTAGGTATATACAGTATTTTTCAACGCAGAGAAAATCATTATTCCAAATTTTTTTGGGATTTTCTCTCCTCGTTGATTAAATAATAAATTACAAAAATATATCGCATTCCAGTTACGAATGTTAAAAACAATATACAGACTCTTCTTTCCATGTTCGTCTCACGATTCGAATTTCAAATTGATACTTAGTTTTAGGTCCGAGCAGCACAGTGTTTGGCATAGATAAACGAGAAAAATAATATTGGTTTCACTTTTGATGATGAAATACATAAAACTGAGTTGCTATCAATGGATGCAACTAATTATATAACATCTATTGAAATAATGATCATTTCTATGATATTGATAGAATGTAATAGGTACCTTATAAAAACTAAACTCGAAATCCAAAGAATCTTCAATATAGAACTCCAAATCCGTCAACATGGCTTGAGATCCTTTTCTTTTCCTAACTCTCTTATGTCCAATTTTCAATGTCTCTGAATTGCCAACCACCCAGTGTAATTTTGATAACACCACCTGTGAAATGCATAAAGAAAATCAGTTATTATAGGTACATCCATGTACAGGATGTTCCACTTAAATGTAAAACTTTTCTGTGCTCAACAAATTCAAGAAATGATTCCAGGAAAGTTTTTTAATAACGAAAATATGTTGAAAATTAAGAGGATCTCTTTTTCACATTCAAGTGGGACACCCTGTACATTCCTTCATTTATTTTCTCTTACTTGAACAACATCGCATTTCAGCTGTTCCAATATGAGACTCTCCTCGTACTTGAAATTGTTCAACGTTTTTACTAGAAGAATAGAACATTCTATCTCAACGTTTGTGGCTTTATCCAAGCTTTTGAGTACTTTGACGAGAAGCGGTAGGCAATTTGCACACCGTTCAATGTTCCTGTTAGCCGGATGTTCCAGCAAGTAGCACAAGCACTGGATGTATTCTATGCATTCACTTTTGAATTCTGAAATCAGACACATCGAATTATCTATACTCAGTTATACTTTCTACCCATTCCTCTTTAACGAACCCCAATTTGGCTACGTTGGGCGCCAAATTTCACCAAGAATTTTAGATCTATGTAAATGTCTAAAGATAATATAGTGATTTCTCATTTGCATTTACCATGGATTTCATCTACGAATCTATTGAACCTCTTTAGTCACATGTGTGCCAATGTACAAGATTCGGATCTACACGTCTGACCCCACGTTAGGGGCCAAGTCGTTCTATTCATTCCTATTATGCGCAATTATAGGAAACAACCCCATTCCTTAGATATAATTGTTATTGTTATTGTGTGTAGGTTAGTCTTGTAATTGTACATTCGCACTTGATATTGTTCAACGTTTTTACTAGAAGAATAGAACATTCTATCTCAACGTAGAATTTGGAATTCTTTGATACATAAATAAATGTATTTTTATAAATGAGTTTTCAGAAGTTTCGATCGATTTATTCAAGCGAAATATATTTTATTAACCAAACCGATTATTTTACGCCTCGACACGTGTTTCGCTAACTATGTTAGCATCCTCAGGAGAAGATAAAAACTGAATGTTCTATATCCTAGTGTGCTACTTATATGCTAAGTATATGTCCACCCAACCGTAAAAGACACTAATTGCCAAGTTAATGTAAGTCATGGTTGAGTTTACATGTTAACCTTGGTCTTATATCACTAAACTGTACAGAGGGCTAAATGGTATAGGTCCATTATCATTATTCATTACTCTATTACTATTCTTAAATAACTCTAAGCTTTCATATGCATCAAATTTCCCAACATAATTAACTTGCTTAACTAATTTGAGATTATTAATATGTGTGTTATGATTTTGATTGAACATGTGTTTAGCTAAACACTGTGTTTAGCTAAACACGATTAATCTAACCTACCAACTCGCCTACCAACTTTCAAATGTGCTAGGTGTTCTTTGAACCTTGTTTCTATGGGTCGTCTGGTTTGGCCTATATATGTTTCATTACAATCATTACAACTACTACCATAATGGTATGATATGTAATTGTCTTGAATTCTTACTTACAATAACAATTGTAATATGTGCATAAGAGGTGAATACACTGTGGCTTAAAAGATCTACAATACATATGTATGCTTTTTTTCTCATGACTTCAAATAATGAAGACAAATATATTTTAAAAAAATAACTGATTTGATATAAATATTTGAATAATCCATGAATTCAAAGCAATATTTCTTGGATGAGTTGCAGAAATAAGATCAGATGTTTTGATTCCCTGAAATGCACACATGAATAATAATATATATGGTCTTACCTTCAGTATCATAGTTTTTCTTCATAACTTCCTCAATGAATTTATCACAGATTTCTGGCACTGGCAATTCTGACTTCAACTGACTGATCTTGATGAAGTTCATGATGATCTTGACAATCTTCTTTGGAGACAACAGTAGCACATTGAACAAATGTATCAGGGAGTCTCCCCTCTCAGTGTTCCTCATCTCCAAAATGGAATTGTAACAATGATAACGAGAATAGTCATATAAAAGTCTGATGATGTTGTTCAGCACACCTTCATTAGCCTTACTTTCTTGCCATCCAGCAGAGAGTTTTATCAAGAGGCTGCCAACAGTCTTCAGAACCCCATAGCTTTTAATTAAAGGCATTACTGTCTGACTATTCAAAAGAAGCCTAGAAAATAAATATTAAAACATAATCTATAATCTTCATAATGGGTATTACAAGTACCTCAAAGTTCTGATGGCCATTATTGCACTAGCTTCAGAAAACTTTTCCTCAGTAGGAATATCATCTTTGGAATAACTTTTGATGAACCCCACAATGTGCATAACAATGTGAGGCTTCCTGTCTAATATTATGTTGGCCCATTGGTCCCTGTGGTGGCACATATTCCCCAATATTCTGAAAATCCTGCCATTGATACTGTCTTCTTTAGGGAAATGCCTGAGCAAATGGTTCAAAGGGGACAAAATGTTGTAGGTACCAATCTGAAAAGCAGAAATTTCAATCTAGAATACAGATTTGAATACACATTGAAGCTTTATTATAGGGTGAGCAAAAAAAAAAGTGTTCCTCACAGTTTCTCTGGCACAGCCTTTATCCATGATGCAGTTTCCTAAAATGCTCAGGCACACATCCAAAATGTGTTTTTGTGGCATTTGTAAAATGCCTACCAGGTGTTTCAAACATCCTTTTTCTCGCAGTTTTGTGATGTTTTCTATATTTTTGGGCCACTCCACTTCCCTTCTGATGTGTACCAATATTTTCAGAACAGTTTTGCTGTCTTGTTTTTTACCAAGCCCTATGAGGGCTTGTTCGAAATTTGGGTCAACCATTTCATATCAGATTCTCAATTACCTGAAATTATCAGAAATAACAATAAACACAAGATTTTGTTATTAATTAAATTAATATTATTATCTCTTGTTGGGTCACCTGTCAAGTCAACACAGATATCAAATATTTGCCGGATAGCCCAGTAGGTGCAAGGGTGCAAGCAGATTTAAAAAAAGAAGAAAGAGGACACGTCATAGGTCGCGTGCACGAAGACCGACCCTGGAGGCAAAATATTGAAACACAACCTCATTCTTCTCACTTCTGTGAATTATTGAAACACAACCTCACTTTTTCATTTGGTTACAGAGGAATCAAAAGGTTGAAATAGTTTTTCACAATATTTTGGCATACGAATCGTGTTTCTTGCGTTATTCATTAATTCAAGCATGCCTTCGCATATTGCTGTTGTACAATGCACAAAAAATGCAGCACGAGACTAGGGAATATGACTTTTCAGGTAAATAGTAATCTCACATAGTTAGCATTATGAAATGTTGTCATTCCTTATTAGAATTCTTTCTGCCTTCTGCCACTTCTGCAATACAAGTTAATGCTGCTAATAGATTGAAAATGTCTACACACACGATCGTCAGCATGTCAGGTCAGACCAGTCCTACCGATTGATTGCATGAAACCAATCTTCTTGCATTATTCTAGAAATTTCAGGTATATTTCTATTAGCTGATCCTACTGCAGAAGGAATTCCGATGAGAAATCAGAGAAATAACCAAATTTCAAAAATGAAAACTATGTGAGTGACTATAGTAGGTACTTACTTTTGAATCATAGTGTATCATCCGGATTTCTTCATCTTCCGCTGCAGTTTTTGTGCATTTTACAACAGCACAATGTGATGGCATTAGCAAATTGATGAATAGCGGAAAAATACGATTCATATGCCAAAATAATTGTGGAAAACTATTTCGATCACTTGTAAACAAATATGTTTTGCCTCCAGGGTCGGTCATCTGACATTTCTTGCACGCGACCTATAACCTATATCGCACATAACCTCAACTAAATGTTTTGACGTTTTAAGTTTGAGAAAGGAAAAATTGAAAAATGCCTTTTATAGTTATAACAGGAATTCCTTGTAGTGGGAAAACGACCAGGAGTCTCGAATTGAAAGCTTTTTTCGAAGAACAAGGCAAGGAAGTACATGTAATTAGCGAATATGACCAAATTATCAAAGCTGGATTTGACAAAAACAGTTTCTATGCAGATGCAAACAAGGAAAAACATATCAGGGGCTTACTGAAATCAGAAGTATTGAAATTAATATCTCCTACGAATATTGTGATATTAGATGCATTGAATTACATCAAAGGTTACAGATATGAATTATTCTGTGGAACAAAAGCCAATAAATGCACTCAGTGTACAGTTCACACAGAAATTAATAGAGAACAAGCAGCAACTTTCAATGAAAATAGGGAAAAAGAAATAGAGAAATATGACAAAGCTACTTTTGATGCACTTGTAATGAGATTCGAAGAACCAGATGGTAAAAACAGATGGGACTCACCACTGTTTATGATATTTCCAGAACAGGAGCTGGACTTGAATGGAATATATGCCTGTTTATTCAAAAAAAATCTCCCGAAACCCAACATGTCTACACAAAACCCACCTCTGAAATCAACAAATTTCCTGTATGACTTAGATCAGGTGACAAAAAATATTGTTGAGGAACTTATTAAAGTTAAAAATAGTGGAACAAGTGGTGAGGTGTCCTTACCAGGATATGAAGACCTGAGTGTTGATGTGACAAACATTAGTGTCTCTCAATTAATGAATACCAGAAGACAGTATATTACTTATACAAAAATGCATGCACCTGATCCTAAGAATATTCCCAGATTATTTGTACAGTATTTAACTGCTAGTTTACAATAAATATTTCTAAATTGTTATGCTATTGAGTCAATCATAAAATCCATAACAGTGGATGTGGATGTTACTCTAACTGACATGATAAAGTTGAAGTTTAACTCCTAGGAACTAATAATGACTGAGCTGACAACTGATAGGACTGCTACTGATGTGATCAAGTAAATCAAAATGCTAGTTACTTCACTTATATTGCATTAGTTAGACATCAATTATTAATTTAGTTGCAGAAAAAAATTGGATGATGTATCCTCAAACAATGTACCATTTTACTGTTTATGTACAGGTAATCCCATAAGTCATGGAACAATAGAAGGGGGGTCATTTGCAATCAAACTAACTGTATATAATATGTGGTTTTCCAATTGTTGATGGTTCAAAAGTTATTCAATTTTTCTGAAAAACAGGACTCACTTGAAAAAAAATTACAAAAAGGCTGTTTTGAATAACCCTATATGTTATACCACTTCAGAATCTGTATTAAATGGCAAATTTTTCTTATAATTGGTTATCTTTGTATGGTAGTTTCTAAATCTGCCAGCAGCATTTAAAAATCAACTTAAATATTTTATTTCATGACAAAACTCAAGGAAAACAAAATTTTTCTCAGGTAATTGATAAGAAGTAATATACAAGGTGTTTTTGAAATAAGTACATTTAATCAGCACATCCATATGATACAGTCTAACTGAGGAATATTTCCATGATATCAGATTTTTCCTAGTTCTTCTAATTAACAAGAAATTTCATCCCGAAAAATTAACAAAAAACGAGAAAAAAGTTAAGTATGCTACTTTGAAACAATTCAAATGATTGAAATCCGTGTGATTGTGCCTTCCACAAGATGATTTGAGCAGAGGTGACATCAGAATGGCTACAGTGTGGAACTTTGGTAAGACCCCTTCAACCTCAAATTTTATTTTGATCCCTATATATTTTTTTAATTGTACCACTTGATAGTATATACTTACGTCCAGCTTACTCATGGTATGAAATATTTGCACATTTCAATGCCACCCTGTATATCTTTGCGGGGTAGTTTTCAAATCTGCCAGCAGCATTGAAAAATCAACTGAATTAAATATTTCATTCAACAAAACTTATGAAAAACATGTTTCTCAATTGATAGGAAGTAAAACACAGGCCATAAAATTTATATCTGGGAGATGGTACATCATGGGGATGAAATTTGTCAAAGAAAAAATCACAAATGTTAGTTTTATTGTAATTAATTTTTTTTTGAGGAAAGAAAAAAAAATAAACTTTTGAACCATCAACAATAATAATTGGATAATCACATATTATGGTTAGTCAATAACTGACCACCTTACTACCCCACTTCTTTTGATCCATGACTTATGGGACACCTTGTATATTTCTTTTAGTTGTTGTGAGAAAAAAATTGATGATTCACTCGAAACTATCACCTATGGTTAGTGTATGTAGAATAAATGCACTCTTTTTCTTTATTTAATAGTTTAATGAAAAAATAATAGATGTATATAAATGGAGGGATTTTTTGAATAACAAAATAAATGGAATGAGTCAATGATGCTTAACAAAAAAATTGATTTTCAAAACATGTTGAAAAACTAACAAAACATTTTATCCACTTATGATAGGAATCATAATGATATGATACAATTTACAAGAGAGGCAAAAATTAGACACAAAACTCGAAAAATGAGTTTCTTAGGAAGAAAAAATGAATTCAAAAAATTGTTTATTTCACCTTCTGCTTCCTCAAAGCTTTATTGGTGTTTTGGTCAACTTCAGGCAAGTCAGACTCTTCACTTTTTTTGCCTAAAAACAAGAAACCAATTATTCCATAATTCCACCCTGAAGTGAATTGTTTATTGTTTATTGAAAAACTAGCTTCCAGTCAGAAATAAAATTCTGGTATGAGGAAGTTGATTACAAACAACAATAATAAAATAATATAAGGTGACAACAACAACAATAAAAATCTAAAAATGCTAAATCGATCAAGTCATAAAAATAGCCACAGGGACTAATCAGTAGATGGCAAAGTATCAATTTTATCCATTTCGTAATGAAATCATGTGTTTTTTTAATTCAATTTCAAATTTTGAAATATGTTTCCAATTTTTTATATTATGTGGTAATTTATCAAATTCAGCTAGAGCAGCATGAGTAATTTTTTTTTGGCCAATTATAGAAGTAGCAGAATCAAGATGAAATAAGTTTAATTGTCTCCTGTGATGACCATGAATTTCTGAGTTTCTTACCAAAACAAAATTGGATTACAGATTATTGTTTATTATATTATATGAAACTTTAAGAGAATCTATTTTATATAATTCATCCAATGAACATTTTTCTGTTATCGCATACAGATCATTTGTTGGAATATCAAATGAGAGGCTACAATACTTTCAGTGCTTTCTTATAAAGTGCAGATATTTTACTGAAATAATTTTTTGAACAAGATCCCCAAACGTTCATCATATAGGTAATACGACTGAGTATATGAGAATGAAGTACTATGTTTATGACTTTTTTGTCAAGATGTCCTATCTTCGCAAAGCTCCAATGATTGGAGATTTTTTTTGTATTAGAACCTCTATATGCTTGTCCCATTTCAATTTTTCATCAATCCACAAACCAAGATACTCACTCTTCTTGGATTTCTCTTTCTTTTGAACCTTTCCCTTGGGTGCTGCAATAGCAGCCTTGCTTTCACGGGACCTCTCCAGTTCCATCTTGATCACATTAAAAGTAAGGTACCTGAATCGAAAGATTCACATTACAGAGAAAATGAACGGCAAATAAAACTGTTTTTCTTACAATTGGAGCAGAAGAATTCCAGCCAAAAGGACAATGCGTACGAGAGGAGTGTTGAAATACCCAGCTGGGATGTCCAGACTTTGCTGCTCTCCCAAGGCAAGACCATACCATAGAGTCAAAATGGCCAAGACAATGCTACCAAGGCGTGCGAGGATTTGTAATGCATTTGAAACCCTTTTTGTCCCTATGGAAAAGCTCAATTCCTCACTAATATTACATATTGTTCCTATACCATCATAAGATTTTTGGATATTGAATAATTTACATTGAGGTCATGAAAGGAAAATTATGGGTTTCATATGAAATTATTTCTATAAGTGAATTAGTGGTTGAAAATATTATTTTTGATCTTTATATTAACTAAAAATTGTTTATATTTCACCGGAAGCATATTCTTCTGTCATTAATTTAAGATAGAAAAATAAACTATTTTTCAAATATATGGGTTTTTTTGGAAATTTTTTTTGGTACTCACGTATTTTGTCTGAAAAACACGAATTTGATAATGAAAATGTGAACAAACCACTATTTATACAGTGTGTCCCACTTACCATGCTCACCATGGGTATCTTTTTAACGGTGAGAGATACGAGGTCGGTCAAATGACACCAAATGTGAAGTTTGTCAGGGCCAACTATAATGTGGAAAAATATTTTGATAAAATCTATTCGTTTTTGTTTTATACGCAAAAAACAGATTTTGATCATTTTCATGTCTCCTCCGTAACTTCTTCATTTATGAAAATATTCAAATAGGAATTTCACATTCTCATGGCAGTTTTTCAAAGTGATTTCGAAAAAAATATGAAATTTATACCAACTCTTCTAGAATTTGAGATATCACTGATATCAGCACCAACTTTAGTTTTTCAAATGTAGGTTACAGCTCACTATGACTTAGTTACAAATCACTTTTTTTTCTCTCACAGATGATATGTCGCAGTAATAGTTTTGTGTTGATAACAACGGAGTTATCGTCATTTATAAAAAAACTAAAAATTATTTGGAAGCCGACATCTTGGATTTATGAATTTTAACAAAAAATCATGTTCTCCGACCTCAAAAACCCTCACTTACCAATTCTGAATGGAATCGGACCAAATCTTGACCGCCATCTTGGAGCAGCCATTTTTTTTATTTCAACAAAAATTCCATAATGTATTTTCACCGAAATTATGAACACCTGCCAAATTTCTAGTTAATCGGAGTTATGGAATTTTTGTTGAAATTAAAAAAAATGGCTGCTCCAAGATGGCGGACAAGATTTGGTCCGATTCCATTCAAAATTGGTAAGTGGGGGTTTTTGAGGTCGGAGATCATGATTTTTTTGTTAAAATTTATAAATTCAAGATGTCGGCTTCCAAATAATTTTTAGTTTTTTTATAAATGACGATAACTCCGTTGTTATCAACACAAAACTATTACTGCGACATATCATCTGTGAGAGAAAGAAAAGTTATTTGTAACTAAGTCATAGTGAGCTGTGACCTACATTTGAAAAACTAAAGTTGGTGCTGATATCTCAAATTCTAGAAGAGTTGGTATGAATTTCATATTTTTTTCGAAATCACTTTGAAAAACTGCCATGAGAATGTGAAATTCCTATTTGAATATTTTCATAAATAAAGAAGTTATGGAGGAGACATGAAAATGATAAAAAATTTATGTTTTTTGCGTATAAAACAAAAACGAATAGATTTTATCAAAATATTTCTTCACATTATAGTTGGCATTGACGAACTCCACATTTGGTGTCATTTAACCGACCTCGTATCTCTCACCGTTAAAAAGATACCCATGGTGAGCATGGTAAGTGGGACACACTGTAGAGATATTTCAAGAAAAAGTTAGAAATTTTGCCTTCTTTTTCCCTTTGTGTTGGATGCATTTACAGCTACTTGCTCTTCTTATTTTGTCATTGAACACTTCAAATACTCATGATGTACTTCAAAAACACATTTTTATAAGGAAAATTCAACAGGAAATATGATTTTTTTGAGAGTTTTTCATATTTAGTGAACAAGCTTACCAGATGACGGCCATTTAATCAATTGACCTATCCAAGATGCTGTCAAACCACCTAAATCATAAATCAATATGGCCGACTGTAGGCACACATACTTTCGTGTCACAATATCTTTGTTATAGCAGTCCAAGGATAATAAATATCCACTTTTATTCAAAACAACCATTATTATTATTTGATATATCTAGCAAAGATTATACTGCTGCTACGTAAATCAACAAAAAATACTTGTGTGCCTACAGGCGGCCATTAGAAATTTGTCAAAAGTCACGTGTTCTGGAATGCCTATTGAATGACATTGCACACGCCATTATTTTAAATTATATTCTTCCTTCTTTTCACTAAATATGGATAAATCACAAGAAAATCATATTTCTAGTTGACTCATATAATAGAAAAAAATGTGTCATACATTGTGATATATATAAATTGTCCAATGATGGAAAAATAAGGGCCAATTGTTTTAAATGCGATCTAGAAGACAGGCAGAAAAGAAGGTGAAATTTGTAACTTTATAGTGAAATATCTTGAAATAATGGTTTGTTCACATTTTCATTATCAAATTCGCGTTTTTCAGACAAAAATACATAAGTAGGGAAAAAAAATTCAGAAAAAACCCATCACATGATAAGTGCAAAATTACCAAATAATATTTCATGAACCATTCAATGTACCATCAGCCTTTTTATTGAAAAAACATAAATTCCATGAAAATATCTGGAACAGTATTGAAGTTATAAGAAAATGATTTTTTTCTTAAAATTTTCACACCCTATAGCTTGAAAGTTGATTGGTTTAGAGCATATTATGTTTTTATGAACTTTTTTCCCTAAAATGAGCTAAACAACCATATTATTTATTCTCAGCTCACAATTAAATTTCACCCTGCATATTAATTCACTTGAAAATTTTCCATATTAGAAGAATCTTCTTCACACACAGGTATTTTCTGAGAACAAATTTTAAATAATGATCTATCTATAGAATTAGGAATGAGTTCTTATTGGTAATTCATGTTTCAGTATTATAACAAATAATATCAAATACTTTGATGTATTGAAAATGAATATTCTCAGATGTATTATGAAAAAAAAAAAAGGAATAGATAATTATAATAATAAAAGGGATACTTACACTTAGTGAATTTTTCTTCTTTATCAACAGTCTGTATAAGCAGGGATCCATGATAGAAGAGCTCAGAAATATGATGGAGCACCAAAAGGCACACCAGTAATCGGTTGAAACTAAAAAACAACAGTTTTAAATTGCCAATTTAGTCCCCAGAAAGCATAAAAAATTCCTCAATCACCTCAAAAAATATGGTACATATACAGCAACAGTGGCTGCAATACTTTGCACAGCCTTGGAAGTCCACTCCTCTTTTTTTATCCTCTGGAAATACAGTTCAGGTATTTCATGCAGACTGTAAGCCAGCTGCACAATGATATACAGCTTTAGCAAAAAGGTCATAGGGGCAGGATAGTCAGACCAGATGCGAGCAATGTCAGTCAAGTATTGCTCCTTGAAAATCAAATCTATGCCCCAGCCTGAAGAGATGAGGTAGAAAAAGGCAAGCTGGCCACTAGTGGAGAAAACAGCCAGCTTGGATTTGGAGAGATGCAACTTTTTGGAAACTTTCTAAAATATTAAATCACACAATATGCAGAATTGAAAAGTGAATGTAGTGGCAGTACTTACATCCAATATGTATTCCTGGATAATGGCATGAATGACAATACAGATGAGAGTGTAGAAGAATACACAGGCCCAGTCTTTGATTCCTGGTCCATAAAGGGGCAACTCACCAGCTAGTGTTACATTATGTTGCAGAGTGATGAAGATTGATGCTATTGGTGATGTTGCCTAAACCAGATGAATAATTATAGTACCTATATAAGCTCCTGAGTTTATAATGGAGAACAAATTTTTAAGTACTTACATGTACCATAAGGCCAACAACGAAAACCATGGCAATACATGACACGATATCTGCATGATTTTGGATGATGAATTCATGGCTCAATATTGGTGGGTTCTTGTTTGGAGATTTTCTTACAGGTTTTACCATTTTTTTGTTAGTTTGTATTCTTTTCTAAGAAATGTAGCCTAGCTACCGTATGTTACCGATTCAATTGCCTCCACAACAACTGCTACGATCTACGACACGACACCACTAATCTACATCAATACATTTGAAAGAATAAGAATTCAATCAAAAATACCGCAAGTGCCACGAATGCCATAAATTTGACACGAAAAGACACGTCACGACGTGGAAACTGGAAAGTTCAAAGAAGAAGAAGAAGATTCTCCCACCGCCAGCCGTTCACTCAAAAACGTAGACGTAGAGTTGAGATTGTTGGAATATATATCGACAACTAGTAGTTTCTATCGATACTACCCGTACTTATTTGCCCATCTCGAGTTAGCAAGCATCTTGTCATCTTTCGGTATTGAGTGGATCGTGACAGGACTGGCTGGTGGCTTCCGCTGTTAGCTGACGCTGTCACAATTTTTCTTTCAAGAAACTATATTTCTCGGGAAAATACATGACACTACAACAATGAGGAACTTGAACCATGCGAGAATGATAACCGATGGTAAGCGTGGTAATCGGACATCGGTCGCTTGTGAGTGATTAATTCAAATGCAGTCACTGTAATGTACACGCTTGTCGGCAGTCTGCTAAAAATATCTAGTGAGCTGGATACTACAGCTCACTAGATTTTTTCTCCATGTTTAGCATAGCAGACAATGACAAAAGACGGCTTCCTGCTGTGATCCACTTCTGAAATTTTTGTGTGTCATTTTTACACAATTGTCATAATTCGAATTTGAAATTCTCACTTTTTCAAGATGGGAAAAGGTGAGTGAAGTCATTATTGATGTAACTCGATGAAAAGCGTTTGTTCATTTCAGGTCAACCAGTCTCGACCATTCTGGCTGTCCCGAAAGACGACTGGAAAAGGTCAAAGAGGAATAAAAATTGTCCACATACAAAAAATTTCACTAACACAGGTTCTAAAATACCTGAGCGAACTACACAATTACAATCTACCGAGCGCAACGAAAGAAGACACTATTGCGGGCTCAACACCAAATCTCACTTGGATAATTTTTTTTGACATAATGACCTATCAATATAAATAAATCAATCAATAATCAGGAAATTATAATCATATCGAAATTTTCAGAATATAGGTAACGCTCCATACCATTTTTTTCACTAATCGCAAAACTAAATCAAGGTCGGAAGGATGGAAAATTTGAAATAAGTAGCCATATTGTCGTATTATTTTTTTCCCTACGTCGGCATCATGATGAAAATAGACTGGTGTAACCACTTGTCAATTGTTTTCTTCCAAAACGTGTAGACCGCGAAACACCGTAGCAAGGCCGCACCGGATTGACTGTAGATGGCGTAGGGAACATCGTGCCACATATACTTCACAGATATAATGAAAATTTCACGTCTTTTTCATTAGATCAATCACTTTTTCTCAATGCTTTCAAATTACGAATTGATATACGTAAATGTAAACAACAAAGCAAAACAACCATTGTGTAGCAAGTTCACTTCAAGGTTGTTCACTTCGGGAACAGCGCCATCTAGCGTTAGTTTTGCGCGGCCTTACTACGGTGATAGAATTCGACATAATCAAGTAGGCCAGAGGTCTACAAAAATTTCTAGGGTTTTGTAAGAGGGAGCTATTTCACCATACATATATCCACCTTTGTCGGCATCAACGTTACCTATAGAGATAGATATATGCGGCAAACACTTGAACACTTCTGAGCGGTTTGTTTTGATGATGTGACCAATGACCAATAATAAGCACAAACAAAAAACAAATGTGAACCAATGAAAACAAAGTGAACAGGGCCGTTTCGACAGATTTCAAGAAATCACCCTCTGACATTTTCTTAAGAACATTCTTAGGGGTGGTAAATAGGGTTCTCACATTTTTTAAGCGAGGTGACTGAATAAATATATCTTCATTTTGTTACTGGTGTGAATTTTTTTTATCCCGCATTGTTCCGATAGGAAAAAAATGACTTCTTTTAAATAATGCTAACAGATATTCCTAGTAAAAGTTTGGTAAATTCGTAATACAAAATTATTTGGCAGTGGAAACAAACGAATTGACATTTCGTTTTAATGAAGGTTGGCGTCATATTGAACATTATTGATTAAAAAAAGCGTTCTGGCCTAAATTTTTCATTATAATGATTTCAAATGATAGGAATATTTGTTAGCATTATTTAAGAAAACATTCTTTTTCTTCAGAACTATGCGGAGAACTATCACAGGTGTAATAAAATGAAGTTAATTGATCGATTAGTCATCTTGTTCAGACAATTTGAGAACCGTATTACCACCCCTAACAATGTTCGCTAAAGAAAAATGTCAGAGGGAATGAGGGTGGTTTTATTCCAACTCTTCTATGCAATTTCTTCTGGGTTTCTTTGATTACCGAAAGGAGGGTAAATCCTCTGAAATGCACTTTGTCAAATTTCATCAAATTTGTTTTACTCATTTCCGAACAGTGTACAAAATTGTGTTTTTTTATGTGAACTTTGAACTCGTCTCACGGACTACGGTACATTTTGTTATATAAATAAATTGGGTCCGATCAACTTATTTTGACTTGTATTACACGTGGTAGATGTGTCCCCCCCACAATTTTGGGACACCCTGTAAAGGCAAATTTTCGAGTGATTGATACATGCCTATTCTGAGAACCAATGAAATTCCTTCAATTTCCGAGAACCGACAACTTTGGGACACCCTGTACTAATTTCACAGTATTAAAATTTACTTACCACAAATGGAAATAATTCCAAACATATTTTTTTGTTGCAGTGAGATTGAAACCAAATCAAGACATATTTTATATTCTTTATTTCTTTTTTTTTCTACATGGGGTCATAGGTATGTTTCTGCTAAAAAAGATGTTATATATGTATATGTAGGTACCTACTTAGAGGAATTAAACGTTTATTGATAAATTTGCTTCCTCTATAGATTAAAATACGTGAAATTTCGCATTTTTACAACTTTTGATATTCCAGAGTTTCGCATTTATTGCATAGTTAGCATATTTTTCGTGTAAACATTCAAAAGTTGAAACATCAGTTTCTACTATAGAATGTGTTTTGTTCAAGTTCAAGCAATTTGATGTACTTTCAAAGTCAAAATCATTCCATTTCGACCCACTCAAAGAGGTAAGGCAAAAGTCCCAATCATCGACACTGTCCCAATCATCGACACTTCTGCACTTGAAATCAAAAAAATAAGAACCTGATGCTCGCTACATCTATTGTCGAAACATAATAAGATACAAGTAGGTGTTTCCTACCTCACCAAAAAAGCTTCAGTCGGTCATGCAGAAAACATTAATTCTGTGAATATTTCAATCACGTCATTCTGGCGCCACATGTGAACTGGTGCAGATCGTTGTGAAAAGTGCTAGGAAACAAGTGAGTTCATTATACCAGTTTCAGTTTGAAATGTTTCAGTTACTTAGTGGAGATGGTAGTTAATATATATATAGAGTCTGAAATTTGTATTTTTTGACAATAATTTGGCATAAAATCAGTTTACATTCATTATTTTCTACTGTCGATAACTGGTACATTCAGTTTTAGACTTTGTACCATATATCGACATAGGTGTCGATAAATGGTACAATGTAGCTTTCTCTTTCTCACTTCATATTGAAATGTAGATAAATATCAGTATTATTTGGTCTGCAGAATTCGAAGTAAATTATATTGAATTAATGCTGTACCAGTTATCGACACCCATTTTTTCGATGTATTGAAGAATGAGAGTTGCTTTATTATGTGTGTCGATGTTTGGTACCAAGTAATGTCGATAACTGGTACTTTTTCTTTTCTATAGAAATTCAAGATGAACAACGCGAAAAGATTTCAATATTCAGCTGAAGACATGGAACTAGCTGTCAGTGCTGTTAAAAATGGAATGCCTACTGCTCAGGCTAGTAAAATTTTCAGAGAATTGTAGAGAAAGTTCCGGCGGTGGCATCTTCCAAAAATTGGCAGGAATATTTCAGACGAAAAGAATTGAAGAAAAACCTGGACCTAGAGATAAAGGAAAAAACCAAAGAAAGAGGAAAGAGGAAAGAGAGAAAGGCTGAAAAGGAAGAATTGCAAAATAAAAAAGTTTAAAATTCCTCGAATAAAGGTAAAAATAAAATAGTTACAGACGGAGTCAAAAAAAAAATGATAACATAGAAAATATGCCATCCTCAGGTTTGTTAATCTGTGCTCCAGCCAATACATCAATAGTAAAGAATTGAAAAGAACATCAAAATCTATGAATGCAGGAGAAATACATTATCGGTATACATGCTTGCAAAGAGAAGGAAGAGTTCGAATACGAAGTTTCACACATTGAAAAGAATGGGCTCAATTGGAAATGGCCCCGAAGGGATGATATTCTTTGGTATGATGTAGACGAGATTCTCGAAAACATTCCGGAACCAAAGATTAATAATAAACGGGGGCTCTACCAGATACCAGAAATATGGGATTCAGTGATTATTCGAGTAGTTTTTAGCTAATTAACAACCATTTTAAATTTCTGTTCATTGGGTTATTATGTTTTTTTAATAAATATGTTAAAGCTACGCCACTGAGATTATAATTTCGTAACTTATTAATAATTATTCAAGTAAATTGCAAGTTATTTACTCAAGTAAATACTAACTTTGAAACAACTTTCTCAAGTGTCAGTATAACGTACTCACATGTGTCGATATTTGGTACCATACAAATTTTCCCATGTCGATAATTGGGTCAAATAAACTTTCTCAACTATTTTATTTTTTTTAAATAAATCACGTATTAGTATCTGAAATTCAAACATTCTACAGCAATAATCAATATCATAACAATCTACAGTCAAATTTTTGAAACTGTAACTATATTATCTAAATTTTTATTGCTATATGATTTAGCGAAAACTCCTTAAGGTGTCGATAATTGGGACGTTTACCTTATACATTGTTTTCGTGTATATAGTAAATGTAGATTATAAGATGGCATGTAGCAGTATCTGAGAAAAATTATGGCAAATAAACTAAAATTCTACAGTATTGGCAGAGACTATATTTTGATTAATATTTTCCCGACTGTACCGAGTATTTGATTTTACCGGTGCTGTCAATGGCTGAAGAAGAGGAACTGAATGCACCACGTGGTCCTTGGGCTGACCCAGAAACGTCCACACCGGTCCCTTGGTCTTCTCCGATACGACTGAAGAGAATAGGTCTAAAAAAATACACAAATTTGTCATAACCTAGGGCCCCTTGATGGAAATACGGAATGGGTACGGACAGCATATTAGCTGCAATCTTTTTTAATGATCTAGAGACTTTAGTTTTGTCTACTGGCATATTCCTGACATTCCTGCCACGTCACATCCATGGGCGCTACAGAAAATCCTTCAAAATTTCAATAATAGGTATGTACAGGGTATTTACTTGTTGAGGAAGATCATATGGCGAACAACGAGTTTTGTAATTATAATCCGATTGGAGGGTATCTGGGGTTTCATATAATTATTACTCTACCACAAATTGAAAATATGGAGGATACAAGAGTTATAATAACGTGCCTATAAGTTATTCTGTATACCTACTTCTTTGCGTGTTAACTTCACCAATAAATTATTTGAAAATGACTTTTTATTCAAGGGAGACGGAAAAATCATATTTATAACATGGGGGTGAAGTATATTCTATTCTTTATTTTCCTGCACATTTTACGTATCACTTTTTATCAGACTACTCTTTGTCCTAGACGAAGTTTTATACATAGTGTGATATTAGTCACTCCATAAATTCTTCTCCGAGTTGGATTTCCGAAAATATATTTAGCACACATGACATGAGTACAGTAGTTTAGATACCCACATCGAAGTTTCCAGCATTTCTCAATCATAAGGCTCAGCTTATTCAGCTCATAGATAAACTACTGCTCAGCTTGAAATCAGAATTCATTCAGTTAATTCAGTCAACCCTAGTATACAGTCTAAGAACAGTCTCTTTTGGTGAAATATATATTAAGCTTTCAGTACAATTTATATGTTCCCTACCTCGCAAAGATTATGCTGGAGTAGTATTAGTAGTAAACTCAAAAACTAGAGGATTGTTCATCTATATCTTGGTATAGTTGAATCAGGAATTCCATATGGAAATTACGTATGATACGCCAATGACCTCAATATAACCTATAAAACAACGAATGTCAAAGATCTAGAATACCTCAATCAACGGATCTAGTGTTTATCCCAGAATTGAATAAGGATGGAACTATATAACTGTTTCACAAACACTTTAGAGTGAGAGGTGACGAGGATCTGTCCGTACCCTGTTAAGATGACTTTAACGTCAATTTCCATCAAGGGACTCTATCATAACCCAGACAGCACTGGATATTCCTAGAATATACAGTGTGTCCCGTTTTTCATGAATACACCCTGATACTTATCTCAGTTATTAATGGTGCGATTCTCTTGGAATTTTTGTAGAGGGATTGTATGTTAGAATGAGGAAGTATTTGACAGAATGAACAGTTTCATTCATCATTGGCGTGCGATGTTGAGGGGTACAATATAAGGCCTTTATTTGGGAATAGGATATAAGGACTCATTTTAAATAACTTTTTTCATCAGATTCATAATCAACATCCCCAAAAACCCCCCTATTCATATTTTCAAGATCCCAAGTGCTAAAATAAAATATTTCAAAATCCCGCTATTCATGACAACCCCCTTAAATCTCAGTTTTGATGATAATTTTGAAATTCTACACGTAGGAAATAAAGGACTGAAACTCAATCATTTTGAATCATTAGAAATCAACAAACTCAAAAATTTTTACATTTTACTCAATGATCAATTCGACCTCAATAGAGCAGTTCAGCTACCGTTGAGAGAGAAAAAAAAATGTCTTCCGCATCTGTCCTTGTCTTCAGTGTTCCAACATAAAATAATGAAAATATTATGTTGGCATCATTGGAAATGGGAAAAAATGGAGAAGAATATCATATTAACCTCGATATAAAAGAAGGTTAGAACGGTCTTCTTCTCCATTTCTTCTCATTTCCAGTGTTGGCAACATAAGATTTTCATTATTTCATGTTGGAATACTGAAGACAAGGACAGATGGGAAGACATTTTTTTTCTCTCTCAACGGTAGCTGAACTGCTCTATAGTTCACCACTGTTGAATTTGTTTTCTTAGTAAGTAATGATATGTATTTGCTAACAACTCTTTCAAGTTAATCCGGTATACCGTATTTCAATGTAGATATTGTGCCTAATTTCCGAAAATGAGGTTTATGGTACCTGTCCACAGGTAACTAATCCTTCAGGTTGGGAAAGTAGAATATATAAAAGTTAGGCAAGCCAAGGTTAGTTTAGTTCATTGTACCAGTATATCACCTGACGAAGCTACTGTGTTAGCGAAACATGTCGTGTGTTTGAGAATTTTGTGGAAATCTTATCGTGAAGTTTTTACATTTGCCATGGATGTCCATCAAGTAACGGCCGAGTCAATTAAAATTAAAAAAAAAAACTAATATCCCACTCACCCCTTATAGCCGACATCGTGACCGCCCCCCAACCCCCCCGCGCTGCCGGGAGACCGCCCCCCGTGACCACCCCCGCCCGACGAGCTGCTGGAATGGGAGCTGGCGAAGGAGTGGGCGCCTCCCGCTCTGCTCCCACCGCCCCCACCGCTCGGGGGGCCGAAGGCAGCGGGAAAGTTTTGCGCGAATTCGGCGAAGTCCGGGAACATTATGGCCGGATTGTAATCTGGAAATGATGATATTTTATTATTATTTATATTAAATTTTATGAAATCTGTTCATATTGTAACAGGGTGATTTAATGGTTCTCGCAGATATACACACACTGGCACAATTAGGGGAACGGGTAAAATTTACACTAACTTTGACATCAATTTTCTCTCGAAGCGATCACTCGATTCAAATTTGTTTTTCACGAATTGTAGCTCCATTCTCCACGAATACATCTGAGGAATAACCACCTCCAAACGATTCATCTTTATATCATATACAGGGGTGTAAAGAAAGTACGGATTTTTCGGTATTCTTTAAGACATCCTGTGGAGTGAACCACTGATAATTGACCAAATTATAGCCCAATCTATCCCGAATATTTTCGTTTTTCATTCATCTTGATATCCCAATTATCCAAGAAAATACAGAGTTTCAAAGAAGAGCTGGATATTGGTATTAATTCTACCACCTCGAAACTCGAACTGGGGAGAACGTGTCGTTTTTCAACTGGTTTCTGTGAGGATTTTTATTTCAAGATGAGAATTTTTCACAGTTTTACATATTGGTTTACTGTTTAAAGACACATATACGAATACTCTCATGAATATGCAGGGGTGATAAAAGTTGCTCCAATGTTCTTTTGGTGAAATGCTATTTTTGTTAACCAACGTTGGCTATTTTGTTTATGTCATTAATTATTGTCAAAGTCAAGCGATTCACAATTCATGAATTTGATTGATGAAAATTCAACATGAGAGATTTGACTCCTACTGATGTGGCGAGGGCTGTAGCATTAATTGAAAATGGCCAGTGGGCCAATGTTCTTTTAACATATGAGAGCCGCATCTGCATCAATTCGATAGAGGGCAGGGAAAGACTATATCGCCGAGGTGAACAAAATGAACAATTTGATTTTACTGCTTCTTTCTCCTATGGCAGAGGTTTAGTCATGGTTAGGTTAGGTTAGTCAAGAAACGACACATTTTCAGATCCAATTTGAGTTTCGAGGTGGTAAAATTGATACCAATATCCACCTTTCCTTTGAAACTCTGTATTTTCTTGAATAATTGAGATATCAAGATGAATAGAAAACGAAAATATTTGGAATAGATTGGGCTTCAATTTGAAGTTGAGAAATCGTTCCAATTATCAGTGGTTCAGTCCACAGGATGTCTCAAAAAATACTGAAAAATCCGTACTTTCTTTACACCCCTGTATATGATAGAAAGACTCATCGTTTGAAGGTAATTATTTCTCAGATGTATTCGTGAAGAATGAAGCTACAATTCGTTTAAAAAAAATTGAATCGAGCGATCGGTTCGAAAGAAAATTGACATCAAACTTAGTGTAAATTTTGCCCGTTCCCCTAATTGTGCCAGTGTGTGTATAAGAAATCTGGGTATAATTCTCGTATAATAAACGGATGGCTACAATATCGAGTATATCGAACAAACTAAAAGAATTAATCATCATTACTCAAATTGTTTAGGATGATAACTAGATTAACAGAGTCAAATTCCAGGCAGATCACTTACCTAACACCAGGCAAACGAATATTTCATAGATTGTATATCATCAATGATCACTCTCAAAACCTTTAAAAAAAGCTTTATCTTTTACTTCGAAGGAAATTTTACAATAAGTCTGAACAGTGCAAAAAACTATACGGCGATACACATTGTTGATTTTGATATAAAAGTGAATCACGGCGACACCTTTTGCCATTCAATTAAAGGAATAACTTTGACCATATAGATTGTTGTACAGGGTGTTTGGTTGTCAGCAGGAGCGAGACAGTACTGTTTCGACCCACCAGGGCAACTGGGACAACTCTGTTCATCCTGAATCTCTTAGTTATGAGATCTAGCATTTGAACAGGTCGGTGGATAAATCCACTCAAGTATGTCAGGTAGTGCCATCTGTCAGCAGAGTGCTTTACTTGTAGTACCACTCTGTAGCGTATAGACGTGAGGGCCTGAACGTGTGACTATAGGCGACTGAGATTAAGATCGTAGCGCCAGAACGGCGAATGTCGGTACTACTCTATGGGCCATTGGCGGATTGTTTACATTGTTTGGTAATGGTGTTTATGTTCATTTCGTTTTGAGTTATCAAACGTCCAGCTTTGTTATTTGTCTATTTTCGAACTTTGTATTTTCCAGCGGTCTACTGTATTTTGATTGAGGACTATATTATCTCTGTTCAACATTAGATAACGTCCCTACCTCTAGTTGAACTTCATATATACCAACATGCATAGGCTGTAAGTTTTTATCATTATTGAACAAGAATTCTCATGAAAACCTGTGTGGAATGTTGATTCCCAATTCGAATATATAGCTGGGATATTCCCCTGATAGTGCATGATATTTTTAAAACGAAATCCAACAAACTTTTTGGGAATAAAGTGTTCTTTGGAAGGTGAATTTAGGTAAACAGTTTCTACTTGACTTTTTACAACATAATCATCGAAACCCTGATTGATAACATTCTTTACTGTTTAAAAATTCTACTGTTCATGAGTAAAGATATAATCAGTTTGAAATTTGTTTGTTCTTTTACCACCACCTCAAGAAGTAGGTATTATATTCATAATAGACATACATTTGAAAATATACCTATAGGTATGAGTAAATTTTCAGTGAAGTGTAAAGAACAATATCTCATTATGTTCAGACACTTTACACTTTTTCCAATCTTCAAGTTATGAATCCACACCTTTCTCCTACCGATCACTTCCTTGTTTCCCAAATTATTAGTTTCAAATACAAATTTAGACTGTCCTGATTTTTGAGAGGGATGAATGCTATACTCGGGATTTTTTTGATCAAGATGAACAATGAGGTACACAACAATGATGACCCATGTTTTTAAACGTTTATAGAAGTTCTCAAACAAAATTATAGACAATTAAAACACAACTACTTCTCATACAAAATACACGCAAACTAATGTAAACAAAGCAATCAATGGCCCATACGTTAGTTATATTAGACAACGGTAGAGGGAGTACTCCTTAGCATGAATCGCCTATAGATGGCAGCGCCATACAGTGTGTCGCGATCTCTGGATCCTACCTTAGAGCTTTCCCACTAGATGGCTACAACATGATTATAACTTCATGTTATACCCTGAGATAAAGTTAAAGTCATACCTCCATATCCGTACTGCTCCCCACCCCCATATGGGTACTGCCCCCCACCCCCGGATGGGTACTGCCCCCCTCCGCTGCCTCCGGAAGACGAGTGGGCGCCGGCGCTTGCCTGAGAATTGGCCCCACTTCCCCCGCCTCTTCTCGAGCGCAACAGCGGCCTCATTAGGTCCCTTTTCGTCCTTATAGGTACGGCTTCTGATTGGTGGCCCTCGTTGTCGATCAGATAGTATGATTTGGGAACGTATTCACCGGGAACTGCAATTTGATAGTTTTTTTTATTTGAAACAAAATATATGTAAGTAAGTACATTTTTTGTAGCACTCGGTATTGAATACACTGAGCCCGAATTGCAAAGTAGACCTCGCTTAAGGAATTGAATAATTCTATAATTATTGTTCAACGCCGATAGGAGATCTTTGTTTTATGAAGATACTTTTATGGAACTGTTTTATAATCACTCACACAACAAACATTAAAAAACAAAATTGTACCGTTTACGCTTAGATACGGTTGTATAGAAGTCATATCCCTATGAATAGTTCCTTTCGAGTTATTTTTTCTCAATCTATTTTATAACCTGCAGTTGAAACATTTCACAATATTATATTACATTATAAATGTAACATTGTATACAGAGAAGTGCATAAAAAACGGCCTGGACTGTAACTTTTGAATTATTCGAGATATAGGGTTTTGAAAATTGGTGGGCAGCGAGTATACCAAATTGCTCATTAACTGACAAAACAATTTTTGTTCTATCACTTCCGGTTTTACTGGAAACGACCCCAACTTTTGAATTTTAAATGGGACACCCTGTATTGTATTCCATAATCGGTTAGGGATTGTCATAACGAATTCATCGATACCGGGTTTGATAGGATTATTTCAAACGATTACGCCGATATTCGCGTTGTAAGTTTCCATATGCGCAATGCGTGTGACAGAGAAAGAAGTTTTGATATTGCGAAGTCACACCCATATTGAGCATATGGAAACTTCGAACGCGAATATCTTAGTAATCGTTTGAAATAACCCTATCAAACCCGGTATCGTTGAATTCGTCATGATAATCCCTAACCGATTATGGAATACAATACAGGGTGTCGCATTTAAAAATCAAAGGTTGGGGTCGATTCCGGTGAAACTGGAATAAGTAGTGATAGAAGAAAATTTGTTTCATCACTTAATGAGCAATTTGGTATACTTGCTAGCCACCAATTTTCAAAACCCTACTAGAATAATTCAAAAGTAACAATCCTGCCGTGTTTTGTGCACTTCTCTGTATAGTTTCATGCAAAGAAGAAGAGCATTGTAAATTGAATATCAAAGATCCAGTAATGTGGAAAAATACCCTTATGAACTAAATTAGGAATCATATGACATTTCGTTCAAACTTGAAATCGAAGTCATTGAAATTGAAAATAATTTTGTATTTTCAATCATCACTGATATAAATATTTGATTGTTTGTATTGATAGGCTACTTTTTGCTAGAGTTCCTGAATGTACTTGACACCGCTGTTTCTACTTTAGTTTTGGAGATGTGATTGAAATTTGGAATGACCAATCAACTTGATGAACGTCATGTTTTTAGATAAATAAGTTTATATATCCGGATTCGCCGGAAGTGATAATAACTTTTGATTTTCAAATGCACACGCACCCTGTATATCATTGCATTTTCGAATTCTGCATTGTTTTCTGAAGCCAATGATACCTTATAATATTGATTTCAATTTCATTTTTGATTTTCCATCTGAGTTTGCCATGACTATTCTAATCGAGTCTGATGTACTCATAACGACGTGTGTATTGTGTAATGCTAAAAAAATTGAATCCTGTCAAAAATGTCAACTTTCTTGATTTATCAGCAAATTAAGTTCGTCAAAATGGTTTGTTGTACCATGATCCTGTTCTGTTACCCCCGGTATAAGTCACTATGAGTTATCAAGACTTGACCACCCCATATAAACGATTGCGTTGAATCACCTAGTAAATATAGCCTCGATATAGCTTGATTTCAATTCAGTCAGTCAATAAAATCAGATAGTTGTTTTTGTTTTTTTTCTCATTCAAATTTGTATCCGGAATTTCCTCTAGACTTTTCAACCTTGAATCATTTCTACCTGTATTGAGAGATGACTCGCTCAGTGATTGTGTGTAAATTTGTTGATGATTTAACACCAATTACCTAGTTAAGACCTATACATCATTTCGCAATTAACAGAGAATCACTTTAGATGTATTTTTTGATCGCAATTAATTCAGGTAAATGAATTGATTGAATTAATTTGAACCAAACAAACATATCATGTATACAGGATGTGAGTAATATCTTCTCGTTTTGAATAATTCTTGCTCCGTGATGAAACTTGGTTGAAAGTATTAATTTCAATTAAATAGTCTCAAATGAGAAACTGAAATACAATAAGGGTTGTCCGGAAAACGTTGAGATAGTGAAATATAGTCCAACAAATATAGATTTTCCTACAAACGTCAAAAAATATTGTATTTAAAATGAGTAATATGCTTAGGTTAATATAAAAAATAGTGTTGAACTGGCTTAAAATGCCTTAATTATTGTTAAACGTCTAGGAGTGAATGATTTCTTGAATCTTTGCTTGATTCAGGACCATAAAGAATACAAAAATCCCATATAGTTTATATGTATATGCAGTAAGCGAAGTATATTATTTAATAATTGTATCATACGCTCGCCCTTACTACACACGTGATTGCAAATTCGAAAGCATATGTGAAGGGTTGGACAAGCAATACAGGCATATTTGCCTAGGCCAATTCCGACCCTGAACCAGATGCTGCTATAAACCAGCAATCGGAATAACATGTATTTTGTTAATTTTGTAACATGAATTTTTGTATAACTTGTAAATTTTGTAACTAGAATGGCAATAAAATTGAATTGAATTGAATGCGCGAACCTTGTCATTTTTGACGTTTTTGTAGCAAATAGTTATTTTTGTATCTAGAGCGCGAAATGCTCCTTTGGTGATCGAGATCTGATTTTTTTAACGAGGCGTCGCCGAGTTAAAAAAATAGTCGAGATGACCAAAGTATTTCGCGCTCGAGTTGCAAACAAAATTTTTTCTACAAACGTCAGAAAATATAGTTCTGAAGTGAAGATATGCTCAGCTCGATATAAAAAATAGTGTTGAACTGGCTTTAAAGGCCTCCCCCTATCCTCCCTTGGTATGTACAATGTTCCACGAACATAATATAAATTTTCTTTCGTGCGCTCCAAGAGATAAAACAAAGTTATTGTTGAACATTTAGAAATAAATGATTTCGTGGATGCTTGCTCGATTGAGAACCATTAAGTTGAAATATAAATATCTCATATATTTTACATAACAATGCGCGAAATAGGTACTTCGCGCATTGTTTTGTGCAAGGTATCATGGTAACGTAGGAAACTGAAAAAATGTGTCACTTCGCAATTTATTATCAATGCGCGAACCTTGTCATTTTTTGACGTTTGTAGAAAAAATAGGTAGAAGTTTTACTACCTACCAATCATAAATAGTACGCCTATTTAAACTCATCGAAAAAAATTTAGGATTAACTTGTCTTATGAATTCTAATGTATATATATATAATATTTGATTTCTGTATGGGGTTCAACAAAACTATCAATTATGAAGCCTTTCAAAACTCTTCAAAATAAAATTATCAATTCATTCAGTTAAACATTGTCAAAAGCATTCAAATTTGGTTTTACAAATTAATAGTAATCACCACAATCATACAACTAGACAAGCAGATAATTTTTCTGCCAAGAAAATCTAATCAGATATTGGTAAAAAAACCATCTTTCACAATGGAATTATTAAGAATCATTTTCAGTTGAACTCAAAAAAAGATTTCTTCTTGAGTCTGAGTCTTATTTCATTTCGTCATATATATTTATTTATATATATTTTTTTATATATACACCATGTTACCAGCTATAAACAAATGTTGTTTCTTGGGAATAATATAGGGTTGATTGATTGATTGATTGATTGAATGTCTACCAGAAACCCCAATGATTCCCAACAGTGGCCGTTGGCCAGAATTGGCCTGAAATAAATGGTATGTTAAGAAAATTAAAAAGTTGTAATAACTTTGTTGCAAATCACAATGTTTCAATGAAAATTTGCGAAAAACCTAGTTGAAGGATGCTTAATCTATTAAGCAGTCGAATCTTCTCGAAAAAAAATGCTAATGATCTTTCGCAATTCTCAAGATAAAAAAATCACAAAAAAATTGGAATTATAGACCTTCTGCTATCATTTTTGACGGAACAAAAGAAACTGAATCGGTTGAAAACTCAAATCTTACATAATGGTCACAAAATATTTTTATTGAACATTTCAAAGAAAATAAATAGAGCTCAAACGGGCAATATCAGAGAACGGTAAAACTGCATTTAGCATGCGATGGTTTCTTTTTCGAAATTTTTTTTTGGTACTTACGAGATGTCAAATGTCAATAGATTGCTTTGGAATGACATTACACACGCCATTATTTCAAATGATATTCTTCCTTCTTTTCACTAAATATGGATAAATCACAAGAAAATCATATTTCTAGTTGACTCAATAATAGAAAAAAATGTGTCTTACATTGTGATATATATAAATTGTCCAATGATGAAAAAAGAAGGGTAAATTGTTTTAAATTCAATCCAGAAGACAGGCGGAAAAGAAGGTGAAATTTAGAACTTTTTCGTGAAATATCTGGATGAATAGTGGTTTGTTCACATTTCCATTATCAAATTCGTGTTTTTCAGACAAAAATACGTAAGTACCAAAAAAAATTTTAGAAAAAAAAAACCATCGCATGCTAAATGCAGTTTTACCCAGAGAACTTCATGATAATATTCTGAATAACTTCATCAGCTTTTGAGTTTCCATCCCATTTAGATCCTGGATGAAACTTCTACAACACTGTTCCACTCTGTTTTATAGGATCAAAAAAAAAAAAAAGGATATACTCACATGCCGATATAACACTTCCAAAAATAACCAGAACCGATATCACCGCAAAAAACATCTCAGAATCACTATCTTCAATTGAAAGTCACACTAGAAATAATACAAAACACTCTGTCCATCCTATTTTATACGCTTCAATCTTATTTCTGTTGTATATTCAGAAAGTAGCTGTAAAATCAATCGGCGAACAGAACAAAAAATTAAAACGTTATGCAAGGTATTGTGTATTGTTTTTCTCATAACATCGAGTCAGCCTCAAAAGACGTTCAATTTTTTTATAGAATCGTTCGTTGTGTATGAAGAATCGTGATCTCACAGCTCACATAGTGATGCGATTTGCGATGATCTCGTTTCTTAGAATAAACAAATGAGTGTGGTTAAGCACACTGATTGAATTCGAAATCTCAGAATTCACAATTCAAATTGATCGCTGTCAAGCTGTTATAATGAGTTTAACATGCCCTGATGCGATAATTATACCACTTCGATTACCGGTAATTCCATTATGTTTGAGTTTGATAATAATTGATACCTATTTTCCTACTCGTAATATAATACAGGATGTTTCAGATTTTAAGGCGAGTTTAGCCAGCTCATACATAATGGATCTCATAGTAGGTAATGCGTAATTTCAAAATATGTACCCGTTTATACAAAACATAGTGCACAACTCATAATAAAGAAAATCTTTCCTAGAAACTTTTCCGCACAATTTTTCGCTTTGAAAGTTGTACTTTTCCGTACGATTTTACTTTTCCGCACGATTTATCACTTATAATCTCCCTAGGGAATGAATAATTACCGGAAATTTTTTGAATGAATTTTTTGAAAATTATCACGAGTCGAGAAAGTAGATAGATTGTTTGTGACCCCTTCGAATGGTATTGACCTATCGGTAAAAATACGATCCGCTCGTAAAATAGAAGTTGATGTGAAGAAGGTAAAAATTACAAATCACTCTGCGAGAGCTACAGCGATATCAAACTTGGTGAAAAAATGGCGTTCAAGAGCAAAAACTCATGAAGTTTACAGGTTACTGTAACGCCCATTGTATCAAACCGTTTCTTCAGATGGATGTGGGTCATCATGAAAATATAATTGGTGCCATGAGGGGCGACCATTCTCTGAAAAACAGTTTGAATTCAAATACAATGACTGATAAAATTGAACCACGGCAAGAATCACCAACAGGTGCAAAAAGTATTATTTATAATAATTGTTTTTAATATTAGTTACAGTTATAATAGTCAAAATAATACCACTTGTTAGAAAACAATGAAAAATGTTTCTGTAGGTATATAGTATCAGAAATTACGTAGGTATTCATTAGAATAATGTTTCAGGTTCTTATGATTAATTATTGGAGTTGTGGTCTTTTTATGTTATACAGGGTGATTCAAAAGTAAGCGGCATCCTTTCAGAGGCGTATTCCTTGCATGAAAATAAGGCAAAAAGTTCCTATTGATAAGGATCCGAAAATGCTTCCTAAGGGAGCTACGGCCCTTTGAATAGGACACCTCAAAGACGGTTTTTTCTCTATAACTTTAAAATCCTTCACAACAAATTTTTAAAAATTGGTGTACGGCATAAACATTCGATGGTAAATAGGACTCCGTATTCGAAATAATTTCCAAACGAAATCACAGTAACCTGAATATCCGGAGAAGAAGGGATATTTTTACACTTACCCTCTCCCGCATGTGACGCCCCTGAATGAAATTCTGAAATTTCGAATACGGAGTCCTATTTACCATCGAATGTTTATGCCGTACACCAATTTTTAAAAATTTGTTGTGAAGGATTTTAAAGTTATAGAGAAAAAACCGTCTTTGAGGTGTCCTATTCAAAGGGCCGTAGCTCCCTTAGGAAGCATTTTCGGATCCTTATCAATAGGAACTTTTTGCCTTATTTTCAAGCAAGGAATACGCCTCTGAAAGGATGCCGCTTACTTTTGAATCACCCTGTATAGAAAGTACACCTCAATAAACTGTTATAATATTTCCAACTTTCAAAGTAAGTAAATAAAGAATGTTGTCAATATTATTTGGGAGACTGGCTAATTATAATTATGATAGCTGTCATGTGCCAGAAAATTCTCACTTATCAATTTTACGTCTACATGCTCATGTGGATGAAAAATTTGTTGGTTACCATAGTAATGTTGAAATAAAGCATACAGATTGCTTTCCAATGACTGGCATAACATTTTCGGGGGTAATACCACGAGAGCTCAGATCTAGCAGGACATTTTTCGAATACTTACTTTCATTAGTGAATAATCACTTTTCAAGTATTGGTGAAAAAATAGCAAAAGAAATAATCACATACTATAATAACATTCAACGTAAAAATATTAGTCCTGATTATAACAACTCCACAATGATTTTGTTTCCCACTGATGAAATGGAAGTTATTGAAATAATTCAGTCTTTAAAGAAAACATGCTCAGATCCCGAAGGTTTAATAACTAAAGATATATTCGAACTAAAAAATATTTTGGCCAATCCATTATCAAAATTAATCAATAAATGTTTTACCAGTGGTATATTTCCACAAGAATTAAAGCATGCTTCATTAAGACCAATTTACAAAAGTGGAGATACTCAAGATCCAGAAAATTATAGACCAATCGCCTTATTGAGCGTTTTTTCCAAAATTGTTGAGAAGATTCTTAAAAAACGCATTGTAGATTTCATAAATAGAAAATATAGCTTTGACATAAATCAATTTGGTTTTCAAGAAAATAGTGGCACACAAGCGGCAATATTACAAGTAATACAAGCAATACAAAAAGGACTTGATACCGGAAATTATGTGATAGCAATTTTTGTTGATCTCAAGAAAGCTTTCGATACAGTAGACCACATAACACTTTTGGAAAATTTAGAATCAATGGGACTCAGAGGCATGATAAGGAACCTTTTAGATTCGTATCTTCAAAATAGGACAATCAGTACCAAATCTACCAACTCAGAGTCTCATAGACTACCGATGACTAAAGGTGTCCCTCAAGGATCTGTTTTAGGACCAATTTTATATTTATTATATATTCAAAATATCACGAAAATTGATACAGAATGTAATTACACTATTTATGCAGACGATACGGTACTTTTATATGAAAATAAAAATCCTATCATTTTAGAAAATATAATAAACAGAGACTTGATGAAATTTGAAAATTGGCTGCATTCAAACCTCTTATCAATAAATACTGATAAAACTGAATATATGATTTTTCAACAAAAAAATAAACAAAATATAAATTTAAATCTCAGAATTAAAAATGAATCTTTGAAACAAACTAATGAAAAAAAGTATCTTGGGATTTGGTTTGATGATAAATTGAAGTGGGACAAACATATAAATGTTTTGAAGAAAAAAATATCTCCTATTATTGGAGCCCTGAGAAGATGTCCCAAGCTGAATAAAAAAGTTGCAAATATAATTCTATATTCTCATATACTCAGTCGTATTAACTATTTGATAAATGTTTGGGGATATTGTTCAAAAAACAATTTTAATAAAATATCTGCATTATATAAAAAGACATTGAAAGTACTGTATCGTTTACCATATGATACACCAACAAATCAATTATATAAAATAACTGAATCATTCTCATTAGAAGAAATGTTCAAAATCGAAAGACTAAAAATTACATACAATATCATAAATAAAAAATTGAAATCTAATTTTATTTTAACACGAAACAATGAAATTCATAATTATCAAACTAGACAACATGGTTTATTTCATCTTGATATCGCTAATACTTCTATAGGCCAAAAAAGATTCACCCACGCTGCTCTCTTGGAATATAACAAATTACCAGATAATATAAAAAATTGCAGAAATACAATAAAATTCAAATACCATCTTAAAAAATTTATCATTTCTGAACGAAATAGATGACTTTTTTTTTCCAACTTTTGATTCATATTCAAATTGATTTTTGCTCACCAATATGAAATGATTTGTCAAAATTTAATAATTAATGTTTTCAAATATTTTATTATTCATCAGTTTATTATAATTGTATAGTTTTAGGTATTATTGTTAACTATACTTCCTTATACCAGAACTTGATTCTGACTGGAAGTAACATTTTCAATAAATAAATAAATAAATAATTAGTAATTTGACGAGAGCTATTCTGAAAAAATCTCAAGAGCATACATTGTTTTCATCACGTAGGTATTCTTTATAATCTTCCCCATTCTATTTCTTCATATGTAAAAACTTCACCAACGATAAGATTTCCACGACATTCTTAATCACACGACATATTTTGCTAACACAGTACAGGGTGCGCCTCTTAAAATGGAACCCCCCCTTAACTCGTTTTCGGAGATATGAAAAAATGTTAAATGAAAAAGTTGTTTGAAACGACCCAAACTTTTATTTCGTGAATTTTTTTCATATACAGGGTCATTTGTTTTTCCAGAAAGAATTATTTTTCATCCGAATATGCAACTCATATATATTTTTGGAATCAGAAAAAAAAGCTCTATCGACTCGTTGAAAAATATATAGGATGTTCCATTGAAAAAAATCAAAGTTGATGTCCTTTCTGGAAAATGAATGACCCCTGTATATGAAACAACTTCCCGAAATAAAAGTTTGGGTCGGTTCAAACAACTTTTTTATTCAACATTTTTTCATATCTCCGAAAACAAAAGAGTTAAGGGGGGGTTCTATTTTAAGAGGCGCACCCTGTACATTCATCAGGTGGAATACTGGAACAATACCAAATACTGGTACAATACCAGTACCACCCTGTATGACCTTTCATAATGCCAAGATTCAGTGGGTCAGTGATGGACTTTTGTGTACAAACTAAATGCTGCTGCTGCACTTTGGCGACACTGCCCATGAATCAAAAGCATGTAAACAGGTTCATTGTTTTTATAAACGTGCTACTCGGTTTGACAATGCACAATAAAAATGAAAAAAAGGATCCGATGATTAGCACTAAATAAAAAAATATGTACCGTGGAGGGTAGTAGAGGGACAGAGAATCAATCGGGTAATCATCGAACAGATTTTCGTGCTGCCTGGACCGTAATGAAAAGTCTCCTGAATACGAATTAATATTTGAGTGGGCCAGTATAAGCGAGCCGAGGATTCGTTAAGGATCTACAGGGCGATAGAATGTATCACGGTGTAAGAATAATATAATAATATTATTAATAATAATATAATACATCATCTCCAGGAGAATCACTTGAAGAAGCCGTAGCTATTTTTCGACTCATGTTGATTCTAGTTTTTGGTCGCGGAATCTATTTTACATTTTCACAATAGTATTTATGAGGGTTTCAAATTTTTGTGATATTCAATGAAGACGATATTATGGAAATTAAAGTTTTATTCAATGATATTGAACATTATAAAGCGTTTATATAATGACTAGCTGTTAGTAAGAGCACTTCTCACGATATAAATAGATAATATTCATTTTTATGATACATCACCTAATATGGAATCGTATTATCGTTATTATTACTTTACCCGCTAATTTGCTGCCGTCAAGCATCTTGTAAATGGAATATTTCACATTTTGAAAGCTTACTGGGCGACCCAAATCCAATTTAGCCCTCTTTGAATCTCCGATTTCATGTTCAAATTTGATAAATACATTTCTCATTCAGAATAAGAAGTTAGTACTTCAGTACTGGAAGTGTTATTTCCGATTTGATACTTGCTCATTAGTACAGGGTGTCCCACTTAAATGTGTCACCTCTCCTTTATCCTTGTAATTCTCAAAAAATTTTGGTTATTCAAAATTTTTTTCTGGGATAATTTTTTACGAATTTTTTAAATCTGTCTCCACTTTGTCTTTATGTCAACAAACTACAGGGTGTCTCAGAAAAAAAATCTCAAATGAGATGGAAATTTTTTCCATAATTCTATAAAGCCCGTCGCTCTGAATTAAAAAATATACAGGGTGTCCCGAAATTACATAGAAAGATTGCGACCACAGATTCTAGGAACAAAATAGTAAAAAAAATCATATAATCAGCAATGGCCTCCTGGGGAGCTATAGCCATATGAAAAAGGGTCCGAGATGATGGTTTTTTGTAAATGTTTCCGAAACCCTTTGTGTTGAGATAACTAAATTTTGTACATGTATATTTTGGTCCCCCAACTCTTTTATGCAATTTCCGGCAGGTTGACCAGGAAATATGAAAATATCATCATTTTTACCTGAAAATGATATTCGGTGTGGTCAATACTTTCTAGGAGATCATCATTTCAAGCATTTTAAGCAGGGTGATGCGTTTTTGGAGGTAGAGGCTTCTTTATCCCCTCCAAACTTTTTCGTAGTACGCCTCTGGCATCTTTCAGTGATCAAATTGTGTGGATCGTTCAATTTAGAGGCTTTTTTTGCTCCTCAATTTTTTCGAGAAACGAACCGTTTTTGAGATAAATAAGCATATACGTTCGAAAACATGTTAATTTTGCTTATGTTTCGCTTAAATTGTATTCTTTGACAAAATTCGTTGAAAATGCAACAAAATGTTCTAAAATTGCAATGTTCTTACGCACGAGTCCAATCTTGTAGAGGTTGAAGGATCTCACTTTGAACACTTACTCTAAGCTTTGTTAATATTTATCTCCAGGTCTGTGTTATAGACTTATCAATTATTGTTTATTTAGGTTGAATTATTTGCGTTAGTACAATGTTTTATTATGTTAATGTTTAAGATGGAAATCATAAAGTAAATTTATAAATTAAAAAAAAACAGATATTTGTATTGATACGGTTTTAAAAATTTTCAAAATAGTAGATTTTTTTTACGGCAACTTTAGAAAACGAAAAAAAAAAACTTGACTTTCTACCCTCCGTATCCCCGTTACTGATCCAGATTGGACTCGTGATTTCTATTTTAGTGAGTACATTTCATTGCATTTTCAACGAATTTTGTCAAAGAATAAAATATTTAAGCGAAACATAGTCAAAATTAACATGTTTTAGAACGTATATGCTTATTTATCTCAAAAACGGTTCGTTTCTCGAAAAAAAATGAGGAGCAAAAAAAGCCTTTAAATTGAACGATCCACACAATTTGATCACTGAAAGATGCCAGAGGCGTACTACGAAAAAGTTTGGAGGGGATAAAGAAGCCTCTACCTCCAAAAACGTATCACCCTGTAGATTTTGAAAATCTTTAAAATGCTTGAAATGATGATCTTCTAGAAAGTATTGACCACACCAAATTTCAAAATGATATCTTGAAAAGTGAGCGAGATATTTCAATTAATAGAAAAAAATAATTAAACTTTGACCCCCTGTAGCTCTGCTACTGACCGAGATCGGACTAATGTTTATATGAACTTTTTTGATTAAAATGATGAGATCTATCTCCCATTTCAGTTTGTGCCTTAAAACCTGAATCACCCTGTATAATGATATATCATGAATACCAACTACTATATTTATGAACCTAATCTTTTTATTTTTCCTCTCATATTTTGAGTCAAACATCACAAGTAGAAAATGAAAAAAGGGTATTTATAAGGGTAGGTATTTTAAAAAAAGCAATATTTTTGATATGCAGCAAACTTTTAAAATTGATTTATCTCGAAAATGGTGAGTGATATTGAAACTGAACAAGTGTAATTTTTAAGTGAAAATGATGATATTTTAATTATTCTTGGTCAAACTCCCGAAAATTACATAGAAAAAAAAATTGGGGGAAGAAATGCTCGTAGCCCCACCTATTTTTCACGCCCATGATCAAAATTCCGGAAAATTCTTATCGTTTCCAAATTGCGCATGAAAAGTAATATACCTACCTGTATAAAATTTCGTTATCTCAACACAGTGGGCTTTGGAAATATTTACAAAAAACCATCATCTATCGAGCTCTGGGCTCATGTTCATATGAACTTCTTTTACTATTTCTGTTCCTAGAATCCGTGGTTGAAATCTATCTATGTAATTTCGGGACACCCTGTATATCATTCATATATTATTATCGAAGAAAATATTCAGATCATTTCATTTCGAAAAAAAATCCCTTAGCCAAACTTTATTTTGTTGATATGAGGAAAAAATGAGCATAGATTCTAAAAATTCGTACAAAATGATTCCCGAAAAGATTTTGAATGGTCAAAATATGGTAATTACGAGGATAAAGGTGACACCCTATACATTCATAACTCCAAATCAATTCACCAAATTTGACACATCCATTCAAAATACGAGTTTGGAACTGGGTCATCCGGTATACAGGGGTGTTCATCGAGTATGTAACCAAACTTCAAGATATGATCTTTGAATGACTTAAAGACAAAGTCATAAACTGAAATGGACAGGGTGTGTCAAAAATCCATTTAATGAAATTGGTTTTTCATTAATTTAATTATGTCTAAATTAGCACCTAACCATGCCGAATTTCAGCAAAATTGTGTGAAGGATTTGTACGATATCAAAGAAAAACATTTTTTTGTTTCAATTTGACATCCCTTGAAGATTGGCCTCAATAACACCCTGTATATGTCAAAAGTGAAGTTTCTATAAATTATAGTTACCTGTTTCTTCACCTAATTATTTGATAAAATCCACTGTATTCCATACAATGCTTCTATTTGTGAATAAAATGAAATGAGTGAATTTAATAGGCGAATAAGCAATTATTATCATTAGATCATCATCATCATTAGAAACGTCAATCAAAATATTAATATTAATCATATTTTTCATACCTGAAATAAGTACCCATTCTTTCAATTCATTCTTAATCTAATGGTAACTAGACGAAAAATCATGGCACAAAAATCGATTTAGAAAAATATTTTTGTTCAACCAACACTGAGGGAATAAGTATTGAAAGAATGTACGAATTGAGAGTGAGTCTCAAATTACTATTATCACCATTTTAGGATTTCTTCCATAAAACAATATTATATTTTCTTCCGTGTGAAAAACAAATATTGGAAAAATTATACACTCAACCAGAACATGATTTCTTAATTTTCCTAACATAGCATCATTTTTGGAAAACGAACAAGTGTTGGCACTTTCCAATAGAATAATTCTGGAATTACAAAAAAATTCAATTCATTTAATTTATACACATGGTCCTCGCGAATTATCCCGTATGTTATGCGATGAAGTTTAATTTTTCATTGCATTTATTCAATTTCAAGAAAATTTTTAGTAAACTTTGAAGTGACAATAATTGTCAGTTGAAAATAATAATTGGCAATTTGAATTGACAATTGTCACTTTTAAGTGGCTATTATTGTAAGTTCAAAATGTAAATTGTCAATTCAAAGTGACTGTAGTCAATTCAAAGTAACAATTATCTTCTTAAAGTGGCAATTATTGTCATTTCAAAGTGGCAATTATTGTCATTTCAAAGTGACAATTGTCAGTTTAATGTGAAAACGGTCAGTTCTAAGTGACAATTACCTCTCCACAGAGTGGCTATAATTATTGTCACTTCAAAGTGACAATTGTCACGTTAAAAGTGATAATAGTGAATTTAAAATGACAATTGTCACTTCAAAGTGACAATTGTCACGTTGAAAGTGATAATTGTGAATTTAAAATGACAATTGTCACTTCTAAGTGGCTATTATTGTCAGTTCGAAATGAAAATTCTCAGTTCATAGTGACTGTAGTCAATGCAATGTGATAATTGTCTTCTTAAAGTGACAATTATTGTCATTTCAAAGTGACAATTGTCAGTTTAATGTTAAAACGGTGACAATTATCTCTCCACAAAGTAGCAATTGTCAATTCAGAATGATAATTGTCTCTTCAGAGTGGCTATAATTGTCATTTCAGTGACAATTGTCACGTTAAAAGTGATAATTGTCAATTTAAAATGACAATCGTCACTTCTAAGTGGCTATTATTGTCAGTTCGAAATGGAAATTCTCAGTTCAAAGTGACTGTAGTCAATTCAATGTGATAATTGTCTTCTTAAAGTGGCAATTATTGTCATTTCAAAGTTAAAATTGTCACTTTAAAGTGGAAACGGTCAGTTCAAAGTGACAATTGTCACTTCAAAATTCACTTACATGTTGCATAAAACATTCAGAGAGAAACCATTGAAGACCCATTTTTCTAAACTAATTTTCCCCACCGAGTTTGATAAATACTAAATTATTTGTGCGACCTAACCAACAATGCATTATAAATATTCACAGAGTGTCATATTTCTAATGGCTTTCTCTGCTTAGCTCTTTATATCCTTGTCATTAATGAGATTCCCATGAAAATTTGAAACTGGTCACATTGATTTCATTTGTAAATAAACCAAATTTGGTTGATATCACTAGACTAGTAACTGGAATGAAGAAAAAATTCCAAAGTAAGACTGACTGTTTAGAAATAAAAACTGAATATACAGGGTGTCCCAAAATTTCTAGGACACGGAGCTATCATGTGTAGCAGAGGTCAAAATAAGTTGATTGAACTCAATTTATTTATATTCCACAATACAGTGTGTCCCACTTACGGCACTTACCATGCTCACCATGGGTATCTTTTTAACGGTGAGAGATACGAGGTCGGTTAAATGACACCAAATGTGGAGTTTGTCAAGGCCAACTATAATGTGAAAAAATATTTTGATAAAATCTATTCGTTTTTGTTTTATACGCAAAAAACAGATTTTGATCATTTTCATGTCTCCTCCGTAACTTCTTTATTTATGAAAATATTCAAATAGGAATTTCACATTCTCATGGCAGTTTATCAAAGTGATTTCGAGAAAAATATGAAATTTATACCAACTCTTCTAGAATTTGAGATATCAGCACCAACTTTAGTCTTTCAAATTTAGGTCATAGCTCACTATGACTTAGTAACAAATAACTTTTTTTTTCTCTTACAGATGATATGTCGCAGTAGTAGATTTGTGTTGATAACAACGGAGTTATCGTCATTTATACAAAAACAAAAAATTATTTGGAAGCCGCCGTCTTGAATTTATAAATTTTAACAAAAAAAATATCATGATCTCCGACCTCAAAAACCCCCACTCACCAATTTTGAATGGAATCGAACCAAATCTTGTCCGCCATCTTGGAGCAGCCATTTTTTTTAATTTCAACAAAAATTCCATAATGTATTGTCACCGGATTTACGAATATCTGCCAAATTTCAAGTTGATAGGACGGCCAGAAGTGAGTCAAAATTCACTTCCAACATTTGTTGAAATTAAAAAAAAATGGCTGCTCCAAGATGGCGGACAAGATTTGGTCCGATCCCATTCAAAATTGGTAAGTGGGGGTTTTTGAGGTCGGAGATCATAATTTTTTCGTTGAAATTTATAAATTCAAGATGGCGGCTTCCAAATAATTTTTTGTTTTTGTATAAATGACGATAACTCCGTTGTTATCAACACGAAACTATTACTGCGACACATCATCTGTAAGAGAGAAAAAAGTTATTTGTAACTAAGTCATAGTGAGCTATGACCTACATTTGAAAAACTAAAGTTGGTGCTGATATCACAAATTCTAGAAGAGTTGGTATAAATTTCATATTTTTTTCGAAATCACTTTGAAAAACTGCCATGAGAATCTGAAATTCCTATTTAAATATTTTCATAAATAAAGAAGTTAGGGAGGAGACATGAAAATGATCAAAATCTGTTTTTTGCGTATAAAACAAAAACGAATAGATTTTATCAAAATATTTTTTCACATTATAGTTGGCCTTGACAAACTCCACATTTGGTGTCATTTAACCGACCTCGTATCTCTCACCGTTAAAAAGATACCCATGGTGAGCATGGTAAGTGGGACACACTGTATATCATTCAACCCTGGGAGGAGCAGTAAGTTTACATAAAAAACAGGTGCATTTAAATTTTTTACGTCGAATTGATGAAGGTGTTCGTCATATTGAATATTTATTATAAAAACGTTCTGCCTTTGTCAACTAAATTTGGTATTAGAGCGTTATTAAACTTGTACTATGGATATCTGGTTAGCATTATTAAATAAAACTTTTTTTTTCCTTCGGAAATATGGAGAGCACGAAGTTTTTACAATAGTAAGGAATCGAAGATAATTTATCTGTCTTATCGTTAAAAACCGTATTACCACTATTACCTTCTACAATTTCTTTTGGTTTCATTTGATTACTATTCTCTAATTCTCTAAAATGCACTTTTGTCAAATTTCAGTAAATTTGTTTCACTCATTTCTGAGAAATGGGGTCCAACCAACCTATTTTGACACCTCTATTACACGTGGCATCTCTGCGTCACTGCAATGTTGGGACACCCTGTATATCTTTCACTCTCAAATCTAATCGAGTCAATATTTATTCACAATCAATTTCTATCCTTGAATCCCCATAATAAAGCATTTTTTTTTCCTTATGTGTCACAGATAAGTAGTCATCTTCAAGATAAGCATTTTAAACTATCCCTCACCCTCGAGGATAATTCATGTATGTACATCTCAATTTAAACATACGATAACATTTTCATCGCCCCTTGTATCACCATCCACACATTTTCCCAACAAATCAGGTACCACCTTTTTTTTCATATAAATAATCTCTACGAATACCCCTCCTGCGGGCACCGCTATCACATGGTCTGTTGCCTGGTCTCCTCCACGGCACTCTCTTGGCTATCGGGCGTCGTATACAGGATGTTCGCCGAAATTATAATCGGATATTCGACGTCTTTGTCGAGCGTCATTATTTGGATTTCTTCGCCTTTCGTCAATGGGACCTTCATGATTTCCGATGTTTTCGTATAGACGATTTGCCGCTGTTCGTTCAACTTGACGACCGTCACCCTGAAAATAATAGAATGTTTTGTCACCGAAATTATGAACACCTGCCAAGTTTCAAGTTAATCGGAGTTATGGAATTTTTGTTGAAATTGAAAAAAATGGCTGCTCCAAGATGGCGGACAAGATTTGGTCCGATTCCATTCAAAATTGGTAAGTGGGGGTTTTTGAGGTCGGAGATGATGATTTTTTTGTTAAAATTCATAAATTCAAGATGGCGGCTTCCAAATAATTTTTTGTTTTTGTATAAATGACGATAACTCCGTTGTTATCAACACAAAACTATTACTGCGACATATCATCTGTAAGAGAAAAAAGTTATTTGTAACTAAGTCATAGTAAGCTATGAGCTACATTTGAAAAACTAAAGTTGGTGCTGATATCTCAAATTCTAGAAGAGTTGGTATAAATTTCGTATTTTTTTCGAAATCACTTTGAAAAACTGCCAAGAGAATGTGAAATTCCTATTTGAATATTTTCATAAATAAATAAGTTGCCGAGGAGACATGAAAATGATCAAAATCTGTTTATTGCGTATAAAACAAAACCGAATAGATTTTATCGAAATATTTTTTCACATTATAGTTGGCCTTGACAAACTCCACATTTGGTGTCATTTAACCGACCTCGTATCTCTCACCGTTAAAAAGATACCCATGGTGAGCATGGTAAGTGGGACACACTGTATATACACTGTTGATGGCTTTTGTTGTGCTATAGTTCCGAAAAATGAGTCAATAATACCGTCTCCGAGAAAGAACTGCAAGTCCTTTTATCTTCCATTCGACTTCGCGGTTACGTATATTACTAAACAACCACTAAATTCACAATTTTTTGAAATCAAATCACAGAATTAGACTGACAGAAGTGACATCAGATATTTGATTACTTCAAAAGAATGATAAAGATGCCTACAACGCAAGTGTCCCTACTGTTAAAAACTTATCTTCTCAATATTGATTCGTCCTTTCTTCTGTCACAGAAAAAAATAGTGTATTATACACTGGACAAATATTAGATTTTAGCTCACGGTTTTCTGTCACGGTAGACAACACAACCTGGAGCTAAAATCTACTACTTTTCTCCCTTGTATAATAAACAACTATTTTGGTATCAAATTTTCATAAAAACCCGTTTTTTAAATTGGTCAATGCAATTATGCCCTCTAGCGGCTGTCCTGGAAACTTGAAAATAATTTCCAGAGATTTATCTTGGCCACTTTTATCATAAATATTATTTTCCGAAACCTGTGCGGCAAATAGTTTCCGAGATACAGCCGGCGTCCTTTCTTAATGGTACACCCGGTACATTCTGAATCTATTCTGAATATACAGAGTGACTATTTGAAAGCGAGCCACCCTCATACATTTGTCATTTATGAAGCGATTGACACGATTTTGTTTTAAAGTTAGAGAGGAAAAGTGTATTTCGGAGCTGAGCGCCGTCTATTTTCTCTTGAAACCAAGGCCTACTAGATCACAATCAGAGGCTGAAAAATCCAGAATCCATATTAGTGACATTTTTTCAAAAAATAAATCCACGTACACCACTGGAATCGGCGTCCTTTGAAATAAGTCTGTATCTAGGATTACCATCGATATAATCTATTTTTCAGGAA
Organism: Phaedon cochleariae; assembly: GCA_918026855.4. NCBI lineage: Eukaryota > Metazoa > Arthropoda > Insecta > Coleoptera > Chrysomelidae > Phaedon > Phaedon cochleariae. The sequence continues at coordinate 985,134 of OU896708.1, read as the reverse complement.
CATACGTCCTTCTGGACAGTGCAGTGAGTTTTTAATAAAATGAAAAGGGGTCAATTTTTCATGAAATAAGATTTTTTTCACAGGAAAACTGACTTCATGATTTCAAATCCCCATATGTAAATTTTTATATTATTTCTATGAAGGGGTTCGAAAAAACAGGCACATCTGAACAGCATTTTGAAGAACTGTCAGATGACCGACCATGGAGGAACAACATTGAAACACAACTTCACTTTTCTTATTTGTTTACAAGTGATTGAAATAGTATTTCACAATTATTTTGGCAAACGAATCGTATTTTTCGGCTATTCATTAATTCGCTCATGCCATCACATTGTGCTGTTGTACAATGCACAAAAACTGCAGCAGAAGACGAAGGAATCCTGTTGGTACATTATGATATTAAAGTAAGTACCCACTATAGTAGTAGTAGACAAGAGTCTCGAGATCATACCCGTGTGTTCACCGAACACGCCCGATCGTTCCCTAAGCGGAGGGGAGGAAACGTAAACGGGCAGCAGTAACTACGTTATGAATATTGGCGCGTGCCTGAATTATTTTGGAGTCAAATTTGTCAATTTAATGTACTTCGAAACGGAACACTAGTAGTTGTGCCTTCTTGTTTTACATATATTATAGGTAGACATCAAATCAATAAACATAGTGCTCTCGCCATCGGTATTTGCTGAACTTCGCTATGGGAAAAATGTTGGGATGAAGAATGATCTATACAGGGTGTATCTAAATAACACCGAAATAATTCAAGGGATGATTCCTTGTGATATATGTAATATGATGAATAAAGGTCATATAAACATGTGTCCTAAACTTGCTTCGTTTTCGAGGTACAGGGTTACGTCCTGATTTCGAATCCGAAGTGATTTTTAACCTATATCTTGCCTCCTAATATCATTTTCCGGAAATGTTGGTGGGTCCATGACCAGAGCAGTGTTTTTCACTGAAGATTACCTCACTTTGGTCATTGGTATATATATCTATCGCTCCTTAAAATTGAACAGTTACGTTAGATATACGGGTTGATATTCCATTATAGAAGTGACATGCACACTGTTTATATTTTTAAATACATCCAGTGGGATTGAATTTTATTTTATGTTGAATATTAGAGTGTGTTTTTTTATGTGATATATTTGTTTTGTTCATTTCAAATATATATTTTTTTAGTAGGCATACTAGTACTTCTTTTATATAATTCTGAAATCTGATCCACCCTGTATTTGTTTCAATTAAATGGCATCAGTAGATAGTAAATAGAATGTTACGACAAATCAATATAGGTATTGTATAAAGTTTCGATACAAAAAAAATCTTGATTTTTCACATTCTACGTATAGGTACCTTGAGCTTGATCAACGAAATCATAGCTCAATTAGAAGAATCGAAAAATGTAATAAAATATAAGGTGTTCCATTTTGAATAACAAAGCTGCTACTACTATATACTACTAAGTACTACATAACTACTAATAATAATTTCTAGTGAAGCAGATGAACATTATCGAAAATAATTTGAATAAAAACGAGCGTCCTCGCTAACAAAACATAAGCATACATAATATGTACATATAGTTTCATGATTTTCGATGAGTGATTCGCTATTTACATGTAGGACTCGTCGTGACATAGCCTCGGACATAGCGAATTATTGCGAATCAAATCATCGCTTTCATTATATGATAGGTCGCAGTAGATCACTTGATGCCTAACAAATGTTTCTTATTTATTCGGAAAAAAAAAATGTTGAAATGTGATCAAGAAAACTGTTGGTGGCCCACCCCGTACTACAAAAACAAAGACAGCATGAGAGAAGCTGCCTGCCCACTCATTGTATCATGACTGCCTGCTTACGTCTCGGTCTCCCCACCGCTTACGGTAACCGGTAACGATCGAGCGTGTTCGGTGAACACACGGGTATGATCTCGAGACTCTTGTTAGTAGTAGTAGTATTATTGTGGGGAGGCTGTAGCCAGGCAAGTAGGCCCCCATGGGCCCTTTTTGCCAACCCCTGCTCTCCACATATCTACACATCCCTCTTTTAGTTGTCCTTTTCGAACCTTCCCGTCCTTCTGATGAAGGTCAGGATGTCCGTCCACTCTAATTCGACCAAATCTTCCTGTTGTAGTTTATCTGCTCCAAAGATTTCGAATCTCATCCTTCCATACGCCACACACTCTCCGAGGAAGTGAAGTGATGTCTCCTCATCTTCTCTGCATTCACGGCAAGTGGGACTATCTTCCACACCTATGAGTGATAGGTGTCTGCGTAACCTGTTGTGCCCTGTCAGTACCCCTATAAGAAGGCGCAGGACTTGGCGATCCCTGCCCAGTAACCAAACCGTCTTTGGCTTGCTTGGACCGGCCACCAGGTCTCTCGATTGCCTGCAGCCGCCTATACGCCTCCAATATCCTTCTAGTGCCTGGTCCGCCCATTTGTTAAGGGCAGACGAAGTTTGGCTTCTTGTTATGCCCAGTGCAGGCCCCGGTCCCCAGAACGGTGTCGCGGATCCTATTCTAGCCAGCTCGTCGGCCCATCGTTCCCGGGCACCCCCCTGCGACCCAGAACCCATACTAGTTCGACTTCCTTCAGTTCACCTAGTTTCTCAAGAGCATCGCCACATTCCTGCACCAAAGCTGAGCTTGTGTGTCAATCAGTTCAGAATGAAAGAATATCATTCTTATTAGCTTCCCAACCTCATATTATATTATATCAAGGTTAGAATGCCCTTCTTCTCATTTTTCGCGTTACCACACCATCCACATCCATTCCTCTTACCTGATGGCAACATGCCTGGACGCCTGCATGCTCAACAGCTGCTCGAACTCCGACCGGTGGTTCCGTTTGATCGACAGCGTGACGCCGTCGGTGATCATGAGCAGATCGACGCCGAAATGGAAGCCCGTCCATCGCCACACGTGACGCTCGTTCAACGTCAACAGGCGGCCGCATCGCAGGCTGGTCGCGAGGAATGTGTCGTCGGAGATTTCGTTCGGTCTGGAACAAATTTCGATCGTTCTGACCGGAGCCTATTCTGTCTGGAAATTATTTGTTCAATAAATTGTTCTATCCGTCATTCGGTTGCCCCCTTACGCAGTGCCCCTTACGCCGGGGGCTAACTTTTACGATGCCGCCGCCAAATATTTAATTTTCAATTATCAGTTTCAAAATTCAAATACTACTTCTTTAACAGCATATAAAAATAACATGAAATCGTTTTTTACAACGAATCAAATTATATTTACTTCACACGTTAAGCATAACAACAAACAACAAATATTTTTTTCTGCAACCGACACAAAAGTCGTCCATTTTGATACCAAAATTAGCTCTTAAATTGACGTTTCTATTACTGACACAAAAATAGGTATGTTGCTAGGCAACATATTTAGTTCCTAGGAGTTAAAGTTGAACTTTAGCTCCTAGGAACTAAAAAGGATGTACTGGACGTCATCGAGAATGAACAACATTGTGACGGTTGGTTATTTGGGTTGAGACGCATACCTGATTTGTTTCCGATTTCAGCAGATTTGGCACATCATAGCCATGCTGGAGATATAAATACACCTTATTATAAAAGTTTGGTATTGAAATTAATTATTAACATCTCAGTTAAGTATTTTTGTTTTGATCAGGGAAGCCTTCAAGATTCAGATACTTGCTTGATCTGTATTTCATTCGTTATTCTCGGGATGGATAACTTGTTTTTGAATAATCACGGCAAGCAATCGGTTTTTTGTCTCAAACAACGATGTTGTTTAGCTTCATTTGATTATCAAGTCAAACACAGTGTAGTATGGAGAGGAATAAATAATCACTATTATCATTGTTGATATGTTCACTAACCTAACATTTTCCACGTCCTGTTCCTATAGCTGGCACTGGCGCGGTATTTGCCATTAGAGCACCTGGTCCATACACAAATATGTCACTCTGTGGTTGTATTTATATTGAAACTACAATTCGAACATCCTAGAAAACCTAACCTGCTGTTAATGCAGGTAGAATATTCTCACTACATGGATTATTTGTCAATATTTGTTGCATTGCATACATATGGCACGGCATTGGTGGTTACTTCACATGTTCATTTGAGTTAATTGTTTCGGTTGCAGAAAAAATAGCATGTTTCATTCGGATCAAAAGTGACTTTGTTCGACTCGCAAATTTTGCTTTCGCTCGGCTTCGCTAAACGCTCCGCCTCGCAAATGCAAAATTCGCTTGTCAAACAAAGTGTCACTTTTGATCCTAATAAAACAATCTACTATTTTTCAGATGAATACTAAAATACTTTTCTTGATTTTTTTGATGCAAAGTCGTCAGTGGCATCATCAAAATTCAGATTTAATAACATGTCACTGTTAATATTTGAAAATGATAAGATATTCAATATATCCTCTACCATGGAATTCCTAAGTAAGTTTTTCACTCTTTTTAAAGTTGAGGATGACCTTTCACTACTGGCATTACTAATCATCAGGGATAGTAAAAAAATTCTAAGTAATTGTCCATAATCAATGAATTAGGAATTTGTTGTGATTATCCCTAAAACAACACCTAGTCGTGTTCATATTTCGATCATTTATTTTTGAGATTCTAACTCTTCTTTTTCGCGTATTGAATGTAAAAAAATATAAAACTTACCATTCCCGTCTTGAGATCGTGAGGTTCTCGGAGACGGTTATTCTGTCAGTTCTGATTCTGTCTCATTTGAATTTAGAAAAAATGAATGTATTTTAGAGCATTTCTTGACAATTTCGTCTAACTGCTTTTGTTTATTGATCTTCTGTCGTTTCCAGAATACACCACCTTCTTTTTTACGCATTTTTTTTTTAAATTTCAGTTTCAATATTTATTATTAGTACCATTACCAACGACAACCTATTAAATACTGAACTCTGATTTTGTTTTTTGTTATTGAGTTAGACGAATCACGAAATACCCCTACTCTACTGGGTCGAAGGCGGTTTTTCTTCACATCATCTTATAAAAGTATGTACCGCCGCCGCTTTTGTATTGTAGCGTCCAAGAAACAACTGACGCTAGATTAGTGCATCTTATGATTTTCACAAAAACAGTATCTCAACCAGTCAATGACTGTATTGCTGCTTGTTTTTCCTCTTTTCTCTTTTTCTCTACCGCCTCTTGAAATTCACCGCCGGGGGCTGATAGTCCCATAGCCCCCCCCTAAATCCGGCACTGCCCTTACGAGCAGCCCTCAGAAGTCTTCGAGAGTCTTGTGCGAGCAAGGAATGACGGGGGCCTTACCTTTTAACGTGTCATTCCAAACATTTTCTTGAGCCATGAGTAAAATTTCTGCAGTCGATGGGAATCGAACCCACGACCGGCAAGCGAATGCGGATTAGAATATTGACACTCTGTCCGCACGGTTACCGGTTAGCCCCCGGTATAATATAATAAATAAATAAAATAAAATCTACCGATGGATATAAAATCGGTATTTATATATTGAAGGTGCAAAGGTAGAGTTCAGCCGGTAGTTAGGACATTTTGGTGGCGACCAGCCGGACGCTCTCAGGGCGTTTTTCAACCGCTGCCGGCAGACCACCATCTTTTTTAATTGTAAAAACTTCATAAACAATAAGATAGGATAAGAAAATTCTCAAACACACAACATGTTTCGCTAACACAGTAGCTTCGTCAGGTGATACACTGGTACAATGAACTAAACCAACGTTGGCTTGCTCATGCTTGCTTAACTTTTATATATTCTACTTTCCCGACTTGAACGATTAGTTACTTGTGAACAGGTTCGATAAACCTTCATTTTCGGAAATTAGGCACAATATCTACATTAAAATACGGTGTACCGGATTAACTTGAAAGGGTTGATAGCAAATGAATATTATTACCTACTAAGAAAACAAATTCAACAGTGGTGAACTATTGAGGTCTAATTGATCGTTGAGTAAAATGTCAAAATTTTTGAGTTTGTTGATTTCCAATCCACTCCGTGGCCGAGTTTGTCTATGCGCTGAAATTCGCTAGATAGCCGTTCACGATGCAGAGGTACTGTCGGTTCGAATCCGGCTGTCGCCTGAGCATTTTTCATTAAAATGTGTGATTCATGGTTGTAATCCTGGCAGAACCTCGATGCCCTAGAAGTGGTTCGGATTCCACTATAAGCCCCGCTCATCCTAACCCCGCACAAGTTTCGACTTCTGGGGAGTTGGTAACTTTGAAGTAGCGATATACAAATTTTACAAAAATTTACAAAAAAATGATTCAAAATGATTTGAGTTTCCTTCATTTTCTACAAATAGAATTTCGAAATTCGAAACATGTCCTTTTGTTCATGACCGTTGGTTATTATTAAATTGTTTTTGTGGTGGAGTTGTGACTGTTAAGTTCTTTCACCCCTCCTGATCACCTTTTTTTGTGTTCTGGTTCCCACGAAAAGGGATATCCTGTAATGTTCAGAGAACATCGGGAGAACCAAGGGAAATAAGGTAGGAATTGGTGTTCTTCTTGAATTTCTGGATGTTATATGCCTCCGGAAACACCTCCCTTGGCAATGTGTTCCAGAGTCTCGCTGTTCATTGGATGAACGAGTCTTTGGCAAGAGATGTTCTGCAGGTCTCTAAAGTGACCACGAAGGGGTGCGAAGCCTCATCTCGATGGGTTAATCTCGCGGGGACTGCCAAGGGAATAACAATTGTTGATATCTCAGAAGAGCATCGTCCATGAAAATATCTATAAAATAGAGCCTGATCGCCAACTTTTCTACGGTGTTCCAGAAAAGTGAGTGAGTTTGTGAGCGAGGCATCACCCACGAGACGAATTGCCCTTTTTTAACAGAATCCAACAGTTTCAGGGTATGTTTGGGTGCTGCACTCCAAATATGGGAGCAGTATTCCAGGACAGGTCGGATCTGTGCCTTATATATCCTAAGCATCTGACTGGAAGTGAAATTAGCTTCTGGCCCGAAACAGAAAACCAAGTTTTTGGGATGCACTTTTAGCAATTGAACTCACGTGATTTTCCCAAGAAAGGTTATTGCTGATAGTAATACCAAGCATCAAAATGGATGTCTTCAAAGGTATGGTTACTCCTGACAAGCTTATGTTGGGCACAGTGAGATCAGCTTTTCTAGAGAAAAGGCATGCTTGTGTTTTGTTTGCATTGAAATCTACCAAGTTATTGGATCCCCATTTGAGATTTGTTGCCAAGTCCATATTTAGTTGTCAACATTTCTTCCTCGTTCGTTTCTGATTTGGCTGGCTGGTATTGGAGCCCTGAAAGAGAAGGCGGTATGGATGGTACTATCATCCGCGAAGATGAGTACTGGACATAAAGTCGCCTCCAACAAATCGTTGATATGGAGTAGAAATAGTGTTGGTGCTAGAATTGATCCTTGCGGAACACCAGCATTTATGATAAGAGAGTCAGATGAAACTCCGTCGGCCACTAAATGGAGAGACCTGTTTGAGAGAAAACTAGCTAGCAGAGAACATAGCTGGGGAGGCAAGCCATAAGATGGAAGCTTGGCGAGGAGTCCGTGGTGCCAGACTCGATCGAATGCCTTGGAGATATCAAGTGCCACGGCTAAGGTATCACCATATTTTTCAATAGATTACTGCCATATATGTGAGACGTAAGCGAGCAGGTCACCAGTTGATCAATGATGACGGAAGCCATATTGCCTATCATTGATAATACCTGAATGTTCCAGGTATTTCATGAGCTCGATGTTGATAGCTTTCTCCATGATCTTTGAAATCAGTAGCAGTGCGATCGGTCTGCAATTGCTAGGTAGGGTCTTTTTGCCTTTTTTAGGAACTGGTTGTACTCTTGCAATTTTCCAGTTGGACGGGAATATCCCCAATTTGAAAGAGTAGTTGAACAACTTGCAGAGAACAGGTGTTAGTTCGGGAGCACATTTCTTGAGAACAATCGGTGGGATTCCGTCGGAGCCACAATCTTTGTTGGTGTTGAGACCCAATAAAATCTGCCTTATAGTACGTTGGCGAAAGGTGATCTCGGGCATATGACGCTAGCAATGTCAATAAAACGAAACTAAACAATCATCCTCACACAATGACATACCCCTTATCGTCATTTTGGTTGACTCTGAGAATATTCTTCCACTCTTGCAATATCACAGGGTCCAGCCATATTTGAGGAATGATGTTGTCTCTCAACACCAACAAGACGTCCAGGTGATGGGAAATGAGATTCTGCAACCTGAGCCCTTTGAATACTGGTATGAATCGTCTCCCTTCGGCAGTCAACAGATATGCCAATTTATCTGAAAAAAAAGGAAAAGTTTACTGAAAAGTAATGGAGAAGGTGAGAAATGCAGATAATAGTTTTTACAGCTGAGGTTTTTTTGAAATTTGGGGCTAAATCATTTAAAAAAATCGGAAATGCTACACTCGACCCAAAACATACTTCAGACATGCCAGATGTACTTGAATCTAGCGTCAATGGGTTACCTAGTTTCGCCTACATATGTTGCCGAAGGTTGAAAGGTGGTTACACTGTACCTGGACCCAATTCCAACAAATTTCAACTCACCTTTCCTGGTGCTAAAGTACTCGTTGCTATTAGACTGCCCGGTACCAGTAGTGACAGATTTTTTGCAACGATTATGAAATGTATGCAACTTTCATGTAATGATTTTCAACTATTTTCAACATGTCCTAGAAAACTATCAGTTTGTGTCACCAATCAAATTTTAATACGTATTGAAAATGGATGTTTTTGAACGATTAGAAAATGCATGAAAATTGGTTGTTGTTGAAATTTGAAAAAAATTATACCACGGAAGAAATTTGCATACTCTGACCTCGTGTAGGAAGACCTGAAACCATTAACTGAACATGTATTGAAGAGGGGGTTTCTTCTGAACAATTATTCAACGTATGCATTTCCGCAGACTTATTTTCTGTGTTACTTGGATCATGATAAGATGTTTTGCATACAATTTTAACGTGCACATGTGCTGTAGTGATATTTTAAGAATGCACTGTTTTTTGTTATCACAATAATGTTACTTCAGGTAGTCTTGAGTGATGCTCTGTATCCTTTGTGGAGAACCTGACAGTCTTGAAGGTTTGATTTGAATAGATACGGCTCGAAGGACCAATATGTTCGATGCTTGATAGATATAGTGGACTTTATTTGTATGGTTATATGATATATGATGATGAAAATACGGTTGATAATAGAATTGCAATTATTGATTTTCTGATGAATCTTACCATTTCAACAACACGGAGTCATGTTAACAACAAATGAAAATCCAAGTACCAAACTATTATATATAGGGTCATACAAGTACTAAACAGACAGGAAGACAAATGTTGGGTCAATGAACAGACAATTTTATACTTCTCGTCTACTAACTAGGTTTTTTCATTTAGAAAAACAAAGGTTAGGCGGTGCTTAAACCCAATTCCAGCAAAATTGAACTCACCTTTCCTGGTGCTGAAGTACTCGTTGACCGTGGCAATGGACGGTTCCCCGTTATCGGGAAACACCAGCACGTAGATCCAGTACTTTAGCATAACATATACCGAGTACTCGGTCTGGATGACGAACAGATCGGGATGCGACACCAGCCTGGCCATGAGAGACACGGGGATGGTTTTTAGTTCGGCCAGGGGGTGGGAGAAATAGTAGGGCATCAGGTTGACCAGGAACCATTTGAAGCAGCTGTCTTCCAGTTTTTTGTCGCCGTACTGGCAGGCGGCGTTGTAATAGTCCAGGGAGGTCTGGAATCAGGGGCAGGATCAAGGATTTTTGCCACCTTTTTCCATTTCCGTTACCCTTGTAGACCGTTGGACCATAACACTAGGGCTGTCGATTATCCTACGAAGGTCCTTTCAAGGGACATGAAGATTGAGTTGGATTATCGGGAAAAAAGTGGTTAGTTGGATTGGTACCCGGTCGCCCATCTCTCTAATCAATCAACTTCCTGTTGAAAGTAATGTTGAAAATTGTATTATAGAAGGAGCTTTAAAATTCATTGGAATAGTCGCATCTCGCCAAATTAACCGGGCGCTAGCCGATTTGCATACGTCTAGGTCGGTCCCGAAGGGCGGCATACGGACCGCAAGTTACCATTAACCAACATTTCTCTCAGATTATTTACGATGGTATGCCCTTTGGTTAATTCCTTCATTTCGACCCATGAATCAATGCCATAACATTTGCATACAGTTTGGGTGGGCGAATTTAGACTTATTCGAAGGTCACTTTACATCATTGACCTGTATGTACAAGATTATCTACGAAGCTCCCAAATTTTGATCAAGGTTAGTTAAGCATAAACTATGCATGGAATAATGATTTGCATACGATTTGCGAGTTGCGGGGATTACATTTAGCCCAGTAAAATTAGCAAAAATGGCGGCAAAATTCGTTCAACACCCTGTAAGAGCTCAAGATATCGACAATCAAATTCTTTCTAACTTTAGAACTTACACAAAACTCGTCCCGATTTACCCGTTTCGAGTTATTCGAGGTCGAAGTTTCGAAAATCATTTATATCACGCGGTATATGGCTGTCTCTCTGACAATCACTGACCACCTGCTGTCCTGTCGTCCTTATATATCAGATGATTTGGCTGGCATTTGTCGGTACCCTTCTTTTGTTCTCGAAGCTTCTCATAGAAAAGTATCTCTCTCTCTCTAATAGTTCCATCGATTGTTTTGAGATGTTTCTGTCGCTGCGACACATATTGGGTGTTCGAAAATATGCTGATTCATGTTAGAATTATTGGGATACTCGGGAACAATCTGATACGCGTGATACAGGAAGATCGTTATACGCCTTCTTGATGATGTTCGAGCCCCTCTCAGGGGAATATTACAATATCGTTCATGAAAATAACAAAAAACATGGGATCCAAGATTGATCCTTTAGGAACTCCCATTGTAACTCCAAGAGGATCAGATTCATAGAATCCAACAAGACTATCTGCCGGTTCTGCAAATGAGATGCGCCCCCTGACATCCCCCCTATAGAGTCATCCTCTATCATCCCCGGCCCCCGGCACTAGTAGTAGGTGCCAGATTCGAGCTTAGTGACCCCGAAACCTCCCAGAGCCCTTGGCACTCGATCATCCTGGAATTTCCAGTTTCAACTTTTTAATATTAGAAAAACTGAAAAAAATAGACTCCCTATAGCAAAATCGACGTATGCTCACAATACATTCGTATGCAAACGCTATGTTCTTATTCACTATAACTGAATCTATCACCTGATTGAATGGCATACAAAATTATATAATCTTGATATATATAATCGATGATGTAAAGTAACCTTCGAATGTCTAAATTCGCCCACCCAAACTGTATGCAAATGTTATGGCATTGATTCATGGGTCGAAATGAAGGAATTAACCAAAGGGCATACCATCGTAAATAATCTAAGAGAAATGTCGGTTAATGGTAACTTGCGGTCCGTATGCCGCCCTTCGGGACCGACCTAGACGTATGCAAATCGGCTAGCGCCCGGTTAATTTGGCGAGATGCGACTATTCCAATGAATTTTAAAGCTTCTTCTATAATACAATTTTCAACATTACTTTCAACAGGAAGTTGATTGATTAGGGAGATGGGCGACCGGGTACCAATCCAACTAACCACTTTTTTCCCGATAATTCAACTCAATCTTCATGTCCCTTGAAGGGCATACCTTCGTAGATGATCGACACCCCTAGTGTTATGGGCCAACGGTCTATTGAGGTGTTGTCGAATTTGAGACATCGTTTTCAACAGGATGTAGAACTCTTTTTTTTTATAATTCAGTGAGCGATAGATTTTCCAGAGGTATTCAATGGCATAGTAGTTTATACACGCTTCAGTAGCAGGAGTTGCATGCGATCACGATTTTGTTTTGAGAAAATAAAAAAATCTATTCGTGTCAAGTGGCACTTCATCTCCAGAATTAGCGGGCGTAAAGTAGCATTTTAGCGCCCTAGAGCTATGTATTTCGGGAGTAACTTGCTTTTATGAACCTAGGCGTGTTTCCCTTGGTATCGCTCCGACTCTTACTCACACGCTGCAGTCCATGTAAGCCTACTTTACGCCCTTGGTAGGATAGGTACAGGGTGATTCACCATAAATGTCCCCCCTCCTCTAGCTTACTTATTTTTGAACCGATTTCAAAATTTGAAATATCATCTTGAATGATTTTCGATACAGTTTTTTTTTTTCGCTTCATCAGAAATGCTCGGAACAAACGATCTACAGGGTACTATTTTATTTTTTAAATGGAACAGCCTATTTTCATTGAATTTTTAGATTCTCCCTGAAGAGCTGATTTGATCAATTCATCACACTTGGGGTCTAGCGGGAATGATTACAGAGATATAGGGTGTTCAAAATCGAGATTTTTCAACTTTAGGTTTTTTGTGTCGAAACTATTCATTATTGGTCAAAACGACTTCGATGTCCCTATCTCAACTTTTGATTTACTATCTACTGACATTTAATTAGAACATATATTATACAGTGTGGTTCAAGATTCAGAATTCTGATCACCCTGTATCTGTTTCAATTATTAAATGTCAGTAGATAGTAAATCAAAAGTTAAGATAAGGACATGAAAGCAGTTTTGACCGATAATGAATAGTTTTGTCACAGAAAAATTCCTTAAGTCGAAAAATCTCGATTTTGAACACCATATCTCTGTAATCATTCCCGCTAGATCCCAAGTGTGATGTATTGATGAAATCAGCTCTTCAGGGAGAATCTAAAAATGCGGTGAAATACAGGGTGTACCATTTGAAAAAATCAAGTAGTACTCTGTAGATCGTTTGTCCCAGCACCCTGTATTTTCTGATGCAACGGGAAAAAATTTCTGAAAAAATCATTTCAGATGATTTTTCAAATTTTTAAATCGGTTCAAAAATAAGTGAGCTAGAGGGGGGGACATTTATGGTTAATCACCCTGTACATAAATAACTTATTGAATCGTGTTTTTTTATTTATAAAAGATTTTTTGATTCAACTTATTTTTTTCCCCAAATAAATATGGAAATAATGATCTTCACATTTTGTATAAATTTACCGTTGGTTCTAAAAAAAGGTAGATGAAAAATGCATTCAACTTTTTTTTTCTGTTCTGGTTCCCACGAAAAGGGATATCCTGTAATGTTCAGAGCACATCGTGAGGACCAAGTGAAATAAGGTAGGAATTGGTATTCTTCTCAAATTTCTGGAGGTTATATGCCTCGAGGAACACCTCCCTTGGCAATGTGTTGCCGAGCCTCGCTGTTCGTTGGATGAACGACTCTTTGGAAAGAGATGGTCTGCAGGTCTCCAAAGTGACCACGAAATATTTTTACTCTCCCAAATTGAAATTAGATATTGCAATTTGAATAAATGAGGCAAAAGTAAATACATTTCAAGTATTTTATGGGAATGATATTTCGGATTTTGGATAAAATGCCTATGATCGAATTTATTTTATTTCTCTCCAAGGAATTCCAAGGAAATCCAAGGAATTCCAAGGAAATCCAAGGAATTCCAAGGAAATCCAAGGAAATTCAAGGAAATCCAAGGAATTTCAAGGAAATCCAAGGAATTTCAAGGAATTTCAAGGAAATCCAAGGAATTCCAAGGAAATCCAAGGAATTCCAAAGAAATCCAAGGAATTCCAAGAAAATCCAAGGAATCCCAAGGAAATCTAAGGAATTCCAAGGAAATCCAGGAAAATCCAAGGAATTCCAAGGAACTCCAAGGAATTCCAGTAGTTTTTACACCCGAATTATAAACCCAAAGAAATCAAAATAATTCCAAGGAAATCCAAGGAATTCCAAGGAAATCCAAGGAATTCCAGTTGTTTGTACACCAGGAATATACCGCAATTCACCCTAGGAATTCCAGAGAATTTCAAGGAAATCCAAGGAATTCCAAGGAAATCCAAGGAAATCCAAGGAATCTCAAGGAAATCCAAGGAAATCTAAGGAAATCCAGGAAATTCCAAGGAAATCCAGGAAATTCCAAGGAATCCCAGTTGTTTGTACACCAGAATTCCACCGCGGTTTACCCCTCGGAGATATACATACATGAAGATTTGTCATAAATTCAGAGTCAACTTATTGCACATAAAATCTGATACTTTTTGCAACCAATATATTGCATGTTATGGAATATATGGAGCATATTTATAGCTTATGAATAATCAAATGTTCAATTGCTAATAGGTGCCTCCATTATTTCACAATTTTTATATAGACAACTTTATGATGGAATCGTTTAATTTGATGAGCTCTACATTCCATTGAAAACTATCTTGCCTTTGACCACCCCATATTTTTTATGTTCAGGAATTCGGGGCGTCCCAAAATAAAACAATATTTCACCAGCGCTATTTAGGTCAGGAAGTGAGTAGTAAATTTCATAATATTATGAATATGGTGTCCTAAACAATGTTTCATTCAGGAGATACAGGGTATTCAATGTGATGTTCTGAATGTATTAGTACAAAAGATAATTATATTGTATGAGATGCAATAAATATCAAGGTGAATATTATTTATGAAGAAAAAACAGTGGAATACATTTCTCAGATGCATATTTCTTAAATGAGGACCATCCTATCAAAATGAGAAAAGATGGTCTTTTTGTGTAAAAATATCAAATTTAAATATATTTACAAGAAAATGTAAGTTACTTTATTCACATCTTTTATACATTCTCTATATCTATAAGAGTAAGCATGTTAGGACACATATAATCAATCATAATTTTTTTTTTCAATTAATCAATCAACATAAACATTAAAAACTTATTGAATCTGAAATTTATAACAAAATCCCATTAAAATTAGAATATCTGAACCAAGATTTGAACATTATAACTTTAAACTTTGGTTTTTATAGAAAATGCTAAAGATCCATGCTCTTCAACCAACTATTTTTCTGTTTTCTTATTTCATTTTTGTTTCTATCATACACTATCAAAAGCACTTGAATATATGAAATAACATATTTTTTCCACACATAGGAGCACTCGTTGGAGCATATATGTGATAAAAATTCAATAATTTTAATTACATATTCTGCAATCAATATTATCTCATAAAATATGTATATTTAACTTGATTGAATAAATAAATAAATGAATAAATTAGAACATGAAACCTAATTTCTGACCTATATATTAAACTGCAGATGATCATTAACATATATGTAATGCTGTAATTGAAAAAAAAAAACACTATAGGGAGAGTTGAATACCTTTGGGTTGATAGTTTCCATCATCACTTCAGTGCATTTGTCAATCAATCCATCCAGTTGGAACATAGTAGCTGTAGCCAATATAGGAACTATCTCCAGAGGATTCATCATTATTTCACAATTATATAAAGAACCAAGAACTACTCTCATGGCTGAAAAAAATCAAATGTACACCCAGTGAATTTCAGGATAATTTATATTCTTACAGTCAACAGTTATTAGAGGATCCACAATATCAATTGTGATATATTTTTGAGTAGTTTCTAGCCAAGATCCACCAAACATACTAGCAAAATATGGGCTTTGACACAGGTAGACCCTGTGTAAGTTGAATTCTTGCCCCAAGGCACATACAGTCACATCAGAATTTTTTCCTTCAAGGAACAGTGCTTGGTAAATGTATTTTGCTGTGCTAACTAATTTTTTCCTGAAAACATAATATTGATGATAAGTACACTACATATTTTATAGGATGTAAAAGATATGGTAGGAGTGAGATTATGAAACATACCTTTTTGGTGTGTGCAGTGCTATATCAATAATTTTATTAACTTGTTCATCTTCAGATTCACAATATTTTCTTTTCCTTCCTGTTACATATCCAGTAACATTGCTAACAATATTTTGCGTTGATATTTTTCCGCCCATAGTGTGGGTGTAATGTTTTTTTGCCTTATTTGGGGGAATATATAGGTCAAAACTGCAGAGGGTGATGTCAACAGTTTACCCTTGACATCGGAGATCAAGAAATGTATTGCCAAATATTAGTTACATGATACTATTTTGTCAAAGGTTCTTGTTGTCTAATACTCTCACTATTTCACTACACACGTTAAATTTCTTCACTCCAACCGTCGATTACTACTTTCACACCAATTTTGTTTACACAATCTGAAATATGAATAAATTAGATGTATTTGCTCCTTCCTCCTCAAATGTTAAATAGTTTACTTTCTTGATCACCAATACAGAGTCTGGAGTCGCTGATATAAACTACAATATTGATGTAAAGTTATTAAACACGTTATAAAATAATTTGAAAGCAAAAACCTATCAATTTGACATTACTTTTGCGGCGCCACTGCAAAATTGAAAAACAGTGAAATGAAAACAAGGCAATCAGTGCGGCGTTGTCGTTGTCACTAGGTTATCAAAGAATCTTGACACAAAAACGAATGAGTCTATTTCTTAGGTTCATTTACACGAAAGGTGAGAAAACGTTTCTGAAAATCAAACTCAAAGATCACGGACTAAATAATTCACTCGCGCTGATTTGACAAAGTGAAAATTGGAAAAATGATTCAATTCCAACTGACAGTTGGTTGTCATTAACGATAGAAAATAAGAGTTCTTGAAAGCTGTCAAAGCGGCATGTTTACTTTCTTTTCAATGGTTGACATATGGTTTTTCATCAAAACAAACCGCTCAGAAGTGTTGAAGTTGCTGCTGGTAGGTGGGGCGAGTTGTTATTTTCTATCGCGAAAGTATTTGTGCTATTCCGTTTGGTAATTTTGTTATGAAGGTAATCTTCAACTCGAATTCTAGAGATATAAAAGGACTGTAACTTTGTTGTGATGATCTATATATAATAATAAATCGTTTGTTACGTTTATATGATAATGCATGATGATAATGATGATATCGTTACCATCGAGACTATATACGTTATATACTCTATATACTACTGCTGTGATCTGAAAATTTTTGAAAGCATCTTCATATCCATCGTAAAACTTCAACCATCACTCACTTTTATTTCCTTTTGTACTTGTGAACGTAAACTAATGTTTCCAAACTTTTACTTTTACAATACGTGACGAAAGTCTCGTGAAATTGACAACACTGTCTGGAGTTTCTGGCGATGACAAAACAAACAAAACCATAACCTAACATAAAATATTTGGAAGATCTGTCATCGCCCAAAATAAATATCACCTCAAGAAGAAAGAAAGTACAGGTACGAGACCCTCAAGCACCATTTCCAGTCGACGTCAAACGCATTAAATAATCACCAACACGTAATGGTCTCCAAACATGTATTATGTCACCAGCAGCTCAAGGTGGTTATGTAAACAAACTTTCAGGTTATGTATGAGAAGTGCCCAAAATCAACAAATTCTAAAGAAATATGGAGCAGTTTCGGCCGAGAATTATACTGGAACTGACCCTGTCCACCAACGTAGATATTTTTCCTTCCAAAACACAGTCGATACCATAGCCAAGACTCAAACAGGAATTTTCAAAGCTCTATCTGAAAGCACCCCTGTAGAGTGTGCCCAGAAATTTTTACTAACTTTCCATGATACATCAGGACTGCCATGGTGGGCCACTATAGTATGTACCACAATATTACTAAGAACATGCATAACAGTACCACTAGCTGTGTACCAGTATTACATCCTAGCCAAATTGGAGAATTTAAAACTTGAGATGCCAGCACTTGTGAAAGAACTACAGAAAGAAACAGCTGTGGCGATAAAAATGTACAACTGGGATGAAAAACAGACCAAGAGAGTGTATAACAGATCTGTTAGTGAGCACAATATGGGTTGAATCCTACCATATTAATTCCAGTTTTGTAGGTAAGGAAGCTTTGGAACAACTTGATAATTCGTGACAACTGCCATCCATTCAAAGCAAGTTTGCTTCTGTGGTTCCAAATACCAATGTGGATAAGTCTGTCAGTGGGCCTGAGAAATTTGGTCTACATGTTGCCTGACAGAGGTATAGAAGCTAAACTGACTTTTGCTGAGCTATCAATGGGTGGATTTGGGTTCATTCCTAACCTTACTGTGGTTGATGCTTCTTGGATACTCCCCATCACCTTGGGCATTATGAATTTAACAATAATTGAAGTAAGAAGCAGGCCTATATACTGTCATAGACCTAAAAGGTGTTGAGAATGATAATGAATTCATTTACAGATGCAGGCATTATCAAAAGTAAATGCTCCTACAAGATTGCAAAAAATGTTGACCAATTTCTTCAGGGGTGTCAGCATTGTAATGATTCCTATAGCAGCCTCTGTACCTTCAGTGAGTCAATTCATTTGATCTATTGAAATTGATGCTAATATGTATTTATTTTTAGTGTCTTGTTTTATACTGGACCACTTCTAGTACATTTGGGCTGATTCAAAATATAGCATTAATGTCACCAAAGATGAGAAGAGTTTGTAAGATACCAAAAACTGCTAGTGAATTAGAACATCCTTATCAACATCTAGCTCTAAGGTTGAAAAACAAATTTAGTTTCTTACCAGGAATATCAAAACCTCTCTAATAAAAATTATAGGTATGGAGGTTTGAGTTTTATTGAAGAAGTGGAACACCTAGTTCAGTTTACTAGACGCATTTCACTCATATTTCACTAAACACCTTACTGAAAACATAACTGAATTCATTGGAAATAAAACGAACACAAGTTAAGAATCTATGAAACTCCTCAAAATTTGAACTATTTCAGTAGTTCAAAATGTTGGTAGTTATTTATTGATTCTTCTTATTTAAACACAGACTGACTGTATGATACTCAGCCAGCTAAAATTTCTTCTTCTTATTGGTGTGGTCCAAGTATTTTGTGAGGGTGGGGGAGGCATTTGAATCGGAATATAAATCAGAGAAGAAGACGATGTTTTGGGCTGATGATCTGTCACTTTTGTCTTTTTCCAATCTGTCAAGTTTCAAGTTTTTCGTCTACGTGTAGAAATGTGGAAAATATCAGTGTTTCGGTGATTTTAAAGAGGAAAAACATAAAAAATTCATGAGAATCTGATAGTTTCCATATTCCTCAAGAAGAATAACATAAACATGCGAACGTTGTGTAAAATACTGCTTTTATCCTTTGTTATTGGGACGTTTTCAGATGAACACAATCACATAGTAAGTACCTAAAAGATACCTATACTATACTAATGAATCCTACTGAACTATTTTATCCTTTATTCTATTTTGCTGAAGGCAAGCTCAATTTTAGGGAGAATTATAAATTGGTAAAGATATGTTTCAACAGTTTAGGTACTTCCTGTAAACAGCTAATAAGCATTAGTACATAGACAAGACCTAGCCACTATTTGGGAAACATTTCAGTAAATAGATGTTTTCAAGTCAAATCATGCATTATTTTTCTACAGTATGATGATAATGAAGAGGTAGTCCTGTGGATGAATACTGTAGGTCCCTACCACAACAGGCAGGAGACCTATGCATATTATTCACTACCTTTCTGTGTGGGTTCCAAGGAAACCATTAGCCACTACCATGAAACACTCAGCGAAGCTTTGCAAGGGGTTGAATTGGAATTCAGTGGAATTGAAATTGAATTCAAAAGTAAGTTGAGCATGAATTTTCAGTTAATAATGTTTGGAATGGAAATAAATCAGGAACAGTTATTATGGCAGCAATTTTAGTTCATGAAAAGATTTTACAGAGTATATCAGGTCCAGATATTTTTGAGGGTATTATGCTCCATATTATGTACTATTTTATTGGTTCAAACATTCAATCTACTGGGTGTCCCAAGTTATTGTATACAGGCAATATCTGGCTTATTTGACAAGATAATTGAAAATTCAAAAACTGCATTGAATGACATCTGAGTATCTTCCTAATGTCATATAAACAATTATTACATTGGACAGTTCTCTGGCAGCTATCAACTACTTTTTATTTCTAAATGGCACCCCCTGTATATTATTGAAAATTGACTGTCAACCTATAAGGAATACCATAATAGCATATAATTGGAATTTTTCTATTTTTATAACAAAAATAGCAACATTTAATGAAGTATGAATTTCAACTGAAATATCTTTTTTGCCAATCAAAAAATAAACTAAAAATCACAGTAAGTGTCCAAAATTATCTTGACATGAGAAGCATTGGCTTTTTGAAACAAAAAACATGAGCAGAGACAATTTTTAATTTTCAATTAACTTGAAACAAGTCACAAAATGGGGATATTTTTGATGTTACCAATGATAAATACCAAGTATTCCAAATTGAATGACATGTAATTTCCAATGACAAGATACAAGGAGTGCCATTTTAAAATAAAAAGTGGGGGATAGCTGGCAGATAACTGCCCAATGTGATATTTTTTTTTATGTCATTAGGAAGGTAATTCAATGCCATTCAATGGAGTTTTTGCATTGTTTAATTATCTTGTCAAATAGGCAAGATATTGCCTGTATATGATGACTCGGGACACCCAGTATAGGTTATTGGAAGATTTCATTTTTTTTACATCAAGTACTACAAAGTGGAAGAGATTTTTTTATCACATACTGTTTTTATACTTGAATAAATATTTTTTTCAAAATTGTTGATTTGCACAATATTGTTTTATCAATGGATTAATATAAGTAGGCTTTGAGATATTAATTGTTTAAATTTGAATTGGAATTGATGTGTAAAATATATTTTTGTAAAACATACAGTGAAAGGCTGATACAAAAAACATTCAAAGTTTTTGTGGAAGTGTAACTTTTTTATTTTCTTTTCAAAACAAGCTTCTGAATATCTTTGAAATATATTCAGAGTGATTTAGACACAGTAATTCTGAACTACCTGATATTAATGAATCTGCAAGCAAATGTTTACATTGGTATATTTCAGACAAATGTTATCTCAGTATCATTTTTGCAGAATTGCTTCTGCCTATAAATAGTTCAAGGTTATTGTTTATTCAGATGCTCCAGTCTTTAGTATACAGTATACCCCAAGTTTAATACTTCTTGCTTGTGGATCATTATTTATTTGAAGCCTGACATGAAATATTAATATTTTTTCACTCCAAATGACTTCCCCATTTTCTAGACTTGAATCTGAATCAGCAAAACTATGTGATAGATTCCTATATTCCACTACATATAATTTTTTTCATTATATTTTCTAGTATATTTTTGCTCCTTCTGAATATCTCATGTATTTGACTCCCAAAAAAATTGAGTCTGCAAAAAAACCCAACTGTTCTTGAAGTATTCAAGATAGCAATAATAATAATAATACTAATAATATCATAATTATGCCCTTCTGCTAATGCAAGATAGATGATTACCTATTTTATATGTTTTTATTGTTTTTTATCGTTTCTATTGTATTTGATATTATAGAAATTGAATTGGACAGAATTTTGATAACTGCCAAAGTTGATAGTCAAATATGGCATCCACTTGCAAGACAAGCTGTCCATATTTTTACTTCTGATTTTCTCATGTATTTGGACCCCTGAAAATAAATTTGCAAACCAAAACTGTCTAGTCTAGGTAAAGGAACAGTATTCTCGAGAATTATATATCTCCAATTTTCAATTGTTTTCTCATCTAATTGTATTTTATATTGAATCAATTGAATTGATCAAAATGATCCTGTTTTCATTATATTTCATTGAATTTACTATTTTATTGTAATTAATTGTATAGCATAGCTAAAGGAGTATATTATTATTATACAGGTTCTAGACTTTTCTATATGAAGAAAAAGCATTCTCATTCTCAGAAAGACTAATTCTCCATTTTTTTGTTGTTTATATTATATGAATTGTATTGGTCACAATGATTCACTTTTGCCAATGTTGATTTAGTTATTCTGTTGTAAATGTTCAAAGTAGCCTACTTTCATTATTTCTCTTAATTATTTAGCACACTAGAAGGAAAAGAGATACCTTCTCAAGAATAATAATTCTCCTACATTTGCATCGTTTTTGTATTTTATTGTATTTTATATTATGTAAATTAAATTAATCATCATGAATAACTTTTGCCAATGCCAGTCAAACCTATAAGAATGTTCAAAGATGATACTGTCCTAGTCTATAGTGGCACATATACTGAAGGACTAGTAGATCACATCAACAGAGACTTGTGCACATATTATAGCAAATAAGCTTAAACTGAATAACCAAAGAACAAACTTCATGATCTTTAGGCAAAAAAATCCAAAATTGAGGAACTCAGATTAGAAATTGGTGGACATGCAGTCGGAGAGGTCAGCAGCACAAAATATTTAGGATTAATTTTAGACAACACCCTCAGTTTGAACGAACATGTAGATCACATACATAAAAAAATTGTACCAATGGTTGGAGCCCTCTACAAATGCAGAGACTTTCTTAATAATAATGTCAAGAGGATGATCTATAATTCTTATTTTCTCTCAATTTTTAGATACTTGATAGTAATTTGGGGCACAACCAATCCAACTCAATTAAATAGGTGCCAAATACTCCAAAATAAAGCGGTTAAGAGCTTATTCTCCTTACAGAATCGGAGCAATACAAATACA
The DNA here is from genome assembly GCA_918026855.4 of Phaedon cochleariae. NCBI lineage: Eukaryota > Metazoa > Arthropoda > Insecta > Coleoptera > Chrysomelidae > Phaedon > Phaedon cochleariae. The sequence continues at coordinate 962,622 of OU896708.1, read as the reverse complement.
AAAACTTGCTGTTGTATTCAAATTAGAACAGTGTAAATTTGTACGCTTCACCATAATAGAAAAACTTACATTACAGTTACGTACAGTAATGTCATTCATGAATCCTAATGTTGTATTAGGAACAGAAATAATCTGCACCTTCAGAATGTAAGAACAAATATAGCATCAAGAAATCCTGTGAACAAAGGAATGCAAACATATAATTCTCTTCCAAATTCAATTAGAAGTATAAGTATTGAGAAAAAATTCACTGTAAACCTGAACTTATTTATAGATTAAAAAATTACAATAAAGCAATAAATAAAAAATTGGACACAATCGGAACTCTGACACCATATACAGTTTGTCTAACTCCTAATGGAAACACCCCTGTATCTTACGTAATCGTTGGGTAAAGATCCTGAAATTTTGCTGGCGCGAGAGATATACCAAGAATGCACTCTATGACCAAGTGGGGTCATCTTCAGTGATTTACACTGCTCGCCAACAGCTATGGAATCACCCCAATTTCCGGAAAATAATATCAAGAGACAAGATGTTGTTGAAAATCACTTCGGATTCGAAAACAGGATGTCCAATTCACTAACCTTCCATATTTTGACGCATTATTATCAGTAACGATTTTCTTCATACTATTAATGAATCCATTAATTCACACACTCCTGATGATCTATTCGATTGTACTAGTTTTTATTGGTATTTCATTATCCCTGATGAGAACTGACTTTATGATTATCAATTTCAGAACAATCATTAAGTGAATTTTCCGATTTCATAAATTTTTCCTCCTGGAATGTCGGTGATGCTACTTGGTCATTGGTATCTAGCCATTGGTATCTTTATTGGTCCTGAAAATTTTAAATTCCTACATCAATAATAACGTAAGATACTAGGGTGCTTCCATGAAAAGTGAGACAGATTTTATTATTTCAGAACTGAACATTTTTTAGAAGGATTATGAGTAGGTAGTTGGTGAATTAGACATTCTGTTGCCTCCTAATATCATTTTCCGGAAATTGGGGTGGTTCCCCATGGCTGTTGGCGAGCAGTGTATATCACTGGAGATGACCCCACTTGGCCATAGAGTATATCTTCCGCCCCAGAAAATTTCAGAATCCCAACCCAACCAATATGTAAGATACAGGAGTGTTTTCATTAGAAGTGAGACACACTGTATGTTGCTTAGCAGTTACTTTTGTTCAGAACTGTTAATACACTCAGTTCCAAAAAAAGTTACGCACTTGATATTTGACCTTAGAAAAAACGAAAAACAGTAGGCCGATTTTCATTTTTTTCATTTGTTGGTAGGTAATGTATTTGTATTAAAAAAAATAGAGGTGAAATTTTTTTCAAAGCCTCCTTGATGGTGGTGGAATAACTCGAACCATGATTTATTCTTAATTTTTGACTCACCCTGTGTGTTCATTGAGTAATGGCATAGAAAGTGCTTACACCCTATACGAAAGAGGCTTCTTTTGCGAGCATTTTGTTTTTTTATTCATTGATTTATCTCTAAATTTTTCCGAATTACAGCTTTTTTTGCTGAATCCTTGCAGATTACCAACTTTCTGAATATATCGAGAAACAATTTTCTAATGAAATAAACTGATACCAATAATTTTAAAAAACATTTTTATTAAACACAAAATTATAAATTGGGATGACTGCTTAATACCGTGTATTGCCTCCTCTAGCAACTCTAAGAACTTCTAATCTACGAGGCATACTGGAAATTAAGTTGCTTATCGTTTCCATTGGTATACGATCCCATTCTTCCACTAATGCATTTACCATTTCTGCGAGACTTTCCGGAGACCTCTCACGAGAACGTACTTTTCTAATTCATTCATCCCACAAATGTTCTATAGGATTCATATCGGGGCTTCTCGCAGGCCATTGTAATGTGGTAATATCAGTAGCTTCTAAGAAGTTTCGCACTATTGCGGCGGTGTGTGGTCGGGCATTATCCTGCAACAATATAAAATTATGGCCCACTAACTCTGCATAAGGTAAGACATACTGCTCTAAAATGTCAATGTAAATTTGGGCATTCATCGACTGCCTCACTGGAAAAACATGAAGGGGTGTCTTTCCATTCATTGAAATCCCTCCCCACACCATAACGGACCCAAAATCAAAACTTTCGCATTCTGTTATTAAATTTTGATTAAACCGTTCACCAGTTCTGGTTCAAGTTTCGTTTAGCTGAAATCAGTTATGGAAAATTTGTTGCCATGGCAACCGTTGTCCTGGTAACAGAATAACAGAAAACAAAATCCCGTGGTGAGGAAATGCATGGTTGCCAAGTTGTATCGGGTTTAGTAGAGCTGAAATCAGTTATGGAAAAACTGTTGCCATGGCAACGATCGTCATGGTAAGGAGTAAACTAAAACCCGATTCCCGTGGTGAGGAAATGCGTGGTTGCCAAGTTGTATCGGGTTTAGTATAGCTGAAATCAGGGCAATGTTCGACCCTCAAATTTTGTTTCACAAAAGTTCTTGCTAGTAGTCAAACAATAACTTGATTAGAATGAATACCCTTCTTATCAATTTCTTGAAGACTGTTCGTCGTTGATTAATTCATAAATTACTACTTCTCTGACAATCATATATGGAAATAACGTCAGGAAGAAATCGGCTTTGTTATTGAAAAAAGCTAGACAAAATAGCGAGCGACAAAATAGTGCGGAACAAATAGCGCATAAGGAAGGATACTACTTTTTCTAAACAATCTAACCTAACTCGGCCTAAATGAACCTTCTTTGAAAAAATATATTTTTCAACGTCGATCAGATTTGGTAGCAAGGCATCGTTCGTGTGTGTTTGAAGACTGCATTGAAAAGGACACTACTTTTTCCAAACAATCTAACCTAACTCGACTTAAATCAACCTTCCTCTTGAAAAACATATATTTTCAAACATCGTTCAGATTTGGTAGCAAGGCTTCGTTCGTGTATGTTTGAAGACTGTTGCTGAATCAAAATGTGCGCGTGAAGAAAGGTATGGGTGAATCGAAATGATGGCAAATGGAAATGTGGGTGAATATTACAAAATGTCTCTGTTTCTTTTTGATTTTGTCGAATAGCTCGGCACGCGACGGATGGTCACATTGAAGAGTGTTTTTGGAATTAACGAATGAAGCAATAATTCTCCGATACAACTTGGCAACCACGCATTTCCTCACCACGGAAATCGGGTTTTTGTTTACTCGTTACCATGACGATCGTTGACATGGCAATAGTTTTTCCATAACTGATTTCAGCCAAACTAAATCCTATACAACTTGGCAACCACGCATTTCCCCACCACGGGAATCGAGTTTTTGTTTACTCGCTACTATGACGATCGTTGCCATAGCAACAGTTTTTTTATAACTGATTTCAGCTAAACGAAACTTGAGCCCCAGTTCTTCTCCACACTCTCTTTCTTCCATCCACCATGTTAAGGCAAAACCTTGACTCATCCGTAAACAAGACATTCGACCATTCAGGAATATGCCACTGTCCATAATTTTCAACAAAATTTCTTCTAGCAGCACGATGTTCGGGCAATAGCCTAGCTTTTAAATTAACTTCTTTTAGACTTCTACATACCGCCTGCTTACTTACTGCTACATCACGAATTTGGCGAAGATCTTGCTGAACATTTACCGCAGTATTTGAAATCCGCAATCTCAAGAAGCGATCATCTCTTGGAGAAGTTTTTCGGGGGCGACCAGAACTGACTCTCCGAGCGGTGCTTCCTGTTTGTTCGTACTTGCGGATTGCTCTACGAGCAGTTGCTTCATGAACTCCCACTGCACGAGCGGCGTAATGTTTACTACGCCCATCGTTTACTAACGCAACTAATCTTGCTACTTGTTCAGGATTTATTTGAGGCATTTTATGTAATTTTAGTCAATAAAACAAGACACTCAATCAATGACACAAATATGGAGGCATACAACAAATTAGTTGCTATGGCAACGGCATTTGTTTTTTTAAAGACAATGTGATCCTACCAGAGTTCAACCCAATCAATTTTGAGTACTCTGATCCTTCAATAAATTTAATTTGTGGGATAAGCGTAAGGTATCAGCAAAAAAGCTGTAATTCGGAAAATTTTAGAGATAAATCAATGAATAAAAAAACAAAATGCTCGCAAAAGAAGTCTCTTTCGTATAGGGTGTAAGCACTTTGTATACCATTACTCAATTAACACACAGGGTGAGTCAAAAATTAAGAATAAATCATGGTTCGAGTTATTCCACCACCATCAAGGAGGCTTTGAAAAAATGTTCACCTCTTTATTTTTTTTTTAAAGACAAATGCATTACCTACCAACAAATAAAAAAAATAAAAATCGGCCTATTATTTTTTTTAAGAAGATAGGTCAAATATCAAGTGCGTCACTTTCTTTGGAACTGAGTGTAGTATATGTATCATATTTAGGAAAACACTGTAATTATGTAAATACTTTTCTGAATAAAGCTTTGCTTGAAAAAAAGTGGTTTCCTCTTTTGATTGAATTTTATTGTATTTCATCGAATTTACTATTTTATTGTAATACATTGTATTCTCTTGAATTTGACCATGTGATTCCAGATAACATGGCCAAAGGAGAATATTGTGCAGTCCCTCTGGATGAAGAAAAATACAAGGCGTTCGTGTACGCCGTCAAAAATCACTACTGGTACCAAATGTACATCGATGACCTGCCCATATGGGGCGTTGTGGGCGAAGTCAAGGACAACAACTACTACATTTGGACGCACAAAAAATTCGAAATCGGTTACAACGGCAAGCAGATCATCGATGTCAATCTGACGTCAGAAGATAAGGTACATTTTGCATTGGAAATCCATTGATTGCCAAATTTTTTCCACTTATGGACCACATTGAATAAATAATAAATTGATTACCAAAAATTCAGAATGTTCATTGATATTTTCCAGGTTCAGTTGCAGCCAACAGGCAAGTTGAGCTTCACCTATGAGGTGAAGTGGAAGAGAACAGATACCAAATATGAGGATAGGTTTGACAAGTATTTGGATCACAATTTTTTCCAACACAGGGTAAGGAAATTTAATGTGAGATTGATCTAGCATCAACTGGATTTTTTTTATTTCCTGTTATCTTATGAAGATTTCATTAGAAAAGATGTGAACCTTGGAAATTTTGTAGATCCATTGGTTCAGCATCTTTAACAGCTTCATGATGGTGATTTTCTTGGTGGGTTTGGTGTCTATGATATTGATGAGAACTCTACGAAAAGATTACGCTCGGTATAGCAAAGATGAAGACATCGATGATATGGTGAGTGATTTTTTCCCACTCAGCTGTCATAGTAAGTGAATTACTGTTCTACTTTCAATTTTGTCGGCGTCTTTCGGCCATCTGCAATCGCGTGCGGAAAAGTTACTTTACGCACGTGTTAGGTACACAATTTTTTCTACTAGCGTGCGGAAAAAACCCAAGTGTTAACATGAAGAAACATTTATTATTAAATACATAGTTTGCAAATTAATTATTATTAATATTAATCGTGCAATTTGTTGCATTCTGCAAATTAATTGCAGAAGCTAAAGTTTTTTCTGATGAAGTAATATTACGGTTTTCCATTGCTTTGTCAGCAACCGTGGCCATCGGAACTTGGCTGGAAGAGGTCATTTCGGAAGGCTTCACTGGTAACAGCTGCTGACTAGTGGACAAGCCGCGATTTTACTAAATATACTGCACGCTAGCACAAACCACGCCCACCGTAATACTTCATGTCTCCAAACATCACCGATATACTCGGAGTCAGCACATCGCACTAAATATACTGTACTTCAACGCGAGAATTCACTTTTTATGATTTTGACACGAATTCGACTGAAGCTCTCTCGCTGTCAATCTCTTGTATGCAGTAAATTTATATACCCAAACGGTCTACTGGTTAGCGCTGTCGACTTTCAGTCTGAAGGTCCATGGTTCGAATCGCTGTGAACTTGAACTTTGTTTGCAACTTTTTTTTTTCACCAATGTTTTTTGACTTCATTCTGGTTTTCCTTCTTCAGAAAATATTTGAAGTCAAATAGGTTAGTGCGTTTAGGATAAACAATCTCAATTTATGCAATTTTGTTGAAGAACTGGATTTTTGAAATATATTATTGATCAATGTGTTTTTACACTCCATTCTGGTTTTCCTTCCTCAAAAATATTGCAATCAGGAATAGGTTAGTTCGTTAATGATAAATAGTCTCTGAGTTTTGCCTAAGTAAAGTACTTTGAAGATGAGATATCACGGTGGGCGTGGTTTGTGCCAGCGTACAGTATATTTAGTAAAATCGCGGACGGGCCAGCTACAGCGTCACTGAAGTTCAATATTTTATTCGATAGGCCCTTTTTGGAAACTTGGTGAGCTTTCTACATAACCTTCTGCGTCGGTGGAAGATTTCCAACCTCCGAGGCGTTTAGTATTTGATATTCCTCTTCCGAAATTTGCAAGCATTGTGGCGGCGGAACGTCGGAAACTGTGGCCCGTATACCGGGTGTCATAACTTCTAGACCATTAGGTGTATCAAAATGGGCCACTTCCGGTTTCACCGGATATGGCTCCGGTTCTAAATTTTCAAATGGAACACCCTGTATATTGTGGCATTTTTGGATTTCTGAGACAATTGTAGATCAGAATGTGACATTTTCGAAAGTTTTTATGCCTACTCGATTTTTTCGGAGTCACTTTTGAAATTACATCTAGGTGCCATGATCGGAAGTAAACTAATCTAAGGACCTCAGGACCCTCAGGTGATATCAGAAAATTACAATCGCGAAGTTTTAGTGACAAGAATGATAGATATGAATAAGACAAGATGGATAAATTACATTTTCGTTTCTATTATTTTTCAAATCGCGACCATTTCTTGACAAGCACTTTTCGAAAAAAAGGATATTTTGACGAATCTAACGATACTAATTTATTTGCGATTGGATTACAAATAACAACATAAATTGAATATTACTGATGAAAATACTTCATAATAATTTATTTCCTTTGGTCATGTGTGGATGATAATTCATTTACTTGTAAGCACTTCCCGAAAAAAGTATATTTTTACAAATCAAACGATACTAATTTATTTGCGATTGGATCAACAAATTCAACAAAATTAACAATAACTTCAGCGATGCACTTACATTTTTTTTCAATTTCCAAATTTCTCAAAAGTGCTTGTCAAAAAATGGTCACCATTTGAAAAATAATAGTTAGACACGAAAATGTAATTTTGCTAACTTGTCTTATTCATATCTATCATACTTGTCACTAAAACTTCGCGATTCTGATGGTAGTAGATCCAAGTTTGCAGTTCTAGCCGCTTCCAAAACTGCCTTTGGCAAATCTTCGTCTGAAGAATCCATGGAAAATTATATCACTCGAGAATGTTGGCAACAGTAAAATTGGTTTTGACAAGGTAGTGTTTTGGGTAGAGATGTATAGAAATTTAACTGGTGCGCTTGCTCCCTATTGAAGGTCGTTTGCAAGTTTCTCGATGGCGCCTACTCTGATAAACCTTTGATAAACATACTTGACGTGGGTAAATCTCGCTATGCTCATCCTGGTTACAATCCATATTTACAGGAAACATATTACCGACCGATAAATATTTGGGTACGTATATGATTCGGATCAGAGCAGTGAACTGATTCCTGATCAAAGGATCGAAACGTCAATATGTCAAAAATATTCTTGAGCTGAAGAAATGGTTATTTCTGAGATTGGGGTCAAGTGTTCGTTAGGGACGTGTTAGTTTCTAAATTTTGTGTATAATACCTAATTCACCATAGAAAAAAGAAAATCTCTGTTCTACAACAGTATCATTTCAGTGATTTGAAATATTAGCGTAAACTGGTGCGAATAAATTTCTAAGTTGAGTATCAGTTACCATATCTGTGTTTTATGATTTTCGATATTGGTCTACTTCAATAGTTGATACATTCTTTGTTCTGGTTCTTCAAAGAGGAAATTCATCAGATTTCATGCTTTAAATAGGTTCATGTCATGAAAGAAGTGAAGCTTATTAAAATCGGCTACAAAAAAGATTTCTTGCTTCTATTTCAAATTGGAATTTGAATGAAAATGTTGAGCACAGTATTTATTCGACCACAGAACAATGATGGAAATAGATTCATCCCTCACAGAACCAAGGTTTTGAACGATTTTCCGATTATGGCGCCTCTATCGCAAATACCTGAACCCCACGTCCAAAACTCGCTTGCAATTGTTCCATATCGAGAGTTAGTCTGACGAAACAATTGAAGAGTGAGCCCACCAGTTAAATTTCTATACATCTCTTTTTGAGTGGCAGGTTTATTTCTCTATTGTTGCTACGGTGATTCAAAATGACAAATAAAAAATGTCAGATCATTGTCGATCTAAATGAAAACCTAGTAGGCGACCTAGTGCGAGGACGTATTATAGCTCCTGCCTACTGACTACCTAACTAGGTTGTCACCTAGAATGACAATGGTCAGATGTTTATTATTATTTGACATTCATTTGATGAGGCTTATACCAGGGCCATTTAAAAATTATTGAAACATAATATGTTCCTTTTTATCAAAAATTATAGCAGAATTCTAATAAAATTCCCCATTCATGTCATTATGTAAATTACATCATACAAATATAAATCTTGAGTATTCAAATTTCAGTACATTCCCTCAAAACTTAACGAATTTTTTTTTCGACACTGAAATGAGTGCGGAAAAGTGAACTTTTCCGCATGCTAGTAGAAAACAATGTTTTCCTTTTGATTTGAATTGATTTTATCAGTTTCTAGTAATGATACAGTGTTCATAACATATCTCTCCTTTCTGGTGGTCCTCAAATGAGTAACCGCAATTTTTTAATCTAACAATTTTCAAGCAAATTACCGGTGATAATTCGAGCACATGGGAGATTGTAACTGAAAATTTCCGATTTTTCAGGAAAGAGATTTGGGCGACGAGTACGGTTGGAAACAAGTGCACGGCGATGTGTTCCGACCGGCATCGAATGCCCTCTTTTTCTCGTCTCTCATTGGGGCCGGACATCAGCTGACCACCGTCGTACTGTGTGTCATCATATTCGCCATATTGGGAGACTTGTACACAGAGTAAGAAATAGTATTTTTCCACTTCTTTCATTTTTCAGATTTTTTTTTTCGTCTGGTCAAAGGACCCCGCACCATTTACATTTAAATCTTGTCTACGGTGAAATTTTGTGAAAATCTAGGATTGGATAGATTAAATCACCCTGAACAAGGAATGACTTTTGGTCCAGGAGCGTCCGCAGAAATAATCTCAGTGGAGGGGCAAGTCACAATAAATGATGTACAGTGTCAGTTTTCGATGCTTTTGCATGATATCTCAGTTATCTTTGGAGATAGAACCTTGCGGTTTTCGCGGTCCTGTGCTACTTTTTTGTGAAACTCAAGATGGCCTAATCAGATTTTGCAGGACTGTTTCCGTTTATGAGATACAGGGCGATTTTGAAAATTTATACTTTTTGGACCCCCTCTATATCTACGAAGTTTATCAGCGAAAATGTCAAATTAAAATCTTAACCCATAGAGAATTTTATGCAGAATTCAGTGGCGCACAAAAGTTTTTTTTTCGGGGTGTGGTTTTGAAAATACGACTCAAACTTATGATTTTTTAAATTGAACACCCTGTATTTTATAGGCTCATTAAATTCCTTATTTTTTCCCTTCGAAATGATATATGATGTATGAATATAACATCTTCAAAAATGTTGAAAAATCACTAAAACATTGAATTTTAATAGTGGGCTATGGGTTTTTCGAGGGATTTTCATATAAAGAAATTTACAATTGAAGGAATAATTCCTTTGATTGTTCCATGAAGGGGGAAATAACAATTTCAACACTAATTAACTTGCAATACACAAGACTCAGATACCTGATATCCACAAATATATTGTAATGAAAAGTTTAAAATGTAGAATAAGCACCTGATTGAATATTTACTAAAACAATTGAATTTCGAAATTATTCAGTAATTTATTCATTGAATAGTTCAAATTGATGTCCATTTTTCATCACAAACTTTCTCAATACATATTAATCATTGAAAGATGTCTTTGTAATTCCTGGAAAACTGCCTCTGTTGTTGCACAAAGTTCTTCAAATATGTTGGGCCACTCACTGTATTAAGATGTATTGAGAAAGTTGGTCAACTGTATATGGGGGAAAATGGATATCAATTTGAACATGTCAATGAATAAGTTACTGAATAATTCCGGAATTCAATTATTTTAGTAAATATTTAATCAGGTGCTTATTCTACATTATGAACTTTTTATTACTATTTATCTGTTGCTATCAGGTACTCAAGTTCAGTTTTTTGTTAATTAATAAGTGTTGATATTGGTTTTGACCTCTCCATGGAAAAATTTGAAGAAATATTTCTTCAATTGGAACGTTTTTTATAAGAAAAATCCATAACCAACTATCAAAATCCAATATTATAGTGATTTTGAGCAATTTTGAAAATTTTATATTCATTCTTCATGAATCATTTTGGAGACAAGAAAATTAGGAATTCAATGAGCTCATGAAATACAGGGTGTTCCATTTAAAAAATCATAAGTTTGAGTCGTATCTCCAGAATCATACCCCGAGAAAAAAATTTAAGTGCGCCACTGGATTATGCGTGAAATTCTCTATGCGATAAGATTTTGATTTGACATTTTTGTTGAGAAACTTCGTGGATATAGAGGGGGTCCAAAAAGTATAAATTTTCAAAATCGCCCTGTATCTCATAAACGGAAACAGTCTTGCAAAATCTGATTAGGCCATCTTGAGTTTCCCAAAAAAGTGGCCAAGGACCGCGAAAACCGCAAGGTTCTATCTCCAAAGATAACTGAGATATTATGCAAAAGCATCGAAAATTGGACACACTGTACATTATTCAGAACATATAAAAAAACTGTTTTTGCACGACCTATAAGCGATTTTACACCGGCAAAAGCGGGAATACAGGGTATACAGAGTAGGCACTTTCTAGGCTTAAATATTTTCCGGGATTTTTCTGGCAATAAATCTACCACTATGTTTGCAGCAGCTCCCTCAATAGTTTTTCCACAAATTCCTGCAATATTTATTGAGAAAACTTTGTAAAGCAATTAAGAAAATATGCTACCACACTTTTTCGATGTTCACCGAAAGCAATATGGCTACTCTTCTTTATCGGTAGTCATGACAATCAAACTTCATTTTGTGATTATTGTGTTCAGATTTTCATTATCATATTGACAACAATTGATTTTATCATAAGATTCTCTCACTTAAAATCGTCGATGGTATATAAACCACGGAAGTGAGTTCTTTTTTCCCTCAGTGCATTGTAGCACCCTCTGGCTACAAAACCACCTCTGGAAAAATCATGCACTTTACTCTCTCGATATATAATCTACTATTATTCTACATAAAACATGGAATAAAAAAAAAAGAATATTAATTGAATTGACATCACATAGGTATTCTGTTTACAGCCAAAATTACAATAAAAAATTGCACGTGATGATAATCATAATGTTGTTCAAACAAAAATGGCATTCTTATAGTCTTGAGCAAATTTATCAATAACTTCGTTGAAAAAATTAACTCTGTATATATCTATAAGATGTCGATGAATACTAATTAAACAAAGTCTCAGACAGTCACTATAATAAGCGCTAATCAGAATAGGAATTGAATAATGCAAATGTATCTTGTTTAGAAAGTATCTGATGAGTGAAGACCAGGCGCTAGGGGGGAGGGGGTGCCGGACGCCCCTGCTTTGGTCCAAGGTCCGTTATGCCCGTTTAAAAAAGTTACAAGCTCTTGAAGCCAAACGAGATAACCTCTACCAGAACAGCACATCCTGTGTTTAATATGGTTTTGGCTGATGATATATTTTTAAGTTGTCAAATAATGGTCATTCATGTTATGTCAGTAAAAGTCATTGAGCAAAAGCGTATCACTTTGTTCTTGAGTCCCTTGATGGAAATTGACGTTAAAGTCATCTTAACAGGGTACGGACAGATCCTCGTCTCCTCTCACTTTGAAGTGTTTGTGAAACAGTTATATAGTTCCATCCTTATTAAATTCTGGAGATAAACACTAAATTTTTGACATTTCTTGTTTTTTAGGTTATATTGAGGTCATTGGCGTATCATACGTAATTTCCATATGGAATTCCTGATTCAACTGTACCAAGATATAGTTGAACAATCCTCTAGTTTTATAGTTTACTACTCCATCATAATCTTTGCGAGGTAGGGAACATATAATTTGTACTGAAGACTGTTCTCAGACTGTGTACCAGGGTTGACTGAATGAATTCTGATTTCAAGCTGAGCAGTAGTTTAACTATGAGCTGAGCCTTATGATTGAGAAATGGTGAAAACCTCGATGTGGGTATCTGAACTACTGTACTCATGTCATGTGTGCTAAATATATTTTCGGACATCCAACTCGGAGAAAAATTTGTGGAGTGAGTAATTCTAGGACGAAAAGTAGGCTTATAAAAAGTAATATGTGAAATTGCAGGAAAATGAAGAATACAACATACTTTACCCCCATGTTATACATATGATTTTTCCGTCTCCCTTAGATAAAAAGTCATTTCCAAATAATTCATTGTAGAAAGTAACAAAGAAGTAGGTATACAGTATAACTTATGGGCACGTTATTTTCACTCTTGCATCATGCATATTTTCAATTTGTGGTAGAGTAATAATTATATGAACTAATGTTAAAAGTGCAGTTTTGAGCAGTGGTTATTTGAAAACCACTAGATGTGAGATCTGGAGCCAATGCAGTTTTCGTAATATTTTCATAAAAAACTTTACTGACCCACAATTTGGTTCGAAATATTTTGCTATTTTGTGAGAGATTGCTGCACATACCCTTCAGCGATATTCGTAGACTTCCAAGCAAGAATGTCTCCTCCAGAATTTGCAAGTAAACTTGCCGAGGTTCTTCTGAAACTATGCCCGGTATATTTTATGACATCAGGCAGTTTTAAAAATTCTGCAATTCGATGAACGATGAACGGACCGATGACAGATGTCAGTTGATGACAGGTGACAGATGACCGATGACGTGTGACAGTTGACGTATGAGTTGGATGAAAAATGAATACATATACAGTGTGTTCGGGACGAATGAATATCAGAAAAAACATATACAGAGCGACCTACAAAACCAGATCGAGGCCGATCAAAGATCTTGAACTGAATGAAATATCGAAAAACATATACAGGGTGGCCTAAAGAATCAGAGCCAGATCGAAATTGAAAAAAATGTACAGTGTGTTCGAGACCAATGAATATCAGAAAAAAATATATACAGAGCGATGACATATGACCGATGACAGATGGCAGTTGATGACCGGTGACAGATGACCGATGACGTGTAACAGTTGACGTATGAGTTGGATGAAAAATAAATACATATACAGTGTGTTCGGGACGAATGAATATCAGATAAAACATATACAGAGCGACCTACAAAACCAGAGGCAGATCAAATATCTTGAACCAAATGAAATATGGAAAAACATATACAGGGTGACCTAAAGAATCAGATCCAGATCAAAATCTTATTGATGGAAATAAAAAAATATACAGTGTGTTCGAGACGGATGAATATCAGAAAAAACATATACAGAGCGACCTACAAAACCAGAGGCACATAAAATATCTTGAACCAAATGGAATATTATAATTTATCACAGGGTGACCTGAAGAATCAGAGCCAGATCAAAATCTTATTGATGGAAATTGAAAAAATACTCAGTGCGTTTGAGCTGAATGAATATTAGAAATATCATATACAGAGCGAGCTGAATTCCAGAGGCAGATCAAATATCTTGTACCAAATGGAATATTATAATTTATTACAGGGTGAGCAGAAAAACCAGCGGCAGATTAAAATCTTATCGATGAATATTTAAAAAATACACAGTGTGTTTGAGACGAATGGATATTAGGAAAAAAACATACACAGAGAGACCTACAAAACCAACCCAGAGCGCAATATTGCAGTCCAACATTGAAATCACTTTCCCAAATTTATTTCTCTGTGAAGTTATTCTGTGAGTTTCAAAAATCGATTCAGCAACATTAAACCATAATGCAGGCTCATGTTTCCAGAAAGTTGGTAGGTTGATTTAATTGTTTCTTGCTCTTTCTTGAAATGTCCAGTTGATGTGTCTTTTGAGGAGATGATGTCATGAGGCATGATATTGTTTGAAAATGTTGAACTTTCACGATGTTTTTCCAAAATATCGAGTCTTGCTTCCTACGAATCATACTTTTCATTATATTAAGGACCTTGAAGGCCAAACGATGTGCTGCTCGGATCTAAAACTAAGGATCAATTTCAAATTTGAATCGTGAGACCTACATAGAATATTGGATATTGTTTTTTTCTCCGATTGAGTGGCAAGTATCAAACACTGCTTCTCAAATCTGCAAATAAACATCACATTTGAATCAGAAAATATCATTAGAGGAAATACATAGATGTTGAATCTGAGACATACCTGAATAATATTTTCAACGTCCGTAACTAGATTGCTACATATCCGCTTTCTTTTCGTATAGTGGTTTTTCCAGTAAACATCACATTTGAATCGAAGTACATTTGAATCAGAAAATATCATCAGAGGAAATACATAGATGTTGAATCTGAGACATACCTGAATAATATTTTCAACGTCCGTAACTAGATTGCTACATATCCGCTTTCTTTCCGTATAGTGGTTTTTCCAGTAGGCATCTTCCACATGTTCAATTACGTGGGTAATATTGAGGACCTTGAAGGCCAAACAATGTGCTGCTCAGATCTGAAACTAAGTATCAATTTCAAATTGGAATCGTGAGACCTACATAGAATATGAATCTATGAAAAGTCTGGATATTGTTTTCAACATTCATAACTGGAACGCGATATATTTTTGTAATTCATCAATTCATCAACTATCTCAATGAAGACGAGACAGGCAGATAAACAACAATTTTCTCTGCAATGAAGAACACTGTATATACCTAACCCACCATGCGTCTACCTCCTTTGCAGAGAGGGTTTATAAACGCCGAGTTGATACTCTCCCCTCGTAAGGGTACCTGTCGTGTTTCCATAGAGACATAAAGCTGAATATCTGTCTTATCTGTTTTCTTGAGGATCTGGAAAGGATATCAATATATCGCCTTCCGTACGAATATAATGATCTGAATTCTGTAGAGTATACTCTGGTCAGTTCTCTTTGCGGATCTTCTGTTCGGACCGTATTTACTGTATGGTTTTCTCCGATTGAGTGGCAAGTATCAAACACTGCTTCTTGGATCTGCAACTAAACATCACATTTGAATCGAAGTACATTTGAATCGGAAAATATCATCAGAGGAAATACATAGATGTTGAATCTGAGACATACCTGAATAATATTTTCAACGTCCGTAACTAGATTGCTACATATCCGCTTTCTTTCCGTATAGTGGTTCTTCCAGTAGGCATCTTCCACATGTTCAATTACGTGGGTTATATTAAGGACCTTGAAGGCCAAACAATGTGCTGCTCAGATCTGAAACTAAGTATCAATTTCAAATTGGAATCGTGAGACCTACATAGAATATGAATCTATGAAAAGTCTGGATATTGTTTTCAACATTCATAACTGGAACGCGATATATTTTTGTAATTCATCAATTCATCAACTATCTCAATGAAGACGAGACAGGCAGATAAACAACGATTTTCTCTGCAATGAAGAACACTGTATATACCTAACCCACCATGCGTCTACCTCCTTTGCAGAGAGGGTTTATAAACGCCGAGTTGATACTCTCCCCTCGTAAGGGTACCTGTCGTGTCTCCATAGAGACATAAAGCTGAATATCTGTCTTATCTGTTTTCTTGAGGATCTGGAAAGGATATCAATATATCGCCTTCCGTACGAAAATAATGATCTGAATTCGGTAGAGTATACTCTGGTCAGTTCTCTTTGCGGATCTTCTGTTCGGTCCGTATTTACTGGATGGTTTTCTCCGATTGAGTGGCAAGTATCAAAACAAAGGACATCTTCTTAACCCAAAAGAAAGCTATTCGTACATTGTGCAACTTAACTTACCGAGAGTCATGTAGGGCTTACTTCAAAAAGCTCAATATATCGACCTTATACAATACGTACATCTACAAATTAGCATTGATCATCCATAAAAGAAGAAACGAACTATCAAGACCTCTAGATATCCACCCATATCCAACCAGGAATCAAAAATTCATTTTACCCACGTATAAATACGAAAAAACAAGAAGAGGTCCGCTTTATACTGGTATACAAATTTACAATCATCTACCTGATAATCTAAAATCCCTCTCCATGAACAAATTCAAACGTGAGATGAAAAATTTCTTGAAACAAAATACTTTCTATAGTTTAGAAGAATTCTTCAATTCCTAAAATTGCTTTAACCCCATCGGGGTCCATTGGCGTAGAATATAATCAACATTTTCAATGATTTTCCTCTAGATATAACCTCCCCACTACCTACTATGTAAATATAGGTCTTAGGTTATAATCTAATATTTGCAAATTGTATTTTGTGTTGCAATTATATTATATTCTTCTTTCCCGATGCCTCTGCAGAGGCTGAGATACTCTGGCAAAATCATAAATGTGCTTATACAAAATAATTATGTAAACTTAAAAAATATTTAGCATTTAATATGTAGTATATTACAATTATGTAGTATTTCTGGGAAATAAAACTAAACTAAACTAAACTAAACTAAACACTGCTTCTTGGATCTGCAACTAAACATCACATTTGAATCGAAGTACATTTGAATCGGAAAATATCATCAGAGGAAATACATAGATGTTGAATCTGAGACATACCTGAATAATATTTTCAACGTCCGTAACTAGATTGCTACATATCCGCTTTTTTTGCGTATAGTGGTTTTTCCAGTAGGCATCTTCCACATGTTCAATTACGTGGGTAATATTGAGGACCTTGAAGGCCAAACAATGTGCTGCTCAGATCTGAAACTAAGTATCAATTTCAAATCGGAATCGTGAGACCTACATAGAATATGAATCTATGAAAAGTCTGGATATTGTTTTCAACATTCATAACTGGAACGCGATATATTTTTGTGATTCATCGATTCATCAACTATCTCAATGAAGACGAGGCAGATAAACAACGATTTTCTCTGCAATGAAGAACACTGTATATACCTAACCCACCATGCGTCTACCTCCTTTGCAGAGAGGGTTTATAAACGCCGAGTTGATACTCTCCCCTCGTAAGGGTACCTGTCGTGTTTCCATAGAGACATAAAGCTGAATATCTGTCTTATCTGTTTTCTTGAGAATCTGGAAAGGATATCAATATATCGCCTTCCGTACGAATATAATGATCTGAATTCTGTAAAGTATACTCTAGTCAGTTCTCTTTGCGGATCTTCTGTTCGGTCCGTATTTACTGGATAGTTTTCTCCGATTGAGTTGCAAGTTTCAAACACTGCTTCTGAAATCTGCAAATAAACATGACATCAAATATCGAAGTTCATGAAAATTAATACTGATTTACCTGAGAGGCGGAACACGGATGTTGAATCTGAAACATACCTGAATAATATTTCCAACTTTCGTAACTGGAACGCGATATATTTTTGTAATTCATCAATTCATCAACTATCTCAATGAAGACGAGGCAGACAGATAAACAACACTTTTCTCTGCAATGATACTGCAATACTGCAAAAATGGTATTTCATTTCCACTCATGAAGCAACGTTGTCAAGTCACCAATTATAATCAATTTATCATAAAGATTAGAGTCCTGTCGTTGGATAAAACACGAAATAAAACATAATAAGAGTAAGAAATGATATTATAGATCTTTCTTGACTTTTTCGAACAACCAGCATGTCTGTATATCTCTTGTACCCTATAACAACATATCATGTTGATGTTGTGCGGTGGGTTGTCACGTTTACCCTTAAATATCTTCTAGTGTGAATTATTATAATAATATTCATATTAACACAAATGTTATATAAACAATAAGCTTCAACAGATGAGGGAATATATTGAGATTATTGATTTTTATGTATTATTAGGAATATATCTAATACAAAATTGAGAATTAATGAATTATTGAATAACTAATATTTCCTAAGTTCCAATCGTATTTCAACATATGGCAACTGTGCAATGGTCTGTCCCTACTCGCGTCGCGTCAGTTTTTACTCGCGGTAAATTTTTAGCCGTTTGAAAATTACCGTGGCATTATTGTTGATCTCAGCACCTTGAAATCGAATAGAGAATTCTAAAAATATATGAAATTGAAAGTTATTTGAGTGATGATTCTATTTAAGAAATAAAAAAAAATTAGTCAACTCGCCTATTTCATTTTTGTGGATGGTTAGCAAGCAGTGTATATCACTGAAGATGACTCCACTTGGTCATATTGTGTACTTTCGGTATATATCTACCGTTCCTGCAAATTTCAGAATCCCTACTAAACAAATACGAAAGATACAGGGATGCTTCC
This sequence comes from Phaedon cochleariae, assembly GCA_918026855.4. Lineage (NCBI taxonomy): Eukaryota > Metazoa > Arthropoda > Insecta > Coleoptera > Chrysomelidae > Phaedon > Phaedon cochleariae. The sequence goes on along the minus strand of OU896708.1, from coordinate 944,047 downwards.
ATTAAAAGTGAGACACACTGTGCAATGTTCATCTTGAGTCAATTCTGATCTTCATATCTTTTCATCTGAAGTTTCATCTTCAAAATGAGCCTGCGATTTTAAAAATCGGTTGGGAAGGAAAAAAGTTATGACTGCAGAACCTAAAAGTTAATTTTTCGGTATCACTCTGTAAGTAAAAGGGATAATAAGACAATTCGAAAAATGTCTCAAGGTAATCTGCTGTCAAAGTTGAAAAAAAAGTTTTCGTTCATTTGGGATCCTTTTGAAAATTCAAAAATTTTGCACAGTTTCAGGTGACACCCTGTAGCGAGTTTTTATGAAGAACCTCATGTTTTAAAGAAGTATGAGCTTATAGCTGAAGGACTGGGCTAGCGAACAGTGTGAACCAAATTCAAATTGTTCAAAGCAGAAAAAAAGTTATTCATATCTTAACAGGGGGTTAAAATTTTATGACTAATCAAATTATACAATTAGTACAGGGTATTTCGAGACAAATTTCCAATCTGAGTATTATGGATAATAATAAGAGTTTGACAATTCGTGTGTGAACATTTCATAGAAATTTTGACGAATTTTGACGAAAATTTCTCTGTGAAAATTGGCAGTTGCGGTACCTAGCCTAGCACAGTCAGCGATACGGATTGACAAATATTCTTCGGGTTTGTTCTGATCGCATACATTTCTCACAAAAAATACGTATACTTATGTATATAAAAATGAATCAAAGGAGTACCTTCTCTAAGATTTCTAGATGAATCGAGTGGTATCGGCTCAAAATACCTATCAGATTATACTATCACTCATAATAAAAAAATTAAAAAAACTCACCAGCGTGAAAAAGGTAAAAAATGATTGCTGCAATTCCATTGTTTGAAATTTTCGATTACTATCACTCATTTTTTAGGGAACACTCCGTTTGGAACGATAAATAATTCCTTTCGCGTATTTTTCAATGTCGATCACAAAATGCGACCGTACGTGATGACATCTAATATAAAACTGTCTTGATTTACCACCTGGTCCCGAATGAATGACTAATGAGTTGCATAATGCTGCTAACCGATTAATTTCCGAACAAATGATTTATCTATGACTAATGATGATAATGGAATTATACGGGGGGAAAAGAGATATATAATATACAAAATATAAGATGAAGTATTGAACACGGATATACTGACAGTATTATTTTCGAAAGTCTAATGATTTAAAAAAATTTAACCTAGGCTGAAAATATGATCTTTCCCAAAATATCTAGATAAATTCCAGACCATTGACACACATTTCCATGGATCCTCAAGAACCCGAAGCGATTACACCAAATCATTTCATACTATTACGTCCAGGCGGAGTTACATCTCACGGTAACAATGAGATTCTCAGCAGAAAGCAATGGAGTACTTCACAAGCCTTGGCAGACTGTTACTGGAAGAGATGGGTACGCGAGTATCGGCCAACTCTTTTAAGGAGGACAAAATGGCATACAACAACTGAGGCAGTTAAAGTTGGTGACGTAGCGGTTATAGTCGACGAGAAAATGCCAAGAAATGAATGGCTACTGGGTCGTATTGAACAGGTCTACCCCGGAAAAGATGGGATCATTAGAGTTGCTCAGATAAAAACAAAGAAAGGTTTCTATACACGACCTGTATCGAAGTTGTGTATACTCCCTACATCCCGAAATGGATAATCATATCAAGCCTTCTAGGAGGTGGAGAATGTTACGCCTCAAAGCAAGAGATATCCTGAATATTTATAGTTTATCATTCTGAACACTTGGTATTGTTTGTATCTGATGACATTAGTCAGATTGATGTAAAAATTATAATTTTTGAGCATGTTATGTCAGTCATTGAATCCGAATAGATTGAAATAAAATCATTCTGGATCTAATAACGTGCCTAATTGAATATATATTTAACAATGTGGTCTACTTTTTATAAGCGCGCATCCGAATTGATATTTGGTATAATAATAATAATTAACATTAGAAAACCCACAGAAGCAGCAAATGCTGCTTGTACGTGGTGAAAAAGTATGAATTTCGTTTGACGAGCTATTATTGAAAATACTAAGATTAATAATTTTGGAATATAAAACTAAGTAGGTACAAAAATTCAAGAGTGTGAAATATTTATATACAAAATAATCAAACAAAAACTTCGGAGACGTATAATATTTTGACGAGCTATTATTGAAAATACTAAGATTAATAATTTTGGAATATAAAACTAAGTAGGTACAAAAATTTAAGAGTGTGAAATATTTATATACAAAATAATCAAACAAAAACTTCGGAGACGTATAATATTTTGACGAGCTATTATTGAAAATACTAAGATTAATAATTTTGGAATATAAAACTAAGTAGGTACAAAAATTCAAGAGTGTGAAATATTTTTATACAAAATAATCAAACAAAAACTTCGGAGACGTATCATATACAGAGTGGGCCTTTGAAAACGAAACAGAGGCTCTGTAGGTCGCCAAAACCGGATTATCAAAAAAAACTGAAACAGGTCAACTACATTTTCGAGGGGGACATCTTTCTAAAATATTTACATCCCTGCGGCGTTGCCGCTTCTAAAGAAAAGAAGCAACAACTTTGTTATTTCAAATGGAACACCTTGTATTTTATTGCATTCTTAGATTCTCTCCGAAGAGCTGAATTCATCAATGCATCACACTTGGGGTCTAGCTGTAATGGTTTCAGGGATATAAAGTGTTCAAAATCGAGATTTTTCAACTTTAAATTTTTTTTGTGTCGAAACTATTCATTATTGGTCAAAACGGCTCTCATGTCTCTATCTCAACTTGTGATTTACTATCTACTGACATTTATTTGAAACAAATACAGGGTGGTTCAAGATTCAGAATTCTGATCACCCTGTATCTGTTCCAATTAAATGTTAGTAGATAGTGAATCACAAGTTGAGATAGGGACATGGGAGTCGTTTTGACCAATAATGATTAGTTTCGACACAAAAAAATGTTTAAGTTGAAAAATATCGATTTTGAACACTTTATATCCCTGAAACCATTACAGCTAGACCCCAAGTGTGATGCATTGATGGAATCAGCTCTTCGGGGAGAATCTAAAAATGCATTAAAATACAAGGTGTTCCATTTGAAATAACAAAGTTGTTGCTTCTTTTCGTTAGCAGCGGCAACGCCGCAGGGCTGAAAATATTGTAGGACTATGTCCCCCTCGAAAATGTAGATGACGTGTTTCAGATTCTTTTCATAATCCGGTTTTGGCGACCTACAGAGCCTCTGTTTCGTTTTCAAAGGCCCACTCTGTATATGTAAATAAAATTACCGACAATACTAAAATAAATAATTTCGGAATATGAATCTACGTACAAAAATTCAAGGGTGTAAAATACTCAACTAATTTGTGTGTATGAAAATGTAATGAGCAGTCGAAAATATCTAAAATAATTGACAAATTGTTCTATGGAACGAAATCCATCGATAGTTTACCTAATTCGGCTCTAATTGAGTTGAAATTTGAGGACTGGTTATGTCTTTTTGTAATAAAATTGGAATTTTTGAATAACGAGTTCAATAAAAATTCTATTTTTCAAATTGGATGCGCACTGTTAAAAAAAAGAAGTTTTTTGTTTTGCCTGAAGACGAATTTTGATTCTAAATTCGATTCATATTTAGTTTTGATGAAAAATATGAGTTGAATATACCCACCAAGTGTGAATCGATTATACACAGTGGTTCAAAAGTTATGACCTGACTGTAGATTAAGATTTTGCCAAACTCATGATTACGTTCTGTATCACAGTAATTGAAGATGGTAAATTCTTAAAAGATACAGTTTCGAACAGGAAGCACGAAAATCAGGAGAAAGTATTCCTTGATAGGAGAAAATACAACAAACGGTACGAAACATACGGGGTATGTCACAACGAGCTTACACTATCTCTATATCGAGAATCAGTCGGGAGAAATCCATGAAAATATGCAGAATTCTGAATATTGAACCACCCTGTATCTGTTCCGATTAAATATCAGTAAATAGTGAAACGAAAATTGAGATAGGGACATGTGAGCCGTTTCGACCGATAATGGAATATTTTCGACACAAAAAAAATCGTAAAGTTGAAAAATATCGATTTTGAATACCCTATATCTCTGTAATCATTTTCGATAAACCCCAAGTATGATACATCGATGAAATCAGCTTTTCAGGGAAAATCTTAAAATGCGATAAAATACAGGGTTTTCTGTTCCAAATATCAATGTTGGTACTACTTTCTAGTAGAAGCGGCAACACTGCATTGTCGAACATATCTTCAATGAAAAGAGCGTATACCAAAATATAAGCATGTAAATTTTCATGGATTTCTCCCGCCAGATTCTCGATTTAAAGATAGTGTAAACTCGTCGTGACATACCCTGTATAGGGTAATGAAGTTAAATGAATACAGAGAAATATGAGGAAAAATTGAGAGAATTTCTCAGCACTCACCAGCGTGAAAAAAGTGAGGCTTTGATGAAACAACACGAAACACTAGACAAAACACTATATACGAATCAATGCGATCACTCAGTTTTTAGGGAACACTCAGTTTTTAGGGAACACTCAGTTTTTAGGGAACACTCAGTTTGGAACGATAAATAATTCCTTTCGCGTATTTTCCGATGTCGATCACAAAATTTGACCGTACGTGATGACATCTAATATAAGACTGTCTTGATTTACCACCTGGTCCCGAATGAATGACTAATAAGTTGAATCATGCTTCTAACCGATTAATTTCCGAACAAAAAATTATTCATCTATGACGAATGTTGATAATGGAATTATACGGGGGGGTGGGGGAGATATTTTGTATACAGGTGCTATTTTTTTTTAAATCACTAACGATATGGAAGAATTTTACATAGGCTGAAAATATATTTTTTCCAAAAATCTCGTGATTATGGAAGAACTTCACATACAATAATATGTAGTGAAGAGATCGAACCCTTTCCAATACCAAGAAATAATTCACCACAGTGACATACAGGCAAACAATTTTTGTTTTAAAAATATTGGTCACACGAAGTGGAAATAAATCAAAGGAGTAGTTACTCTGAGATTTCTAGATGTATCGAGTGGTATCGGCTCAAAATACCTATCAGATTTTTGACATTTGTTGTTTTTTAGGTTATATTGAGGTCATTGGCGTATCATACGTAATTTCCATATGGAATTCCTGATTCAACTATACCAAGATATAGTTGAACAATCCTCTAGTTTTAGAGTTTACTACTCCAGCATAATCTTTGCGAGGTAGGGAACTTATAATTTCTACTAAAAGCTTAATATATTTCACCAAAAGAGACTGTTCTCATACTGTATACCAGGGTTGACTGAATTGACTGAATGAATTCTGATTTCAAGCTGAGCAGTAGTTTAACTATGAGCTGAATGAGCTGAACCTTATGATTGAGAAATGGTGAAAACCTCGATGTGGGTATCTGACCTACTGTACTCATGTCATGTGTGCTAAATATATTATCGGAAATCCAACTCGGAGAAAAATTTATGGAGTGACTAATTCTAGGACGAAAAGTAGGCTTATAAAAAGTAATACGTGAAATTGCAGGAAAATGAAGAATAGAATATACTTTACCCCCATGTTATACATATGATTTTTCCGCCTCCCTTGAATAAAAAGTCATTTCCAAATAATTTATTGATGAAAGTAACAAAGAAGTAGTACAGTATAACTTATGGGCACGTTATTTTCACTCTTGCATCCAATCGTGAAATATTTTTTTTGTTTTGAGGTAAAATACAAATATCGGGAAGAAAGGTTGAAAAATAAAAGGGATAACGGCTTCTTATAGTGCACACAAAAGTCTACAGCAACTGAAATGAATATAAATGTTCCATACCAGTGAGATTTTTGGGTAGTTTTACTTATCCGCACGCCGTGCGGATAACACCCATATCCGCAAATGAGTGCGGAAAAGTATTACTTTGCGCACGCTCGCAGGAAAAAGTTATTTCCTCACTAGTGCATCTAAAAATTTGTAGGGTGATAAGCACAATGAAAAAGTATACGTGATTTTTTATCATTTTTACCTCGCATATTTTGCTCAATTTACCGATTTTCCAGTTCGGTCTCTTCATGTTTTCTTTAATTCCATGTTTTGAGTTTATCTCCATCATTAACTCAAAATTGACTTGACATTACCTTAAAATCAAATTAACATCAACTCAATATCAAATTGACATTAACTTCACATTAATCGCTAAATTGTCAACTTTTCATCAACTTAAAATTACGTCAACATTAACGACAATAACTCATGTTAAATCGCCACTAACTTTCCATTAACTTGACCATAACTTAACTTACCATAATTCAGCATAATAATCATTCATTGGTACATCATAATCTATAGACCCTGTTACTGTGCGATTTTCGAATATTTCCACCCATGTGAGTTTTGATTTCGAACTTTCTAACTGTTATATGTTGTCATAGTGGAAATAGTCACTTTTTCAATAACAAATCAATGTGTTTTGTGTTGTTTTCATAGGTGGTCGTAGGAAAACATTATTTACAATATATACATTGACTGTAGCAACTAATGATAGGTGAATTAAATTATTATTTACGCCACAAAATTGCACACTTTTGCATAGATGGGACAGACAACATTCAGGTTCATAGAATAAACGTTATCCCGAATTGCACGTTCCTCTATAATGGATCAATTACTGTTCAGAAATAAACGAGTACGATCGGTTAAGGGTATATCCTTTCTTCCTAGGACCTGTCGACGATGTATTGCGATTGCTTGCTGCTCAACATTTTGATCTCGATCGATGTGTGCCATAGCAATAATATTGCCTTCGCTATTGCATATAAAGCAACGGAACCTATTCTGATATTATATGTATTTGAACAAAGTAATATGCTTTTGCTCAATGACTTTAACTGACATAACATGAATGACCATTATCTGAAAACCATTGGCTTCAAGAGCTTATAACTTCTTTCAACGGGCCAAAGGACATTTCTTGTTCAGCATGATTTGATCTATCCAATCCTAGATTTTCACAAAATTTCACCCTACACAAGATTTCAATGTAAATGGTGCGGGGTCCTTTGTTCAAACAGTTTTTGCAGCGAGTGATGCGAGTTGAATGTTACAACAGCATTTCTAATTTAATTATAGCCAGTCAAGTAGGAGTATTGACTGTACAATTCTACTTCCCAGGTGTTGGCAAACAGCTGCTTTTTCAGATAATAATTAGTATTGCCAAGCATCTAGTAGCCTCACTAGGCAAACAATTAGTAGCACCAGCAGTGTCAACGCAAAAGCGGTGGTGCTTGGCACACTATAGCATTTATAGGCTAACAGTAGCTGGTCTAAGCAAGTGGGAGTATTGCCGTTCTACAATTTCACTTCCTAGTAGCTGCTTTTCTAGACACACACTAGGCATCCAGCAGCTCTGCCAGACACACTAACATTTCTCAGTAACTAGCAGCTTTACTGAGCTAAAGCCGCGATGCTTGGCAAACAACAGCATTTCTATGCTGATAATAGCTTTGCTAGGTAAGTGAGAGCATGGCCATTCATAAGATTTTCTGGACAAACAGTATTGTCAGGTATCTTGCAGCGCCACTAAGCAAACAACTATTGCTCAGTAACCTGCAGCGTTACTAGGCAAATGCGGCTGATAGAAGCTATGCAAGGGGGGTATGGTCTTCCTACAATTACATTTCCTAGGTATTTGCAAACAGCAGCTATTGTGGTCAAAGAATAGTAGCAGCTGTTGCAGCAGCACTCCTAGGGAAAAAACAGCGTTGCTTAACAAATAGCAGTTTTGCAAGGCAAATGGGATCTTTGCCTTTTTACACTTTCACTTTCTAGGTGTTGGCAAATAGCAGCATTGGTAGACAATCAGCAGTGGTACTAGTCAGGAAAATAACAGTATTGCAAGTAAACTAGCGTTGATAGTAAAACAGTAGCATTACTAGTGTGTTACTAGGCAATCTAGAGCAATGCTAAACACACAGAAGCATTGCTAGGCAAAAATCGAGTTTCTGAGCAAAAAGTGCTTTTGATTGGCAAGTGGGAGCATTGCCTTTTCCAAAATCCCACTCCTTAAGAGTTCCTAGGAAGGCAACAATATTGCCAGTGTTATCCTGTCTTTTTCACTATACCGAACCAGGGCAAGTCCTCTTATTCTAAGATCATGTTGTTGTAAAAAACTGTTTCAAAGTGATGCAGTACTACTTTGTACCTAATGAATAAAAAGTATGAAAGAAAATCACAAATAGTAGGTAACTAATTCGGAAAAAGAATTTTGAAAATTTTGACTTTAATCTAGATCACATAATATGCAGACTTCTCTTAAGATTATTGAGTTGGAGAAATTGAATTGAGCTTCAGTTTAACAGTTCATTGAGAAATGTTATCACTCTCAGAGGCAATTGTAATTTTCATCCATGGATTAGTTGTTCCCTACCACACCATTTCTCTAGTTGCCTAATGTGAATGGTATTGATTGATTGTCTTTATTACCCCAAGAAACATTATTGTTTATAATAGGGATATATACAACAAAACATACATATTACATAATAAATCGAAACAATAATAATTCCACAATTATTGTTCTTCATAAAAAAAATTATAATAAAATATAAAATCAAAATATTATAACCCATTTCAAGTAATCAAATTGTGAATGATTAGTAGATATGGAATCAAAGTTTACTGAGCAGATATTTATTTAAATTGAATTTGAATTTTTCTGCTTCTATATTTTTTAATTCATTGTTTACCAAAATTTGACTTATAATTATTTGCTATCAATAAATTAAATTGCCTTGTTTCATGGGCGTGAATCGTATTAGCTTCATTAAAATTCAAATTTGATATTTTTAATTCCCTCCTGACAAAATAAATAAAACAACAAATTGTGTGTTTATACAGGGTGTTAATAAATAAGTGTCACAACGGACAACTGTAGATTCTTCAAAATAAGATAAACATTTCTTTCCTCTTCAAAATTTTTCTCCGGGCTCCCGTTTTCAAGATACAGGGCGTTAAAGAATAAAAATTGTTCAGTTTTATTGAACACACTTTACAACACTTAATAAACTTAACAATTAGAAAACCAGCATCGAGACCAGCATACTCAAGAACCTGACATTTGATTGAACATATTATTAGACAGTTGTGAGGTGTTTATTTCCAGTGTATTTTTGGAGATACCATAAGGATTTTGTATGTTCTTATTCATAAAGAGCCATTTTTAGCGGAAACTGTTCACTTTAGAGCATTGAGACAAGAGGGCGTTTTTTGTGTAAAAGATATTGGCGCTTCAGAATCCGCTTCGAAAATTACAATTTCTTCAGTGGCATAAATGTTTGGGGGGCTAAACCCTTACGATACGTTGAATTCTCCTCCACTGATATGTCCAAGGAAATTGATCAAGAGCCCTGAAAGTAGTCATTATTGATGATGAAGTGTGTACGAAGGCTTAACTCCGTAGTTCAAACGGTCCCTAAGATAGTGGCAAAAAACAGATTAATTTGTATTCTTTTGACGCCCTGTAACTACAGTTTTCCGTTGTGACACTTATTTGTTAACACCCTATATAATGAAACTAGATTCAGCAAGTTTTTAGGTTTGTATAGATTGACAGGAAAGGTAAATTGAAAATGCACTTTATTGTTTCATTTTGTAATGTCATGAGCAGGGTTGGCAAATATCATGATATTTATATATATATCAAAATATCATAATATCGGATATATATCCGATATATATCCGATATATATCAGAAATTTCGATTTTGTTCCTAGGCTGATATGCCAAAAAAAAAACACAATATAAAATACCTTTATTTTGGTAAAAACAAAAATCAAACTTCAGTTTAATTCTCGGTTTAATTCGAAATAACAAAACACGAAACAAAAAATAATATTTTTCCGAAAATATGTAATATATGGTAAAAAACTTGTCGTTTGATGAATTTTTAAGGATTGCAAAATCGAGAAAGAGGATTATAATCATCATTATCAATATTATCATCGTCACTCAAGGCAACTAATTCATCATTCGACGAGATCCAGTCCAAGCTTTTGGCTTTTTCATCTGTATTTGGGTTTAAACATTTGAAAATAAATACTAGCTTACTGGCTTTTTCGTTGCCTAGACGATTTCTCAATTTAGATTGAACTATTCCAAAACTCGAAAAAATTCTTTCTAAACCAGCTGTTGCCGCTACTGCACTGAATAACTGCTCACATAGTTGTAAGAAGAGTTCTTTTTTTGGCCATTCGGAGTCAGGAATTGCAACCGATTTCCACCAAATCATTGTATGCGTGAGGCTTGTTCGTTTGTATTGCTAAACTTGCTAAAGTTGATTCTTTTTTCATAGTTGTCTCTGTTCATGGCATGATGTAAACAAAGTAAGGCATAGAAAAAAATCGAGTTCAGCAGGTAGAGCAAGGACAAACGAACACGCCTGATGTACCATGTACCTTCATGTACCTAACAAGCAGTAAACAAAAACCGGGGATTCCCCGAGTTGTAAGTTATAACCACGAAACGCATTGTTGTCACGTATTCATTTTTAACGCAAAATATCAAGGACTTTTTGCTCCGGTATTTATTTTGTTAAAAAAAAGTAAATGATATATATCATGATATATATCAATCAATAAATATCAGATATATATCATGATACATATCATGATATATATCACTTGATATATATCGGCCAACCCTGGTCATGAGTGGCTTCAAACGTGAAATATTTGTACTTCCCCAAATAGATATGTGATATTGTAAATTTGAATAAAAAAGACATAAATAAATACTCTTCAGGTATCTAACAGGAATGAAATTTCAAATTTTATATAAAATATCAGCAATAGGATTCTATTTTCTCCTCAAATGATCTATATTTAGAGTCCACGATAATTATTCATCAAATCTATTGCTCAGATAAGGAGAATTACCATTGTCGATCTAAATGAAAACCTAGTAGGCGACCAAGTACTCGAGAAGGTATTATAGCTCTTGCCTACTAACTATCTAACTAGGTTGTGATCTAGAACGACAATGGAACTACTCTGTAGCTAGGCTACCTAGCCGATTGCTACCATAGAAATCTGATATCCTCCTAATTTTTTATAGGAGAGGTTCTCTTCTTTCTACCGCCATATTTGTGTACGCGGTCACGTCTCCGATCAACGGTTACTTCGGTGGCTCCCTCTACGCTCGGATGGGCGGCAAAATTTGGATACGTCAGATGATAGTGTCCGCTTTCATGTTGCCGGCTTGCGTTTGCGGTACGGCGTTCTTCATCAACTTCATCGCCATCTACTATCACGCCTCCAGGGCCATACCTTTCGGAACGATGGTGAGTTATATCTATTTTGTATTAGGCTAGCGCAACGCGTTGTTTTCGGGGCGTTGCCAAGGTTTTCGGACGAAAAACAAAAAAGGTGTTTCTTTGGTTTAACACTTTTACGGTTAGAAAAACACAAACAAATACGTTTTCGGGCAATAAATCTTCTGTCACAGCCCGAGCTGCTTGATAATCTCCGCGGGTAGTTCTATTTCGCACATATTTGAGAAATTTCTCTTTGCTGATTTCCTTCATACAATTCTGACACAAGTCTGACACAATTCTGTTGTTATTTCATGGTTACAATGAGCAGGGGTTAGGGTTCTGAGATGAGGTTCGGTGGTCCGCTGCTGCGCTTGCCTAATACAAAAAATAGCGTGTATATCGCGATACGAATTTTCGTTTGCAAATGTTGAACTTGAGAGAAAGTGCGCGGGAATTGTCGAGGAGAGCAGGAGGGTGAGAAATTTTGAGAGTATTCATCAGATAGTGCTCTTCCAAAGAAAATGTATTTGTTTCTCCATAAAGTTGATTTGATGGGGCGTCATTTTCTTCCCTCAAGGTGGCGGTGACGTGCATCTGCCTGTTCGTCATCCTCCCGCTGACCTTGGTGGGCACCGTGCTGGGCCGCAATCTGGCCGGCCAGCCGGACCACCCGTGCCGCATCAACGCCGTGCCACGGCCCATCCCCGAGAAGAAGTGGTTCATGGAGCCGGGCGTCATCATCCTGTTAGGCGGCGTGTTGCCCTTCGCCAGCATTTTCATCGAAATGTAAGTCAAAGTAACCTCATATTCATACATATACAGTACACTATCTATCGAGCATCGAACATATTGGTCCTTCGAGCCGGATCTATTCAAATCAAATATTCAAGACTGCCAAGTTCTTCACAAGGGATCATGGACAATCGAGGGCATTACATCGATATATTCAATGAATGCAGTGCGATTTCGATAAATATGTGCCTGTATGTGTGACAATGGAGAAGTTTTACGTTTTGTTATAAATCCATTATACTCCACTGTGTATGATCTTATCACTGAAACAATTGAATATTGTGGAAATTGCAAGCAAAATCACCACTGCACCATATTTCTACATACATGTGAAAAGTCAGAAGTTAGGATATTCGTACCAGTACTGGTTGGGTTGGGAGTTCCAACTGTTTGATTGAAGTCTCCACTATTATACCATCAGACTTCATAATATATTCACGATATACATATTCATAAATGACAAGAAAGTATCTGTCCACAACCCTACATGACTTCCCTGACCTTGGTGAGCACCGTGCTGAGCCGCAACTTAGCCATGCAGGTTAAACACGATGTCGCGCCATATTCCCGAAAACAAGTGGCTCATGGAGCCGATCGTCATAATCCTGTAAGGGGGTGTGTTGCCCTTTGCCAGCATTTCCATCGGAATGTAAGTCGAAGTAACCTCATATCCATACAAATACAGTACACTATCTATCAAGCATCGAACATATTGGTCCTTCGAGCCGGACCTATTCAAATCAAACCTTCAAGACCTTCAAGAGAATTGATATTCGTCGGCGTTTTGCCTTTCGCTAGCATATTCATCAATATGTTAGAAGAAACTCACCTCCAATAACTTGGTAGATTTCAATGCAAACAAAACACAGGCATGCCTTTTCTCTAGAAAAGCCGATCTCACTGTGCCCAACATAAGCTTGTCAGGAGTAACCATACCTTTGAATTTCGATGCTTGGTATTACTATCAGCAATAACCTTTCTTGGGAAAATCACGTGAGATCAATTGCTAAAAGTGCATCCCAAAAACTTGGTTTCCTGTTTCGGGCCAGGAGCTATTTCACTTCCAGTCAGATGCTTATGATCTATAAGGCACAGATCCAACCTGTCCTGGAATACTGTTCCCATATGTGGAGTGCAGCACCCAAACATACCCTGAAACTGTTGGATTCTGTCAAAAAAAGGGCAATTCGTCTCGTGGGCGATGCCTCGCTCACAAACTCACTCACTTCTCTGGAACACCGTAGAAAAGTTGGCGATCTGGCCCTATTTTATAGATATTTTCATGGACGATGCTCTTCTGAAATATCAACAATTGTTCCTCCCTTGGCAGTCCCCGCGAGATTAACCCGTCGAGTTGAGGCTTCGCACCCCTTCATGGTTACTTTGGAGATCTGCAGAACATCTCTTTCCAAAGACTCTTCATCCAGCGAGGCTCTGGATCACTGTGCCAAGGGAGGTGTTCCCCGAGGCTTATAACCTCCAGAAATTTAAGAACACCAATTCCTACCTTATTTCCCTTGATTCTCACGATGTTTTCCAAACATTAAAGGATACTTCTCTTCGTGGGAACCAGAACATAAAAAAAACTTACAGTGTTGCAGCTATTTGTTCGTCCGCCATATTGGATACGCATTCTAGTCGTCAGATATAAAGGTTATGAGTTCTGTGGTTGCAACCCTTGAAGTATTTCTTCTGTACATTTGCAGGTACTTCATTTTCACGTCTTTCTGGGCGTACAAGATCTACTACGTGTACGGCTTTATGCTGCTGGTGTTCATCATCCTGCTGATAGTGACCGTGTGCGTGACCATCGTGTGCACGTACTTCCTGCTGAACGCCGAGGACTACCGCTGGCAGTGGACGTCCTTTTTGGCCGCCGGCTCCACGGCCACCTACGTCTACGTCTACGCCATCTACTATTTCTTCTTCAAGACAAAGTGAGTTGATTCGCAAATATTAGTCTTAATCTCCAAAAATTGAAAATAACTACACAAATAAAGTATCTTGGTGTGTGGATTGATGAAAAATTAAAATGGGACGAGCATATAGAGGTTCTGATACAAAAAATATCTCCAATCATTGGAGCTTTGCGAAGATATCCTAAACTTGATAAAAAAGACATAAACATAGTACTTCATTCTCATGTACTCAGTCGTATTACCTATGTGATTAACGTTTGAGGAATTTGTTCAAAATATTATTTCAGTAAAATATCTGCACTTTATAAGAAATCACTGAAAGTATTGTATCCCCTCTCATTTGATATTACAACAAATGATATGTATGCGATAACAGAAAAATTTTCATTGGATGAATTGTATAAAATAGATTCTCTTTAAGTTTCATATAATATCATAAACAATCATCTGAAATCCAATTTTGTTTTAATAAGAAACTCAGAAATTCATGGTCATCACACGTGACAATTAAACTTATTCCATCTTCATTCTGCTACTTCTATAATTGGCCAAAATAATATTACTCACACTGCTCTAACTGAATTCAATGAATTACCACATAATATAAAAAATTGCAGACATATTTCAAATCCAAAAATTGAATAAAAAACCCATGGTTTTTATTTCCAAATCGATAAAATTGATACTTTGCCTTCTACTGATTAGTCCCTGTTGCTATTTTTATGACTTGATCGATTTAGCATTTCTAGATTCTTTAGATTTTTTGTTGTTGTTATCACCTTATGTTATTTTATTATTCTTATTTGTAATCAACTTCCTCATACCAGAATATTAAATCTGACTGGAAGCTAGTTTCTCAATAAACAATAAACAATATTTCAATATATTTCCAGTTTTTTAAGATTTTTTGTTGTTATCACCTTATGTTATTTCATTATTCTTGTTTGTAATAAACTTCCTCATACCAGAATCTTATTTCTGACTGGAAGCTAGTTTCTCAATAAACAATAAAGAATATTTCAATATATTTCCTGTTTCGTTGTGGGAATATTATGATACAATTTTTTTTCACCACTAACCTGAGAAATCACCATTATTCGAGGATTTCCTCTCATGAGAAGTAACACTTTTCATACCTAGGTAAATAATGATGAATTTATAAAACAATTTTACCTAGGTAGAAAAAAACTGTCAATAGTGTCGATGACATTATGCAAGATACACACATAGATACCGATGCGTATGCAACCAATGAAAAATGATACATTCTTCGAACCATTAAAGAGGGAAAAAAGATTGAAGACGGAAGAATATCATTTGAAATTATGGCGGGTGTAACGTCATTTGAAAGCAATTGAATTTGTCTTCAGTTCGTTTTCTTGCACATTTCTTTACATTTGATATTCATTTGACATCTTGTGTATTGTGTCTTTGTATGATTGTGTTCACTCAATATGAGAAACTGGTCAAAAAATTATATTTTATTCCAAGCGGCAGGGATAATGGCTTCTTCCTGCCGCTTTAGAGGCAGAAAAGGTATACTTTCACTGCCTAGGCAGGAACAGTTTGTTGCTATGCAACTTTTCAAGAAATTCTGATGAAATTAGAAATCAAAATTGACACTGACATTGGGCGAACACAAAATGATGGAGTTTTGAATAAAACAATCACACAACATTGGTTTTATATCATTTGGAGAAAAAATTCTATGTTCCACACGGCAGCAAATGTAGATTGACTGCCTTGGCTGAATTCCTATCCTCGCTACGCTGGGCTATGAACTATCAGCCGCGGCAGTCAAACTACTACTCTTCTGCCCAGTAAAACAAATAACTATTCTCGTTGATTATGATGTATAAAATGTACCATTTAGTCCCAAAGCCGGCTGCAAATTACGACAGTCATCTGATAACGAGATGATATATGTCCCGAAGACATGTAGTTGTAGTTTATCGAACGGCACCTGTGCCAATTACTATCCTGAGCAAAATAATTACACAAGGTGTTTTTGAAATAAGTGCACATATTCAGCACATTAATACAGTCTAAGGAATATTCCCATGATATCAGATTTTTTCTAATTCAGTGTTTGAAATATTTGCACTTATTTCAATGTCACCCTGTATATACGTCTGTACCTTGGATATTAATTATGAGAATCCGTCTTTAAGAATTCATGACTCGGATTATTTAGTTGCAATGAAAATAACGAACATCTAACCTAACATCAACTGGGCACTTCGAAGGCGCAAATTCTTTACTGCATGACTAGCTATTCAGTGACTTAGCCACGAATGACATTTACGTGTTAGTCGTCTACGCAACAAGAATAATTGTGATGACACGATTCGGCTGCCAGATTCGATATGGGTACAAAATGATACTGGAAAGACATAGCTGGTGAAACTTTCGTACCAGACCAATCAGCTTCTATCTCCTCAATGACGTCATCAAAACGTCACGAAAGCATCACGCATGCGTCAAATCGTCGTATATTCAACATGGGAGGGATAAGGGCTAATTGGCCTAGTACGCACATACGTATACTACTAATATAAAATTAATTTTCGAGCAAAAACGAATGAACTTCAAAATCTCTCATACAATTTGAATCTGTATCGTTATTCATTCTGACATATAAAATTGAAAATTGTTTTTTTCTTTCAGAATGTATGGTTTGTTCCAAACGGCGTTCTACTTCGGCTATATGGCCCTGTTCAGCGGAGCCCTAGGCGTCATGTGTGGAACAGTGGGGTATATCGGCACCAGCATTTTCGTGAGGAAAATCTATTCCACTGTGAAAATCGACTGAAGCGATATGAACACTCGTTTTTCGTTGAATACAAAAAAATGTCTAGTTTGCGTCTCCATCTCGAGTTTTTTTTTCTCACTTGAAAGTGTGTGGGGAAGGTGATAAGAAAGTGCGACTAGAAGATGAGATTTGTTGGAGCGTGTGAAGATGTTGAAGTGTGATTGAATATACCAGTTTATTAACTTTCTTTTCAAAATGCGTCCAGTGTTTCATAAGGTTCCGGAAGAATTTTGCGAATCTTCCACATGTCATCATATTACTTTAGAACTATTTTTTGAAGAATAATACAGAGTGCAACAAGAATGGGCTGTTTAGAAAGAGGGTCTGCTTCTCAATATAGTCAGGTTTTATAATTATCGAAAAAAAAATTGAAGAAGCAAAAGTACTTTGAGACCACTCCAATTTTGATTTTGAAATGTTTTTTTGATGCAAGCACAGGATCTTTCTGTACTCCAAAATGGAAATCAAGTTTGATTATTCAAGTGGATCACCCTATTAGTTTTCATATTTTCATAAATTCGAAAATATATGAAATCATAAGTCAAGCTCTTACATTTTTCAACATAAGTTGGTCTTGTATTTTGTGATCAAATGAAAAATCACAATGAGAAAAGTCAGAGTTTTTAAAATTATTTATAATAACTAGTTTTCCCAAAAATGATTCGTAAAGAAAAGATCCCGTTTGAACACATCGAGAGACCACCACCGATACTGAATTAGATGTCTTGATATAATTTTTTTGATTTAAAAAATATATCAATTCATAATTCTAATTCTGAAATTTAACAGCATATTGAAAAAATACAAGTTGGTCTGTTTTTTGTGACCAAATGAGAAATCTGAATAGCAAACAAATCATAGGTGAGAACACTAATTTCTAGAAAAAATACCTTGACGTTTTTCACGAAGAGTTTTTTTTATTGCTTTATACTTACTAGTTTTCCTGAAATGAATTCCTTAAAAAATAATTCCGTTTGAACACATTGAGAGGCCACCACCAATGCTGAATTAGATGTCTCGAGATTATTTTTTTCATATGTCAAAATGTGGCGTTTTCTTTGTTTCAACCAATAGCAATAGTTCATTGATGACATCAGATTGTGTCTATTGACAGGGCGCAACAAATAATCCGTGAGAGCCAAGTCTACAGAAAATTCCCGGCCGTGAGCTAAGTACTTCAAAATTGATTTAAAATGAACACAATAAAAGTATGTAGTGTAACTTTCACTCTTGAAATGAGCCTTTTTCTCAAATCGGTGAATCTCTATCAGTGACGACATCATGTCAAAACATGCAGTGTTGCCGGTTGAAAGATGATGAGTAGATAAACCGCTCGAATAAGGATATGTTATTATGTCAAGTGCTGTTTTCACCTTTCTAAATGATAAAATTATAAGGGGATGACTGTTATTAGCCTGTTCTACAGACTTTCAAGTGGCTGATCATTATTTGTGGCTATTGAATTAGCTATGAGAAATATCGACAAATGCAATTGAAAATTGATTAGCGAATTGACTCGGCGCCCTAGAAGTGGTTCGAATTCCACTATAAGCTGTAGGTCCCGCCCTTCCTTAACCCACATGAGTTTCGACTTCTGGGGAGTTGGTTCCCAGCTTGGAAGTAGCAATATACAAATTTTACATAAAAAAAATCAGGAATCATTACCACGTTCAACGGATTAGGAATTTTGAATATATCCATCATAAACCATTGATCAATATATTTATATTATCTTATATTGATCATAAATTTATTTTTGAAAAGACCAGATTCTCAATATCTTTTGTTGATGACTTTTGTACTGTGAGGATTGGCCTATTTTGTCACACCCTGTATATATTATTTATCACACGGACCATTTTTTCGATATTGTAGGACAAGCGTTTTTAAATGAAAGTTAAAAGTTATGCAGTTGTTTTCATTTTGGGCACTGAATTAATCCCATTCAATATTATCATCTCCTTTGTAATTAACAAATGGCGCAATCATTAGTTTTACACTTGTACATAATTATGTATGTTGGTATTTATAGTTTTTAATTCTTAATTGAAATTCAACGGAGCGATGAACAAGGTACCTAAGCTGAGATGCTAGAAGAATTGTTCATTTTCCATTTGTTTCTCTCAAGAATTTAATATTTTAGTTGAATGTGAGAATTATTTAAAATATTAAATACTTAAGAAAATTTTATTTTTTTATTGTCCTACGTGAAAATTCATAATATTGTATTTCCATGCCTTCTGGAACCGTCCAGTATACGAAAAGCTTTGGGGTAAACAAAATATAAAAAATTGACAACTAAAATTATGAGACGTAATAACTCGGAACGTCAACATCCTAAATTAATTTTGAAAATCGGAGTTTTATGACTGAATTCCAGAATTCTTTTATAAGAAAAATCTAAAATCTCGGTAATTTCACTAAAAATAATGAGTTATATCTGTCCTTGAAAAATGCATAATACCGGGTGTCCCAAGTTATCGTATACAGGCAATTTCTTGCTTATTTGACAAGATAATTGAAAAATTCAAAAACTGCATTGAATGGCATTGAAGTACCTTCCTCATGAATTTCAACTACAATAGCTTTTATGCGAATCAAAAAATGAAATAAAAATCACAGCACGTGTTCAAAATTATTATGACATCGGCTTCTTGAAACGAAAAACGCATGAGCAGAGGTATTATTTCATTTTTATAAAGATAATTGAGTAACTTGAAACAAGTCACAAAATGTTGATATTTTTGTTATTAATGAAAAAATACCAAATTGAGTGACACGATTTAATTTAATAAAATTAAATGTGGCTGCTAGAGAACTGTCAAATGTAATGGATTTTTTATGTCATTAGGAAGGTACTTCAATGCAGTGGCGGCTCCTCAGAGGAGGCAACGGAGGCTGAGCCTCCTCAGAGATTCTCCTCAAACTGATATTATCTATACTTTCTCATTCAAAAGACACCAAAATACATGGATTTTGATCTTATTTCCAGTTTTTAGGTAAATATTTTTGAATTGGCAACAGTGCTTGCCAACGCATCACACGTTGAAGTCTGCAAATAACGCGTGAAATATTCAACTTGGCAACATCTATAGGAGGCTAGACTCCGTCACAACTCGCAACCCACGCGCGCAATGCAAATGCCCGAATAGCACGTGTTTGTCGTGTCGCTTCGCGAATTGCGGACAAACGCGAGTGCATTGTTTATGTTTATGTTTATGTTAGGTTAATGGTTAGGGACTCTATAAATTTCTGAAAAATGAGTGTTTTAAACGATTGCGATTTATTGGAATACTTTTTGGTGAACCCATTCAGTGCTTTGTCTTATGAAGATAAATTGATTGTGAAAAACAAACGTCCGTCACCGGAATAAAAAAAATCTGCTTGTTACAGGTAACAAACAAAATCGTTCGTTCAATTCTGATAATTTTAAAAAATATATATCTGGTTGACGGGATCTGAGGTAAGGAATAAGCTGTTTTGTTGGTACTGCGTATTATTTTCAACCGATAAGTCATCATGTTGGGGGCGATTAGGATATAATGATTTGAAAAATTTGCCTCGCGGATTGGATAGACACTGCAAATCACAGGAACACATCTCTTATTCAAGTATTAAGTTCAGGTTAACTGGTAAACAGAATGTCATTATATAAAGCAATATTGGTTTGGGTGAGTCGTAGAGTGCTCATATCATTCAGCCTCCTGTGTCATGAAAGTCACGAGCCGCCACTGCTTCAATGTCATTCAATGAACGTTTTGAATTTTTCAACTATCTTGTCAATTAAGCGAGATATTGCCTGTATACGATAACTTTTGGGACACCCGGTATACTCATAAATATCTGGTTCACTATTTCCACTCACTGCTCAGTGAACTATCTTAATAGGCCTAACATGCTGTGCATTTTTTTGTTTGTAATAATATATCAAACCTGAATAAAAGCTAGAAGAAATGAAATGAGTCGACAAATAAGTCGAAGTGTTGTACACCCACCAATTTCACGAATTCAATAAGCCCGGTAGAATGATCACCCTGTATACGCAAATGAACAGCGCACCCACCAAAATCGGCAAATATTCACCCAGATTGGGGGAGCGAAAAATCGACTGAATGAAATTGTACGGAACATCCGAAACCCCACATTTCTCACGCAAGCGCATGTGGTAGATGTTGCCACGTCCATTGAAATTTCCTGCACTCCATGACGATTTTCTCAAAATGCGGAATCAGATTTGATCTTACATTTGTGATGTTGAAGCTAGCAGTACAAAGCCAATATATAAATTGCATCTACAGTAATTCGATAGATGTTTTGAATTGATAAAATACCGGTATTTTTTCAATTCATCACCCAATATATAAATTGCATCTACCTACAGTTATTCGATAGATGTTTTGAATTGATAAAATACCGGTATTTTTTCAATTCATATTCAAGAAATATTCCAAATTTGTCTACCTGTGGTAGCAGTGGCCGCAGTGCTAACATTATTGTTCTCTACTCTCTTAACCTTCGAACACTTTTTTCTACTGTATACTTTCACCACTATGCTTTCTTTATCCACTATCTTACCATTCTTACCTCTACTCTCTCTGCTTATGATCTATAAAGGCACAGATCCGACCTGTCCTGGAATACTGTTCCCATATTTGTAGTGCAGCAAAACATAATACCCTGAATCTGTTGGATTCTGTCGCAATTCGTCTCGTGGGTGAACCCGTTGAGTTGAGGCTTCGCTCCCCTTCGTGATCACTTTGGAGACCTGCAGAACATCTCTCTCCAAAGACTCGTTCATTCAACGAGAGCGAGGCTCTGGAACACATTGCCAAGGGAGGTGCTCCCCGAAGCATATAACCTCCAGAACTGATTTTTTAAAATGACATTATCGTGAACTCTATACTGAAAAACTGCCAGCGAATTAATTTTGAAATTTGTCATTCATGCTAAGACGATGAAAATAATAAATTAGAATATGTCCATTTCAAAACACACAATTCCTGCGCCATTTGAAATATTGTCAATTCATTGGTGAGACTGGTGCGACGTCTTAGTCCCAACACGCCTATTGTCCTTGAACTGACCAATCACACTGCAACACTGCAGAATGACGAGGTATCAGAGAGAGATACTAGAGTTTGGGACTAATACGTCACGACTCCACCAACATATTTGGCTGTTTGAAATATCGAATGAAATATACTGATTTCAAAACGATATTGATTCGATTCCCTTCAACTTTAACTCATAATATTGATTGTACATCAAACGTAAATCATGATTCGTCGATCGAAAGAGGTTTGCTCGGATTTCTTATCTCAGTGGTCTTCCCCATTCCCACCTTATTTCCCTTGGTTCTCACGATGTTCTCTGAACATCACAAGATATCCCTTTTCATGGAAACCAGAACATAAAAAAATTTCAGGTTACCTCAGCCATCATCATACGAACTGATTCCTATTCCATCCCCTATATTATCCAATCTACTCCTATCTCATTATTCTCTATTGTAGTCTCCATACTCAATACTCTCTATCATCTACTATACTGTCAAATCTCTTCTGCTTCACCCTCTTTAACTAGTCTATGCACTGAATTATCTACTTTTATCTCTCTATACACTATTATATCTCTTGCATATCCACACAAATTCAATACTCTCTGCTCTACTCCTGCCACTGCATCTGATCTCTTTATATACTCTCAATTGAAATCTTCATACCTACTAATACTCTGCTATATACCCTCAATTCTCTATTGTCTGAATACTCGATACTTTCTGTTCTACTCTTAATATTTCTTATCCTCTACCATCATTTCTGTATAATTCATTGTAATCTTCCTATACTTTTTCACTGTAGTCCCCTCAAAAATGTCTGCTGTACCCTTTACCCTACTACTATTCATCATCTATATCAACTATATTCTTCCCATCAATATTCATTCTCAACATCTTTAGGGTGATAAAAAAACAAAGTTATAAGTGAAATATTTCAACTATACTATCTAGGTTTTCTCTACTCTCTTGGTTTCGCTCTTCACAAGTCTTTATTACTTCCACTTCTTTAAACTTTATACTCTTCAGTGTAGTATCCAATATTGATACTTCCTGATTTACTCTCCACTCTTTACTATCATCATTCTATATTCCTAATTGTAGCTCTCCAGCAAACACAATTACATCACAGAGATATCGCAGCGATGTAAAAATTGTGACATGTCATATCGCATTCTATGTCGCAATGAAAATGGAAAATTCAGTATTGATTAATGAAAACATCCTGTAACTCATTTGATTGCCAACGTCACCAATTGTCACTGAGAACTGAAAAGTCTCATGACGAATACGAATTTTTGCCATACAGAAATCCGTTTTTTATGTTGAAAACGGGAGCAGATTCGTTCCCGAAACGTCCAAAGATGAGTGGACATTTTTTCTATATTATTATATAGATACCTTTATTTCTCTTCTCCAAACCTTTTTCAATACAAATTGTCACTGACAAGCTAGTGAATTTTTCTTTTAGGCTCTCTGATAGCAAAATTCTTCAAACGCAGTCATCTGATTTGTCCTTACTACGTATATTGAAATAATATTCATATTTTTGTTCTATATAGACGATAGAGAGAAAATCTCAAAAAATCTGGAATAATGAATCCTGCTCTATACTTTCTCTACTGTACTCTCTACCATTTGCTCTCCACTTTCTTGTATTCACTCTCCAATGGTCTTAACTCATATATCTTCAAACTCTTCAATGTCTTCCTAATACTCTCTTCTCTACTGTATACTGTATACTCTCCATCCTCTACTCTCTTACTCTATTCTATCTGGTATCCCTCAATCCCTCATCATTCCCGACCTCTCTCATTTCTCATGTGATTCCCCGGATTTCCCTACGGAAGTTTGGCAACGTCGCTCACGCGCTTGAAGGAAGTGCTCTCTATATCCGTAATTCTCGCACAGTCTGACTTCTCGCGATAAACGCGAGGAGAAAAAGCCGGTGCTTCGCGTTGCAATAAAAAAAAACAATACGCAATAGCAGGTCGTAGTGCGCCACGACGCTCTTTTTTTTCGGGTCCCGCGAGTGATTTCGGATCCTGTGTCGATCTGTGTGACAGCGGAACCGGCATCCAGTAGGCGGTGCAACACGGAGGTACGTTAAACCACAGATAAACGTTAATTTGTGGCCGGGTCGTCGTTTGTTTTGAGATTGACAGGTCGTCTTGTTTACCCCGCGGCACGCTGTCTGACGTGCCGACGCTGCGGATTGAGGGGGTGGGATTATTTTGGGGTGATGAAGGTGGATTTTTCGGGGTGCAGGTTGCCGGGTCTCTGGTGGATTGATTTTGTTTGTTGAATTGCTGGGAATCCGGCGCTCATTCCCGTCGAGCCTTCATTTATAATTGATATTTGATGAGATCGATTCATTTATCTTTATACAGGGTGTTATTCATAATGAAATTCGAAATGGTGCATAAAGTATACAGTAACAAAAAACATTATACATGTTAAAATCATAAAAAAATTAGTAAAACTGAATTTATCATGCAATAAGTTTTTTTTTGAAAATTTTCTTGGTACTTACGTATTTTTGTCTGAAAAACACGAATTTGATAATGAAAATGTGAACAAACCATTATTTATTAAGATATTTGACTATAAAGTTACAAATTTCACCTTCTTTTCCCTGTCTTCTGGATGGCATTCAGAACAATTTGCCCTTCTTTTTCATCATTGGACAATTTATATATATATAACAATGTACGACACATTTTATATGATTTTCTAGAGATTTATCCATATTTAATGAAAAGAAGGAAGAATATCATTCAAAATAATGGCTTGTGTAATGTCATTCCAAAGCAATCTATTGACATTTGACATCTCGTATTTGAATTGACTAGGTATATACAGGGACTCAAGCCGTCATCTGGTATGATTGTTACTCCATATGAAAAACTCGCATAAAAATCATATATCCTGTTGAATTTTTTATCTTAAAATGTGTCATTGAAGTACATCATCTCGACATCATGAGTATATGAAGTGTCCAATGACAAAATAAAGGAGAGCAAAGTAAATGCATCTAACACAAGGGGAGAAAGAAGGCGGAATTTCGAACTTTTTCTTGAAATATCTCGATAAATAGTGGTTTGTTCACATTTTCATTATAAAATTCGTGTTTTTTAGACAAAAATACGTAAGTACCAAAAAAAATTTTCAAAAAAAAACCCATCGCATGATAAATGCACAGATATAAACCAAAAATATGGTAAATAACGG
Source organism: Phaedon cochleariae (assembly GCA_918026855.4). Lineage (NCBI taxonomy): Eukaryota > Metazoa > Arthropoda > Insecta > Coleoptera > Chrysomelidae > Phaedon > Phaedon cochleariae. The sequence continues at coordinate 918,866 of OU896708.1, read as the reverse complement.
ACATTATAGTAATAATTATAACGGTTAGGTACTTTCACACAAGATACAAAATACACAACTATCTATGTACAAATTCACACCGCAGCTTCCGGCAGCTTCAAAGTTTGAAAATATCAAGTGAAGAAAAATGCTCGTTGTAATTCTTCTGAAGCTTGAATGTGAATGCAGTGCTGCCATAATTAGTTCGGTGATTTTGCAAGTAGAAAAACTCTATTTCTAGTATTCCTAGGATTAGCATTAATGAACAATTGTTTCAGTATGTCAGAGCAATCAATTGAGTAGTTGAAGATTTTGTGACTATTTCGATTTGATTTGAATATTCACAATGACCTGCTTTTATTTGAGCTATTTAATTAAATTGAAAGTAATAGTTAATTCAAAGCGAGTGTACAGATTTTTTGAGTTTTTTGTATATTACATTCAAGTTACTTGAAATTCGAGATAGAATGAGTGACCTTGATTTTGACCTCGATTTTGACTTTACAATTATTTTAACTTCACCTTGTATTGATATGTCGTATCATGAAAATGTCAAGTTGTTATCTTCTAAAATGAATGGAAAAAGGTATACTGGGTTTACGAGTGGTATGGTAATTATTGAATGACATAATATTCGATTGTTCTCGAATTTTTCAAGGAAAACAAGAAACATTAAAGGATAATAGTAATTTTCCTAACAAGTGCGGAAAAAAAGATTATGTCGAAACTACTGGCAACATTGCGATAAAATTTTGTATGGATGTTTCTTGGAATCTGAAACATCGCATGCATTTGTTTTTATCACAAGAATAACATCGAAACAGATTTGACTAAGAAAATGGATTACAGTTTCGTTGTATCTTGAGCAGAAAGTCTAAGCTACATAGGTTAATTCACGTCAAGATCTCTTAATTTTCTGCTCATGAGTCTTTGTTCCATCAATAACTTCAGCACAAGAATGATTTAATTGTTTTTGAATCTGAATAAAAAGGTAATTGAACTCATTTTATACCAGCATCAATACTACTCCAATATTTTCAAATCGAAATATTCCAAAAACGGAACATCGTATCGAGATTCACCAGAAGGTCCTTTCTGGTGTAAAATTGAATGAGGTTCAAGTTTATATCATATTTGGATTGAAAAATCTAACCTCAAAAAAGTTATGTTCTAAACTACTCGGTACGAACCGTGTAACTAGCGCCCGAGGGGTAAATCTCCAGGAAAAATGTGTACACCAGACTTCCAATTTCCAATTAACATAGACTTCCAAAGACATCCAAAGACTTCAAAATACTTTCAAAGACTCCCAAAGACTTCCAAAGACATCCAAGACTTCCAGAGACATCCAAAAACTACCAAAGACTTCCAAAGACATCCAAAGAATTCCAAAGACTTCCAACGGAGTGTACACCAGACTTCCAAGGAGATTTACCCCTTGCTAGCGCCCTCTATGAGAGTCAGATATAAAGACGAATTCATGCGATGTGTCAGATTACAAGAAACATCCGTACAAAATTTTATCACAATTTTGCCAGTAGTTTCGACATAATCGTGAAAAATGTGTGAAAAAAAACATTTTTTCAACACCTTGAATCATGAAAACGGATGCCGTTACGACATTTTTTCACTGAGCAAACCCAACTTATTTTGCAGTGTTCTACCTACCCTAGCAAGGGGTCAGGTTTCTTCGAAACACCCTGTATAACAATCAATTTGTGAGAATTTTATATAAATGCTTTTCCCGCACTAGTGTGAGAAAACTTTTCCCGCACTACTGCGGGAAAATGACACTTTCCAAACTAAATTGCGTGCGGGTATAGGGTGAATCATGCATACGCTTGTAGAAACATTTTTCTACTCTACACATTTTTTGAGTGGTTTGATTTAAAGCAAAATTTCATTCCGGATTGTAATTTATTTACATCTTTTTTTTAGTCACTTCCGGTTCAGCTCTGTATGTTTTGAATTGAGTGCCAGAATTTTTATATTAGTATTTATAGGTATTCATCGTTAACTAAATAGGACATGCTGTTAGCTGTTAGCATGAAATAATCATTTCAATCTCCAAAACATGAATTTTTATTTGAGGTCATCCATAACAAGTTTCATAAACATGTTTGTTATCACTGTTTATGAATTATTCTGATATTTCCGAAATATCTCTGCACCGAGAATAATAATGGAATGCTCCATTTTACATAATAATGCATTTGAAAATGTCCCGTGTTTGGCACGAAGGACTCCTCCACAAACTACCATCATACGGCTTACCACCTCAGCTATGCCATCTCTTATCGAGTTTTCTTTCAGGCAGATCGCTTCACGTGGTGGTGGACGGTGTATCGTCTGATACCATTGGCATCAATTCCGGCGTTCCACAAGGATCAATTTTGCCACCAACATTATTCCTGCTTCATATCAATGATCTGTTGGGAGTAACAACTTGCCCCATCCACAGCTTTGCAGATGATAGTACCCTACTGCGTTCTCTTCCAGAATTCCCATTTCTTCCCAGGAAACTAAGAACTCACGGCGCAGGCAGGTCAATGCTGTCAATAAAGGCCTTACTGAAATCACAGCCTGGAGAACCAACAACCTAGTTGAATTCAACGCCACCAAAACTCAAGCCTGTATTTTCTCTAGAAAGACGGAACTCAGTATGCCCGACACTGTAATGTCTGGCACCACCATCTCCACCAAGCCCACCATATCTATGCTCGGTATTTCCATCAGCAACACTCTTTCATGGGGTAATCATGTCAGATCCATCGCAAAAGCTGCTCCACAAAAACTCGGATTCTTGTTCCGTGCGAAAAGCTACTTTACACCTCAACAGCTTCTCATGATCTACAAAGCGCAGATACGGCCTGATCTAGAATACTGTTCCCACATATGGGGTTCAGCACCAAAACATACGCTGATGCTCTTAGATTCCATCCAGAGAAGAGCCATCCGCCACTATAATTTCGATATTTTATAGAACTTTCAAGGAATTCCCAATGATTTCGAGAGACTCCGTAAAATTCACACGAATCCCAGAAAATTTCATAAAGTATCAAGAATGTCCATAGAATTTCAAGGAAATTTCAGTAATTTGGACATGAAGCATCAAATTGCGATTTATTTTCGTGTATATATGTAACTTTGTAACTTAAATGAATAATAAATCCAATCTGGAAATCGTTAGTTTTTACCTCCTGTTGATTACGCGTGATTACGGTTCCAGGAAGGAAGTGGAATCACCCTATACACATATAATGCTCACATGCAATTGAACTATATCGCTTTAGCTGCCTCCAAATTAGCTCATTAAAATTGTAATTGGTTTTTTTGATACCATGTCGGTCGATTACGCACTACAAAAATATTATAAAATCTATAAATAGGTCAACTTTCACTATGAGCGCATGATAAGTCGCCGCGAGTGTGACAAGCAACAAAAAGTACTAGAACTTCACATTCAAACAGTACTAGATGAGACCTGGATTACACAATCAAAGACAATCCCAACGGATTTGATGGGATATCGAGAAATTCGATAGAATTCTATAGAATTCACCTAGGATTTCGATAAATTCAGAGAAATTATTTCAACTCGGATTTCAGGAAATTTCTTAGAATCTTAGAAATATGAAATTCAAAGTAATTTCATAGAATTTCAAGGAACTCCAATCCCAGGCAACCAGATGATCACGTCACTGTGACGTCCCTAATTGGTGATTTTTCGTCAGAGACGTCACACGCCAATTTATGACGCCACTATGACGTGATAATCACGTCATCGTGTCGACGTCGAGTGAACGTCACTTAGATGGGTAAAAGAAGACGTCAGTTTCATGCCGTTGCAGGGACGTCCTGTCGACGTCCATTTTTCCCAGACCTTCTCTAAACCATGGATACTCATAATATTATCATGTGAAACAGAAGTATAACTCATGAAAGCGAATCAACATGCAAGTTTTATTCTAATTATTAATATACCCGAAAAGTAGTAGAAAAACTTTTTCTAAAAAACTTTGACACACTGTATATCTCGGAAACCAACAAGCTATGTATATATAAAAATGATTGTTTAGGTCTCGGGTATACCTATATTGAAACCGTTAATCTTATGACGTTGCAGTGACGTATCTATGACGTCTAAAAATCACGTACCAATTTGGTGAGCTTCGTCCGAGGCTTCGTCATTCAGGAAATTTTTCAATAATTTACTATTTAGATTCTTGTTGGCTGACAAAGAATGCATCAATATACGTTATTCTACAAAGTGAAGCCAAATTCGCCAACATCCTTTCCATTGCTATCAAACGATTCTTTGTTTGCTTACAACTCGCGGACACAAACTACATAATTTTTTATTCAAATACGAGTAACTGATTGCATTCTGATGGAGATGCGTACTGAATGATGGCGCTGCTGATTAGGCGATTGAATGAACAATTGAACATGACACAGGAGGGACCCACCATCAAGCAGACTCAACATTGCATAATCAATATTATATAATATCATCAGAGGCTAGTGGTGTTAATCACGCTATGTTGAAGGAATCTTCTTTACGTATCATCGCCAAATTCAATCGTAATTTTAACGTCATTTTGACGTCAGTCGGACGTCACAGTTTGGTGAGTGAATGACGTCAATACGACGTGAGTAATATGACGTCATTGGGCTGTGACTTATTCACGTCATTATCACGTCAATGCGACGTCAAATACTGACGTCACCTTGGTCATTCAAGTGACGTAGAAAAGACGTCACTGGAACGTCATCTGGTTGCCTGGGATCCCATGTAATTTCAAGGAATTCCAGAGCATTTCAAAGGGGATCTAGAGGATTAGAAGAAACTCCCTCGGAAACTCCATAGTGTTTCATGGAACTTCATGGAACTCGTTTCATTGGATCCCAAGAAATAAGAAATCCCTTCAGAGAAACTCCAGTAAATTATGACAAGCCGAGTCAACACATCCTTTTATTGTCAACCTCGAAATATGTCGAACAACTCCGTACTAAAACTTGTTGGTCTATACAGGGTGTATGTAAATAACACCGGAAAAATTCAAGGGGTGATTCCTTATTGTGATATTCTAGAAAATGAAGTTCATATAAACATGTGTCATAACTTTCTCCGTTTTCGAGATACAGGGTATTGATATTTCCATGAAAAATCTGTTTTCTATTCATCTCTCAATTGTCTTTTCATCAATTTCAATGAAACGTTGTGGTTTTGTTGAAAGTAATATGGAGCTATTTCTAGTGCAATTAGACTGGAAATAATATTTCCAGTGGCGTCACAGTGGGTAAATTTATCGATATTCATGGTGAATGTTTTTGTACACCACCGGTTTTTCATATTTGTATTAGATTGAACTATTGAAACACCAACTTTTTTATTCTCTGTGTGATTTTTGTATCTAGCTTAGTTTTTGAGGAAAAAATAAAAATTCGATTTGACTCCAAATTTTGAAGTAGGTGTTTTCAAGACTTCCATTGAGATTACTCAATTTTGGGGCTTTGTCAGTCTCCATCCATACTGAATTTTTGCACCATGAAAGCTTATACAGGGTGGTTACAAATGAAAACAATTAATACTTCCAACCTCAACATCCTGGATCTCAAAAACACATGTTTATATGAACTTTATTTGCTAGAATGTCACAAGGGAAAAACCCCTTGAATTTTTCTGGTGTTATTTAGATACTTCTCTAATCAACTTATTTTGGACTATATTACACGTGGTATCTGTGTGTGCCAGCAGTTTTGGGACACCCTGTAAAGGCAAATTTTCGAGTGATTGATACACGACGCCATGTCTGAAAACCAATGAAATTCCTTCAATTTCCTAAACACGACAAATCTCCAGGCATTTGTAGCGATAGAAAGCTACCTTGATTTTCCAATAACCGATAAATATGCATATACCTTGATTTCAATCAACACACTTCTATTCGCGATCGCCAAGGTTATTATATGACGTTGCAATGACATTAAAAACTACGGGAAAACATCATAACTCCTGGCATAGATTGAAAGTTAGGCTATATTCGGAATTCAACTGGTCAGTACCACAGCAGTACTGTCGGTAGATCCACTTACAGCTGAAAAATCTGTGTTCCGAAATATAAGAAGAAAAATTCAGTGCTGTATAATTCGGAACACGGTTTCATCAGTAATCAGCAGCAGTTGATCAGCTGATGAAATTCATCAGTTTTTATCTGGCCGATTATTCAAATAACAGACATTTTTTGATATTAAAAATGATATTAATTCATTATTGATATGACAAGACTCGATGTTTAGATTAGAGAACAACGGAAATAATTGCAAAAATTGCAAAAATTCCTGAAAATTGCAAGAATTGCAGAAATTGCGAAAATTCCTGAAAAATGGAAAAATTCCTGAAAATTGGGATAATTCCTGAAAATTGCAAGAATTACAAAAATTCCTGAAAATTGCAAAAATTCCTGAAAATTGTAAAAATTGAAAAAATTGCAAAAATTGCGAAAATTCCTGAAAATTGTAAAAATTGCAAAAATTGCAAAAATTTCTGGAAATTGCAAAAATTGAAAAAATTCCTGAAAACTGAAAATTGCAAAAATCGCAAAAATTCCGGAAAATTGTAAAAATTCCTAAAAATTACTGAAAATTGCAAAAATCGCAAAAACTCCTGAAAATTGCAGAAATACAAAAATTGCATAAATTCTTGAAAATAAGAAAAATTTCTGAAAATTGCAAAAACTTCTGAAAATTGCAAGAATTGCAAAAATTCCTGAAAATTGCAAAAATTGCAGAAATTGCGAGAATTCCTGAAAATTGGAAAAATTCCTGAAAATTGGAAAAATTCCTGGAAATTGCTAAAATTGCAAAAATTCCTGAAAATTGCAAAAATTCCTGAAAATTGCAAAAATTCCTAAAAATTGCAAAAATTGCAAAAATTTCTGAAAATTGCAAAAATTGCTAAAATTGCAAAAATTCATGAAAATTGCCAAAATTCCTGACAATTGCAAAAACCGCAATAATTGCAAAAATTCCTGAAAATTGCAGAAATTGCAAAAATTCCTGAAAATTGCAAAAATTCCTGAAAATTGCAAAAATTGTAAAAATTCCTGAAAATTGCAAAAATTGCAAAAATTCCTGAAAATTGCAAAAATTCCTGAAAATTGCAAAAATTCCTGAAAATTGCAAAAATTGCAGAAATAGCGAAAATTACTGAAAATTGGAAAAAAATCCTGAAAATTGCAAAAATTCCTGAAAACTGCAAAAATTGCAAAAATTGCAGAAATTGCGAAAATTACTGAAAATTGGAAAAATTCCTGAAAATTGCAAAAATTCCTGAAAACTGCAAAAATTCCTGAAAATTGCAAAAATTGCAAAAATTGCAGAAATTGCGAAAATTCCTGAAAATTGGAAAAATTCCTGAAAATTGCAAAAATTCCTGAAAATTGCAAAAATTGCAGAAATTGCGAAAATTCCTGAAAAATGGAAAAATTCCTGAAAATTGGAATAATTCCTGAAAATTGCAAGAATTACAAAAATTCCTGAAAATTCCTGAAAATTGCAAAAATCGCAGAAATTCCTGGAAATTGCAAAAATTCCTGAAAATTGTAAAAATTGCAAAAATTGCAAAAATTCCTGAAAATTGTAAAAATTCCTAAAAATTTCTGAAAATTGCAAAAATCGCAAAAATGCCTGAAAATTGCAAAAATCGCAAAAACTCCTGAAAATTGCAGAAATGCAAAAATTGCATAAATTCTTGAAAATAAAAAATTTCTGAAAATTGCGAAAACTCCTGAAAATTGCAGGAATTGCAAAAATTCCTGAAAATTGCAAAAATTCCTGAAAATTGCAAAAATTGCAGAAATTGCGAAAATTCCTGAAAATTGGAAAAATTCCTGAAAATTGGAAAAATTCCTGGAAATTGCTAAAATTGCAAAAATTCCTGAAAATTGCAAAAATTGCAAAAATTTCTGAAAAAATTGTAAAAAATCCTGAAAATTGGAAAAATTCCTCAAAATTGTGAAATTTCAAATTCCTGAAAATTGGAAAAATTCCTGAGAAATGCAAAAATTGCATAAATTCCGGAAAATTGTAAAAATTCCTAAATTCTTGAAAGCTGCAAAAATCGCAAAAATACCTGAAAATTGCAAAAATTGCAACAATTGCAAAAATTCCTGAAAATTGCAGAAATAGCAAAAATTGCAAAAATTCCTGAAAACTAAAAATTGGAAAAATCGCGAAAATTCCTGAAAATTGCAAAGATCGCAAAAATGCCTGAAAATTGCAAAAATTGCAAAAATTCCTGAATATTGCAATAATTGTTAAAAGTCTGGAAAATTGTTAAGATTCCTAAAAGTTCCTGAAATTTGCAAAAATCGCAAAAATGCCTGAAAATTGCAAAAATCGCAAAAATTCCTGAAATGGCGCGAAAATATATAGGGCGTTCCATTAAAATTTTTTGCACTTTTTCTTGCTCCCTGTATCTTCTGAGATACTGAAAATATATCAGTTGATTCGATAAGGAGAAGAAATCCCCTGTAAGACTATTTTTTAAATTTTTTTCTACTGTCAAAAATAATAAAGTTATAGGCGTGCTACTTTATAACGTGTCACCCGGTACATTCGAGAAATGTTTTCATCGATAAATACATTTCAAATTGTATTCAAATGTCATTGTTATTTGGCAAAAAATCTTTCACACAATTAGACAAGCATTGATCGATTAAAACATTATCTCTAATGTATTTACCCCCGAAAAATATATGTATCATCCTCGAAGAAAAAAACCACCCTGTATATATTTCTCGCTACATCTCCATCGTTATCTGTTCCAGATTCCGCCACTCACTACCCCTACCATGCCCTCCCCCCTCCCCTAAACCACCCCCACTCTCCCACCCCCACTCCCCCCACCATGCTTTCCTACATGCTACCCGCCGACGACAAACCGCCCCTGCCGCCCAACAAACCGCCCCCCGCCCCCAACGCCCACCTGCGCCTCGCCCTAGTCGGTTCGGAACCGGCGGCGAACTGTAGGTCCCACTCGACGCCCATCAGCAAGGAGACCAGCTGTAGCAGCTTCGCCAGCGACGTCACGACGTCGGCGACGGCTAGTCACGGATCTATGACACCGCCTAGTACGATCAGCGAGGGAGGGGGCGGAAATATCAACCGGGCGGGTGGTAAGGGGAAGGTGGTGGTCAATGGAAAGCATCCGACGCTGAAAAGGTGAGAATTGAGCACAACAAAAATTTTAAGTCCTTTAAAAAAATTAAGTCCTATCGACGGAAGTCCTAAATTGAATTCAAGAGTCCTAGCATCCAAATATCCATCGACAGAAGTTAGACATTCTGATGATAACGGGGTCCTTTAATGATTCGATGCCCTATTCATGGTAGTCTCAACTTGAATTCACGAGTCCTAGCCTCTAAATATCTGTCGATCAAAGATCAAAATCTAGATTTCATCGGGAAGCATCCGAGGGTGACAGTTTTGTGATACAAAAATTATAGATCCTTTGATGAATTGGAGTTCTAACCTGAATTAAAGAGTCCTAGTCTCCAAATATCTATGGATAGAAGTTCGTAATATGAGTTACAACGGAAAGCATCGGATGTTCAAAATGTGAGTTTCGTGAAACAAACAAATATGAGTCCTTTAATGAATCGATCCCATATTCATAATAGTCTTAACTTGAATTCAAGAGTCCTAGCCTCTAAATATCTATCGACAGAAAATCAAAATCGTAATTTTATCGGGAAGCCTCCGATGTTCAGGAGGTGACAATTTCGTAATGAAAAAATATGGGTCCATTAATGAATCGGAGTCCTAGCTTCCAAATATCTATCGACACAAGTTAGAAATCCTAATGACAACGGGGATTATTCGATTCTAGACAGGCGAGAGTTTCGTAAAGGCAGAAATTATGAGTCCTTTAATGAATCGATGCCCTATTCATGGAAGTCTCAACATGAATTCAAGAGTCCTAACCTTTAAATATCTATCGACCGAATATGAAAATCTAGATTTCATCGGGAAGCATCCGAAGGTAGCAGTTTTGTAATACAAAAATTATAGGGCCTTTGATGAATCGGAGTTCTAACCTGAATTTGAGAGCTCCAGCCTCCAAAAATATATCGAGGGAAGTTCGTAATATGAGTCCTTTAATGACTCAATGCATTAGCTGTAGAAATTCTAAATTGAATTCTGTCGACAGAAGTTGGAAATCTCAATGAGAACGGGACGTATCTGATGCTCAAATGGTCATAGAATCCTAACCTCTAACTATCTATCGACAGATCAAAATCTAGATATAATCGGAAATCATCCGGTGTTCAGAAGGTCACAGTTCCATAATACAAGAATATCGACAAAAATCATAGGATTTTTCGGGTTATTTGATGAATCAAAGTCCTAACTTGAATTATTTAAGAGTCCTAGCATCCAAAAATCCATCGAGAGAAGTTCGTAATATAAATTTCAACGGGAAGTATCCGACGTTCAAAACGTGAGTTTCCTGTAACAACCAAATAATAAGAGTATTTCAATGAATCGATGCATTTTTATAGTTCTAAATTGAATTTGTTAGTCCTAGCCAACAAATATCTGTCGACAGAAGATCGACATCAAGATTTCAACGGGAAGCATCCGATGCTCAGAAGGTGAGAGCTTCCTAACACAAAAAATTATTAGTCGTTCATCGAACCAAAGTTTTGTTCATAGAAGTCCCAACTTAAATTCAAAAGTCCTAGCCTCGATATATCTATCGACAGAGACAGAAGTTGACCAAGTTGGAAAAATTCCAAGCTCTTGATGTTTCACATATTGAAGTAGATTTTTAGGACTTATAGGTACTTCCTGGAAATCTAAAAATGCATTCAGATCATCTTCATTCACGAAATGAATATTCATCCTAAGCCTTCAAGTTTCATTTTTCGAAATTGAAAGTCAAATTCTGAATGAAGACTTTCAAATTATCTGTCAAAAACCTCAAAGTTGAAAGTTTTATCAGACCTTTTACTATGAGTTTTAAGTGACATTCTACTGTCCAATGTCTTAAAAATTCCAATATTAGGACCTTCATGTTTATTATTTTATATTAGTTCAAAATTGAATGTTACAATCTCAGGCTTTTAAAGATTTATTTTATAAAGTATGGTTTGATTCTACGAAAGAATCATTTAGATTGGTTACATTGGTCTTCAACAATGGGCTTATATCACAAAAAATTTTTATTTCATAATTCGATAGAACTCACCGAAACTAGCTCACCACCGCAAACCGTTTCTTGCTGTGAGCTCCCTACGTTTTATAAAAAATTGTTGAAATCCCCGATTTTTCGGACCTCTGAAAACGAGGCGATGATGTGACGTCAAAACCCTAATACTGAAACAAGACTATTCCAGACAGAGATCAGACAGAGATGAATGATACATGATTTCTGACAGAGTGAATTAGCGCAAGATCATAGTTGAAAGAATTAATATATCAGTTGCCTCAGTGTTCGTCGGGCGTTTGGTATTTTCTTTTAACTATGGCGAGATGAGGTTTCTACGTCATAAGAGGATCCGTTTTCAGAAGGTACTATTATTTATGTCCAAAAATAAATCATTTCAGTTAATTTTCCGATCGAATTATGTCGTCAATCATTATTTATGTATAAAAGAATCATTATAAACATGGTTTGAGTTAAAAGTTCTACCAAGGTGTACACGCCCATTCCATTCAATTGGCAATAAATTTGAATCCTTCAATAGTTGGTTTGATAAATTTTGCTTCCAGATACTTTATTGATGAGAAGTCCGATATGCAAATAAAATATCTCATATTCTTTGTGGAGATCTTCCATTCTATAAAAAATGAAGCCAATATAAGCACATTCTAATTCAATTCATGCTCTGCTAGACACTCAATAGCTTTTCGACACCGGAAATGTGTCATGTGTCAATAATGAGAGGAAATCGATTAGTCTTTCTAATTATTCTTATATGGGAGCGTTTCCATTGTATCCAATTGAAAAAAAAAATCATTCAATTTCTTCATTATCCTCGTATTAGGTTACCGAAAAAAAAAGATCATTTCAATACAACCTTCATTGTATTCTTCGTATAGATATCGATTCATGAAGAATGGGTGTAATGCCACATTGAAATATAGCATCTACAGAGTGATACTATATATGAAAATTTCTGTACCTTAAATCTTTAAAACGGATGAAAAAGTTCGTATTGAAAAGGAATATTCTCAGATATAATTATGAATATAAAAAAATGGATATATACAGTGTCATTCATAAAGTCGGCATTATATGGGAAAAACTTTTATTAATGACTTATTTTGAAATTCGAGTTGGACGTTAAGTTTTGCTTCAAACAAGATGAAAAATGGCCTACTCAATCGGGGTCACGTGACTTTTGTGACATTTTTTCAAACTAATCGCTGAAAGTAGGCTTATTTGTTCGAATATCGAAAAAGTTTACTTCAAAAAGTTGTTTCTATTTCAATTCCACATATGTGACTCGGATTTCATCTTTCTATTACATTTTTTAGATTTCGATATTTTGTAAAAATTTCGAAATTTCTGTAATATTAAAAAAATTGTAAATTCGATAAAACTACTTCATACCAGTAGCTTCATCATGCTACTAACTTTCATTTACTAATTATCACTAATTATCGACAAAAATATGATTTTTTTCAGAAAATGATAATCTCCGCTTCAAAATTCTGCTATGTTTGATGCAAACATAAAATCAAAATTCTGTTATGTTTGAGTCAAGCATTTAGAAACGAAATTCATTTAAATTCATTTTTTCAGTACTGAAAAGATCAGTTTAAATGAATTTCGTTTTTAAATGCTTGACGATATATCAACTTTGCATCAAACATAACAGAATTTGGAAGCGGGTATTATCATTTTCTAAAGAATAGTAGATTGTTTTATTAGGATCAAAAGTGACACTTTGTTTGACAAGCGAATTTTGCATTTGCGAGGCGGAGCGTTTAGCGAAGCCGAGCGAAAGCAAAATTTGCGAGTCGAACAAAGTCACTTTTGATCCGAATGAAACATGCTATTTTTTCTGCAACCGAAACAATTAACTCAAATAAAAATGTGAAGTAACCACCAATGCCGTACCATATGTATGCAATGCAACAAATATTGACAAATAATCCATGTGGTGAGAATATTCTACCTGCATTAATAGCAGGTTAGGTTTTCTAGGATGTTCGAATTGTAGTTTCAATATAAATACAACCACAGAGTGACATTTTTGTGTATGGACCAGGTGCTCTAATGGCAAATACCGCGCCAGTGCCAGCTATAGGAACAAGACGAGGAAAATGTTAGGTTAATGAGCATATCAACAATGATAATGATAATAGTGATTATTTATTTCTCTCCATACTGGCATACTACACTGTGTTTGACTTGATAATCAAATAAAGCTAAACAATATCGTTGTTTGAGACAAAAACACTATTGCTTGCCGTGATTATTCAAAAACAAGCTATCCATCCCGAGAATAACGAATGAAATACAGATCAAGCAAGTATTTGAATCTTGAAGGCTTTCCTGATCAAAACAAAAAAAACTTAACTGAGATGTTTATAATTCCAATACTAAACTATAATAAGGTGTATTTATATCTCCAGCATGGGTATGAAATGCCAAATCTTCTGAAATCGGAAACAAATCAGGTATGCGTCTCAACCCAAATAACCAAAACCGTCACAATGTTGTTCATCCTTGATGAAGTCCAGTAGATTCTTTTTAGTTCCTAGGAGCTAAAGTTCAACTTTAGCTCCTAGGAACTAAAATTCAACTTTAGCTCCTAGGAACTAAATATGTTGCCTAGCAACATACCTATTTTTGTGTCAGTAATAGAAACGTCAATTTAAGAGCTGATTTTGGTATCAAAATGGACGACTTTTGCGGTTGCAGAAAAAATCATATTTCTGTCCATAATCAGTGATAATAAGTAATTGAAAGTAACTAGCATGAAAAAGCTACTGGTATGAAGTAGTTTCGTGGAATTAACAATTCTTCAAATATTACAGAAATTTTGAAAAATTAAAAAAAAATCAAAATCTAAAAGCTGCAATAGAAAGATCAAATTCGAGAAGCATGTGTAGAAATGTGTGAAATAGAAACAACTTTTTCAAGTAAACTTTTTCGATATTCGAACAAATAAACCTACTTTCAGCGATTAATTTGAAAAAATTTCACTTTTGACATGTAGCGAAAGTCACGTGACCCCGATTGAGTAGGCCGTTTTTTATCTTTTTTGAAGCAAACTCGAATTCCAAAATAAGTCATCAATACAAATTTTTTCCATATGATGCCGACTTTATGAATGACATAATATACCGGGTGTCCCAACAGTGCGTATTTGCTCGATATCTCGATAATGCTGTAATATATAAAAGTGAGTTTCGTATAAAAGTTTTATGACACCACAAAGGCCACATTTTAAAAATAGTCCCTGATTCACAGGGTGTTGCATTTTTCCGTAATAACAAAAAATATCTATTTTTCAAATAGAACAACCCGTTTATTTGCATGTACTTAAAATGGTCCCTTCGTTGCCCACTCAGCACCAAATTTTTTTTTCGCCCCAATGCACCGTTGCCAAGTTATTAATTTTTTCGAAAAAATCGGGAGTGATGCAGGCTCTGAATGAAATAACTGTGATTGAGCTATTCCTTCGAAGATCTGAATTCCGCCTGGTGGATTGACGTAAAGAATACCAAAGTAGCGTGTAATACTCTGAGCTTCATCGATATTCATACAGGGTGCTTCAACTATTCCTTTCATTTTCGTCCACTACGATTCAAGTTTATGCGATTTTTTCAAATGGGACACCCTGTATATAAGTTCGTCTTCTCTTTCTACATGACATAACCTATCTGAGGATACCATCATGTTATATGTTATTCCTAACAGTTTCTTGATTATTTGTGTTTTTCAAATTATTCTTAGGGAATTGCAAGAAATACCTGCATAATATTTTAATTTCAAAACAAAAGGAACGACAATAATAACACTTATAATACATGTTCGAAATGTCTTCCACCCTGTTCAATACATTTTCTCAATCTCTTCATGAAGTTTGTTCTCACGCTGCTCAAATGAAAAGGCATAATTCGTTGAAATGCCTCACGAATTCTCATTTTCATGTCCTCCCGTGTAGTAGCAGCACTACGATAAACCTCCGATTTTACTGTTCCCCAAAGATAAAAATCCATTGATGTTAGGTCCGGCGACCTAGGCGGCCAAGGAATAGGTCCTTCTCGTCCTATCCACTCATCAGGAAACATTATATTCAACTCCTCTCGAACTTCTCTCAGAAAATGTGCTGGTGCCCCATCTAGCTGAAACCACATTTCATTTTTGATATGATTAGGTAGATGTTCAATCAACCTGGGAAAGTCTTCTCTGAGGAATCGCAGAAACTCTTGTCCATCCAGTCTTCGTTCGAAAAAATATGGTCCGATAACATAATTATCCACAATACCGCCCCATACATTAAGGCTCCATTTATGTTGATAATCGTTAACAAGAAGTTTATGTGGATTTTCGGTACTATAATAATGATAGTTGTGCCTATTAACGAATCCATTCCTGTGGAAGGTACTTTCGTCGGTAAACATAATGCTTTTCAGAAATCTTGCATCTTCCGTTATTTTATTTTGCATCGTCCGACAAAACTGCACTCTTTTCATAAAATCAGCTTCTATCAACTCATGGTGCAGTTGCACATGATAAGGGTGAAATTTGTTAGATTTCAATCTCCTGCCAACTGAAGATTTCGATATCTCTAAATCTCTGCTTATTTCCCTTACACTCAACTCAGGATTCTCTACCACTGCAAGACTAATAGCAAATTGGTTTTCATCAGTCAATATTGTTTTAGCGAGATTCTTTTTATTGTATTCGATGTGTCCTGTTCTCTCGAATCTTTCCTTTAATGTTTCAAAACTTTTCACTTGTGGATGCCTTCTATCAGGATATTTTGCAGCATACATACGGGAAGCCAACAAACAATTTTCTTCACCAGCACCCAAAGCATACACCATTCCAATCAACTCTTCCTTTGTAAAATTCATAATGAATAACCACAGCTTTCAAGCAAATCACACAACAGGCTGTCAACAAATGTCAGTACATATTGTTTTGATTGATATTTGGCGATATTTAAAATCATAGCCAACTGCTTTTTACCGTTTGGTCTCGCGTTTGGTAAAACCTCGGGTAAAACATTCTACAAAAACGCGGATAATTGAAGATATCTCATAGTCCAGATCAGAAAATGTATCGAACAGGGTGGAAGACCTTTGAAAATGATTATTGTCTTTCCTTTTATTTTGAAATTCAAATATTAGGCAGGTATTTGTTGCAATTTCCTAAGAATAATTTGAAAAACACAAATAATCAAGAAACTGTTGGGAATAACATATGACATGTTGGTATCCTCAAATAGGTTATTTCATGAAGAAAGAGAAAACGAACTCATATACAGGGTGTCCCATTTGAAAAAATCGCATAAAGTTGAATCGTAGTGGACGAAACTGAAAGGAACAGTTGAAGCACCCTGTATGAATATCAATGAAGATCAGAGTATTATACGCGATTTTGGTATTCTTTACGTCAATATCCACCAGACAAAATTCAGATCTTCGAAGAAACAGCTCAATCACAGTTATTTCATTCAGAGCCTGCATCACTCCCTATTTTTTCGAAAAAACTAATAACTTGGCAACGGTGCATTGTGGCCAAAAAAAAATTTAGTGCTGAGTAGGCAACGAAGGGACCATTTTAATTACATAAAAATAAACGGGTTGTTCCATTTGAAAAATACATATTTTTTGTTATTACGGAAAAATGCAACACCCTGTGAATCAGGAACTATTTTCAAAATGTGGCCTTCGTGGTGTCATAAAACTTTTATATGAAACTTTTTTTTATATTTTACAGCATTATCGAGATATCGAGCAAATACGCACTGTTGGGACACCCGGTATAGAAATACATTGAGAATTCGCATTCTCTATGTGATGAAAATATGAAGTCTTTCTCCGTTTATTCAACAGAAAACAACTACTTTCCTGGCTATATTTCCTTATTTATGTCAGCTCATTGTTTTTCACGATTTTGAGTATATGATTATTATTGATTGTGAGTATATGATTATTAATGAAATAATTATTTATACACCAAGGTAGTGAATAATGTCATTATTACCCAGGGACCAAGATTATATCCAGAGGCTTCTTTACTACCAAGGATTATATTGCATTTTTTTACCACTAGCAATATATTTCAATCATTTCAGTTCACCTGTATAATACTTTCACGAACTCAAGGTAAACTATAAATATAATTTTTTGATGATTGTTCTTCATTTTTCGGTATTGTTTGAGTTCGAATGGATCTCATTGTATTTTCAGTTTTGAACACTGTTTTCCGAGCTGTTTTCACTTCTCGTTTCACTTGGAACTTAACACCAGCACGTTTTATTTTTTCAGACAGTTCCTGTTTACTATTCACTCTACTATTCATATCTTTTCGTAGTTTATCTACTTTTGAACATTATACATATATATGTATATTCAGTTTCAGTTGTTTTCTTGTGACACCCTGTGCAGTTACACCCATTCAATAAATTTCCAATATAATCTAATTAGAGACGGTCAAGCTTCACTGAGCAAAACGACCTAGCACTTGAAGGAATATAATGATATGCATTGAAAAGCAATGCTCTAGAAAATACCATTGACAAAGCCATTCCTTATTTCACTATGATTGTTGGGAATCCTTTCAATCACTGAAAACGTGACGCCTGTTTATACAGGGGCATTATTCAAAATTTACTCTCATCTGTAGTAGCAACACCAACAAAATAATCAAAAATACAATAATGATTTTTCTGAATGACAATTCACATTCACATGTTTCGATTCAACTGATTCAAGGTCTGATTTCTAGGATGAAATAAATTTTAAAAAAACTATATTGAGAAAAAATGTAGACTGATAAAAACTTTCCCGAAAATTTACCACAATGTTCTTCATGTTATCACAGGAAGAAAGTTGGAATGCACTTTTTTTCATAATATTCTGACGATTTCCTACCTACCGGAGCTATTTAACGTTCCAAAATTTGCAGTTAAATTCAAATTCACTATTTTTCCGAGACTGAAAATGAAAAAAAAATGAGCCCAATTCTGTAGATTTGGAATGAGGTGATTTTTTGTATATAGATGTTCGAAAGCATGAGGAACAATAATATGAAGTTTTTATTTGCAAAAAAATCCTAATATGATTCCTTGAAAATCGACCCCTTTTAATGTCAATAAAAAAAAACACGGCCCTGTCGAACAGGATGTTCGTCTCTGATAAACTGATCATATATTGATGGTGATCATAGATCTTGGTTATTCATACTATTCCATACCGGTCCCAATTTGGTAAATATCGCACGACTAATAACTGTGATATAGAGGGGATTGAGGGAAAGGGGTCGTTTGAAATGAGACACGCTGTAGAGTCGTCAATGCACAATATTTTTTCATGAAACCTTGTACAGATCTATTTCAGAAGACGCCAATTCTAGATATGTACGCGGAATTCTTCTCAAAAAATCGCTAATAGGGATTCTGGATTTTTCAGCCTCTGAATGTGATTTAGTAGGCCTTGGTTTTTAAAAAGATGGATGGCGCTTGGCTCCATAATACACTTTTACTCCCTCTACATTTCAGAAAAAAGTTCATGAGAATCGCTCCATAAATAAAAAATTTATGACGGTGGCCCGCTTTCAAATGGCTCACTCTGTATATCAAATTTAGCAATCTAATCATCATAATAGAAAACATTTATAATTATGAATCACAGAATATATTTAAAATTATCATCAAGTTTCTTGGATATCAAGCACTTGATTATTGAATTGAATTGGCTAACTATAAAAAAATATGATAACGATGAACTGATTGTGAGAATTTGCATTTTCTCACTTATCTGCAAATTAATTTACTAGTCTCCACTCTCACTTAGAAGAATATGATGGGAAAATGTGTTGTTGGTCTACCCTTATTTAATTAAGATCAATCAGAACCTATAATGTGCCTGTTTTAGAAATTTTATTTCACCGTTTGATTTTTATTTGTAATTCAGAAAGTGTCATTTGTGATTCAGATGGCGCCAATCAGTGAATTCAAATTCAGAATACATCAATAATTATGATTCAGTAAGATCATTTGCAATTCAGAATAAGTGGATTGTAATAATTCAGAGAGAGTTATTTGTATTCCGAAAAGAAGAACAAGAATCATGATTTGGTAAGCTCATTTGTGATTCAGAATACGTAAATTGTAATTCAAGATAGCTTTATTTCAGATTGCGCCAATGAGTGAATTGTAATTCAGAAAACATCAATTATTATAATTCAGTAAGATCATTTGTAATTCAGAATTCGAAAGTTGTAATTCGGAGAGTGTCATTTGTAATTCAGATTGCGCCAATAAGTAGAAGGTAATTCAGAAAACATCAATAATCATGATTCAGTAAGCACATTTTTAATCGAGAATACGAAATTTATTGTCATTGAGAAAGCGTCAATTTGTAATGCAGATTGCGGCAATGAGTGAATAATTAGTTAATCGAAATTCAGCAAATCTTATTTGTAATTCAGATTGCTGCAAATGTAATTTAGATTTAGTCATTTGTGACTGAGATTGTCCTGATTGTAATTTAGATTATTCAAAGGAGATTTGGAACGTCAATTTTAGTTCAGATTTGTAATTCAGTTCAGTAGTAGGTACATATTTTGTATACAAATTTATGTTTCCCGAATTACAGTTCACTTTTCCTGAATAACAGTTGGAAAATGATTTGGTTTACACGACTCACAGACCATGGGTTTTTCCTCATTTCAATAAATTCCAACTAGGTATGATGTCTTTTTCATCATGATTCAATAAGATCATTTGTAATTCAGAACACGCAAATTGTAATTCAGAGAGTGCCATTTGTAATTCAGATTGCGCCAATAGGTAAAATGTAATTCAGAAAACATCAATTATCATGATTTAGTAAGCTCATTTCTATTCCAGAATACATAATTAGTGAATCGAAATTCAGGACATCTTAATTGTAATTCGGATTGTTCCAAATGTGATTTAGATTCACAAAGAGAGAAACTCAAAGTCATTACGACTATAGTTCATAAAATGAACGAAAATGGTAGATTACGAGAGAAAAAACTACTTTCCCGGATATCTGCCACGCAGAATTTTGTATTTTCCTCCCGAAATCTATGCAATAATTCGTATAGATAGAATGAAATCGCAAGTGTTTCCTTACTGAACGCCGAGTTGCGCTTAATTGGTTCAGGAACGTGTGAGTACCTGCAGACCGGTTTCGAGTTGTTGGTTCTCATCAGCGCAGGTGGAAATGGGAGTGGCTGGTTGCCCGACTGGCGTATTTTCAACTAGGTAAAAGCCAATTACTCAAAGTGGAATGCAATAGTTACAAGAAGAGAAACTCAAAGTCATTACATTTTATTCGTCTATACGAATTATTGCATAGATTTCGGGAGGATGTAATACATGTTCTGCGTGGCATATAACCAGGAAAGTAGTTGTTTTTCTCTCGTTACCTACGATTTTCGTTCATTTTATGAACTATTCTAATGACTTTGAGTTTCTCTCTTTGTGACTAGTTTGTGACCATTGCAGTATTTGGCTTTTTCCTAGTTGTAATTTAGATTGTTCAAATGAGATTTGGAACGTCAATTTAAGTTCAGATTTGTAATTTAGATTAGTAGTAGATAAATATTTTTTCTACAACTGCTATGAAAAGTAGCGCATTTCTCATAGCTTACTTAGTTTCAAAACCATATGTATTTCTCATACTGTGAGAAATATTTTTTCTCACGGCACTTTGCCAACACCACATACATTTACATGGAGAATCAACAAAAATCGACCAAAACTTAATTGGCTGGTGTTCAGCTTTGAATAGTTGTCACAACTGTCAGAAGAGGTTTTTTAAATTCTTTAGGGTAGTTCTCATTAGTGCTTCTGATAGAAATCGCATTTTCCATCAAATATGATTACAACTATTCATAATAAATAATATAATGTATATACCGAGATGTGACGATTTTGATACACCGGCAGAGACAGAAATAATGGAAAAAGCTGGGAAAGTTGGATTTGTTTACGGAAATTTCAAGAAAAAAGTATGAAATGGCATATACGAAAAATGTATGGAACCTAAAAAAAATTCAGAAATAAAATCTTTTATCTGATGGCATGTCATAATGACAACGTTATGTCACTCAATTTTGATGACATAAGGAAGCTAATTATGGTACTAAGTACCATAATGAAATTCTATAAGGAAAACATGTAATGGTTTGATCAAAAAAGTTTATTCAAAATGCATAACTATATGTACAAAACTATTTATTATAAATGGTAAAAGAACAATTACTACAATTTGTAATATTAATATAATGGCAAAGCACAGCTCACTCACCTACTAATATTTGAAACTACACAATACTTACTCCTTTAAAAATAGTTGTCATTGTGACATGTCGAAAATGCCGGAAAATGCAGTTCAATTTTTCGAAAATGTATTGATATAAATGCCATCAGATAAAATTTTGTATGTAATACGAATCATAAACAATCATTATGGCACACGCCGTGTTATCGGACTCGGCTACGCCTCGCCCGATAACATTCACGACTTGTACCATAATGATTGTCTTTATGATCCTTATTACATAAATAACTATTTCGGAAAGTGTACTTTTTTGAAATACTTTACGGAACTAGGAGAGGCGTCTACTCTTTGGTCACAGTATTCAATGTGGCATAGTGCCACATTATAAAATAAATACCAATATTTACGTTACTTTGGATCCTTTGGATAAAAGTAGTTGTAGAAAAAGTATAGTTTGCAACATGTGTGGAAAAGCCCTTCAGGCTCGTGCCACAAACTTTCACACTCGTGAGAAAAGTTGAACTTTCCCCACTTGTTACACAATATACTATCGTATACAAATTTATGTTTTCTGAATTACAGTTGACATTTCCTGAATAACAGTTGGAAAATGATTTGGTTTACACGACTCACAGACCGTGGGTTTTTGCCTAATTTCAATGAATTCCAACTATGCTGTCTTTTTCGGAATGTTTCACATGCGATGGACGAATCTTTCTTTCATTCACACCATGAGCAGTCAGCTATGAAGAAACGAGGAACGTCTGTTATTTATTGGTACAGAATGCCGATCACAAATTCATGCAGAAAATGGAGCCCGTCTATAAACAGCTGTCTACATTTCCCTTCAACCGTACACATTTTGACTACGAGCGAATGATTATTATTGATGGAGACTGAGGAACTCTAGATTGAAGACTCGCGTACCATTTAGCTGTATACAGAGTGAACAAAACTGCATTCTAGAAAAATTCATCATAAGATCTGTTCATAGAATTAGAGAGTTCTTCATTGAATCAATGCAGGAAGGAAATCATCACTTCAATTCCTTTGATTTTGAGTGCATATCGATCCACAGGGCGATTCGGGGTAATGAAGAATCGTAAAATTGACTAAGAAACTCTCGATTAAAGGCTAGCGTACCATTTAGCTGTATACAGAGTGAACAAAACTGTATTCTAGGAAAATTCTTCATGAGGCGATTTCAGCCGATCTGTTCATGAAATAAGATAGTTTATTCATGAAATCAATGCAGGGAGGAAATCATCACTTCAATTCCTTTGATTTTGAGTGCATATCGATCCACAGGGTGATTCGAGATACTGAAGAATCATAAAATTGACTAAAAAAACTTTTGATTGAAGGCTCCATAGCGAGCACAAAAACATCTCAGAGATGTTAAAAGTACGAGATGTCGAGACATTGAACATCCACTGCGATGTTCTGTTTACACATGAATAGAACTTTCATGGAACATCAGTCACTGTCCGCCGCAGGCGGCGTTTATAAGGATATCCTTGGGATGTCATAAAAATACATTCTCTCGGCGATTGTTAGCCTCGGCTGAGGCCTCGGCTGTCGATCTGCAGGCCCGACTATGATAGTCTGTTTATCGTCCTTCGTAAATAAATAACTATTACGAGTGAGCCTTCGAAACAGAAGAAGAACTCACAATTCTGATGGTACTTGAAGCATTGCAGAATGGCAATCTTTTTGAACATATCTAGTGAGTTCATCAGTTCTGTTTTCAATAGTTTTTACGTTTAAAGAAGTTTTTGATTTGTGCATCTGTTTATTTCTTTGTGGTTATTTTTTATTAAATTATTGATTATTCACGTATTCTAATATGCGTATTGATGTTGACGTGGCATTGTTGCATGTTCAATTTGATAAATGAACCTATTTTTTTTCGTATTATAAAAAATGTCAGCTCCGTATTCCCGAAATTACTTGATAAATGCCGAAATAAGCTCGAAACGCATCAAAACTACAATATGTACCTAGCATATCGTCGAAATCAGAATGAAAAAGGCTTACGAAATCGGCTATCAGAATATCAGGGCCGTATTTAAGAAAAATCAATTTCATGATGGTTGCTCGAAGACGAAACTTTGGATCGGAAAATCTATGATGCCAAATTGAACAGCATCAGAAGCTGCCATGGAGATGTTTTTTTTTCAACTTTGTCATACCTCAATTATTAACGCGAGAAGAAAATCCGGAAATACAGTTTGTTCAGAACCAACTCAAAAACGAAAAATCATCAGAGATTTTTGAATGTCATTTTGTTGGTCCTTCACTCGCACAACTTTTCTCTGCAACTGTTGTATTTTTTGAGATACCCATACTGGCCTTCCTTATTGTGGGCACATGTATACCGAGTGAACAAAATGAAACTGCATTGTAAATCGTCACATTATGACACTTCTATAGTAGATACCTAATAAACTGCTGGACAAATGAAGTGGCCCATCTATAAATATCCATCTAATTTTGAAACCGAATGTAATCAAAAATACTGAAAATGCAATAATTATTTGTGAAGACAGGGGAACGCCCAAGCTTTTTTTTTGATAGGTTGTTTTCACACTGTCAAAAGGTCAAAGTGAACTCACAGGCAAACAAAATACGAGAAAAAAAGAGATACGTACCAAAGGGAATCCCTATTATGTTTCGGGAACATTGTGGGTACTTAGGGAGGATAGGAAGAGGAGAGGTAGGTATTGGTATTTGTCTAACTTTTGGAGATTATAAGTTTCTGGGAATACTTTGTTAGGCAAAAAATTCCAAAGCTTTGCCGTTCTATGTATAAACGAGTTTTGGTAAAGAGTTGTTCGACATATTTCGAGGTTGACGACAAAAAGGTGTGTTGACTGGGCTTGTCGAGTACGTCTGAGTTATGGGAATAAAATAATGAGATTGCTACATGATGATTCCTACTCATATCGCGTAGAATTTATAGAAAATGATCAAATTATAGAGATGCTAGCTGCACAATATGACAACTTACTGCTCATTAGGTAGTCCGGCAATAATGGAGAAATGTACCTATCAGAGAATATAATTACGAGTAAACATTCCAGTTTTTTGACAATTTATTTGGACATTCCCCATTTTTCCCTTGAATCTTTGGACTTATTTTTTGTTTTCGATGATTTTTTCATTCAAATATGATTCTTATTTCTAGCTGTTCAACTTTATTGCTCATTATAGGTCGCGTGCACGATGACCGACCCTGGAGGCAAAATATTGAAACACAACCTCATTCTTCTGTGAATTATTGAAACACAACCTCACTTTTTTATTTGTTCACAGAGGAATCAAAAGGTTGAAATAGTTTTTCACAATATTTTTGCATACGAATCATGTTTCTTGCGTTATTCATTAATTCAATACAAGCTAATACTGCTAATAGATTGAAAATGTCTACAACACACACGCTCGTCAGTATGTCAGACCAGTTCTCCCGATTGATTGCATGAATCCAATCTCTTGCATTATTCTAGAAATTTCAGGTATATTTCTATTAGCTCCTATTGCAGAAGAAATTCCGATGAGAAATCAGAGAAATAACCAAATTTCAAAAATGAAAACTATATATGAGTGACTATAGTATATAGGTACTTACTTTTAAAAGTTTTAAATCATAATGTACCATCCGGATTCCTTCATCTTCCATTGCAGTTTTTGTGCATTTTACAACAGCACAATGTGATGGCACGTATATGGTGATGGCATGAGCGAATTGATGGATAGCGGAAAAATACGATTCATATGCCAAAATAATTGTGGAAAACTATTTCGATCACTTGTAAACAAATAAGAAAAGTGACGTGTTTCAATGTTTTGCCTCCAGCGTTCGGTCATCTGACAGTTCTTGCACGCGACCTATACTCCATCAACAGAATCTAGATGGTTTGATTTCAGTTTCCTTGAACTTCCAAAAAGTAAGGAGGTTTTAAACTTTGAAATGCGTTTTTCTCGAAACTTACTTTTTGTAAAATCCCCCTTTTTTCCCCTGTGGTCTTCAAATGAAACGAGACATTCCACCCGTTGAGAGTCGAATGCCCGAAATCGTCTTCCGTCAACGCACTATCAGACGAATTTTGCTTGGTCTCAACACGAATAAGGCTAACGGTCCTGATGGAATTCCACCCATTATCTTCAAAAAATGTGCACCAGAATTAACACCGATTCTCTGCAAAGTGTTTACCATCTCGTACAGGTCGGGTATTTTTCCATCATGCTGGAAGACAGCTAGAGTCCAACCAATCCCCAAAAAAGGGAACAAGAACCTGCCCAACAACTACAGGCCCATTGCCCTGTTATCAGTATCTCCAAAGTGATGGAGAAAGCCATCAATATTGAGCTTATCAAATATCTGGAGAGCCCAGGAATCATCAATGATAGACAATACGGCTTTCGCCACCGAAGATCTACTGGAGATCTACTTGCCTACGTCACCCATTTATGGCAATCTTCAATAGAAAAACACGGGGAATCTCTAGCTGTCGCGTTGGACATATCGAATGCATTCGATCGTGTTTGGCACGAAGGACTCCTCCACAAACTACCATCATACGGCTTACCACCTCAGCTATGCCATCTCTTATCGAGTTTTCTTTCAGGCAGATCGCTTCACGTGGTGGTGGACGGTGTATCGTCTGATACCATTGGCATCAATTCCGGCGTTCCACAAGGATCAATTTTGGCACCAACATTATTCCTGCTTCATATCAATGATATGTTGGGAGTAACAACTTGCCCCATCCACAGCTTTGCAGATGATAGTACCCTCCATACTGCGTTCTCTTTCACAATTCCCATTTCTTCCCAGGAAACTAAGAACTCACGGCGCAGGCAGGTCAATGCTGTCAATGGAGATCTTGCTGAAATCACAGCCTGGGGAACAAACAACCTAGTTGAATTCAACGCCACCAAAACTCAAGCCTGCATTTTCTCTAGAAAGGCGGAACTCAGTATGCCCGATATTGTAATGTCTGGCACCACCATCTCCACCAAGCCCACCATATCTATGCTCGGTATTTCCATCAGCAACACTCTTTCATGGGATAATCATGTCAGATGTCAGATCCATCGCAAAAGCTGCTTGACAAAAACTCGGATTCTTGTTCCGTGCGAAAAGCTACTTTACACCTCAACAGCTTCTCATGATCTACAGAGCGCAGATACGGCCTGTTCTAGAATACTGTTCCCACATATGGGGTTCAGCACCAAAACATACGCTGATGCTCTTAGATTCCATCCAGAGAAGAGCCATTCGCCTGGTGGGTGACGCCACACTCACTCACTCTTTGACATCATTGGAACACCGTAGAAAGGTCGGCGACCTTTCACTTTTCTATCGATACTTCCACGGGAAATGTTCTTCGGAAATCTCTGCTATCATCCCTTCACTAGCAATACCAATCAGACGAACTAGACAAGCCCAGTCAGCACATCCTTTCGTTGTCAACCTCGATAGATGTCGAACAGCACTTTATCAAGACTCCTTCATCCATAGAACGGATAGGCTCTGGAATTCATTGCCTGTGGAAGTATTCCCAACAACATATAATCTCCAAAAGTTCAAAAAAAAATCCAAAACCTACCTCCTGTCCCTATCCTCCCTAGGAACGCACGATGTTCTTTGAACATTATAGGGATTCCCTTTCGTGCGCTCCAAGCGATAAAAAAAAGCCTCGATACGAACATTCGCACTCGCAGTTTAGTTGCCTGAGGAGAGTAGCTATTCATATGTTGGACCCCCTACAGACAGAAAAACACCGCCGATGATCTGATGCAAATTAGAAACAGTTTGAAACGATGAATGATGATTAGCAAATTGTTATTATGCCGGTCTGCCCTCTCAGCATGTGACCTAGTGACCTCGCATGATGAATATTGACATTTCTGACCCCAGGCGGAGGCATGAGAGATTCGCCTGCGAAATGGCCATATCCATTATTTCATCATTATCGTGACAGCAGACTGCAGAAAATAACAGTACCTGCAATTGTTTTCTATGACTAATTCATACAGGGTGGCATTTTGAAAAATTTCCACCCTATCGATATCTTCCTTCCAGTGAATTATATGACAGAGATAAGTTACTATCTCTGAATATGAGAAAGCGAAAAAACAGGTCGAAAGACAAAAAGCTACGTCAGACAAGCATTCAGATAAAGAACGTCAAATTATCCTCACCTCTTTTGGGGAAAATATTTCACATGATGAAAAACAAAAATGTAATTTACATATTTAAAATTGATTTAATTAAAATGAAAGAAATTATTAAACAAATTGCTGTTAATAATGGCTTCCCCATCCCTCTGATTAATAAACTCTACTTCAGATATTTAAACAAATTTTCCAACCATTTCCCAAAACCACATTTTTTTAATTTTATTTGAGCTCTGTTCCACTGAAGATTAGAAACATTCTCAGTTAGAAACTCAGTGGTGATAATTCAATTAAATATCTTTTCATTTAAAACTTCAAATAACCTCAGAGGTGCCCTAGTCAATACCAAAGATACCATAAAGCTGGTGTCTACCTTTTAAAATGTTCCGAACCGGATTGTAAGGTGTGTTACATTGGTCAGACAGGCGGCAGATACAGAGCTAGGATTACTGAACATGTTCGTACCATTGATATTAATTCTGAAAAAGATTTCGTTAATTCCAACTATGTGTTTCCTTACCACATCATTAATGAAAAACATTCATTTGATCCTAATTCTGATCTCAAATTGTTACACTTTTGTCATAAAAGCAAAACACTGAACTTACTTCAAAATCTTGAAATTTATAAAGACCTGAAAAACCCTGAAGTGACATGCATTAATGAACAGACTCACTTCGATTGCTTTAAACTTTTTAATGCTCTTTCCTTCAAAAATACCTAAATTCCATTCTTTGTTTCTCTCAAGAAGACTAATTCAATACATAACGTTTCATGTTTATGTCTTGTAATCATTCCAATGTTTTAATAATTTTCTACTACTCCCACCTCAATTCTTAGTATCGCTTTCATCTCTATATCATGCAGAGTTCTGTAAATCTGTAACAACCCCACCGTAAGAAATATTTCATCAGTCACTACATGTCAAGGATATTCTATTTTAAATCCTTTTATTTGATATTAGACACCATTTGCCTCGTTTTTCTCTGGTTTTTCCCATCCTCTGTCCGACTGTCCGAGCCAGCAATGTTGGGAATTTTTTGACTTCAGAAAGAAATCTTAACAAAATACTACTTCCTAAATTATGATGATATTATTAATTTGACAAAGGTGATCCGCATTCAATTGTGGGCCCTTCATTTTTATCAAAACAATGTTATACAGGTTGTCCGTTTATCGAGCTTCACCATGGGGATCTCAGGTCGGTTAAATTAGGCCAAAGTTGCGCATTTTGACGTTCTTGATGCCAAAGTTACAACACACAACTTTGTTTTTTCTTATAGGCGCCATTTTGGATTTTTGCATTTTTGAAGTCTTTTTTTTTTCTGATTACATCTGATTACAATGATGTATCACACGATATGGTCGATTCTTTCCTGTTGATCAAAACTGGGGAAAATCCATTTTGGCGAAGAGAGTGCTTTGGAAAGAATTCACATTTTCGTCAAGCTCATCTACTCAAAAACCATGGTTTTGAATTAGGAACGACGTAGGACGTAATGAGCTAGAAGTTAATTCTTCGAAAAACAAAACAAAAAAAGTTATAAAAGATGCTCGACTATACTCCCCACCTTCCACTTCTAAATACAATTCTACGCGTTTCCTCATCAGATTCTAAATTGCTCGCGAGATGTACCGTCTTATCTTAGTCCTGAAAATGGTGATTATAGTTGTGTCTCAGCTCATAAATATCGATCGGTACAGTTTTCAGACACTCGGCAATTGTTAAACAAAACTGCTGGCGTTCCTTCCAAAGTACTCTTCGCAAAAATGTTTTTTTCCCAATTTTGATCAAAAGGAAAGATCTGATCATATCTTGAGATACATCATTGTGATCAGAAAAAAAACTTTTCAAATATGCAAAAATCCAATATGGCGCCCCGTAAGAAAAAAACAAGATTAAGTGTTGCAACTTTGGCATCAAGAACGTCATGGAAAATACGATGACAGATTCAGATTTCTTGTGAAAAAATGCCTTGGGAATGTCCTAGTCAGAATCGTCTAGGTATTTCGGTTTTTGCTTGAAAAAATGAAAACGAATATTACAAATTTTCGTTTTCTTCAAATGATTCTAATACTGAGAATGACACATCGAATTTTCTCGCAGATAAATATTCAGCATGAAAATGCGCATCTTTGGCCTAATTTAACAGATCTCGTATCCCTTATACTAACTGAGATCCCCATGGTGGAGCTCGAAAAATGGGCACCCTGTATACATTTTGGTTTTTCATTATGTGGAATATTTTCCTCAGAAAAGGTGAGGATTATATGACTTTCATAATCTGAGTGCTTGTCTGCCGTAGCTTTCTGTCTTTCTTAGCGTAGTTCCTGTAACAAATAATTTTTGCTGATGATAAAGCTTTGAAGCGTCGAAACATGTACCAATTCCAATGTTAAATAAAGTAGTTTCGGTGGAGTAGACTGTAAGGTTTTCTTCCTGCCCTTTCACACTATTGAGAGTGATCGGGTTTTAATTAACAATATATAGGAATTGAAGAAACTCAATATTGACTTATTTAATTGAAAGATCGTGAGAAAACTATGTTGCTCTGATGCATTTCAGTGTCCTGTGGTTGTTGGGCTGATTTATAAGTTGTTAATTACCAGACATTGGTCGACTTCATTTTGTCACGTATTGCTTTTACATTTTTTACCGAGTGTCACGACTGCAACATAAAATGCACCATAAAATTGGCGAATAAGACAAAATAATGGATGTTTGGGTTATGGTCGATATATGTGGTCTCAAAAAATGCTCGGTTCACATTACGAATATTATACTGCTTTAGTTTCCGGCAGGAATGATCTAGCTCAATTCATGTTTTTTTGTTGATATTTTAATTATTATTATCATCATTTCTAATTATTTCTATTGTACCATGTAAAGGTAAAGTGTAGTTTTGTATAGTTTGGGCAATACTTGATTTATCAAACTGATTATACAGGGTGAGTCATAACTATTGGAGCATAGGCTACGAACGAATGTTTGGACCAAAATATGGGGATAGGACCGAACATGCCTTTATAAAATATTGCTGTGGAAAAAGATACAGTGTGTTAAAGTTGAATACTTGTTTTCGTTTTCTGCTGATAATTCCACTGTATACAGGGTGTCCCAAAATTGCTGGGACACAGAGTTACCACGTGTAGAGGAGGTCAAAATAAGTTGATTGGACCCAATTTATTTATGTGTCAAAATGTACCGTTTGTCCGTGAGAAGGGTTCAAAGTTCACTTGAAAAAACACATTTTTGTACGCTGTTCAGGAATAAGTGAAACGAATTTGATGAAATTTGGCAATAGTGTATTTCAGAGGATTACTTTCCTTTTGGTAATCTGAGAAACCTAGAAGAAATTGTAGAAGGGCTGAAACCACCCTCACCCCCTGACGTTTTCTTCAGAACTTTTTTAAGGGTCATGATACGGTTCTGCAATTTCTTGAGCTTGAAGACTCATCAATTACCATCATTTAATCACTCTTGTAAAAATTTCGTATACCAAATAGTTTCGAAGAAAAAAAATGTTCTCTCAAATAATGCTACCAGATATTCCTATAGTACAAGTTACAATTAAATTGTGATATAAAACTTAGTTGGCAGTGGAAACGAAGGCAAGTCGTGATTTCGACAGGAAACAAATTTATTGTCATTCAAGTTTGTTGTTGACGTTGTCTGTAAATGTTTCAATAAATTCTTCAATTTTGTTATTACCGCGGGTACCATTACTATAGGAATATCTGGTAGCATTATTTGAAATAACATTTTTTTTCTTCGAAACTATTTGGTATACGAAATTTTTACAAGAGTGATAAAATGAAGGTAATTGATGAATCTTCAAGCTCAAAAAATTTCAGGATCGTATCATGACCCTTAAAAAAGTTCTGAAGAAAACGTCAGGGGGTGAGGGTGGTTTCAACCCTTCTACAATTTCTTTCAGGTTTCTTAGATTACCAAAAGGAAAGTGATCCTCTGAAATATACTATTGCCAAATTTCATCAAATTTGTTCCACTTATTCCTGAACAGCGTACAAAAATGTGTTTTTTCAAGTGAACTTTGAACCCTTCTCACGGACAAACGGTACATTTTGGCACATAAATAAATTGGGTCCAATCAACTTATTTTGACCTCCCTCTACACGTGGTAGCTCTGTGTCCCAGCAATTTTGGGACACCCTGTATATTTATCAATTGTTATCTACATCGGCACAGAGGCATAATTTTATGCAGGGAATATTATTTTATGTATCGTTAACGTCACGTGAGTGATTCCTGATGATGAAATCGACTGATAACTTTTTATGACAAAACTTCTTAATAATTTTGATAAAAAAATATGACGTAGACATCATTTCTTCGTAATCAGTTCTCTATCACCAAAGTAGCGAGATACAAAAATAAAAATCAACACCCGAGATCAACACTCTATGCTAATTATTTCTTCAATGTGTGTCAATAATTTGTCCATGAATATTATTACCTCTATAGATAGACATTGAATAGGAATCATAAGATGAACTATTTTTTTTTCAATAGTAAAATCTACCGGTGCCAAGGCTATTCAAACATTTTGCGTGGATACATTATAGGAACTTGAAACGAAATGTTATTTATTTCCAATGATGAGCTCAACTGTTGTTCAGCAGAACGCATGTATTGACATTAGCTCCTACGCCAATTTTTTAACTTTCAATACCTATACCAGAGATTATACCTATACCTATACCAGAGATTATACAGACCAATAATCTCTGCCTATACGTATATAAAGAGTCGAGTAAAGAGTGTCCCAAAAATAGACTTCAACAGCTTGATGCACTGTTAATATATTCTATAAAGATGCGTATCTTAGTTTCTGCAGATTTTTCCAGTTTTTTGGCGGAACATAACTAGCAATCACAAACAATCTTGAAGATTTATTGATTCATGAAAACAAAAATCTCTGAGAGATTTTTTTTCTTCAGTATATAAAGAAATGTTCGAGCTATGAAATAAGGAAATATGAAGATTTCTCCTATTTTTTTGAACAGTATACGAAACAAAGACCATCATCTGATTCGACTACCTATACAGGGTGAGTCATGAGGAACTGTACATATTCCTACTACGAATAGAGGACCCTGAGGGAAATACCTGATCCATCAGAAAGTTTCTTCTTCACTTCTTTTCCAATATACAGGGTGTTCCGTAAAGACCACGTCAAACCTAGGAAGAATGTAGATCAGATTATAAAAGTCTTACCGTTTCCGAGATATATTTTTTTTAATATTAAATTTTTGCCCCTTTCAATAGTTTTGTCTGTACGGTTGGTACAATTTTACACCTTTTTGAGAATTGAAGTTCATTGAATAAATGATGAAATCGAGTACCCAAAAACCCATAAGAGCGGTGCGGGGTCCTGTTGTCTAACTTTCGTTTTTGCTTAAAATTTATCGTTTTTTGAAAAATTCAGTGAAAGCGTGAGGGAAATTTTCAATATTTTATTTTTAATGCTTGTTCATGTGCTTTGAAAATTCTCTATCACAGTTTACAAAAACCATATACAGGATGAACATTTTGAAAAAAAAAAATGAACTATCGAAATTTTTCAAAACCAATCCTAGATTTTCCTATTCTGGGAATGTCAGTCGATTACGGTTCAGTAGAGGAATATTTCATGAAAGAATCAGACGAATCGAAGGACCTGTTGAAAAGTTATGCCCAAAAGATGTTTTTGCCAAATCTCATAATTCACCCTGTATATTGGTGAAGAAGAGAAAAATACACTTTCTGATGGTCATTAAAAATTCCCTCAAGGGCCTGTATTCGTGGTAGGAGTATGAACAGTTTCTCATGATTCACCCTGTATGGAATCTACGATTATATGGTAGGTAATTGTTTTCTTCCCAAACTCATTTAGTTGAATCATCCGACCATTAAAGAGTATTGCAAGCCACAAAGCACTTTTCTATCTTTGTGGCTATTGTGGCTTTATTAATATTCTGGGGAAAACATGGGCGTACTCATACATTTTTTTTAGCGGTAATAGAATATTGGCGTTTTTTCTGACAAATTTTTTTCATGAAATCTCAAATTTGTTGTTCCATTCCACAATG
Source organism: Phaedon cochleariae (assembly GCA_918026855.4). Lineage (NCBI taxonomy): Eukaryota > Metazoa > Arthropoda > Insecta > Coleoptera > Chrysomelidae > Phaedon > Phaedon cochleariae. The sequence goes on along the minus strand of OU896708.1, from coordinate 885,098 downwards.
GGCTTATATCACAAAAAAATTTTATTTCATAATTCGATAGAACTCACCCAAACTAGCTCACCACCGCAAACCGTTTCTTGCTGTGAGCTCCCTACGTTTTATAAAAAATTATTGAAATCCCCGATTTTTCGGACCTCTGAAAACGAGGCGATGATGTGACGTCAAAACCCTAATACTGAAACAAGACTATTCCAGACAGAGATGAATGATACATGATTTCTGACAAATCAATTCTAACCTATATTGACTTTTTGCAGCTCCATGTGAAACGGGTCAACAAAGCAATGTTGCTATGTTTATGAAATATATTGGATTATTGTGAAATTGTAATGGTGCAAATGGTTTTGAGATTGAGACATTTCGTTGTCTAGAGATTGTTTATACTCCAATGATTCAACCTACAATCGACAACTCGAATATATTTTTCTGCAGTAGTGGTAGTGGATATCAAAAGATATTTCAATATCGATTTCGATTTCTCGGATATTTTGTTTGGATGATATGGCAACAGTAATAAGTGTCAGGAGAGTGTCAGTTTCAACCATATATCTACTATTTCTATATATGGCGCATCGCCTATACGATATCTCAACAAAAATGGGATTGAATCTATGAGAACGAAAAATGAAGGATGGAAACAGCCATATTGGTTTGACAAATTTCCTATTATTTTTTCCCAACGTCGGTATCAACGCCTATTGGTCGATTTCATTACCTATACAGAAATGGGTCCCGCTTTGAGGAGAGCTACGATTCATATATCAGTAGTAGATATATATGGTTTATATATATATATGGCGAGATGGGGTTTCTACGTCATAAGAGGGTCTCCGTTTTCAGAAGGTACTATCATTTATGTCCAAAAATAAAACATTCCAGTTAATTTTTCGATCGAATTATGTCGTCAATCATTATTTATGTATAAAAGGATCATTATAAACATGGTTTGAGTTAAAAGTTCTACTAAGGTGTACACGCCCATTTGAAGTTGTGAAGATAAGCAGAATGACGTTATAAAAATAGTTGTATTTTGTTAGATTGATTACAACCAATATTGGATCAATGTCAAAAACTATTTTTTGGTATACAAACAATGAACAAAGTGGCCGAGGTATTCTAGACAAATGCTCCACAACAAAATAACCATCCATAACAACAAATAAAACACCATAAATTGCCGGCATATCGGCAGATTAACATTGTTGGTGATGAGTTTCAAGTGATAAGTGTTTTCAAAACTGAAAACACAATGAAATCAATAATTGTTCTTACTCAAACTAAGCCGAATGAATAGTAATTGAAATTGAATAGAAAACATTACAGCAGTGCTAACATTTTCTATGTTGTGTATTTCGAGGTGTATTTATCAAACCACTCTCATCATTTTCTCCCACCTTTTTTTAGTTTGGCTATCTATGAGAGCGTGTTTTTTGAGTTTGTTGAACTACTAAAGCCTGTTATTTAATTTTTTTACCTTTTTTGTAGGTATCGTAATCAGGATCCATCTTCGGAATTATTATTTTTATAGCCCAAAAAATACGATTCGTATGCTAAAATATCGTGTAAAACTATTTCAATCTTTTGATTCCTTCGTAAACAAATAAGAAAAGTGAGGTTGTGTGTGAAAGGAGTTTCGAAATCTCTCGATATCTCCTATTTTGTAAAAATAGCGGGGCGTGGGAGAATCTTGCAACATTTTCTAAGTATCAAACCAAATTTATATAACGCACCGATACCATTCACACGAAAAAAATTTTAAAATGAAAATTTGAACTCAAATTAATTTGTCATGTTGCCTGTAAATTCGGTTTGAAACTTCGGATATTTAGCGAGATTCTCCCACGCCTCGCTATTTTTTTAAAGTATGCGATTTCGCTAGATTTCGATAGGAAGTGATAACACCATTTGACTTTCTATACAGGGTGTTTCATAGGTAAAGGGAAATATTTCAATGGTAGATAGGGGTTACCAAGGTGGTTCTGAAATTACCATATTTGATAGGTCTTAGAGTCTTCATAACGGAGATACAGGGCGATTTATCGATTTCGAATAATTATTCATTCGTCTATATGTATTGACCTACCCAGTATATTTTTCTCAAATTTGGTGAGGAGCTTATACTTGGGACGTTAAATTCATTCACCTATCGGGCGGAGTGAAAATCCAGGTTCGCCTTCAGGACAAAATTTACATTTATTCGAAATATTGAAATAACACACTGTATTTAATAATTAACACAGTACATCAAAAGAATTGTGAAGAGGAGGAAAAACTGAATTTGGTTTTATGCTTTTTGTTTTCCCGCCACCAATTCTCATAGTAACAATCATTAACATAAAGTTGAAAGTATGTCAATTTGAAGACTATTGAAATTATGGAATCAGTGTCAATTATGATTAATCGATATATTTCAGTCAAAAAATCGCTCTAAAGAACCTACTAAGCCTCACAGTCTTCATAACGGAGATACAGGGTGCATGAATTATCGGTTTTGAATAATCGTTCACTCGTCCATAAGTAGTATCATTAACGTATCAGGCGGAATGGAAATAATACCAAATAATTATAATCCGATAATTCACCCTGTATCTCCTTTATAAAGACTATGAGACTTTTCCTGAAGTTGAACCTGTATTTCCATTCTGCCTGATAGGTCAATGAATCCATCGTCCCAAGTAAGCTCGATACCAAATTTGAGAAAATATTACTGCGATTAGTAGTTTAATACTTATGGACGAGTGAATAATTATTCGAAACCGATAGATCACCCTGTATCTCTGTTATGAAAACTGTGAGACCTAATAAGTTCTTTCGAACGATCATTTAACAAGAATATATCAAATAATCATAATTGAAAGTGGTTTCATAATTTTAATACTCTTCAAATTGACATACTTTTAGCTTTCTGTTTATGATTGTTACGATGAGAATTGGTGGCGGGAAAACAAAAAGCATCAAATCCAGTTCAGTTTTTCCTCCTCTTCACGTTTCCTTTGATGAACTTTGTCAATTATCACATACAGTGTGTTATTTTAATATTTCGAATAAATGTAAATTTTTCCTGAAGCCGAACCTGGATTTTCGCTCCGCACGATAGGTGACTAAATTCAACGTGCCAAGTTTAAGATCCATACCGAACTTGAGGAAAATATACCGGGTAGTTCAATACTTATAGACGAATGAATAATTACTCGAAATCGATAAATCGCCCTGTATCTCCGTTATGAAGACTCTTATACCTATCAAATATGGTATCTTCAGAACCACCTTGGTGACCCCTATGTACCACTGAAATATTTCCCTTTACCTGTGGAACACCCTGTATATCTATGTGATATGGGTTAGATTTTCAAATTTTGAGTATTCTGTAGATAGGTACTTGAAATATGTCCAATTAGTATTTAGTAATGAAACATCCTGCATCGCTATCATTTTATGTCATTATGATTTCCCAATATTTCAACCGGTCATTAGTTATGCCAGCTGATGGTTCCGGAACTTCATTAGTATTCGTCACGTGCTAGGGTCACGTGCCACGATTGCATATTCTTGTGATACCTGATATACTCATTAACAAATCAAATGAATGCACGCATACAATTTTTGCCACGAGGAAAAAGTAGTTCCTAAACAGAGTGAAATGCTGCCTACGCCAAGGCACGGTTATCTGATTTACATGCATAGTATGTACAGTGTCATTCATAAAGTCGGCATCATGTGGAAAAAACTTTCAATAATAATTTATTCCAAAAGTTGACTTGGGCGTTAAGTTCTGCTTTGAAAATTATGAGAAATTGACTGCTCGGTCGGTGTCACTTAGCTTTCGCTACATGTCAAAAGTTACATTTTTTAAAATTAATCGCTGAAAATAGGCTCAATTTGTGAATGGGCGTGTACACCTTAGTAGAACTTTTAACTCAAACCATGTTTATAATGATCCTTTTGTACATAAATGATGATTTAATTCGATCGAAAAATTAACTGTTATGTTTTATTTTTGGACATAAATAATAGTAGGTACCTTCTGAAAACGGACCCTCTTATGACGTAGAAACCTCATCTCGCCATAGTTAAAACTGACACTTATCACTGTGACCATATCATCCAAACAAAAGATCCGAGAGATCTAAATCGATATGGAAATATCTTTTGATATCCACTACCACTACTGCAGGAAAATATATTCAAGTTGTCGATTGTAGGTTGAATCATTGGAATATAAACAATCTCTAGACAACGAAATATCTCAATCTCAAAACCATTTGCACCATTACAATTTTACAATAATCCAATATATTTCATAAACGCAGTAACATTGCTTTGTTGACCCGTTTTACATGATAGGTTAGAATTGATCTTCTTCTTGTTCTTATTATCTTTGTCCCAAAAATCAACTTGCCGATTCACCAATCTTGGTGCTTTGTCAGAAATCATGTATCATTCATCTCTGTCTGGAGTAGTCTTGTTTCAGTATTAGGGTTTTGACGTCACATCATCGCCTCGTTTTCAGAGGTCCGAAAAATCGGGGATTTCAATAATTTTTTATAAAACGTAGGGAGCTCACAGCAAGAAACGGTTTGGGTTTTTTTGTGATATAAGCCCATTCACTGTTCTGATGCGAGAGTCGCAGGAACGGCGACGGTGGTATTTATCAATAACGACTTAATGTCATATTATGCTGCCATCACGATCATGGCTACCAGATTTCAATTAGAATTGGAAAGAAGTGCTTTCATACTGACAATAGACCCATATTCCAGTTTCACGCAGAACTATCATGATTGGAATATATTGGTAGTGGTGGAAAACATTTAACATACACCTTGGCAGTATAGTTTATGCAAAGTCAGTTGGAAAAATGCATCACCGCAAGCCGTCGGTCCCTTTGAAAGTTCAAAGAGTGCGGCAGCGCGTCCCGACATTCGTTTGATGATCTGTTCAACTGACTTTGCATAAACTATTAATAGTTATATCGAAGACTGGAACCTTTGGCACGATAATACACTACACTGTTTTACCACTAACCTTCTCCTGAAGATGCTAACATAGTTAGCGAAACACGTGTCGAGGCGTTAAAAAATCGGTTTGGTTAGTGGTAAAACAGTGTAGTGTATTAATAGTTATTTATATTCCAATAAGGCACCAAAATTATACTTCGATGCAACAGCATTATATTCCAATCATTATATTTCTGTGAGACTGAAATATGGACCTATTGTCACTATGGATACTCTTATTTTCAATTCTTATCAAAATGTATTAGCTATGGCCATTGGCCTTGGCAGCATGCATATGAAGTCGTTATTGATGAATACCTACAAGATTCGGGTGCCATTCCTGCAAATCTCGCATAATGCGGGTTATATCAAAAAGGTGGCTATGAATTTATTGTAGTTTGACGAAAACTACCTTGGTAATAAAAACACACTTCACGTTTTGAAAACAAGTAAATAATGGTAGGTTCTAAAGCGAGCTAAGGGCACAAAAAATATAATCATCTACACTAAAAACATAGATCTGAATAGATCTGTGCTAAAAATCAGTTTATTATACTGAATGTCAGTCTATACGCCTATAAGTACAGGGTGGCCAACTAAGAATCCAGAGTTCGATACCTCTGTTGTCTTGAGAGATACAAAAAAAATTCATGAATCAAAATTGAAGTGATAACCGAACTTCACATTTCAAAATTCCTTTGAAATACACAGGGTGTTCCGTAAGGTCACAGCACATCAAAGCTATGTTTTTTTCATTGAACCACCCAATATTTTATTTAATTTTTGAATTCTCCCTGAAGATCTGATTTCAACGACCCATCATACTAAGGGTCTAGCAGTGAAAGTTACTGACATATAGGGTGTGTTAAATCGAGATTTTCCAAGTTCAGGATATTTTTCTGTCGAAACTGTCCATTATTCGTCAAAATGGTTTACATGTCCCTATCTCAACTTTTCACTCACTATCAATTGGTGTTCAATTGACATTTAATTGAAACAAATTATAAATTTAGATTTTTTGACCACCTTGTATCAATTTCAATTGAACACCAATTGATAGTGAGTGAAAAGTTGAGATAGGGACATGTAAACCGTTTTGACGAATAATGAACAGTCTCGACAGAAAAAAATCCTGAACTTGGAAAATCTCCATTTTGCACACCCTATATGTCAGTAACTTTCACTGCTAGACCCTAAGTATGATGGGTCGTTGGAATCAGATCTTCAGGGAGAATTCAAAAATGAAATAAAATATAGGGTGTTCCGATGAAAATGACATAGCTTTGATGTGCTGTGACCTTACGGAACACCCTGTGTATTTCAAAGGAATTTTGAAATGTGAAGCTCGGTTATTACTTCAATTTTGATCCATGAATTTGTTTTGTATCTCTCGAGACAACAAAGAAATCGAACTCTGGAGTCTTAGTTGGCCACCCTGTACAATGAAACAGTAGATTGCAAAGGATATCCCCTTTATAAATTTCCGAACTGAAAATTTTTAATCGCTGATGACAGACTATTTACTCTGAGTTCGACGAACAATTCGGTTTTTCAAGATATTAGTAATTTCGCAATACAAGGAGGAAGACTTCACACTGTGAATTCCGTCAACGATTGACTGATTTTGCCCGGGTGTCTTCGAGTCGCATGTATGTTCTTCAAAGATGGTACCAGTTGAGGTCGGATAACCAGATATGAAAAATTCGAAGAAAAAAAAATCGAATTTGTGAGAACTTCTGAACCATTCACTATCAAAGCAATGGGCGTGTACACCTCAGTAGAACTTTTAACTCAAACCATGTTTATAATGATCCTTTTATACAAAAATAATGATTGACGACATAATTCGATCGAAAAATTAACTGGAATGTTTTATTTTTGGACATAAATAATAGTACCTTCTGAAAACGGATCCTCTTATGACGTAGAAACCTCAACTCGCCATAGTTAAAAGAAAATACCAAACGCCAGACGGAGACTGAGGCAACTGATATATTAATTCTTTCAACTGTGATCTCGCGCTAATTCACTCTGTCAGAAATCATGTATCATTCATCTCTGTCTGGAATAGTCTTGTTTCAGAATTAGGGTTTTGACGTCACATCATCGCCTCGTTTTCATAGGACCGAAAAATCGGGGATTTCAATAATTTTTTATAAAACGTAGGGAGCTCACAGAAAGAAACGGTTTGCGGTGGTGAGCAAGTTTGAGTGAGTTCTATAGAATTATGAAATAAATTATTTTTGTGATATAAGCCCATTATGATAGTTCGAAAATCAATCTAGTTTTTTCCGAACTTGCACCTTTGACTGAATATTCGAAACTTTACACATGGAGAAAAATTTCAGAGACGACTTTCCCACTCTGAAACAAAGTCAAAGTTCAAAAAAACGACAGGAACAGAAGAAATATCGTAAAGCACTACCTGCTACTGCTATTACGTGACTAATAGTCGACTTCCGTTTCTTAAGACGGTTATAAAAATCGAATCACAATCACAGTCATTTCATGAACAATAAGCCGTAAGCCGTAATGTGAATGCTTCGACTTCCTTTCTACACTATGGGTACTTTTTCTTTCGTTCAAAATTGTTAACAACGCTACAACAAGAATTGTTAAGTTGAAAACTTGTATAATTTTTTTTTCGTTAGATAAGTAGGTACGCTATTCGTATCGCAAACGAGCTAGCAATTAGGTAGTTTTTATAGACCAGAAACACTTGACACAAAGTGTCCATATTAAATTACTCAGCAATGTTACGTAACAGTTCATAACAGTTAAGTTTATAGCAGGTTCATTGTCCACCGTTGGATATATGATATATAAGAATTACCGAAATTTCTTATCGCTCGGAGCGCACGAAAGGGAATCCCTATAATGTTCAAAGAACATCGTGCGTTCCTTGGGAGGATAGGGACAGGAGGTAGGTATTGGAATTTTTTTTGAACTTTTGGAGATTATATGTTGTTGGGAATACTTCCACAGGCAATGAATTCCAGAGCCTAGCCGTTCTATGGATGAAGGAGTCTTGATAAAGTGCTGTTCGACATCTTTCGAGGTTGACAACGAAAGGATGTGCTGACTGGGCTTGTCTAGTTCGTCTGATTGGTATTGCTAGTGAAGGGATGATAGCAGAGATTTCCGAAGAACATTTCCCGTGGAAGTATCGATAGAAAAGTGAAAGGTCGCCAACCTTTCTACGATGTTCCAATGATGTCAAAGAGTGAGTGAGTGTGGCGTCACCCACCAGGCGAATGGCTCTTCTCTGGATGGAATCTAAGAGCATCAGTGTATGTTTTGGTGCTGAACCCCATATGTGGGAACAGTATTCTAGAACAGGCCGTATCTGCGCTTTGTAGATCATGAGAAGCTGTTGAGGTGTAAAGTAGCTTTTCGCACGGAACAAGAATCCGAGTTTTTGTGAAGCAGCTTTTGCGATGGATCTGACATGATTATCCCATGAAAGAGTGTTGCTGATGGAAATACCGAGCATAGATATGGTGGGCTTGGTGGGGATGGCTTGGCATTGAATGTTTCTTTCGAAGCATCTATTGTTTGGCTGCAGTTATTCCTGGCATCAACGTATTCTGCTCTAGTCGCGAGGTTAGGGTTTTTGCGCCAGCGATGGTAGGCTGTTTGTTTCAAGGCAACAGTTGTTGAACCAGGGTTTCGAAGGTGATGATCTTTTCGAAAAATGAGGTATGTATGTGTCCATTCCGAGCATGATGATCTCGGATATTTCCGCAGCACACTGTGAAGGGTCCTCAGAGTCAAAGCATACTCTATGCCAAGGAAACTCGGAGAAAAACATGCGGAGACCGTCCCAATCTCCTGAATTGTAATGCCATATAAGACGTGGGGGTGCCGGAGCAGTGGATGGAATGAAAAATGGGCAGGTTGTGGAGATGAGTGTGTGGTCAGAATTGCCAAGTGGAGCTCGTACATCTATGGTGTAGGGTGCTGAATTATTAGTAAGGAATAAGTCAAGTATGTTAGCTGAATGGTTATAGGTGGAGATGAGTGTGTGGTCAGAATTGCCAAGTGGAGCTCGTACATCTATGGTGTAGGGTGCTGAATTATTAGTAAGGAATAAGTCAAGTATGTTAGCTGAATGGTTATTGACATCGGGAATTCGTGTGGGTTCTTTGATAAGCTGCTCTAAGCCGTGAGTGATGGCGAAAGCTTCGGCTTGTCGCCCAGCTTCATCCGTTCTGTTAGAGTGTACGAGCCAAGCAGTGTTGTGTACATTGAAATCGCCCATGATGATGATTTCTGCTGCTGGATGGTTCTGTTGGATTTGGTCAAGCTTCAGAGACAATAATTCGAAGAGCTCTTCATAGGATGGATCATTTGGTGATAAGTAGAGACAACAAAGGAATTTGGTCTGTTTCTGGCTATCGAGTTTGAACCACATGACATCAAACTTGTTTGGTTCCTTTTACCTGATGATGTTTTTTCTCGTTTCGTAAATTGGATTTTATACACGTTAACGACTTACTGTCCCATTAAATAAATAAATAAATACAAATTCCTTGAAAAATACACGCTATATAATTGCTACACCCGGTATTCATAAAAAAAAAGTTTGCTATGTGAATACAGTTTTGCACACTAAAGTTCAGAAGGAAATAACCTGTCATTCAAATAAAAGAACTTCCAAATCGGACAAGTAGTTTTGACGAAAATGTTTCCTATACAGGGTGTTTCAAAAAAACCTAACTCCCTTGCTAGGGGAGGTAGAACATTGCAAAATAAGTTGGGTTTGCTCAGTGAAAAAATGTCGTAATGGTGTTGAAAAAATTATTTTTTTACACATTTTTCACAATTATTCCGAAACTACTGGCAACATTGTGATGAAATTTTGTATGGATGTTTCTTGAAATCTGATACATCGCATGAATTTGTTACGCTAGTTACACGGTTCGTACCGAGTAGTTTTGAACATAACTTTTTTGAGGTTAGATTTTTCAATCCAAATATGATATGAACTTGAACATCATTCAATTTTACACCAAAAAGGTACTCCTGGTGAAACTCGACACTATGTTCCGTTTTCGGAATATTTCGATTTGAAAATAATGGAGTAGTAATGATGCTGGTATAAAATGAATTTTATTGAACTCAATTACCTATTTATTCAGGTGCAAAAACAATCAAATTATTCTTGTGCTGAAATTATTGATGGAACAAAGAATCATAAGTAGAAAATTAAGAGATATTTGACTAGAAACATGAAATATTGAATCAGTTAGAGTAAGTGTTCAAAATGTCCTACGTTTCGAGGAATACACGATTCTATATTCTTTTTTTAAGAATGTATTATTCTTCTGAACAGTTGAGGATCAGCTGTTATGTCATTTAAGTGATGTTCAATTATGTTTCACAACTCTTGACGTGAATTTACCTATGTAGAATAGACTTTCTGCTCAAGATACAACAAAACTGTGTAATCCATGTTCTTAGTCAAATCTGTTTCGATGTTATTCTTGTGATTCATTGTTAAATCAATGAGTTTTGCATCATAAATGTATTGTTGTTTTCGGTTTTCAATAAATAGGTGATAATTTTTCATAATACTCACTCTAATACATAGCTTTATACCAGCAACAGTTACCACTTTTAAAATCGAAATATTCCGAAAACGGAACACAGTATCGAGTTTTATCAAAAGTTCCTTTTTGGTGTGAAATTGAATGATGTTTAAGCTCACATCATATTTGGGTTAGAGAATCTAACCTCAAAAAAGTTATATTTAAAACTAATCGGTAAGAACCGTGTAACTAGCGCCCTATATGAGAGTCAGAAAGGTAGTCTCTTTTGTTGGCTCAAGTGATTTTCAGAAAAATAGATTTTCTAGGAAGAAAGTCCATATAGGCCGAGTTAGGTTGGATTTTTCGTAAAAATTAGTATCTTTCGTTCACTCAAAAGATTTTCCGCGTAATATACTTCCTAGGAAGAAAGTTCATTTCGGTCGAGTTAGGTTGGATTGTTTCGTCTTTCTGCCCGTTGTTAGCTTTGATTTTCATCATGCATAGAAGTATAACTTCCATGAACTGATCGTCAGCAGCCCTAGTGCAAAGGATGAGACTTCGAAAGCCGAAACAATCTGTCTTGCATCAGATGACATACGATTAACGAAATTCACCTAGAATTTGTTAGTCTTGAGATTATAGTTTCATCATCATGGTATTTGTTTAGCAACAAATATTGTCATGTTCTCTTTATTGTATTTTATTTCATTTATTGTATATTCAGTAAAAATTTTAACTGAAATGTTAATGTCATCAAATTTCAAATTCCTTCGTCGCATCAGACATTATGTCACAGTTATAACCGCGAACCTTGTCATTTTTTGACGTTTGTAGAAAAATTTATATTCAATATACAGCCGCTATATACAGTGTTTCCTGTGCATATTTTTATAACGGAGTGAATGACTCCTAACCTGACCATATCTGGCACAAGTCGATTGGATATTAGAGAAACGTATACCATCCAATGATCCAATCAATCTATCAACTTGATAGTTGGTCTAATTTAATTTGTAACCACATCCGATGATACTATTATTACTATAATTACAGTAATCGCAATGGGCTCTCTCTTGGATAATAAACAGTTTTTGCCGTACCACTATCACGGGAAATAATGAAAATTTATTGAAGATTTATGATGACGAAAAACCATTTATGTTTCCTAATTGGCTCGCAGATATATATAAGAAGGAGACATTTCAGGAAATGAAAGAAATTTCTTCGGATTTTTTAGGATTTGCTCTCCTCGTCCTAATAAAAATACGTGAAAATACACTCACTGGCAAAAAAAAACCGGCCATCAAAAAATTAAGCCATATTGTTCATCCTGTAACTTTTTTAATCCTTGTCCGATTTTGACCAAATTCTATATTTATGTTCCAGAATGTTGGTCTTAATATTAGTTTCTAAGAGAAGCTGATGGCTTGATACTTTGAGTTCGGTGACTTATACAGGCAAAAACAAAAGTTACTCTTTCACCCTCAACTTCTTAACACCCTGTGGCAAAGGTGAGTGGTTAAACTTAACTTCATCATGGTTTCGATTGATGTGTGATCCCTTCTTAACACAATGTTTTTTGATTCACGTTGATAACCACTTCTAAAGAGAAGATTAAGGGTTTTAAGAAAGTATGGATTTTTTAATTCTTTCAGAACCATTCTCCAACGTTCTGCTTCATTATGTTCCGAATTGAAGTGTGATCCTATTTTGGCCCTTCTTAACACAATATCCAATTTTCAAGAAATGATTCAAGTGTTTCGAGAAAGGATGGAATTTTAAAATTTTCATTAACGATATTTCAGAACCAATAGAGCATCTCATCAGGGATGAACTCCAGAAACTCATTCGTCTTCGTGCGGCCTTGTCAGAGACTCTTCAAGAGCAATGATCGCCCTTTAATGAAACGAAAATGAGATAGAAATAAGTGATAGTAATTTCGTAAGTTGTTAATCAATACGTATCGTATATGTAGGTTCTGATTATTGTAAATAAGAATTGAAAAAGGCCATACTTTCTTGAAACGCTCGTATCTTTCTTAAAAATCAGATCATGACGTGAATCAAAAACTATTGTATCAAGCGAAAATAACACTTCAATCCAGAACATGATAAAGCCAAGTTCAACCACTCAATTTCACCGAAGGGCGTTGAGAAGTTAACGGCAAAAGAGTAACTTTGGTTTTTCCCTGTATAATGATCAAGTCTTCAGCTTCCCTAAGGAAGCTAATATTAAGGCTAAAATTCCGGAACGTGAATCATCGATTCGTTCGAAATTTCACAAAAATTGGCAAAATATTATCAAATTTACAGGGTGAACAATTTGGGCAATTTCTTGGTGGCCGGTTTTTTTTTGCCGGTGAGTGTATTAGTATTATCTCCATATACAGAGTGACCCATTAGAAATTGAGCCACCCTCATACATATTTTCATTTATGGAGCGATTTTCACGAACTTTTTTTCGAAATATAGAGGGAACAAACGTATACTTTGGAGTTAGCGTCCACTTTTTTGGAAACCAAGGCCTACTGGATCACATTCAGAGGCTAAAAAATCCAGAATCCATATTATCGACAAAAAAAATCCGCGTATGCCACTGGAATCGGCGTCTTCTGAAATAGATCTGTACGTATGTAAGTTTCATGAAAACATATTCTACATTATCGATTCTATGACTAAATTACCGACGATTTGTTCATCATGCAAATAAGCGTTTTATGTAGTAAACCAAGCGATAACAAATGAATATAAACACTAATAAAACAATATTCAATTAAAACACATGAATTATTGATTTCAAAGTTCTGGATTTTTCAAATGAATCTCCATTTAATTGGATGCATTTATTTCAAAGATATATCTGACGGCCTATGGAGTCCGACACGGCCAGAAATTAAGATTTTTTTCTACTCACATAACTAAGAGGAATATCTGCTTTAATTCCATCACTAGCAATACCAGTCAGACGAACTCGACAGGCCCGTCAGCACATCCTCTCGTCGCTAACGTTAAAATATGTCGAACAGCACTCCACCAAAACTCGTTCGTCTATAGAACGGCGAAGCTTTGGAATTCTTTGCCCATGAAAGTATTCCAAGAACTTATAAAATTCCAACATTTACCTCCTCTTCCTATCCTTCCTAGATACGCACGATGTTCCACGAACATTAGAGGAATTTCCTTTCGTGCGCTACGCTTTTTGTTTATAGATAGATATAGATAGATAGATAGATAGATAGATAGATAGATAGATAAGCTTTATTGTCTCTAAAATGAACACATTTTCTCGACAAAGTCAATATCTTGCGATACATTAATTGCAAGATATAAATAAATAAAATAGAATGAAAGAGGAATATATAAAAATAACATAGAACAAAAATATATATAGAATAACATAGAACAAGTATCTTAATTATTACAAAGAACATGTCTCTTCAAAATCAATAATATGAATCTCTAATAATTCTCACATATCATAGAAGGACTAGAATTTGTAGGCTAAGTATTCGTCTGAACTATGCAAGCATTTTCCCACTAACCTTGCCACTAACATATCTTTGACAGATTTCCGGAAGTGTTTCAAATCATTGATTATAGCTATACAGGGTGTTTCACAGGTAAAGGGAAATATTTCAATGGTAGATAGGGGTCACCAAGAAGGTTCTGAAAATACCATATTTGATAGGTCTTAGAGTCTTCATAGCGGAGATACAGGGCGATTTATCGATTTCGAATAATCATTCATTCGTCTAAAAGTATTGAACTGATTAATTCTGTGAGTTTAGAACGTTTTTTTTTCGAAAATATTGAATTAGGGCTGTGACAGTAAAGCTTGAACCCTTCCTCTGTATAAAAACTGCTTAAAAAAATCTGATTCGATTGGAGAGACTAGTTTATTTGATATTTCATTTCTCGAAATAATAGAAGGAATAACTCTTGGTGAGTATCTACAATTTTTGATACCTACGTTATTTCCGTCTATATATATCATTAAAAATTCAATCTCGAAACTTATTTCCAGGCTTGTGCGATACGAATTCATTGAGCCTTTTGGTACCTGTTATCTCAATTGACAGGATTCTGCTGGAATTGAACGATTTCAATTATGAGTACCAATATGAATTACTTGAGTTTTTATGACAAACGCCGCATTGGCTTGTAGACGAATTACTTGTGGTATATTTCGCATTCATGAGCGTGACGATTCTCATCAACTTGCAAAATACTGTGCTTGTTCAAGATCCGTTTAGTGTTGAACTTTTTGTACCAAAAAAGTAGGAAGTTTAGGACAATTGGGAAAATATGTACTGGTAATGAAGAAACTGATGTATCAACCACGGTAAGGAAGACAATTTTCTCATCTGTTGCTTTTTTCTCTCGATTTTGAGGCATCTCGGAGTCTAATACAGCTCGGCTCTTATCTACCTTTATATATGATTACTATTTAAAAATTTTATTCTCAATTTGATTTTTGATAACATGAGGTGTAAAGCTTCTTTTTCCTCGCTACCCAGTTTTTGTCAAGTCTTTCTGATCTGTTTCGACGATTTCTTTCAAGATTTTCCAATTTTATATTACGTTATTCAAGATCGATATTACATTCTTGTTTGACGACTACATTAGGTGCGTTCGGTTATAACATATCTGTTAGCTCGATTCCATCTGTTAGCTCGGAAAGTGTTCGATAAATCAGATCCACTTCCTCTGTCTAATCTGCTCCGTGTTCGTTAATTGTCAGAGCGAGCTGAAAGATGTAATCTGTTTGCTCCGCCTTGAGGAGCAGATCATTCAGATTTGATCGGTTATTCGGTTGTCAATTGTCAAAAAATCAATGTCAACAACATGTTATTGAAATTATATCTCTTTTATGTCGAAAAATTCAAGACTCGATCAACTGGAAACGAAACACGAAACTGAATTTTGTAGAATCTTCCTTGCCCAGAATCGCCAGAATGACCGACGAATTTGCTGTAGGTAGCATATATTAATTATATATGTAATATATGCGATCACAACTGCCCTGGATCCACAGTTAATGACCGATCATATGAGACAGAATCATTCCTTCCCTAGTAATTATCAAAATATAAACAACAAACATTCAACAGAACTTTGTTGCCCTGACGTGTTTTCAAAAGTAATAAGGTTAAGTGAATTGTTTCTGTTTTCTGTTACTTCTGACAGCTGGCGCTCGCAATCTACTACCTCCTTGAGCGTTTGTTAAATATCTTTAGCTCTATCTGCTAGGTGATCACGTGACACCAAATCTGCATCTGCTCGCTCGGCTCCGATTTTGTTAAACCGAACGCACCTACTGTCGAATTCACTCTTCACGAGAGAGATAAAAAAAGAAACAAACTAAAATGTATGTAACCTATTCAGTCTGCAGATACAATGATTTCAACAAAATAACCAAAATGATTCGTCTTCAATTTTTCATCACTATACCAATTTCTTCTTCCGATTTTATTGGCCTCTGCTTCCTTGATGGCGCATTTGGCCAAGCACTATACCAATTTCTTTTCATCATAATATTATGTATGCACAGATTATACAACATGCAGCCTTGAGGCGATGAAAACGAAAGAAAAAAAAAAACACGAAAACATCGTTGACAGTGACTGAAAAGTGAGTCATACAACAAGTCTTGATTACGTAACGCAGACACTTTTATTGCTTTTATGTTCATTCAACTCCACTCGACCAGACGATTATCTGAGACTGTGTAATCGCTATTATAAAATGTTGCAAGTACAGGTTCTTTATCTTCAGGCTATAATAGTGGAATGCCACAAAGAAATCTTTCTGCAATTGAACATATTTTATTTGGGAAGGGTGAGGCATTTTGTGTTATTGTGTTGGCAGCAACTACTGTCACATTCAGTGTCACTTGCCGAACATACTGTCATTTGTCAATTATTATACAGGGTGTATCTAAATAACACCGAAAAAATTCAAGGGGTAAGTAATTCCTTGTGATATTCTTGCAAATCAAGTTCTTATAAATATAAAAAATTGTATTTCATAATTCGATAGAAATCACCCAAACTAGCTCACCATCGCAGACCGTTTCTTGCTGTGAGCTCCCTAAGGTTTATAAATAATTATTGAAATCCCCGATATTTCGGACCTCTGAAAACGTGGCGATGATGTGACGTCAAAACCCTAATACTGAAACAATACTATTCCAGACAGAGATGAATGATACATGATTTCTGACAGAGTGAATTAGCGCGAGATCACAGTGGAAAGAATTAATATATCAGTTTCCTCAGTCTCCATCGGGCGTTTGGTATTTTCTTTCAACTATGGCGAGATGAGGTTTCTACGTCATGAGAGGGTCCGTTTTCAGAAGGTACTATTATTTATATCCAAAAATAAAACATTCCAGTAAATTTTTCGATCGAATTATGTCGTCAATCATTATTTATGTATAAAAGGATCATAATGAATATGGTTTGAGTCGAGGTTTGAGCTGAAAGTTCTACCAAGGTGTACACGCCCATTGGAAGTATTAATTGTTTTTATTTATAACCCCCCTGTATAAGCTTTCATGGTACCAAAATCCAGTATGGTTGGAGACTGAGAAAGTCCCAAAATTTCAGAATGATTTTAATTGATTCTTATGTCAAGAGAGTCATCTGACTGTCTTATCATAAATGCTTGTGATGCGCAAGGATCAATTCTAGCACCAACACTATTTCTACTCCATATCAACAATTTTCTGGAAGCAACTTCATGTCCAGTACAAAGCTTCGCGGATGACAGTAACATTTTGTAGCCATTTTTTGGCAAATCTAGCCATTTTTTGCAATTTCTCTAGTAAGAACACGAAATCTGACGGACTATGAATCTGACGTTATTATAATACAAATTAAATAGATATACAGATATAAAATGACAAAATGAGCCACTCGAGTTCTGTGGAATTATACCAGAACACTTAAATGTGACGTCATTGTAAGAGCAGCGTCAACGTCACGTGACACGTCAACTGTTCCGTGCTCGGTTCCGTGGCAATCAATCAATAATATAATATGGATGAATTAATGAATCAATTGTATCATGAATTATTATTCTGATGATTCTAATATTGATGCTTGAAAGTGAAAAAAGTTACTCACATATCACAATAAAAACTTTATTTCAAAATAAAACAAAACATTATTTTCTGTGATAAAAATAATTCAAAATACCTATCTATACTCTGAATATTTTGTTAGCAGGTATATGAACAGGTACATTTCAGTCTATATTTGTATTAGTTGACAAAGGATATCACAAAATATAAATATCACAACAAATATATCCTAATCCCATCAAAGATGGCTCCTAAATCCTACAACCTAATTACCTACATACTTGGAATAGTTGGAAGTTGAATATATTTTTATAGAAAGTTGAAATTAAAAATAGCTAGAAAAAATGGCTGAATGGCTAAATTCAATTTTCAGTAGCTAGACGAGTTTAAAAATGGCTAGAACTAGCCATAAAATGGCTGTGTTGGCAGCACTATTACCAGCCAGGCAAATCAGAAACGAACGGGGGAGAAATGTTGACAACATAAATATGGACTTGGCAACAATTCTCGAATGGGGATCCAATAACTTGGTAGATTTCAATGCAAATAAAACACAAGCATGCCTTTTCTCTAGAAAAGCTGATCTCAATGTGTCCAACATACGCTAGTCAGGAGTAACCATACCTCTTGAATTGACTTTTCTATTACTGACACGAGAATAGGCATGTTGCTATATAGGCAATACGTTTAGTTCCTAGGAGCTAAAGTTGAACTTTACACTGTATAAATTATGATTTTGGTCTAGAGAGTATTTTATATGTAGAATGTATATATACAGGGTGTTTTCGAAGGTGAGGCATTTTTTTAGGAGGATGAAAAAAATCCTATTGAGAAAATGACTCATCTCTGAGAATACCCTGTATGTGTATGTATAAGGTTCCCACTAGGTTTATTGCAGTGTGTATTTCATTTAACGGAAATTGAATGGAATTCTACCCACTTCCAATCGTTACTCATCTTCGAATACTGATTGGTTTCATGAAGCAATTGAAATACTAATGAAATGATCATTCAGACTTGATTGAATCAAGATTAAACCGTATCTAATTCAATTGTCCTTATATAACGAATTCGATGATGTTTTATTTGATGTTTTCAAAATTTAATCGATGCTACAATTACTCTGAAAAACTTCTAATCAATAACCTGGTTACGTCGAAAGATATATTTTTCTACAAAAGTACATACTTCGCTTATTGTATGCAAACTATATGATATTTTTATATTTCAACTTCATGGTCCTCAATCGAGCAAACATCCAAGAAATCATTGATTTCTGAATGTTCAACAATATTTTTTTTATCTCTTGGACCGCACGAAAGGAAATTCCAATAATGTTCTTGGAAAATCGTGCGAACCTAGAGAGGATAGGGAGAGGCCTTTGAAGCCATCTCAACACTATTTTTTATATTGAGCTGATGAGCATATTACTACTTCAGAACTATTTTTTTCCACTATTGTAGAAGATATTTTGTTTGCATTTCGCGCACTAGATACAAAAATAACTATTTCATCTTACAAAGAATTATGCTGAGTTTAACAAAAATCATTCTAAAATTTTCTGAAATAATCAATACTATATGGGACTATCGTCAATATCACAGATTTCATCTTCATTTTGAATTGTTTCAATTCACTCAACAATTCTTACTCTTCAATCTATGCTTGAGCATAAGTTGATGTTCGACGCTTCAGGTAATATATTATATATAGCCTAAGACCGATGGTTTAGTAAGATTTTTGACAAAATGACAAATGATTTGTGGGCATGTGGAGATGTTTCTAAATCATAGTTTCATAATTATGTGCGGTTACATTTTTTGCAAATCGACCAACATTTTTATGTACATACACTAATAATTTCAGAATGTAGGAACCATAAATTGACAGAATATTATATTCTCTTGAAAGGAAGTTTTTATAGAAGCACTGGCAATGCATCTGACTATCCTTTTATGAGTTATGAAAACATATTTCATAGAAGATGAGCTACCTCAAATCAAAATGCCGTAAATCAATACAGACTGAATTTGACCATGGTGAAATAATAATGTTTATGGTCTCTTTGTTCAAAACAGTTCACGAAACCCTAATCTGGTAGCATTTTGTATCCAAATTTGTCATGATATTATTATTAGCTCACTACTATTAGATGGGCCTAGTGACTGAAGCCTATTTTACTAAACGTTTGGTAGTCACTACCGACTATTTTTTTCATTGCTGCATTCTGCATTGAATGTCCGTTATTTCGGAGTTTTCTAGTAGGCTGTGCAAAATATCTATCGACAAATTAATTACTGATACTTATTCGATTTATCTACGTTCAAATATTTTTCAGAACAAGGTGTTACCATTACCAGGTGTTACAGACTATCAATTAAAATTGTTTTCGGGTATCTAATAGTGAAATTTTTTGGCCCATCAGTGACATTTTCAAGAAAATAATTTACTGACAGCATGTTTGTGATGCTATGAAGAAGGCGAAGATTCATCGATCTAAGTGTACCCGTTATTGGAATCCTTATTTCCATTGATTCTCGGCTGTAGAGGTAATAAGCACTTGGAGAAGGAAGAAAATGAAAAGTCGCTCCGGGTGATTGCACTTCTGCTGAGACTTGTTTGATCAACTGCTCTGATGGCGGCTCTTTTCAAGAATACGGGGGCACTTGCGTAAACTATCCAACTAATTAAAGTGAAGAGAAATAATAATAACTGATAAATACTGTCTGTAGGTTAATGGAGGAGGTGGTACATTCATTTTTCCAGATTTTTTTGGTATTTTCTCTCCTCGTCTATACAGGGTGTTTCACAGGTAAAGGGAAATATTTCAATGGTAGATAGGGGTCACCAAGGTGGTTCTGAAAATACCATATTTGATAGGTCTTAGAGTCTTCATAACGGAGATACAGGGCGATTTATCGATTTCGAATAATTATTCGTTCGTCTATATATGTATTGACCTACCCAGTATATTTTTCTCAAATTTGGTAAGGAGCTTATACTTGGGACGTTAAATTCAGTCACCTATCGGGCGGAGTGAAAATCCAGGTTCGGCTTCAGGAAACATTTACGTTTATTCGAAATATTAAAATAACACACTGTATTTAATAATTAACACAGTTCATCAAAAGAATTGTGAAGAGGAGGAAAAACTGAATTGGGTTCGATGCTTTTTGTTTTCCCGCCACCAATTCTCATCGTAACAATCATAAACAGAAAGTTGAAAGTATGTCAATTTGAAAAGTATTGAAATTATGAAACCAGTGTTAATAATTATGATTATTCGATATATTTTAGTCAAAAAATCGCTCGAAAGAACTTACTAAGTCTCACAGTCATAAACGGAGATACAGGGTGAATTATCGGTTTTGAATAATCATTCACTCGTCCATAACTAGACGTATATTGAAATAGTATTCATACTTTTATTTTATAGACTAGGAGAGAAACTCCCAAAAAAATCTGGAATAATGAATAATAACTTCTTTGATTAAACATCGTATCACATTTGGAAAGACTCCTCTCCCCTGTATATTAGTTCTGTCATATTTGGTTCTGTTCTATTCTGTTCAGTTCACTTTTATTCTCTTCTGTTCTCTTTTGTTTTCTTTTGTTCTCAACAGTTCTCTTATTTATCTTCCGATTTCATTCCTTCTGTCATCTGATATCCTGTGTTCTTCCCTTCTGCTTTTGATATATTTTTATTCTCCTCTGTTCTCGTCAGTACTATTTCATTTTTTCATGTTCCCTATTGCCCTGTTCTGTTCCATTCTGTTCTATTTTGTGTATTTTCTGGGTTGTTATCTCCTATTCTCTATTCTCCTGTTCTCTAATGTTTCCTCTTGCCTTCTATTCTTTCTCCTTCTGTTTTCTTCCGCTCTGTTTTTTTTATCTTTTGTCATGTTCTTTTCTTTGTTTTCTCTGGTTCTCTTTCATTTGCAATGTTTCCTTCTGTTCATTTTTTTTTGTTTTATCATGTTCTGTTTCATTCTCTTTCTTATGTTTTGTGCTCTCCTTATCTCATGTTCTTATTTGTTCTGTTTCCTTCTTTCTTCTTCTATTCTGTTCTATTCTCCCTGTTTTGTTCTCTTTCCCCCTGTTTTATATGTGATTATTTGCTTCAGTTCTCCTGTTCTCTAATATTTTCTTCTGTAATATTAGTTTTTTCCTTTCTTTATGTCCATATTTCTATGCTGTTTAATGCTTTCTTCCCCTTTTGTTCTGTTCTCTTCTGTTCTGTTTTTTTCCTTGTGACCTCTTATATTCTGTTTCATTCCGCTCTGTTTCGTTATCATCTGTTATTTTAATTCTCTCCTATTCTGTTATATTTGTTATTTTCACTCTTGTTCTGTTCTCTTCTCTTATGCTATCTTCTATTAGGTACCTTTTCTCATGTTCTGTTTTTTGTGATCTCCTATTCTCTTCTGTTTTCTCAAGTTTTCTAATTTTCTTTTCTCTTTTCTTAATTTCTGCTATCATTCGTTGATTTCCTATGTTCAATTTCATCTTCTGTTAGTTCCCTTCTGTTTCTTTCTGTTTTTTTATGTTCCGAATTATACTCTCATTGTTATCTTTTATTTCGTCCTCTTTATTTATATTCTGTTCGTTCTTCTATTGTATTCGCTACTAATGGTTTGTTCAATTTGTTGTTTTCACTTCAGTTATCTCCTTTCTACTGTTCTATTTTTTTTAAATTGCATTTCTTCGTTGGTCAAAGCACTGGAACCAAAACGCCCCATAAGCAGAAACTTGTGCGAGGTTATAGGGATGCAACATTTCATGAAGTTATAATTTTTTAAGAGGAAACACTCGGAACCTTATGCTTATAATTTTTATTATGGCAATGGTATATCATGGAATTCCATGTTTTCGAATAGCCCTTGTATGAGAATGTGGAAAAGTAAAAAAATTGTCGATGCGAATGATAAAATGCAAAGTGCTGGTGGTGTTACATTATTTATATAATGTCTATGTGGTATTTATGTAATCAGTACTGTAATTAAGACATTTATCCGGAAAATTGCCAGATGAAGATCTAACTGTTCTATGGCTGGAAGGGATCTTCTAAAACTACTCGGATGAATTCAACTGAGCTAATGACGAAACCAAATGAATTATAAGGACTGATAGTAGTATTTTAAAACACTTATCTTGCATATCAAAATCTACAAATTTATAATAGGAAACAAATCAATAGTAGATTGGATCAAAAGTGACCGAAAGAATTAACTAAAATAAATATGTGAAGTAACCACCAATGTGACTTACTTGACAGATCGTTGTAATACCTTTATTATAATTATATATAAGTACGTAGATAGAAGCAAGGCCTCAGACTACTTTACATTAAAATATTGGCGGACGATAACATTACTTTGTTCCAATTTGTGTTGACATGCATCATCAAATAATACAGACACGAATACAATACTATACCCGAAACGTGGATGCCGTGTCATATGTATGCAATGCAACAAATAATCCGTGAGGTGAGAATATTCTACCTGCATTCACAAATGAGGTTTATTCAATTTTCAAGGATGTTCGAATTGAGTTTTAATATAAATACAACCACAGAGTAACTCATTTCTGTATTCTATTGAATAGATGAATCGATGAATTCATTTGGGCCAGGTGTCTGCCCTAATAGCATATACCGTGCCAGTGCCAGGTATAGGAAAAGAAGAAAATGTTAGGTTAGTGAGCATATCGATAATAATGATAGCGATCATTCATTAATCTCCATATTCCACTGTGTTTGGCTCGGTAGTCGAATTAAGGTAAACAATATCGTTGTGTGAGACAAA
This sequence comes from Phaedon cochleariae, assembly GCA_918026855.4. Taxonomy (NCBI): domain Eukaryota; kingdom Metazoa; phylum Arthropoda; class Insecta; order Coleoptera; family Chrysomelidae; genus Phaedon; species Phaedon cochleariae. Next base: position 861,680 of record OU896708.1, on the reverse strand, counting down.
AAAGTATTGCTGGTCGTGATTATTCGAAAACAAGTTATCCAATCAATCAGATCCCGAGAATGAATGAAATACAGATCAAGCAAGTATGTCAATCTTGAAAGCTTTCCTGATCAAAACAGACATACTCCACTATGATATGGTGTATTTATATCTCCAGCATGGATATGAAATGCAAAATCTACCGAAATCGGGAACAAATCAGGTATGCGTCCCAACCCAAATAACCAACCATTACAATGTTTATTCTTGATGACCTAGTATATCCTTTTCAGTTCCTAGGAGCTAAAGTACAACTTTAGCTCCAAGGAACTGAAAGTGTTGCCTAGAAACATACCTATGTTTGTGTAAGTAATAGAAACGTCAATTCAAGAGCTATTTTCGGTATTCAAATGGACGAATTTTGTGTTGGTTGCAAAAAAAAGAGATTTTTGTTATATCTACACCATATTCGCCTGATTTGACACCCTGTGTGTTTTAGCTCTTAGATAGCCTTATGTTAAGCTCAGAAACTTTGGTTTAACAACAAAATGGAACACATAAAAATTCAATGATTCATCTTTGCCATTTTTCTGTTTTCTAAGCATTCACTAATAATTGATTAATGCAGAGAAATGTGGTGTAATCTAACATTATGGAATGAATTGCGGTAAACAAAATGATATAATACGTTTGTGTAGCACTTTATCAGAATTACCCACATACCAAAGTGAAAAGAGTATTATTAAAGGTCAACTCGAGGGTCAACTTATTATTCAATTAAGTTCTTTTTCACAAGACCAGAATAGAAATTGAGTCATTGAATAGAAATTGAGTCATTTCAGCAGTAACTTGGTGATCAGTATTATCTACAATGAAAATGAATATAGATTTGGAATCCTAATGACATTTCATGTGATGGGAGATAGGAATATTTTTGAAATCTGGCTTGAATAGCAGTAAGTTGGTAGTTGGTTATGTTTTCGAGTAAATTTTGGAATCATTTCGATTACATTAAGACAAACTGCATCAATTTCAAAATACGAATAGTTATAAGAGTAACAACTTTATATTCAAGTTCTGGAATAATTCCAATATACTTCTTGTCTTTTCATTTATTAATAATAATATTCACCTCTTTTTATATTAGCCATGGATATCATCATCCCTAATACAGGGTGACAGACATATACTGAGGAATATTAAATTCCTGATCTAATATTCCCACAATCACCATCTAAAGTGGACTAAAATTCCGTGGTTTTGAGCAGTTTACTCATTCCAAGAGTTATCTCTCGATTCATGTAAATTATAGCTCACTTGGTGTAGCAAATTTTATTTTAATACGCTGTAGCCAGAGGAGGATAATGAAAACACTTTGAAGACTGCACAAAAGTGCATTCTATTTCCTTATCTACGAAACCATTATGCATATAGTGCCTCTGCCAAATGGATTCCTGGAGAATTCAGATATTCGTAGAATAATTGTTGTTGCAAACGTACCTATAATATCAAACAAATCGGGAATGCAATTTTTTTGATAATATAGTTATTTATGTACCAAAGACGAAAAACTGTCTATTATAGTCGAGGCTGCAAATTGATAGCCGAGGCCCGGCAGAGGCTAGCAATCCAACGAACAGCTAGGCTCTGGAACACATTGCCAAGGGAAGTGTTCCCCGAGGCATATAACCTCCAAATTCAAGAAGAACACCAATTCCTACCTTATTTCCCTTGGTTCTCACGATGTTCTCTGAACATTACAGGATATCCCTTTTTCTTGGGAACCAGAAACTAAAAAAAATCCTGTTTACTAAGCATGAAAAGAAAAGAAAAGGAAAATTCGAGAAACTCAAGATGGCGGATCCAATATGGTGGACGAGTTTTGTACTTATTATAGGATTCCATTCAAATTGGTATCTGGATTGGAAATTGGAAAATTCAAGATGGCGGACGAGTTTTGTGATTATAATCTGTTTACATTCAAAATTGGTATCGGGGGGTTTTTTGGGGTCGAAGGTTATGATTCTTTTCTACATAATTTGTGCAGAAAAAAACCTCAAATTCACCAATGTATGGGTAGATATATTATGTTCTTAGGAAGAGAAATTGATCGTATTTTTTTATCTCTTGAAGCGCACGAGAGTGAATCCCTATTATATTCGGAAAGCATCGTGCGTACCTAAGGAGGATTTGTAGAAAAAGTAGGCTATATTTTTTTTATGTTGGAAACTAAACAAGTTCTTTGGGGAAAACTGCATTTCGCAAAGAATTCCAAAGCTTTGCAAATCTAAAGACGAACGAGTTTTGATAAAGTGCTGTTCGACATTTTTCAACGTTGACAACGAAGCGATGTGCTGACTGGGCCTGTCGACTTCGTCTGACTGATATTGCTAGTGATTGAATGATTGCAGAGATTTCTGAGGAAGATTTTCCGTGGTAGTATTTCTAGAAAAGAGAAGTTCCCGACTTTTCTACGGTGTTCCAAGGATGTCCAGGAATAGGCGAGTGCACTGATAATAAATTATTTGCATATTTAATTACTCCACTGTGACATTAGGGAACTAAATTAATTTTTTCAACACATCACACTTTTTTTATGCAAATAATGAGCCTATGCGTTGATCAAAATTGTTGAATACCAATTCGTTTTTATGCTGTTTCGTTATTGGACAGATAATCTTCCATTTCAAGTCCTATCGTTGGATAAAACAGGAGTTAAAACATAATATAAGGAAGCCAAGATATAATAGTTTGAGTCTTTACGTTTTCGAGCAACCAGCATATCTAAATATCTCTCTCTCTTGATGTTGAAGATTTGGCAACAATGTGCTGAATGCTGAGAACTGACAAGGCACCGCCCACAATTCTTGATACCGTGTTGTCACGTTTACCCCCAGATGTTTTCTAGTGTGAATTAATATAATAATATTATTACACAGATGAGGGAATATTTTGAGACAATTGATTTTGTATGCCTAATTAGGGATATAACCAATACAAAAATTGAGGATTTATGAATTGTTAAATAACTAACATTCCTGGGGTTCCCAAATTCTAAAAAAAATATGAATTTGAAAAGTAGTTGAGTGGTGATTCTATTCAAGAAAATAATTATTCCACTCGCCTATTGGTGAATGTGACATCATCCACAAGACGAATGGCTGGATGGAACTAAGAGCGTCAGCTCAAAAAGATATCAAAAGAACCTCGTATATCACTCAATCATGCCACATGATGACCCTTCCATACAAGAAGATACTTCTTTCGACACTGTAAGATTCCTTGTCTTGTCATGGTATCTGGTTGGAAGTAAACAGATCTACTGTGAATGAAACGGAATCTTGTTCTTTTCTTCTCACCGTGACAAGGGAAATGTTGCGACGATGGGACAACTCCTAATCGATAATCTCACGTTCAAACACGGAGATTTCATCCAACGCGAGATTTGGAAGGAAATCCCTGGAATACAGGGCGATCCGATATATGAAAAGGACATATTTTTTCATATCTGACGGAAGCTTTGAAACGTCCTACCTACTTTACGTAACCAGTTTTGTAAAGTAGAATCCATACTGATATTATAAAGAAGAAATATTTGTTTGTTTGTTTGTTTGTTTGTTTGTTTGTTTGTTTGTTTGTTTGTTTGTTTGTTTGTTTGTTTGTTTGTTTGTTTGTTTGTTTGTTTGTTTGTTTGTTTGTTTGTTTGTTTGTTTGTTTGTTTGTTTGTTTGTTTGTTTGTTTGTTTGTTTGTTTGTTTGTTTGTTTGTTTGTTTGTTTGTTTGTTTGTTTGTTTGTTTGTTTGTTTGTTTGTTTGTTTGTTTGTTTGTTTGTTTGTTTGTTTGTTTGTTTGTTTGTTTGTTTGTTTGTTTGTTTGTTTGTTTGTTTGTTTGTTTGTTTGTTTGTTTGTTTGTTTGTTTGTTTGTTTGTTTGTTTGTTTGTTTGTTTGTTTGTTTGTTTGTTTGTTTGTTTGTTTGTTTGTTTGTTTGTTTGTTTGTTTGTTTGTTTGTTTGTTTGTTTGTTTGTTTGTTTGTTTGTTTGTTTGTTTGTTTGTTTGTTTGTTTGTTTGTTTGTTTGTTTGTTTGTTTGTTTGTTTGTTTGTTTGTTTGTTTGTTTGTTTGTTTGTTTGTTTGTTTGTTTGTTTGTTTGTTTGTTTGTTTGTTTGTTTGTTTGTTTGTTTGTTTGTTTGTTTGTTTGTTTGTTTGTTTGTTTGTTTGTTTGTTTGTTTGTTTGTTTGTTTGTTTGTTTGTTTGTTTGTTTGTTTGTTTGTTTGTTTGTTTGTTTGTTTGTTTGTTTGTTTGTTTGTTTGTTTGTTTGTTTGTTTGTTTGTTTGTTTGTTTGTTTGTTTGTTTGTTTGTTTGTTTGTTTGTTTGTTTGTTTGTTTGTTTGTTTGTTTGTTTGTTTGTTTGTTTGTTTGTTTGTTTGTTTGTTTGTTTGTTTGTTTGTTTGTTTGTTTGTTTGTTTGTTTGTTTGTTTGTTTGTTTGTTTGTTTGTTTGTTTGTTTGTTTGTTTGTTTGTTTGTTTGTTTGTTTGTTTGTTTGTTTGTTTGTTTGTTTGTTTGTTTGTTTGTTTGTTTGTTTGTTTGTTTGTTTGTTTGTTTGTTTGTTTGTTTGTTTGTTTGTTTGTTTGTTTGTTTGTTTGTTTGTTTGTTTGTTTGTTTGTTTGTTTGTTTGTTTGTTTGTTTGTTTGTTTGTTTGTTTGTTTGTTTGTTTGTTTGTTTGTTTGTTTGTTTGTTTGTTTGTTTGTTTGTTTGTTTGTTTGTTTGTTTGTTTGTTTGTTTGTTTGTTTGTTTGTTTGTTTGTTTGTTTGTTTGTTTGTTTGTTTGTTTGTTTGTTTGTTTGTTTGTTTGTTTGTTTGTTTGTTTGTTTGTTTGTTTGTTTGTTTGTTTGTTTGTTTGTTTGTTTGTTTGTTTGTTTGTTTGTTTGTTTGTTTGTTTGTTTGTTTGTTTGTTTGTTTGTTTGTTTGTTTGTTTGTTTGTTTGTTTGTTTGTTTGTTTGTTTGTTTGTTTGTTTGTTTGTTTGTTTGTTTGTTTGTTTGTTTGTTTGTTTGTTTGTTTGTTTGTTTGTTTGTTTGTTTGTTTGTTTGTTTGTTTGTTTGTTTGTTTGTTTGTTTGTTTGTTTGTTTGTTTGTTTGTTTGTTTGTTTGTTTGTTTGTTTGTTTGTTTGTTTGTTTGTTTGTTTGTTTGTTTGTTTGTTTGTTTGTTTGTTTGTTTGTTTGTTTGTTTGTTTGTTTGTTTGTTTGTTTGTTTGTTTGTTTGTTTGTTTGTTTGTTTGTTTGTTTGTTTGTTTGTTTGTTTGTTTGTTTGTTTGTTTGTTTGTTTGTTTGTTTGTTTGTTTGTTTGTTTGTTTGTTTGTTTGTTTGTTTGTTTGTTTGTTTGTTTGTTTGTTTGTTTGTTTGTTTGTTTGTTTGTTTGTTTGTTTGTTTGTTTGTTTGTTTGTTTGTTTGTTTGTTTGTTTGTTTGTTTGTTTGTTTGTTTGTTTGTTTGTTTGTTTGTTTGTTTGTTTGTTTGTTTGTTTGTTTGTTTGTTTGTTTGTTTGTTTGTTTGTTTGTTTGTTTGTTTGTTTGTTTGTTTGTTTGTTTGTTTGTTTGTTTGTTTGTTTGTTTGTTTGTTTGTTTGTTTGTTTGTTTGTTTGTTTGTTTGTTTGTTTGTTTGTTTGTTTGTTTGTTTGTTTGTTTGTTTGTTTGTTTGTTTGTTTGTTTGTTTGTTTGTATTGAATAGGCTCCCAAACTACTGGACCGATTTGGAAATAATCTTATACCATTAGAGGCCAATATTACCCCTAATGAACATTGGCTATTTTTTACCGCGGAAAAATAATCCATTCCTACGGGAACACGGGTAATAGGAAAACGAGTAGTAAGAATAGTAATTTTCGGAAAGTGATACTTTCCGCATGAGTTAGAGAGTTAGGAACAATACTTTTTCTACAAGCGTAGGAAATTGATTGATTTGTTCAATCTATTATTCCTGCAAATAGAAACAACTAACAATAGTGATACATTCTCTATCTTCTAATAATTGGAGATATATCTATTGTGCATGTGTACCGTTTGAGGCATTATGTAGATGAGCTTTTATTATTGCGGAAGCCACTATGCCCATGGTGTTTGGCCTCTAGGTTTCAGACATTTCTATGAAATGAGCCAAAAATACTTCTTCTTTATTCAGTTCACTTTTTCATGCACGAACGCACCATTCAATAAATCCCGTGTAGTGCTTCTCATACCTTTCTTAAGACTTCGTTGGCAATAACTCAGATTGACACGACAACAATTGTTTTCCACATCAGATCAATTAAAGGCTATAGGGGGATTTATATACAGGGTGATTCACATAAGAACCGACATAGAGCAGGGGCATGTAGGAGGTCCCAAAATATGGCAATTTAACGCAACTTACCTCTATACCAAGTTGCTTTCCTAAGGAGTTATAGGCTTTGAAAGTGAAGTTAAAAATTTTGAAAAAAAAACAATATCTCCGTTATTCTTGAACTTAAAGCAACCAAATTTGGTACACTTTGTGGATGTATTTAGGGCGTTACTTGACAGTAACTAGAGCTTAATTGAAATTTGTAAAGGGGGTATACCGGGTGGCGCACCAATAATATTCAACAGAATTTTGTTAACCCTTGATGAATTTCAAAAATCTTTGCTTTGTTGTGTGGGCCATTAAATTCTGACTCTTTTCTTACTCTAGTAATTTTTCGAAAAACCTCATCATTTTCATCAAAAACTCGAATAACTGAAACGCGCGCTCTAGGTGTGTTATTTAAAATCGAAAATTCAAAAGTTGGCTTAGGAAAGCAACTTGGTATAGATGTAAGTTGCGTTAAATTGCCATATTTTGGGACCCTCTACATGCCCCTGCTCTATGTCGGTTCTTAGGTGAATCACCCTGTATATCAATCAATTATTATTTCTCAATCTCTTCATTCTCACAATGAATAGTGGGAAAACTTTTCCCGCACTACTGCGGAAAAATGACACTTTCCAAACTAAATTGCGTGCAGGTATAGGGTGAGTCACGAACGCTTGTAGAAAAGTATCCTTCCGTACTTATTTTTTTCACATAACTTCTAAACGAATGAACCGATTGGGTTTCATATGGGTATTTTTATGGCTTTCTGGCGAAAAACACCAAAAAGGCACGAAAGATACCGCCAAGAGAATGCAAATAGGTGTAAGAATGTAATAGTAGCTAAAGGTGAGAAAAAAATAACAAAAAACTATCTACTGTAGATTGCTACAAATGTAATATTTTTTTAAAATGTGTTCACCAACCGAGCGAAGCCGGGATGGTGAAATGTTCATTTCGCAAAATTACTAGACACAAGCTGTCGTATCGATCACCGAATATTTACGGAAAAATAGTATCACCGCAACTACATATGAAAAAAGTGTAGTTGAGATAATGAAAGTTTGAAATATGTTGATACCTTTATTGACACTCCGAATCATTTCCATAAGTGATTCAGCCGTGTAAACGGAGCAATCCATCAAGTTTATCCAATCATCTCAACAGAGCAAATCGGTCTATATTATCATTTCGCCCATTCAGAGCCAACTTTAATGTCCAATTCTGTGCAATAAAACAAGCGGGGGAGTGGTATATCCGAGGGTATATGTTCCTATGGAACGAACATCTGTATGTTCTTTCACTAGGGTTCACCCCATATCAGAGGTAATTCCTAAAATTGAGGTTTCACCCTCTCTGCGTTTACAGGGCGACTTGAATAAACTGTTCAACGCTCAAAACGTACATGAAATCAGAATTTTCACTTATAATATACCATCACGAGTACATGAGAGCTTCAATTATTACCGGAATTTTTTTCGGGAACACGAATATTTTTGTTCGAAAAGAATGTTTCGGTTTATAATTGAAGCTGAAGTGGTATTTGGTAAGAGAATTTGACACCGAGATATTATTGAAAAAATACTAGGATAAGATTATACGCTAAATAAAATACAAAACATCGATTTGAGTTAACTACGCCAAATATTGATAAGGCATCAGCTGGTGGTAATTCAAATTATTATTCTTGACTAACTTAATTCCACTGAAGTTGGTGGAAACATATTTTGTTACAAGGAACTCGAAGCAGTATGTAGTATTAATGAAATTCACATCCATAACATTGTTAGGTTGAATAAAACAAAATTAACATATGTAACGGGTGAACAACTAATGTCATTAATACTTTTTCCAACTTTGATCGTCAATATCTTCCGTTAGCGAAGAGCTATCATGTTGCAGTTTTTGTTGGTCTGTTGAGATTTAGTGTCTCTATTTGATCGTGTAATGAATATGCATACATTACATTTCGAATTCACGATATCTATTGATACTCCAGATCACGCCGACAACCGTTCTTAGTTGTTCACCTGGTACTTTATAGTTACACAAAATAATGTTTTTTTCCAAGAAACTTACTATTTGGTATCGATGAAATTTGCTCAGGTAATATGATTAGGTTAAATAAAATATAATTAAACGACTTTAGTTAAATGAAATAATACAAAATAATTCGATAGTAAGTAGTATAAGTAGCTCAATCTCTCAGTTCTTCAAAAACTCATTTAGCTCTAAAGTTTGTAGAAACATATTTTCTTACAAGGTACTTATCAGCTTATACAGGGTGACCCGATATTACATAAAAATATTTCAAACACAGATTCTAGTAAATAGTAAAAAAAGACAAAAGTTCAAATAAACATAAGCCCAGAAATGGCCCCCTGGGGAGTTATCTGAAAGAAGGTCCGAGATGATGGTTTTTTGTAAATATTTCCGAAACCCTCTGTGATGACATAACGGAATTTTATACACGTGGGGCTAGCGGCAATTATTCCCCCAACTTGTTTTTCTATGAAATTTTTTCCTGATAGTTCGATCAGGAAATATGAAAATATCATCATTTTTACGAAACTTTTTCCTTTCTAATGTATACCAACCAAATATTCCCAAAAATTGAGTTTCCATGGGAAATATCCATTTTCAACATCTACTCGTGGTGTTTGAGTCAAAATATGGGACGAACAATATGAAGAATGGATTGAAAAATATTATAGTAGGTATACTATTGAAAAAGTACTATTTTTATTACGCAGCACTAAAAGCCCTAAAATCATTCGTTTTCACATCAAAGATTACATGGGACTGCTTTGAAACACTCATGCAACTGGGAAAGGGCAACAAAGTCACACTTATGTGGGTTCCAGGGCATGAAGGAATCAAAGAAAATGAGGCAGCTGATCGCCTTGCAAAAAAGGTGCAGCATCTGCACTTTTTGGTCCTGAGCCTTTTTGTGGGATAAGCAAATGTCACCTAAAGGGAGAACTCGGGAAATGGGAAGAAATTGAAAAGTACTCCTACTGGAGAGCAACTCCAGGTCAACGAAAAGCGAAAAGGTTCATCAACCATTCGCAGAACCGAACCAAAGAGCTACTCAGCCTCAGCAAACCAGAGCTAAAGCTTATCACAGGCTTTCTCACAGGACACGGCCCTCTGAGGTACCACCTCAAAAAGATGGGTCTGGCGGAGACTGACACTTGCCGCTTTTGTAACAATGCGACCGAAACCGCGGAACACATACTTTGCTCATGTGAAGTATTAGTCCGCCAAAGGCTTAACCACCTATAGAACAGGTCTATCTCACCCCTGCTGAAGTGGAAAAGTCAACCGTCAGGAAAATCGTAGGCTTCATCAGAAGTCTAGGGTTAGAGGACCAAAACTAGATAGGGGTAATCCCAATATATCTCCTAGGTCGCAGTGATCGAGAGGTCTCCCAGCCTATACGGACTTTCGGAATCAATTTATATCGAAAATGGTGGATGCTAACGAAACTGAAACAAGAATATCGTTTTAAATAGGAATGATGATATTTTCATATTCGCTAGCCATCCATAGAAAAAAATAGTTGGGGAAAGAAATGTCCCTAGCCTCACCTATTTCCTACGCTCGATAAAAATTTCGGACAATTCTCAACATTTCACAATCGGGCATGAAATGAAATATACATGTACGAAATTTCGTTATCTCATCACAGAGGGTTTCGAAAATATTGACAATAAACCATCATGTCGGACCCTCTTCCAGATGGCTATAACTCCCCAGGGGGCCATTTCTGGGCTCATGTTTATGTAAACTTTTTTTACTATTTTTGTTCCCAGGATCTGTGGTTGAAATCATTCTATGCCGAAAAATTTTCAGTGCAATTTCATGCCTTCCCATAAGGAGGAGGAAAACATTTCCGGAAATGTGTTTATTTGCTATGGTGACGATACAATTGGTCGAAAATGTATTAGATGTGTCGATTGTCATAAACTCTAACTATAGTTAAAAAGAAAGGTTTATTTTGCTTACTTCCTCTGCGAAAAAGACATAACATTCTGAGGACATCTGTGGAACCTCCAAATCGACAATTGAAGTTTTTCATGTTCCATTGCAGCAATAGTATATAAGAAAATCTATACGTTTACACTCTGCAAAATATAATTCCAATTTTCAGCGCCTACCCTGTTCATTTTACAATCATACTGCTGACACAAAAAAAATTAATCGGTTCAAAACTGTATACACGCGTTACCATCGGTAACGATGCTAGTGGGCAAAATTGAAAAAAAAATGATATAAGAAAAATCAAGTTTATATTTGGATTAAAACAATGCAATTATCATAATACCCTTTATGTCTGGCGAAAAATATACTCTATACTTGTGGGTCTTCCATGTAGGCATCCTTAGGAAAATAGAAAAACCGTTAGACAATTATTTTCCACCTCGGAAAATTCACATTTCCCCTGGTCATTCCATACGAAAGCGTAGGCGTTATCACTCGGAAGCTAATGTTTTCCCGAGTAGTTTTCCGATTTCCAGATGGTGGCCAGCGTTGCCAAATAGCATTGCAAAATTTCCTATCGCTTACATAACATAGGAAACAAAACAAAAAAATAATAAAAAATTATTTTCGAAAACTCTTTATGAACACGATTCATTGCTCATATCGCTGATATAATAAAATTGTTTCGTTCAAGTCAGAAATTTTTTTTTCTGTGACGGTGAAAAAGTTTGAAATTTTATTTCTGTTGACAGTTTATGAAATGTCACTTTCGATTACCTAATTCCTTTTTTCCCACGGGAAAAAAGTGAGTACCTTTTTCCTGGATATATATCACATATATATACACTGTTGATAGCTTTTATTATGTTATAGTTACGAAAAATAAGCCAAAAACACCGTCTCCGAAAAAGAACTGTCAATTCTTCCATCTTCAATTCGACTTCGCGGCTACATAAAATCAAATCACAGAATCAGACTGACAGATATTTGATTACTTCAAAATAATGATAAAGTAGCCTGCAAAAAGATGCCTGCAAGGCAGGTGGTGTCATTCCTGTTGAAAACTTAAAATTTCACGTCGATAAAAAATTTTAATATAATATAATATCTTCTCATTATTGATACGTCCTTTTCCCTGCCACAGAAAAAAATAGTGTATTATACACGGGAAAAATCCACTACTTTTTTCCATTGTAGGATAAATAACTATTTACTTATATCTCAAACTACATTCAGTAGAGATATATACATAAACATAATACTATTTTTTTAAAGGTGAAAACTTCACAAACGATTTTTTTAAATCTCGTAATATTCATGTGGTTAAAATAAGAAATTATAGCACTAGATTTATGGTACACGCAGAGAAATTAAGTCTACTCATACCTTCTCTATTTGATTTAGATTTTTCGCATTTTTTTTCAAATACATCGAAAATATTCAAGCTTCAATTTTCAGAGAAATTATGACTTTCCACCTCGAAAGGAAGTGAGAGATCTGGAAACAAAGTTTTCCGTTATCTGAATCGCCCTGTACATTCGTCTACCCATCTCTCTCTCATCAAAGATTTGCCTTCACTTTCGAACACTTACGAATGTGTTCATTAGAGAGAAGAGAAGACTTAAAAATGCCATCAATATTAAGTCAAACATTTTATTTTGATCAGATTTCATATTCGTATCCTGTTATGGGATTATAATAAGGATTAAACACCAAGTAGCCAATAAGAACAAGGTATGGCAACACTGTCGAGCGATCAATACTTGCAGCAGACACCTACCCCTGACCTAGCTCGGATTATAATAAGGATTAAACACCAAGTAGCCAATAAGAACAAGGTATGGCAACACTGTCGAGCGATCAATACTTGCAGCAGACACCTACCCCTGACCTAGCTCATCTATGACCTTCAAGCATCAATTCACCTAGCCAACCCCAGCTGAGGTGCAAGGTGCAGTATCGGATGTAATGGGGTTGTATGTACATACTAGACGAATTTACGAATGACCGTTTCTTTAAATATCAAAAATTGGCACCTTTCAAAAACGCTAGCTCTTAATGACGTGGAATACCGATGAACACCAAGAGAATGGGGAAGACCACTGGAGGAAGAAATCCGTGCAAACCTCTTTCAATCGACGAATCATGATTTACGTTTTATGTACAATCAATATTATGAGTTGAAGTTGAAGGGAATCGAATCTATATCGTTTTAAAATCAGCATATTTCATTCGATATTTCAAACAGCCAAATATGATGATGGAGTCGTGACGTATTAGTCCCGAACTGTAGCTATCCCTCTCTGATACCTCGTCATTCTGCAGTGTTGCAGTGTGATTGGTCAGTTCAAGGGCAATAGGCGTGTTGGGACTAAGACGTCGCACCAGTCACACCAATGAATTGACAAAAATTCAAATGGCGCAGGAATTGTGTGTTTTGAAATGGACATATTCTAATTTATTTATTTCATTTTCTTAGCATGACTGAAATAATTCAAAATAAATTCACTGGTAGTTTTTCAGTATAGAGTTCACAATAATGTCGTTTCAAAAAATCAGTGGTCTCCCCCATTCATTTTCACCGTTGGGGTGTATCGAGATACGGACAATAAAAAGACAGAACTCCTACATCTATTCTAAGATCTCCAAATTTAGCGGATACTACGACTATTGAACAAAAATGAAGATAAATTAAGTTGAATCGATTGCAAAATTCATTATTTACAAAAAAAGTATTCATTTCTTCCTATTCATTCAGGGTTAACATGATCTACACGTCCGAAATATTTTGAATGCGGCGTTGGATTTGATTTCAAATGGAGCACCCTGTATTTAATGCATTTTTAGATTCTTTCTGAAGAGCTGACTTGATCGAAGCATCAAACTTGAGATCTAGTGGAAATGCTTACAGAGATATAGGGTGTTCAAAATCGAGATTTTTCAACGGCTTTCTTCTTTCTATCTTAACTTTGAATGTTTATCTACTGACATTCAATTGAGCTCAGAATTATGAATCTGTTTGTAGGTAGTTGATGAAAATTCATGACATACAGCCTATATCTCTGTGATCAGTCCTGATAGACCGCAAGACATAATCTGAGAATGCAATGAAATACAGGGTGTTCCATTCGACATATCAAAGTTGCTGATACTTTCTAGTCGAAGCGGCAACGTCGCATCATTTCAAATATTCTAGACGTGTAGATCATGTCAATGTATACAGAGTGGGCCTTTGAAAACGAAACAGAGGCTCTGTAGGTCGCCAAAACCGGATTATGAAAAGAATCTGAAACACGTCATCTACATTTTCGAGGGGGACATCGTCCTACAATATTTTCAGCCCTGCGGCGTTGCCGCTGCTAACGAAAAGAAGCAACAACTTTGTTATTTCAAATGGAACACCTTGTGTGTTTATTGCATTTTTAGATTCTCCCCGAAAATTTGATTTCATCAATGCATCACACTTGGGGTCTAGCTGTAATGGTTTCAGGGATATAAAGTGTTCAAAATCGAGATTTTTCAACTTTAACATTTTTTTGTGTCGAAACTAATCATTATTGGTCAAAACGACTCCCATGTCCCTATCTCAACTTGTGATTCACTATCTACTAACATTTAATTGGAACAGATACAGGGTGATCAGAATTCTGAATCTTGAACCACCCTGTATTTGTTTCAAATAAATGTCAGTAGATAGTAAATCACAAGTTGAGATAGGGACATGAGAGCCGTTTTGACCAATAATGAATAGTTTCGACACAAAAAAATTTAAAGTTGAAAAATCTCGATTTTGAACACTTTATATACCTGAAACCATTACAGCTAGACCCCAAGTGTGATGCATTGATGAATTCAGCTCTTCGGAGAGAATCTAAGAATGCAATAAAATACAAGGTGTTCCATTTGAAATAACAAAGTTGTTGCTTCTTTTCTTTAGAAGCGGCAACGCCGCAGGGCTGAAAATATTTTAGAAAGATGTCCCCCTCGAAAATGTAGTTGACCTGTTTCATTTTTTTTTGATAATCCGGTTTTGGCGACCTACAGAGCCTCTGTTTCGTTTTCAAAGGCCCACTCTGTATATTCCATTCTTTTTTCACATTCATCTGTTGCTTTGTTTGCCAGAAACGCTCATCGTGAAAAACCCTGTACATATAAGACATTGAAAATGCACTGAAAATACGTCTGTGAGTAATCACTAGACCAATGACGATTCACTGGGGTAACATTGTTTGAAAATTGATGGCCCATGTATTAATGTCTGCTGGGGATAGTGAATGATAATCAGAAATCTAACATTACATAAAAAAGATAACAGATATACGTGCGCGTCGTATATCGAATATGTTCAATCAACGTGAAACACTCTCTTCATCATTCCACTGTGAATGTTGTTCTTGTAATCTATTTTTTCCGGTGTCTGGTACGATCAGAATTATGAACACCAAGCCAACAGTCAAACAACCTCCAAAAATGAAAAAAGGAACATACCCACCGTAAGAATAATAGGTCCAGTTGAACAGAAGCACAACTCCAGTACTGATAACCCCAAAACTAACATTCAGAATGCACATAGCAACAGTTTTCAGATCAGACGGGAAAATCTCAGCTACAATAGCCACCGGCAAAGTATACAAAGCCATACTGTGCGTTACCGTAAACAGTAGAATAAAAACAAACTCCAAGAAGTCCACCCTACTAGTATCAACTTGCCAACTCTTCACCAACAAAAACACCCCGTTTCCTAGTAGAGGTACTATCGCTAGACCCGCTGAAGCAACAAGAAGCTGCTTCCTACCGAATCTGTCCACTACCAGTGGGGAGAACATAGAAGAAACACAAAAAACAGCATAGTACACCGCGTTGGCTGAGCTAGCTGACATG
The DNA here is from genome assembly GCA_918026855.4 of Phaedon cochleariae. Taxonomy (NCBI): domain Eukaryota; kingdom Metazoa; phylum Arthropoda; class Insecta; order Coleoptera; family Chrysomelidae; genus Phaedon; species Phaedon cochleariae. Next base: position 846,484 of record OU896708.1, on the reverse strand, counting down.
AAATTCCCCTTATCAAACATGGTTTTTGAGTAGGCTTGTATAGCCCCAGCTCCGCTGAGATTCGTTGTCCAATTCAGCACGAACAACACCAACAAGCACCGCCTCAAACGCTTCCTAAACAGAATATCCACCAACTTGTTGCCTCTTCCATCAACAGAGATACCCGCAACTATCTCATTCAGCTCCTCTTCAACGTCCGTCTTCCCGCGCAACTTCCGTAGGCTGCTTCTAGCCCCAGCCACATCGTTCGTCCACAGCGAGTACTGGGGGCTTTCCGGCAAGAACGGTACCATCAGCAGTACGGACAGAGCCCCTCCAGCTGCTAAATAGCCCACGGTATCCAGCGTTGAGAAGAGCGCCAGCCAGTTGATGGCAGCCATGCCGAAAGCGAAGCTGCACATGTTGATAGCCCCCATGAAGCCGCGTATCTCCACATCAGCTATCTCGTTGAGGTACGGCGGTACTATGGAGAACACCATGCCATCCACCGTGCCTCCCAGTAGCCTCCCCACGAAGAAATAGGCTTGAGAAGGTCCCAGAGCTAGCAGCAACCAGGAGATAGCTAGGGTTGGGGAGCTGAGGAGGATTAGCCTCTTGCGGCCCAGGGGTTTTACGGAGGCTACTGCTAGGAGAGAGCCGATGGCATCGCCGATGAAGGTCATGGAAACTAACCAAGAGGCTTCGGTTTTGGTGAGGGTGAACCTGTAGGTTCCGTTGGTGAGGAGGGGTACTGCGTTTGAGGGCCAGCCGTAATGCATGCCTGTGGAGATGATGGCGACGTTTGCTGAAATATTAATGTTTGTTAGGGCGCCTTTTCGCAGACTGATACCAGGTGATTCATATCGCCCCTGTAGAGCAAAAAGGGGCCAACCGCCAAATAGAAAATTGTGCAGGAGAGCAGGAAATCTGAATTTTTTAGTTTGAAATTATATTTTTTGTATATTATTTTTTATGAGTTTTTGTATGAATAATGATTTACATTTTGCCATTTTCGGTTAGAAAAATGGTATATTATTCGACAAGCATATAATGAGAGCTATTATTCACGAAGGTTGAGTTTCTGTCACGAGCGTAGCGAGTGGCATAATTAAACTGAGTAAATAATAGCTCATTATATGAGAGTAGAATACTATGCTTTGTCCACGACTACAATTGTCTTTGATAAATGAATTTATTTTTGGTTTATCATAACTCATATGACATTAAGAAAACTAAAAATTCATGATACCTGTTATATTAATTGTTTGTCCACGACTGTTGTGATTCCTCAAGTAAAACAATAGCCATTTTTCACAACAGTGAATAATAGCAGTGAATAATAGCAGTGAATAATAGCAGTGTATAACCATTATTCACTGGTTTGAAGATCCTTATATGTTATATCGGGTACCCTAGGAACTCTAGACCGGTGAATAACCATAATTCACCGTGTATAAGATGCGTAAAACTCAGATGGCTCAGCTCTATTATAGAACAAGAATAACAATAGAAATAACCTGCAACAATGTTCTCACATAGGAATGAGAAGTTCCATTTTGAGATTTTCTTAAAAATTGATTAATCAGTATCTTGCTGTTTTCTCGTTTTTTTCCATCGTTTCATTCTTCCAGATTATTTTGAGAGCCAACATTCGCTCAAGTGGAGAATGAGAGAGGAGGGATGGTGATTAAAGATATGGAAAATTTTTGACATTTTCATACCTGAGAAATCGATCATTTTTCATGATACTTTTTTAAAGCTCTACATTTTCTGTTAATCAAGGACGTGTAATATTTCTAGATTTGTTGTGATTTTCTCTCCTCGTTTCAATGAATGAAAATTTAGAAAAATTCAAAAGAATATGAACCTTACTCAATACCACTTCAGAATTTATTTTTTCAGATGTTTTCCGAGTGTTATTCCTTTTCTTATTATGCTAAAGTTGAGACATCGAGTTTTTTAATAATAATGATGATGATAATAATAATATCAATGATATGAAAATGCAATTGAGGGTATACCACGAGAAAACTTACTGCCTATAACTGCAAGGTATTGTAGCCATCTGGAGGATTTCAATTTTTTCATACCGAATGGTATATTTTCCATTTCCCTAGTCAATAGCGAATCAGCATTCTCTTCGGTATGATTTTTCATCACTGATATATGCCGCCTATTTATTTCTCATCATTGAAATTCGGTATAAAATAAATCTGAATAATTTTCACTATTTCGAACACTCATAAGATATTATGTAGGTATAGGTCATGAGTTGAGAAGCGAATTGGCAAAAACATATACATATCTCAACCTTATCTCTATTTTTCAAAATGTTAGCTGTAATTTAGGCCTGAAACAAATAAATGATTTGATGCATTTAGATAATATTTATGAATATTCAAGGTCAATTTTCAAATATAAACTAGTCAACACTTCAAAGTTAATCAGAGGAAGGGACATGTGTATATTCCCTGATATGAATGAAATTCCTCAAAAGTTGTAGAAACTTTCAAATAACAAAACACTTTTTCGTGGTATTTGTTAAAGAAGAAAATTAGAAAACTACCAAAGAAAAAAACATGAACACGACACATCCAACATTTTCGAAGTCTGTAACTTCTTTTTTCTATCCCACCCTGTACACCGACATATCACACGCTCCAGTCGTGTGGGTGTGTCACTAGGAGTGCCCCAAGGTTCCGAATTGGGGCGATCGCTGCTCCATTGTTTATGACATATCGCGGCGGTGGCAGATGAAACTAAAACCGACTCTGTGTACCACCTGCATTGGCAGAGTATACGAGTACGACTAGTCGATCTTAGAAAAAATATATTCACAGAGTGTCTCAAAGAGAATGCACGGTCAAAACCATGTAAATCCAGTGGTTATCCCAGCGAGCACAAACATCCCTGGGATGTTTTGGGATGTTTTGAAAATGTTGGCATGAAGATGTTATTTTGAGACGTAATATGCACTGACCAAAGAGGTCTTTAAAGGATATTGAAGTATTGTTTTTGTTCTTCTGTGGCATTTCTTTGTTTGCCTACTGAGAGGCATCCCTGGGATGTTTTGGGATATTTCAGAAATGTGGGCATGAGGATGTTATTTTGAGGCGTAATATGCAATTCCCAAAGAGGTCTTAGAAGGATATTGAAAGTATTGTTTTTGTTCTTTTGTGCCCTTTCTTTGTTTGCCCCACCACAACGTCTCATGCTTACGTCACAATACGATGAATTCTGCTTTGTTTTCGATTTTGTTCTTCTTGTTCGCAATTGGCATTCGCGTTTGCAGCGTGTCACGCTTACATCACGCTGCTAACGAACAGAAAGGAATTTGGTGGAGTTTATTGTGTTAGAAGACTCATTTAGTATGTAATAATGACCATCAGATGCAAGATGGTTCGGTGCCTCAGTGTAATAAATATGTAAAAGTCCGAATTCATCAATACACATCAGCTTCTCCGCAGTTGCAAAATTATGCATTGTGGAGAACATTTCAAAAATTGGGAAACCTAATTCCAATTATATGTCTGTGTGTAGTAAGCACTACTCAGAAACCGATTAAGAAGGTAATTTCATATCAAGAAAATATTTTTATGTTCAATCTATTTTTAATGCATTTTTTCATTCAAGGGAAATGGAATCCTAATGCAAAAGTTCATTTTGACAAAAGGCTTCAGAAAAGTACCTCGAAAATGGTTTTTTTACAGCGATTTAATGTGCGCAAGACGCGTTGAAAATGTTCTATTGTGTCCATGAAAAGGCTTTAAAAAGAACTAGGGAGAAGGTAGTTTTGTGACATATCAAGGACATCTCGATAATTGCCGCCTGCGGCGGACATTGGCTGTTCTATAATAGTTCTATTCATGTGTGAACAGAACATCGCAGTGGAGGTTCAATGTCTCGAAATCTCGTACTTTCAACATCTCTGAGATGTTTTTGTGCTCGCTGGGTAACCATGACTATTAATTCCATTTCAATATATTATTCCAGATTTTTTTGGGATTTTCTCTCCTCGTTTCTATAAAATAAGAATATGAATATTATTCCAATATACGTGTAGTAAGGACAAATCAGATGATTTGGGATCAGAGAGCCTAAAAGAAAAATTCACTAGCTTGTCAGCGACAATTTGTATTGAAAAAGGTTTAGAGATGAAAAATAATGGTATATGTATAGAAAAAATATCAAATTTTCACTTATCTTATATATGCAAATCCGGGAATAATTTTACCTCTAGTGGTATTACAAGTACAAATTTTATACGAGTCATTTTCGGCCAATCAGATGCTTTATTTTGGCATTGTTACTGATGAGGTAACCAGAATACTTTCTGAATATTGTTCATCAACATGAGCATATAGACGTGAAATTGATAAGTGGAGATTTCCTGGCACATGACAGCTACCATATGATTAGACAATAATGATATTGACAATATTTTTCATTTCCATGAAACCTAGTAAGAGAATTATATGAAATCAATCATTTCTATATACTTAATAATGTATCGATATTATAAAAGTCATTTTACTAGGGCACGAAAAAAAAACTCCCAATACGAACATCCACTTTTATTTTCAGACTATATTGACATTGCCCTGAAACCTATCAAGAAAATTGTATGAAAGGAGTCAATTTCATTTAATAATTCATCTGATTTTTTTTTTCAATTTTCCTTGGGCACATGAGAGTAAAATAACGTCCGAATAAACAAAGAATCACTTAATGAAATCTTTCTAAGAATAATTCTGGTATGAAATGTTCTTACCGAACTTGCTTGAATAATTGCGGGACATTTTTTGACTACTTTTTGAAAAAAAATGCATGTACGGCATCTTTTAAATCATATGATTTGTATAATTGATTGACTGAATGGATTTGATTCAATTCAAATTCAATTTTTTCATTCGACAGCATTTTAATCAAACTTTGTTTTGAAATATGTTTCTTTCACTACCACTACTAGGATTTTCTTCCAATGTGATCATTTCTAAAAACCTCCGACCGATCGTGCTTCAATACACTTCTTCAATTTGAATACTTCGTTTTATTGCCGGGATTCCAACATTGATGATACTTCAACGTTCAATTGTTTTCCTTGCAGACAATCGCACAAAGGGTCTTTACTCTTTTGTTCGGGATGATTTGATTTGATGACGGAATTTTTCATCTGGAGGGCGTACATACCGAGTGTTCAGATATCATAGGATATTATTCGAAATATAACATTCAATGGACTAGAAGATAATATGAGCGTTTTCAGATACCTATTTGAGTTGTTCATTTCAGAAAAGAAGCATTTATTCATTCATTTCCACTCAATAAGCTTATGGAAATTTCGAACGCGAATATCTTCGTAATCGTTTATAAGAACAGTATTGTTTTTATTTCTTAAATATTTAGAATCATTACTCAAATACCTTTCAATTCCATATTTTTAAAGAATTATATGGAGGATTTTTAGGTGCTAAAATCATCAATAATGCCACGATAATTTTCATACGGCCAGAAATTTACCGTCAGTAAAAACTGAAATAGGATTGGGAACTTCAGAAATATTAATTATTCGATAATTCATAAATTATCAATTGAGTAATGGTAATATATCAAGTCACCCTAGAAAACATTTGAATCAGTAAACGTGACGACCACGGCGCACGACTTGTGGGCGTTGTCTTGTCAGTGCTCAGCATTCAGCACAATGTTGTCAAGTCTCTAACATCCAAAAGTCAAGAATGAACTGAAACATCATGATTATAATTGGTGACTAGACAGGCTTTGCTTCATGAGTGGAGTGCTGACGTCACCATTTATTTGACGTCTCGTCAAATGGCGGCCATGAATGTTCGTTCTCTGAAATTCAACAATTTCGAACAACGCATAAATTAATTATTTACATAAAAAAAAGCGTGAGAAGTGATGCAAAAATTAATTTAGGTTTCTAACGACATAGTGGAGTAATCGAATGCCAATAATTTAATATCAGTGTTATAATAAACTCTAACTTAATATGGCATGAAATACAGGGTGTTCCATTTGAAAATCGAAAGTTGATGTATTTTCCGGGAAAACCGGAAGAAGAAAAGAATGTCCAAAAATGTGAGAAAGTGCCTTCTAGTGAGCATATTCGATGCTCCAAATTTCAGAAATATGGCTAGAACAAAGGAGAAAATGGGGGTATACCATGAGTCAGTGGTGGTGCTAATATTTTTTGTTATGTATTTATCAACACACTTTTTTCATTTCATTTTCTGCTCCTTTTTAGTTTGGCTATTTATATGAGGGTGATTTTTTAGTTTTTTGAACTATAATTTATTTTCTTCGAGAAAAAACTCAAAGCCGTCTCCACAAGTCTACTGATTGCGAAATGTGCAGTTGATTCTGCTTCATTACTTTTGATTGAGACACGTTTCGACAATTTAAATGGTCATCATCAGTCATAGGACTAATAAAGTTGATCCACAAAGAATCCAATGCCAAAACTGATAATGTGAAGTAAAATATCGAAAACAAGTGAAATGCAATTATTATAGTTAAGTGTAATATTGACGTCTTCATGATGTTATAGCCACTTTCAAAGAATACAAGCATACACACATACATACCAAGCTAACAAAAGAGTAGTAAAAACAGGAATAAATGGTAAATACTGTCTGCAGGTAAATCGAGGAGCGGGTAAATTCATTTTTCTGCAACCGACACAAAAGTCGTCCATTTTGATACCAAAATCAGCTCTTAAATTGACGTTTCTTTTACTGACACAAAAATAGGTATGTTGCTAGGCAACATATTTAGTTCCTAGGAGCTAAAGTTGAATTTTAGTTCCAAGGAGCTAAAGTTGAACTTTAGCTCCTAGGAACAAATGGATGTACTGGACGTCATCAAGAATAAACAACATTGTGACGGTTGGTTATTTGGGTTGAGACGCATACCTGATTTGTTTTCGATTTCAGCAGATTTGGCATTTCATACCCATGCTGGAGATATAAATACACCTTATTACAATTCAGTTTTGGAATTATGAACATCTCAGCAAAGTATTTTTGTTTGATCAGAAAAGCCTTCAAGCCTTTCATTCGTTATTCTCGGGATGGATAACTTGTTTTTGAATAATCACGGCAAGCATAGTTTTTTGTCTCAAACAACGATATTGTTTAGCTTCATTTGATTATCATGTCAAACACAGTGTAGTATGGAGAGGAATAAATAATCACTATTATCATTGTTGATATGCTCACTAACCTATCATTTTCCAAGTCTTGTTTCTATAGCTGGCACTGACGCGGTATTTGCCATTAGAGCACCTGGTCCATATGTCACTCTGTGGTTGTATTTATATTAGGCTTGTTCGCGTTCAAAATATGAACAGTCCGAAACCATCAGAAGCATGCGCAATTTCATAGAACAGTACGAATTTATCAAGTTCCGTGGAACTGCGCATGCTTCTGGTGGTTTCGGACTGTTTATTTTTCGAACGCGAACAAACCTACTGAAACTACAATTCGAACATCCTTGAAAACCTAACCTCCTGTTAATGCAGGTAGAATATTCTTACCACATAGATTATTTGTCAATATTTGTTGCATTGCATACATATGGCACGGCGGTTCTTCACATGTTTATTTGAGATAATTGTTTCGGTTGCAGAAAAAATAGCATGTTTCATTCGGATCAAAAGTGACTTTGTTCGACTCGCAAATTTTGCTTTCGCTCGGCTTCGCTAAACGCTCCGCCTCGCAAATACAAAATTTGCTTGTCAAACTAAGTGTCACTTTTGATCCTACTAAAACAATCTACTATTTACTTGATTACTTGGGATTTACACTCCTCATTTCAATAAAATAAAAATATGAGTATCATTTCAATATGTGTAGTAGGACAAATCAGATGAAGTGTCAAACTATAAGAGCATAACTTTCAGAGAAAAATATTTTCGCATTTTCATGTTGAGAACGGGAGCAGATTCGTTCCCGAATCGTCTGAAGATAAGTAAAATTCGATATTTGCTCAATATATTTCTTTTCTCCAAACACTTTTTCAATACAAATTGTCACTGACAAGCTAATGGATTTTTCGTTCAGGCTCCCTGATGAAAAAATGTGTGTGTGACATTTTAGGCCAAATCATCTGATTTGTACTGTTACACATACCGGATCGCCCTTTGAAAACGAAACAGAGGCTCTGCAGGTCGCCAAAACCGGACAATGAAAAATCCTGAAATTATTTCCAGCTCTGCGGCGTTGCCGTTTCTAACGAAAAGTAGCAACAACTTTGTTATTACGAATGGAACACCCTGTATTTCAGTGCATCTTCAGATTCTCCCCAAAGATCTGATTTCATCAATGCATCACACTTGCGATCTAGCGGTAATGATTACAGAGCTATAGGGTGTTCAACATCGAGATTTCTCAACTTGAGCATTTTTTTGTGTCGAAACTATTCATTATTGGTCAAAAAGGCTTTCATATCCCCATCTCAACTTCTAATTCACTATCTACTGACATTTAATTGGAACAGGTACAGGGTGATCAGAATTCTGAATCTTGAACCTCCCTGTATTTGTTCCAATTAAATATCAGTAGATAGTGAATCGAAATTCTAGATAGGGTCAGTCAAATCAAATAAATCAATCAAAAGTGTACTTTATTGTCGAAGATATAGATCTTATTGACAAAGCATGAAAAAATGTATAATAACAAACATGGTATAGATCACAGAACAAAAATAAAATAAAATAAAGAATTAAACACACCATATTTCTGATGATCATGTGAGCCGCGTTGACCAATTATGAATAGTTTCGACACAAAAAAATGCCAAAGTTGAAAAATCTCGATTTTTTGAACACCCAGATTCCAGATTTTGAACAGTGTAAGCTCTGTAATCTTTGCCGCTAGATCTCAAGTGTGATGCATCAATGAAATCAGCTCTTTGGGGAGAATAAAAAATGCAATGAAATACAGGGTGTTCCAGTTGAAATAACAAAGTTGTTGCTACTTGCTACTTTTCGTTATAGAAGCGGCAACGCCAGAGCCTCTGTTTCGTTTTGAAAGGGCCACCCTGTAACGAGGAGAGGAAATCCCAAATAATCAAGTAAAAGGAACAAATGGGTTCCATAATATTCTCGTTACAGTCGAAGGAAACAACGGAGGCACTGACATATTCCGCGTTTTTCAAATGTTTCGCCATTCTTTGCGGCAATTGACTGTAAATTCTTCACAGCCCGATGATTTTCTAAGGAAAAACGAATGCATCGCTTCGGTTTGTTTTCATGAGGTCCATAAAATTTAATTGGCTTGTGAAATATCAAGTACAAGGTGATCATTTTCGAATTTCACCTCGTTATTACTTCAACAAGTGGCAACTGCTAGAATTAGAGAAAATGTATTCTCTTTTTGAAGACAATTGCTGAATTTGTAAAAACTTCACGAACGATGAGATTTCCACAAAATTCTCAAACACACGACATGTTTCGCTAACACAGTAGCTTCATCAGGTGAAATACTGGTATGAACTAACCTACACCTGGCTTGCCTAACTTTCATACAGTGGCATTCATGAAGTCGGCATCACATGGGAAAAACTTTTCGCTACTTGTCAAAAGTGACATTTTTTCAAATTAATCGCTGAAAGTAGGCTTATTTGTTCGAATATCGAAAAAGTTTACTTGAAAAAGTTGTTTTTCTGCAACCGACACAAAAGTCGTCCATTTTGATACCAAAATTAGCTCTTAAATTGACGTTTCTATTACTGACACAAAAATAGGTATGTTGCTAGGCAACATATTTAGTTCCTAGGAGCTAAAGTTGGATTTTAGTGCCTAGGAGCTAGAGTTGAACTTTAGCTCCTAGGAACTAAAAAGGATGTACTGGACGTCATCAAGAATAAACAACATTGTGACGGTTGGTTATTTGGTTTGAGACGCATACCTGATTTGTTCCCGATTTCAGAAGATTTGGCATTTCATACCCATGCTGGAGATATAAATACACCTTATTATAGTTTAGTATTGGAATTATAAACATCTCAGCTGAGTATTTCTGTTTGATCAGGCAAGCCTTCAAGATTCTAATACTTGCTTGATCTGTATTTCATTCGTTATTCTCGGGATGGATAACTTCTTGTTTTTGAATAATCACGGCAAGCAATAGTTTTTTGTCTCAAACAACGATATTGTTTAGCTTCATTCGATTATCAAGTCAAACACAGTGTAGTATGTAGAGGAATAAATAATCACTATTATCATTGTTGATATGCTCGCTAACCTAACATTTTCCACGTCTTGTTCCTATATAGCTGGCACTGGCGCGTATTTGCCATTAGAGCACCTGGTCCATACACGATTATGTCACTCTGTGGTTGTATTTTTATTATTGAAACTACAATTCGAACATCCTTGAAAACCTACCCTGCTGTTAATGCAGGTAGAATATTCTCACCACACGGATTATATTTTTGTCAATATTTGTTGCATTGCATACATATGGCGGGGCATTGGTGGTAACTTGACATATTTAGTTGAGTTAATTGTTTCGGTTGCAGAAAAAATAGCATGTTTCATTCGGATCAAAAGTGACTTTGTTCGACTCGCAAATTTTGCTTTCGCTCGGCTTCGCTAAACGCTCCGCCTCGCAAATGCAAAATTCGCTTGTCAAACAAAGTGTCACTTTTGATCCTAATAAAACAATCTACTATTCTATTCCAATTTTACATATGTGACTCGGATTTTAACTTTCTATTACATTTTTTAGATTTCGATATTTTTTAAAAATTTTCGAAATTTCTGTAGTATTAAAAAAATTGTAAATTCGATAAAACTACTTCATATCAGTAGTTTCATCATGCTACTAACTTTCAATTACTAATTATCACTAATTATCGACAAAAATATGATTTTCTTCAGAAAAAGATAATCTCCGCTTCAAAATTTTGTTATATTTGATGCAAACATAACATCGAAATTCTGTTATGTTTGAGTCAAGCATTTAGACACGAAATTCATTTAAATTCATTTTTCCAGAATATCAGTTTAAATGAATTTCGTTTGTAAAAGCTTGACGATGTATCAACTTTGCATCAAACATAACATGAATTTGGAAGCGGGTATTATCATTTTCTGAAGAAAATCATATTTCTGTCCATAATCAGTGACAATGAGTAATTGAAATTAAGTAGCATGAAAAAGTTACTGGTATGAAGTAGTTTCGTGGGATTAACAATTCTTCAAATATTACAGAAATTTCGAAAAATAAAAAAAAATCAAAATCAAAAAGTTGCAATAGAAAGATCAAATTCGAGAAGCATGTGTGAAATTGAATTAGAAACAACTTTTACAAGTAAACTTTTTCGATATTCGAACAAATAAGCCTACTTTTAGCGATTAATTTAAAAAAATGTCACTTTTGACATGTAGCGAAAGTCACGTGACCCCGATTGAGTAGACCATTTTTCATCTTTTTGGAAGCAAAACTCAACGTTCAACGCGAATTCCAAAATAAGTCATTGATAAAAGTTTTTTCCATATGATGCCGACTTTATGAATGACACTGTATATCCTACTTTCCCAACCTGAAGGATCAGAATTACCTGTAGACAGGTTCAATAAACCTTTATTTTCGGAAAATAGGCACAATATCTACATTAAAATACGGTGTACCGGATTAACTTGGAAAGGTTCATAGCAATAGTATATTACATAACTATAGCGTGGAAAGGAAACGAGCGCAGGAAATGCACTTTCCAACGAGTTTTGTACACTATTTTTCCTACGACCACAAATATTTGTATTATATGTCATGAGTGTTTATAAGACCAGAGTAGGGATCATGTTTCTAATCATATTCGATCACATGAAGGTGATATCATTAGTTTAACGTTAACTTAACATTAACTTAATGTGAACTTATCAACTTAACATAAATTTAACAGTTTCTTAACAGTAACTTGAAATTAACTTAACATTAACTCAACATCAACTCAACATTAACTTAAAATTAACCTAACAGTTACTTAACATCAACTTAACATTAACTCAATAATCATTCAACATTAACCCATCATTAAATCAACATTAACTCAAAGTTTACTTGACATTACCTTAAAATCAAATCAACATCAACTTAATATCAAATTGACATTAACTTTACATTAATCACTAAATTGCCAATACATTGACATTAATTCAACTTTCAATTGAAATTAACTTGATTTCAACTTTTCATCAACTTAACATTACGTCAACAAAACCGACAATAACTCATGTTGAATCGACACTAACTTTCCATTAACTTGACCATAACTTAACTTACCATAATTCGGCATAATAATCATTCATTGATACATCATAATCTATAGACCCTATTACTGTGCGATTTTCGAATATTTCCACCCATGTGAGTTTTACTTTCGAACTTTCTAACTGTTATATGATGTCATAGTGAAACGAGTCACTTTCTCAATAACAAATCAATGTGTTTTGTGCTGTTTTCATAGGTGGTCGTAGAAAAATACATATCATTACCTACTGAGAAAACAAATTCAACAGTGGTGAACTGATGTTAGAATTATCAACTTTGATAAAATTGAATGACTTGAAAAAGATAAAGTAATGGCAGATTTTAGTATTAGTGGGGAAAAAATGATCATCAGAAATATGTTTGTGTTTTCGAGTCATCAGACTGTTTTTTTAAAAAGATTTACAATCATCTCGTTATACCATTACCTTGCAGATTTTCACCCACTCACAAAAGAAAACCGCAAAAATAATGCAACAGTCCGAGAAACGACTTCGTAATTTTCTGCCCTCTCATTCTGTTAACAATGAACAATAGCCAATAGCAACAATAGTGAGGAAGATAATAAATAGTAATAGGTACGAGGAAAGGTCATTACTGTCGTTCCTGGTAAAATGCAAGATGAAATACGATTCGTAATCAGCCGAGACCAATTTCAATTTCCTACTTCGTGCTCGGTGTTCTCTCAATAATGTACAGGGTATATGCGAAATATTATGTTTCTATAGTCTATAGCCACTAGTCTATACTTCCATAGTGCTCCAAAATAAAATGATACAGGGTGGCGAATTCCATAAACGGAAAGAGATGCAAGATTATTATGAAAATTTCATAAATTCATTTTCCAACAATTAGAAGACTTCTTTTTGTTTATGTTGCTTATAGCAACGGGAGATTATCGCCATAATTTTGTCAGTTCCTATCACCTTTGAATTCATAACTGATTGTTTTTTTGTCAGAAATGAAGCGTCTTATATCTATTGGCAGAAGTCACTCAGTTCCATTTGAAACTATACAGGGTGTTAACAAATAAGTGTCAAAACGGAAAAATGCAAGTTGCTCATGAAAAAAGAAACATTTTTTCTCTTTCGAAATTTTTCTCTGGGCTTCCGTTATCAAGATACAGGGCGTCAAAAAAATACCGTCTGAGCTACGGAGTTAAGCCTTCGCACACACTTCATCATCAATAATGACTACTTTTAGGGCTCTTGATCAATTTTCTTGGACATGTCAGTGGAGGAGAATTCAACGCCTCGTGAGGGTTCAACCCCCCAAACATTTATGCCACTGGAGAAATTGTAATTTTCAGAGTAGATTCTGAAGCGCCAATATCTTTCACACAAAAAACGTCCTCTTGACTCAATGCTCTAAAGTGAACAGTTTCCGCGAAAAATGGCTCTTAATGAATAAAAACATACAAAATCCTGATGGTATTTCCAAAAATCGTTTAAAAATCCACTGGAAATAAACACCTCAGAACTGTCTAATAATATGTTCAATCAAATGTCAGGTTCTTGAGTATGCTGGTCTCGATGCTGGTTTTATTAAGTGTTGTAAAGTGTGTTTAATTGAACTGAACATTTTTGATTTTTTGACGCCCTGTATCTTGAAAACGGGAGCCCGGAGAAAAATGTTGAAGAGGAAAGAAATGTTTCTTTTATTATGAGGAATCTACAGTTTTCCGTTATGACACTTATTTGTTAACACCCTGTATAGACATGAAATATCAGATGTTATGGTTGAAAGAGTTGATGTTTCCATAATGTTCCTAAAATTTTTTCAATAATTTCTTAATGGGGTTCACAATTCTTCCCCCTTCAAATTATGGAAGCTGTTTATTATATTTTTCAAAGATGTAATTTTCTATAATTTTTCAACTCTCAATGTAGCCCCAAATATGTTTTTACCTTTCATATAAGCTATCGTATGGTACGGATTCCACTTTACTCATTTTGTGTCTATTGTAGGACTTATCTCTCATAAGGCTGATGATGGACATAATATTTATGTCCGACACATGTAGCCCCTGATGTGATATATTTCATAGGAAACACTCGCGGAGATGGTTTTGTGAATTATTCAGTAGTATACTCCACTTTGAGAAATGATGGAATTTTACCAGAGAATAAACCTTAGTTACTAACAAGTAAAATCGACTCTTATTGTAAAAATATAGTGCGTCATATTTAACTCAACTCATGGGAGATATATGTGTTTTGAAGTTTTATTTCAATTTAAAACTATATAAAGACATTGACAAATTTTTTATTTAATGTTTCTCACATTTTTGTAATAAAAACGATTTATACTTGAGTGTCAAATATTATTAGACATCTACGCATGTCGAATATGACTGTCAAAATAACTCTGAATATTTTCGTTTGGCATTACTGTTTCATCAATTCACCGTCAGAAATGAGGACTTTTTTAAAATTATTATGAAGTCACAATCACCAAAAGACATACGAGGTGGATGGCCTGTTTCATGGCATATATGAATCTGTCAATAAACTCTGGATATTTTCATTGGTCATCATGTCTTATCAATTCACCCTCAGTGATTGAGACTTTATTAATATTATTATGGAAACACAATCACCATAAGACATGAGAGGTGGACTGGAGTAGATGAAAGATGCTCTGTTTCATGCCAACTATGAATCTGTCGAAAAACTGTGAATATTTTCATTGGTCATCATGTCTTATCAATTCATCCTCAGTGATTGAGACTTTATTAATATTATTATGGAAACACAATCACCATAAGACATGAGAGGTGGACTGGAGTAGATGAAAGATGCTCTGTTTCATGCCAACTATGAATCTGTCGAAAAACTGTGAATATTTTCATTGGTCATCATGTCTTATCAATTCATCCTCAGTGATTGAGACTTTATTAATATTATTATGGAAACACAATCACCATATAAGACATGCGAGGTGGACTGGAGTAGATGAAAGATGCTCTGTTTCATGCCAACTATGAATCTGTCGAAAAACTCTGAATATTTTCATTGGTCATCATGTCTTATCAATTCACCCTCAGTGATTGAGACTTTATTAATATTATTATGGAAACACAATCACCATAAGACATGAGAGGTGGACTGGAGTAGATGAAAGATGCTCTGTTTCATGGCAAATATGAATCTGTCGAAAGACTCTGGATATTTCAATTGGTCATCATGTTTTATCAATTCACCCTCAGTAATTGAGACTCTATTAATATTATTATGGTAAGACAATCACCATATAAGACATGCGAGGTGGACTGGAGTAGATGAAAGATGCTCTGTTTCATGCCAACTATGAATCTGTCGAAAAACTGTGAATATTTTCATTGGTCATCATGTCTTATCAATTCACTCTCAATGATTGAGACTTTATTGATATTATTATGGAAACACAATCATCATAAGACATGAGAGGTGGACTGGAGTAGATGAAAGATGCTCTGTTTCATGCCAACTATGAATCTGTCGAAAAACTCTGAATATTTTCATTGGTCATCATGTCTTATCAATTTACCCTCAGTAATTGAGACTCTATTAATATTATTATGGTAAGACAATCACCATATAAGACATGCGAGGTGGACTGGAGTAGATGAAAGATGCTCTGTTTCATGCCAACTATGAATCTGTCGAAAAACTCTGAATATTTTCATTGGTCATCATGTCTTATCAATTCATTCTCAGTGATTGAGACTTTATTAATATTATTATGGAAACACAATCACAATAAGACATGAGAGGTGGACTGGAGTAGATGGAAGATGCTCTGTTTCATGCCAACTATAAATCTGTCGAAAAACTCTGAATATTTTCATTGGTCATCATGTCTTATCAATTCACCCTCAGTGATTGATACTTTATTAATATTATTATGGAAACACAATCACCATGAGACATGAGAGGTGGACTGCAGTAGACGAAAGAAGCTCTGTTTCATGGCAAATATGAATCTGTCGAAAGACTCTGGATATTTCAATTGGTCATCATGTTTTATCAATTCACCCTCAGTAATTGAGACTTTATTAATATAATTATGGGAACACAATCACCATAAGACATGCAGGGCCGATCCTAGGGTGTTGGCCGCCCGCGTGCATAAACCTAATGTGCCGCCCCTCTAGAGAATTTTTCATATTTTTCAACTATAATACCTGATGACTTCATAACTTCAACTACTTGTACAAGGATAAGAAGTAAAACAGAAAAAAAATGTAGACAAAATCTTCATGCGCCGCAGGCGAATTTTTTCTGAGTTCAAGGTCAAATGCTTCCAGGTAATAACTCCATTTCAGTGCATACCGGGAGCGGCCAAGAAACTCAGACAACATTTTCCTATGGCAAAAAATGCGCCGCAGGCGAAATTTTTGTTGGGATTCAAATTCATCACATTAGTATATTACAGTTTATTGTAATTGATATAAAATGATCTGGAATCTGAAAATAAGAACAATAAGAAGAGCAAGTGAAAAGTATTTTAAATGGTGTCTGTAGTTTAACCAAGTGGATGTTCTCCAGATTTTTTGGGATTTTCTCTCATAGTCTCTTAGTAAGTAGCAGAAATGCATAAATAAGCTACCGCACAGTGATGGAACAAAACATCCTTAGGCGTCTGAAAAATATGCCCCTTGGTTATTGTTTCAAATAGAAATTTAAAATTTGGGAAGATAAGAATGTGTATAAAAAGTAGACATTAATTGACAATGGACCAACACACTATTTACTATCATTTTATTTATTCAAAATGCAGCATATTCATTCGACTTATGACTTTCAAATAATTTTGTTTGATAGGACAATATGCGGCCTGCGGCCGCCCCTTGTTTTGGCCGCCCGCGTGCGGGGCACGCGCTGCACACCCGCTAGGATCGGCCCTGAAGACATGAGAGGTGGACAGGAGGATATGGAGGATGCTCTGTTTCATGCCAACTATGAATCTGTCGAAAAACTCTGAATATCTTTATTGGTCATCATGCCTTATCAATTCACCCTCAGTGATTGAGACTTTATTAATATTATTATGGAAACACAATCACCATAAGACATGAGAGGTGGACTGGAGTAGACGAAAGAAGCTCTGTTTCATGGCAAATATGAATCTGTCGAAAGACTCTGGATATTTCAATTGGTCATCATGTTTTATCAATTCACCCTTAGTAATTGAGACTTTATTAATATTATTATGGAAACACAATCACCATAAGACATGAGAGATGGACTGGAGTATATGGAGGATGCTCTGTTTCATGCCAACTATGAATCTGTCGAAAAACTCTGAATATCTTCATTGGTCATCGTGTCTTATCAATTCACCCTCAGTGATTCAGACTTCATTAATATTATTATGGAAACACAATCACCATAAGACATGAGAGGTGGACTTGAGTAGATGAAAGATGCTCTGTTTCATGGCAAATATGAATCTGTCGAAAGACTCTGGATATTTCAATTGGTCATCATGTTTTATCAATTCACCCTCAGTAATTGAGACTCTATTAATATTATTATGGAAACACAATCTGTCGAAAAACTCTGAATATCTCATTGGTCATCATGTCTTATCAATTCACCCTTAGTGATTGAGACTTTATTAATATTATTATGGAAACACAATCACCATAAGACATGAGAGATGGACTGGAGTAGATGAAAGATGCTCTGTTTGATGCTAAATATGAATCTGTCGAAAGACTCTGGATATTTCAATTGGTCATCATGTTTTATCAATTCACCCTCAGTAATTGAGACTCTATTAATATTATTATGGTAAGACAATCACCATATAAGACATGCGAGGTGGACTGGAGTAGATGAAAGATGCTCTGTTTCATGGCAAATATGAATCTGTCGAAAGACTCTGGATATTTCAATTGGCCATCATGTTTTATCAATTCACCCTCAGTGATTGAGACTTTATTAATATTATTATAGAAACACAATCACCATAAGACATGAGAGGTGGACTGGAGGATATGGAAGATGCTCTGTTTCATGCCAACTATGAATCTGTCGAAAAACTCTGAATATCTTCATTGGTCATCATGTCATATCAATTCACCCTCAGTGATTGAGACTTTATTAATATTATTATGGAAACACAATCACCATAAGACATGCGAGGTGGACTGACTTACTGAAGTAAGTATAGTTAAAAATTGCTCAGTTCCATGGCAAATATAAATTTGTCAAAAAACTCTGTCCATTCTTATTGATTATCAATTTTCCATCAATCCACTGTCAATGACTGAGATTTTCTTCATGTTATGAAAACACAATCCCCATAAAAGATGCGAGGTTGATTGGAGTACATAAAATATGCTGTTTTATGAGCAAATTATGACTGTCAGAAAACTGTGAATATTTTTTTTTGGTCATCAATGTTATGAATCCACCGTAAATGATCGAGAACTTCATCATTATGAAAACACAATCAGCAGTTGTTCTCATTATAAAACAAAATCAAATCCAGAAATCTGTTGGATAATTTCCCAGTCTAAATTATAAAATTGTGCACGTAATATTACGGCATACCAAGAATTCAACCTGTATAGCGTTCCATATATACCGCGTGATCTAAAAATAGCTGAGGCGGAATTTATACACGTAAATGACCGTCCGAGTTCACGATAATAATAATAATAACCATAATGATAATTACGAAGTATGTTCCATTATTTTTCAACGATTCTATAACGACTGCAACTAAAACGCATGTTTTGTCGCTGCATTACGTCTGTTATTTCTCGAGATTATATAAACAATTGCTCGCCCCACGCATAGCAACAGCCCACTGGATACTGGATGATGCAATGTCGTATCAAAGAGTCGTATGGCACATGGAAAATCGGACCTAAACCAGGAAATCATTTTGGACAGTGCCGTGCGTTTTAGGTAAGATTTTTCGAAAAACACATCAGGAAAATTTCTTACGGAACTGAGCTGTATAATATTGAAAATTTCATCAAATGCCGAATTACCATCATTATAATGAATCATAACGTTTGAAAACTCACATAGATAAAAAAATTAGTTTCTCTAACACTATTTTAGTTTTCTAACACCTTTATTGAATTCTTTCAAGCTTCAATGTTTTTTTCTATTGTACACTATACTTTTTCTACGGCTGTGAATGAATTCATAGATATCAGATACGAAAATGAAATTGATGACATACAAAAAACCTCATTGATTTATCGATCAATTCTAGCACCAACACTATTTCTACTCCATATCAACGATTTGTGGGAACCAGAACATAAAAAAAATAAAAATAAAACAACAGCATTTTTGTGTTACAGCCGTAGAAAATAGTATATTGTTTTCGATACATCAATGAGGTAGTATCTGATATCACAATGACTCCATTGTGCTATTATTTCAAAAAAAGACTCTTCGCTCATTACTCGCTTATTACTATTTCAGTTTCAGATTCGAAAACCTTGAATTCTTTCAAATACAACTGCTTTTCTATTGAACGTCCGGTAAGGTTGCAAAAGCCATTATTACTTCCGGTGCTTCTTTGTTCACCGAAAGCAAACGCTTGGGTTCCGTTGCTGACCTCTGATCAACGAATATGAAAGATTTCAGTCAAATTTTGGTTTTCTGTTCAACCTCTTCATTCATCCCCAATTTAGAAAACTCACTGATGTTTTGTGTGTGAAATACTGTAAAATAATTTTGTTCCGACCCAAAAATGTTTATAAACCTTGTTCGAAATAATCGTTATGCATAGCAATGGTCACGGTACATGGAACAAGACAATGTGCAAGTTGATTGCTCACACAGAATAACAACAATATTCGTGGGAACCAGTCTGTCTCTCACATTCACTATACCTTCCGACAGAATTTCTTTTGCGAGACATAATATCCAAGAGATTACTTCTTGAGGTATTTTTATATTATGAAAAATATAAATCCTTCACTTCCATAGTACAGTGTGTCCAGTTTTCGATGCTTTTGCATGATATCAGATACCAAATCACTTTGAAATTCTTGAAATGTATATATTTTTCCTTGGTTCATTCAAAATTACAATACTTGATTTCAGTTGGGGGGGGTACAGCTAGATTATCAATTATGAAGCCAATCAAAATCCTTCAAAACGAAGTTATTAAATGTATATACAAACTAGATTTCTTGCAACCAACAAGAAATCTTTATGAAACTCGGCAATTGACTCCATTTACAAATTCAAAATATTAAATTTCATCCATTCCGTCAAATATAATTATAAACATTCAAATCTGAATTTTGAAGTCAATAGCCATATACACGAACACATAACCAGACAAAACGATATGTTGACTCTTATCAAAATTAAATCAGATATGGGTAAAAGATCTATTTCATACAATGGAACAATTCTTTATAATGAATTACCTGCCAGACTAAAGAAAAAATTAAGTGTTGAGAAATTCAAAAAAGAACTGAAAAAATACTTATGTCTTTGATTCTCTTATATCATCCTAAATCAATTCAAGAACTTATATTCAACAGTCTCTAGAAGAAACAACAATATATGTACTATGTATATGATATAAAAATGATTATCTGATTATCTAATTTTTTTTTTTTTTTAGTTGCTCTTTCATAATTTTTCCTGCTATAAACATAATATATTATGTTTCTTGGGAATAATAAAGATTATTTTATCTCAGTTATCTTTGGAGATTAATTTATCATTTTCGCTGAGAAACTTCGTAGATATAGAGGGGGTCCAAAAAGTATAAATTTTCAAAATCACCCTGTATCTCAAAAACGGAAACAGTTATGCAAAATCTGATTATGACATCTTGAGTTTCACAAAAAACTTGAACAGGACCGCGAAAACCGCAAGGTAGAAAACTGGACACACTGTACAGTGTGCGTCTCTTGAAATTGAAATCACCCTAACCCTTTTTGTTTCTGAAGATACGGAAAAATGGTAAACATCAAAGTAGAATGAAACTACTACTGTTTGATTGAAAGATATTTTCTGGTGTACAGGGTCCTTTATTTTGCGTGCGTTAATTTCTTGGAGAAATGTAGTCGTATTAAAAAAAAGCGTACAAGTACAGGGTGTCTGTAAAAGGTCTTCACAAAAACATACCACATATTCCTTTGACCAAAATAAGTCGATTTAAGTAAAATTACCTCAGTACATAGTTGCATGGTTTGTGCTCCAGAGGGCCTTGAAGTTACAATTTTTGAATCGTTTTTCCCATATAAATTTAAAACGGCATATTCGATTTTGCTGAAATTTGGTATATTGATAGAGTTTTATGTGGCAAAAAAATAATGTCAAATTTTTGTCCGATATTAATCCATAGGCGTAGAACTTGATTTGTTTTAATAATTGCACTTTTAACAATTCTACGCCAATAGAATGAAAGGAGTTTGAGTATGAAATTTAGATGGCGCAACTCATTTACTTTAAAAAAGGTACTCTTGATAAGACTCGATTACTCTCATGGTTTTCGCTAAATTTCTGTTTTAATAGTTTAGAGTGTATTGGTTTCACAAAAATATTTATTTACAACATAATCAAAATAAATGGAGATTTTACAAAAATTGTGCAAAATGTTTACCATTTTCACGGATACAAAGATTCATACGTCGAAGAAAATTAATAATAATACATAGGCGTAGAACTTGATTTTTTAAATAATTGCACCTTTAAAAATTCTACGCCAATAGCAGAAAAGGGGTTTGAGTATGAAATTTGGGTTGGGTACTCATTTACTACAAAAAAGTACACTTGACAACACTCGATTTACTCTCATGGTCTTGACAAAGTTGGTATTTTTATAATTATTGTTTATGTTTTAAAATTACTAAAATGCAAATTTCGTCAAAACCATGAGAGCAATCGAGTCTTTTCAAGAGTACCTTTTTCAAAGTAAATGAGTTGCGCAATCTGAATTTCATACTCAAACTCCTTTTCTTCCATTTGCGTAGAATTTTTTGAAGGTGCAATTATTTAAAAAATCAAGTTCTACGCCTATGTGTTATTATCGGACAAAATTTTAACACCATTTTATTTGCCACATAAAACTCTATCAATATACCAGATTTCAGCAAAACCGCATATGCCGTTTTAAATTTATATATTGTATCTTCAAGGCCCTCTGGAGCCCAAACGATGCAACTTTGTATTAAGGTAATTTCACTTATATCGACTTATTTTGGTCTTAGGAATATGTGGTATGTTTTTGTAAAGACCTCTTACAGACACCCTGTATATTGGAGGGAGGAATTAACGTCATCCTATTTGCGTAAAACGGGCTATCGGGAATGCATGTTTACCAAATGTTGACAGTAGAGTAATCATAGGTTCCCAAAAACACAAAGCATTGGCTGAGCCAATCTTACACAACGAGAACTAGAATGCTGAAATCTTCTATGTTTAATACGTGCAATACGCTTTTTTATTGAATATGACTGTATATGTATATGGCATTTCTCTTGAAGAGTTCGCGATATGTGTAAAGTCTATTCGGCCGGGTAGCCACTTCCATTATCATTTTTTTTTCGCTATGCGGAAAACATAGATCACTGTTGCAATCGCTGGAAGTATGGATAACACTCGAGGAATAGATTTAATGGGACCGTCTTCTTTGAAATCAGCCGTACCTTATGGCGATTTGGCATGGTATTATCCATAGAAACAAGTAGCCGATATCATTTTGATACACCAAATATTCTAGGCGAGTGTACTAATTTTTATTTATTTCTTAAATAGAATAATCACTCGAATTCATTACAATTGCATATTTTTTTAGAATTTTCCGGTGGATTTTAATGTGCTGAAATCATCAATAATGTCACAGTAATTTTCAATTAGCTAGAAATTTACAGCTAGTAAAAACTGACGTCATCACGATTTCGTAAGTAGGAGCAGACCATAGCCCAGTTGCCATATGTTGCTATACGACGCTATACATAGTGGAGTATATTACGGCCTTGCCAAAAATGCTATCTCGGAAACTAAGCGAGATAGAGGTATAGTTATTAGGAGAAAATGATCCCCATCGAATTTTGAGCAACTTTGGTTTTTGTGTGTGGTCTGTCTGTCTGTCTGTCTGTCTGTACTCTGTGATAATCATAAATCGATATATCTCCGGAACCGTTTGTCATATCGACTTGAAATTTTGCCATCTTATTGTACTCAAAACAATATTATGTCATTAAAATATGAAGGAAATCGGAAAACTCTAAGGTGGTTTTTCCGGGTTTTTTCGATTCTTCACCGGAAGTTTCTTGTAACCACTCTACAAATCGCAAAAGTGGTCCGATCGATTTCATTTTTTGTGAAAAAGAACTCTATCACGGAGAGACGAAGCCTATTGAAATTGAGCAGGATCGGAAAATTCCAAGTAGGTTTTTCAAGGAGATTTTCCGAAACACACGGTTCGCTTTAAAACGATATATCTCCTGAAGAAATAGACTAAATCCAAATTTGAAAAATGCACCGTATGCCTCTTTGATGACGCAACAAATTATTATTTAACCATTTTTTCGTGCATCCATCGGGAAATGGAAAAACAAATGAAAATCCAAACATCAAAATTTGAAATCCTTTCAATTCAATATAAATCGAAAACAAATGGAAAAATCGAAAATTATCGAAAGTGCAAAGTTATCCACTAGGACATTTCCTACAAATTATTTTCCATAATTTTTTCTGTAAACCCGATAGTACAGGAAATAAAGTGAAAAATATGAAAACAAAAATTTAACGACCCATAGGGTACTATGAAGATATATTGAAAAACATAGATTATCGATAGATGAAGCTCATCGACTTCCACTGAACCATGAAATATTTTTTCACTCTGTTGATTGAAAGATGGAACAAAAGTGTTGAAAATTTTATTCTCAGATAATTCCAAATATCTCGAAAACAACTGAAAATATCTGAAAATGTTATGGAACCAAAATTATTCCTTTTGATGGAATCTACAAAACATCCCTATAACATTTTTCTCTGAATTCAATAGTTCGGGAGATACGATGAAAAAACTAAAAAAATGACAAGTTCCTAGATAATCACTTGCCAATAGAAAACAAAACAAAAAACAAAAGAAAGTAAAAAGCTCACTCGACTGTCTTGATTTTTTTCCCATTAACTACATACCTAGCTCACTCGACTGTCTTCATTTTTCGCCAATAAACTAGGTACCTAGCTCACTCGACTGTCTTAATTTTTTGCCCTTAAACTACGTACCTAGCTCACTCGACTGCCTTGATTTTTCGCCAATAAACTACGTACATAGCTCACTCGACTGTCTTGATTTTCCACAACATTGTTTTAACTTTCTTTTGTTTTTGTTTTTTTAGTCCCTATTAGCAGTCGAGTGGGCTAGGTACGTATTTTGTGTGGAAAAACCAAGACAGTCGAGTGGGCTAAGTACGTATTTTGTGGGAAAAATCTCCAGTTCTCTGAACTGTCATAGCGTCGTATACACATCTTTGGTGCCCAATGATAGTTTCGATATAAAAATATGCTCATGGTATGGTGCCATGGCCTCTACTTCCATCTTACATGAGCAATGATAAAATATCATCTGCTTTTATAGCGTCGTATAAATTACCTGACCACTATACTAATCTAATACCTAATGAAAACTACATCTATACTAATCTGATACGTTTCGAAAACTACGTACCTCACTTGTTGAAATACTGTTGATACTTGAGCTGTAATTCGGAAAATTTTAGAGATAAATCAATGAATAAAAAAACAAAATGCTCGCAAAAAGAAGCCTCCTTCGTATAGGGTGTAAGCACTTTGTATACCATTACTCAATTAACACACAGGGTGAGTCAAAAATTAAGAATAAATCATGGTTCGAGATATTCCACCACCATCAAGGTGGCTTTGAAAAAATTTTCATAATAATTGAATGCCAATAATTCATTATCAATCCACTCCCCCAATTCATTAGATGGTGAAATAGGTCTGTGAAAATGCTCAGAGCGTCCTCTCACTGGAACAAAAAGAAGTACACGGCCAGAATTCGAAATTACGCAATTATTTAGAGATTAGCGATGCCGTGATAGTGCGATGCTCTTTTTAGATAAAACATTTTTTCGGCGTTCACAGATCAAATGAATGCCGGTTTTGTCATGCACTTTTATTCGCCGTTAGTTCCGCATGATTATTTATACGAGTAACTGTACCGGCTTCCGAAAAGAACTTCAACAGGATGATTCTGATATACAGGGTGTGCATGAAATTGAAGACTAGGATTTTTTTTATGTTCGGGTTCTCACGAAAAGGGATATCCTGTAATGTTCAGAGAACATCGTGAGAACCAAGGAAAACGAGGTAGGAATTGGTGAATCGTCAGCAAAGAGTAGGCAGTTCGAATATTTCAAACTCAAGGGTAGGTCGTTAATAAAAAGTATAAAGAGAAGAGGTCCTAGGTTTGAACCTTGTGGAACGCCTGGATTGGCCAGATATTCTCCTGATGTATTCCCGTTGTGCCTCACAATAAAATAACGATTTTGTAAATAATTTTTCATCAGTTCTAAAAAATTCCTGGATAGTCCGTACCTGCTAATCTTTTCCAATAGAACGTCATGATGTGCCTTCTAGATGGATAACCCTGTACATATTGTTTATTATGGCGATGACGATTCTAATGCAAATTGCACGTAGGCCATAAATGAGACCTAATTCGTTACTAAACGAACTTTTCCCTGATGCGTAAATGACGATACGTCGATTAGGCCAATCTAGATCTAATTTTTCCCAATTGCATCGATGCATCATACGTGGAAAAACAAGTGCATGCTATAAATAAAAAGCAATCATGATGAAGTGATGTTTTTGTTGACTGGTCAAATAATCAAATGCAAAAACATACCCGAAATACCACAATAATACTTATAGAGCAGCCTATCAGTACATATTTCCGCAAACACTTTTCACTTGATGGCTTCGATTCTTCGCACTATACTTTTTCCAGTTGAATTTCAGGAAGTGTCAATAATAATAATATATATATTTTAATATAATATATATTTATTCATTCCAGAACAAAACAGTGTACATAGAAACGAATTAAAAATTGAAATGAATAAATGAAAGATACTCGATAAGTAAATAAATACTTGTTTCGAGATACTTAATCTAATATTACACTCAGATAAAAACATGGAAATAAGATGATGCATCTCAACAGTTGAACAGAACAGAGTCAAGAACAACTTTAACAAAAACAGAATGCAGAATAAAATAAAATTGAGATGAATAATTATGAAATATCAAATATTTAGAAATAAAATCGATAATAAAATCAATGTATAAGTATTTATGAACACATGTTATTAACAACAAATTATGTAGGTACTCTAGAATTGAGGGTATGTAAAGAAGCATTATTCAGGATCTCAGTTCTATGATGGGAACACCCAAAACGTCAGAATATAATGCATCAAAATATAATTTATAAGAATATATTTCATCAGAACGGTAATTCGTAGGTACCGTAATTGATAGTTACTGTATTCTATAAGCACGTTTTTCATCACTTTGTAAAACATAGCTCCGTAATTTGTAGGTATGTATTATAACAAAACGTGATTCGTCAAAATGTAATCCATTGAAATGGTATTCGATAAGAACCGTATTTGATAATAACAGTAATTCATCAGAACAGTATTTCATCATCACGGTAATTTATCATAATCTAATTCTATCGTTAGGGTATTCTATCAGAACCGTAATTCGTCGCTTCAGTAAAACATCAGAATCGTAATTCATCAAAATCGTATCGTATAGGAACTGTATTCCATCGTCACATCAATTCATCGGCACTGTATTTTATAGTTTCAGTAATTCATCGAAACCGTATTCCATCGGAACTGTATTCTATCAGAAACATATTTCATCAAAACTGTATTTCATCAGAACCGTATTCCATCATCACCGTATTTCGTCAGAACCGTATTTCGTCAGAACCGTATTTCGTCAGAACCGTATTTTGTCAGTTCCGTATTTCGTCAAAACCGTATTTCGTCAAAACCGTATTCTATCAGAATCGTATTTCATCAGTACAGCATTCTGTAAATACACAATATCCAATTATTACAGATAACTTCATCACAGTTAGATGCACAGAATATTTGTGTTAGTACCGCCGAATGCATATAGATGCTGTTCAGGGTTTGTTTGGGATGATTTTCGATTGTTTGATGAATCAAACTACTGATTGAAACAAACGCAACAAGCACATTTTTTACTAAATGGAACATTGAATGTTCGCGATAATTCAACATATTCTGCTGCCATGTTTTCATTCTGAAAATGAATATTTCACTATTATAAGTCTAGAAAATATCGAAGAATTCCCCATGCTTCCCATTTGACGAAAAATGTTTGGGAAGTTTTCCTGTAATATTCCTATAACGCTAAAGAATATACAGGGTGATTCAGGTTTTAAGGCACAAACTGAAATGGAAGATAGATCTCATCATATTAATCACAAAAGTTCATACAAACATTAGTCCGATCTCGTTCAGTAGCGGAGCTACAGGGGGACAAAGTTTAATTATTTTTTTTTATCAATTGAACTATCTCGCTTACTTTTCAAGATATCATTTTGAAATCTGGTGTAGTCAATACTTCCTAGAAGATCATCATTTCAAGCATTTTGAAGATTTTCAAAATCTACAGGGTGATACGTTTTTGGAGGTAGAGGCTTTTTATCCCCTCCAAACTTCTTCGTAGTACGCCTCTGGCATCTTTCAGTGATCAAATTGTGTAGATCTTTAATTTTTTCCGATAAACGAACCGTTTTTGAGATAAATATGCATGAACGTTCTAAAACATGTTAGATTCATAAATTAAAAAAAAAGATATTCGTATTGATAGTTTACCTAACTTCAGGATGATACGGTTTGAAAATTTTTCAAAATAGTAGAATTTTTTTCACGGCAACTTTGGAGAACTGAAGAAAAAATGACTTTATTCCCTCCGTTTCCTCGTTACTGAGCCAGATTGGACTCGTGATTTCAATTCTAGTGAGTACATTTCATTGCATTCTCAACGAATTTTCTCAAAGAATAAGATATTTAAGCGAAACATAGGCAAAATTAAAATATGAACCATTTCATGTAGTCAGGACACGTCCCATAATATCACTGCGTTCAAAGAATTTTCTATCAGAGAGCCTAAGAGAAAAATTCATTCGGTTGTCAGTGCCACTCAGTTTTGAAAATGGTTGAAGAAGAGTGATATTCAAAAAATATGGAATCACATTACTTGAGAATTTATACTCTGATATTTCGGTATCGAATCTGATCCCATGAAGAATGGAAAAAGTAATTCTTTCAAATTGTCTTGAGAAGAGTCATACTGAGAAGGCATGTTGCTGATGATTTTTATCTATAGAAATGAAGAGAGAGAGATATAAAAAAATCTGGGAAATGATTTTACCTTCCATAGCTTCAATTTATCGCTTCAGCAAATTGTATCATCCTGATTATCGAATGTACAAGATTGCCTTCGTGAGGAGTAAGGCGAGGAATACATTTTTCAGAACTGAAGCTCCTTTTGGAAATATCAGTGAATCCATTGCTACCGGTGAGCAGTGTATTCCACTGATGATAATCGCATTCGATGATGGAATGTATCTTTGAAAGCTTTCTATTTCCTTGAAATTTGAGAATTCTACCTCCATATGATTGGAAAAATCAGAATACTTTTAATATGTACAGAGATGTGCACAACAAACGGCCAGTGCTGTTATTTCTGATTCATTCGGGATCAGATCCTGATCAATTGACAAAATATCAGTTCTGTCACTTCCAGTCTTACCGGAAATTATCCCAACTGCTAATTTTTTAATGTTTATTATTCCATGATTTGGCAATAAGGATTATCATAACTAGTTCTAGGATAGCGGGTTTGACAGGGTTATTTCAAACGAATACGAAGATGATGGCGTTCTTAGCTTCCATATGCCCAATGAGTGTGACAGAGAAGTACAGATATTGCGAAGTAACACCCATTGAGCATTTATGGAAAAATCTAAATCAAATACCTTCGTGGTCATTTGAAATAACCCTATCAAACCTGGTATCACTGAATTCGTCATAATAATACCTAAACTATTATGGAATATAACGCAGTGTGTCCAATTTGAAGATACAAAGTTGGGTTCGTTTCTGCTGGAACAGGAAGTGTTCGAACTAGAATTGTCTTGTCAATTGATGAGGAATTCAGTATATTTTCAAATTCCGAAATCGAATGATTCAGAAGTTACAGTTGTGTCCGTTTTTCGTGCACTTCTCTGTATATTTGATAATCATATAAGAAACGTAACCTTAGTCTGGAACATTTGGCAACAAATTCAAAACTTGTTCTTTAGTAATTTCAGGAAAACATGTTATTCGTCGTGAAAAGCTTTGCCAGGCTTGAAATCGTTGACCCAAATATTAGATATCAAAGTTTTTCAGTCTCATACGGGGTATGTCAAAGAATAATAATTTTGGCTCCTGTTATTCATTATTCAGATATAACTGAATTTATATTTCTTCAAATACAACACAGTATATTTTTTATATTTATGAATTGATATTTTGTGAAATTCTGCCTGTAGGTTAATCGAGAAGGTTATACATTCATTATTCCAATTTTTTTGGGATTTTCTCTCTTCGTTTCTATGAAATAAAAATATGAATATCATTCCAATATACGTGTAGTAAGGACAAATTAGATGATTTGCCCAAAGATGTCACTGCGTTTGAAGAATTTTCCTATCAGAGAGAGTAGTGAATTTTTTCTTTTAGGCTCTCTGATAGGAAAATTCTTCAAACACAGTGACATTTTGGGGCGAATCATCTGATTTGTCCTTACTAGACGTATATCGAAATAATATTCATATTTTCATTTTATAGAGACGAGGAGAGAAAATCCCAAAATAATTGGAATAATGATATTTTGTGCTTTTCGAAAACACAATAGTTAGTACGACATTTTGGGTATTAGCCTTGTATATAGATAATTTTTAGTTTCAGATAATTTCACATTTTGACTACCTGTCTTGTTTCATACAATGGCGAATGATAACCAACCATCAATATCATCAACCATTATTACTGATTCTAACGACAGGTAGTCAGTTGACAAAAATTTCAAAACATTCTGCACTCACTTTTTTTCATTGCCACATACTTATTAGAATCACAGCTTTTATAGCCAATAAATTGTGGTGAATATTGGTGTATCAATATAAAATTGAAACTAGTATGTGAGAAAATACTGTCAGCAACAGGGTAAATATGAAATTCGTGAAAATGTTGCCAAGGCCAATCAATAAGATATACCTACTGAAAAAAATGGAAATTATCAAAATACAAGGCAAATACTATAAATATTGTAAGTTTAATGTTATGTGTTTTGAAAAGCGCAAAAGCATCTATCTGGAAAGTTCGTTTCGAAAATCTGACTAATAAGTATGCCACTGGATCCTCCGTGGAGAATGTAAACAAGAGACAACTTCTACTTTTTCTATACGTTCAGATACAGGTGGTCCTAAGAGGCAACATTTTGAATTTTGCACTATATCTATGAAACGAAGCGAACTATAACAAATTGTGTTTTTCTACTCACATAACTAAAATGGCATTTATCGTACGGATATGTACCACGCTAAATGGTCGATTAATCACGGATTGTCGATCTGTGATTTATTCAAAATATTAAACACGTTACCATGGCAACACGATTTCTTAAACACATCACCATGGCAACGCAGTTTATTAAACACAGCTTCAGTAATTCGAGACATGTCTGGCCTGTCAATTGTATTAACTGTCAACTGTTATTTTCATATTTTGTATCAGAATTATTCAAACAATATTCGTTTGTATCGGAATTCTCCATTAAAAATATATGCGGAAAGTAGACGAGAGTGAAATCGAAGAGAATGGTCAGGTACTAACATACCTCCAAGAAGTGTAAAAATGAAGCATCCATCTTTGAGAACAATTTATTTATTATGCGCTAAGTATGACAATAAACGTGAAACAAAGGTTAGTAAGCAATGGACTGGACAGATCTACAACCAATATCACTTATACGTGTCTCGCTGGTTGCATGCAGTTGTATGTATTATGTTTTCAATTCCCATTCCTTTCGAATTATTTTGTAGGTTAGCAGGAATAGCAGGTATGTTAATTAATGTAATTTTTGGAGTTCGTAGAAAAACCATAGTATGTAACGCGTTTATAAACTCTTCTAGACACTCGTTTATTAAACACTCGCTCCGCTCTGCTCCGCTCGTGCCTAAAATACTCGTTACTAAAAGGACGTTTATAACACTTGTTACATAATATACTATTATGGTATCATGAGTTTCACAAGAAAGTAGTCAACATTCGCGAAATCCGCAGATCTCTTTCTTTGAAAATGGGTAAGATATACCATTAGGACATCGAAAATGGTAAAGTCAGTACAATTCGATCAATGAAACGGGCTGATGGATTTCCTATAAGAAAGTTCATTCATTACTCTTGTGAGCCGCACTTTGATGAAAAACAGAACATCTACTTATAATACTGATAATATAATCGATAAAATCGATATAATCGATATAATCGATATAATCGATATAATCGATATAATCGATATAATCGATATAATCGATATAATCGATATAATCGATATAATCGATATAATCGATATAATCGATATAATCGATATAATCGATATAATCGATATAATCGATGTAATCGATGTAATCGATATAATCGATATAATCGATATAATCGATATAATCGATATAATCGATATAATCGATATAATCGATATAATCGATATAATCGATATGATCGATATAATCGATATAATAGATATAATAGATATAATCGATATAATCGATATAATCGATATAATCGATACAATCGATATAATCGCTATAATCGATATAATCGGGTTTTTTTTCGGTATCATCGATATTATCAGTATTATCGACATTATCGTCGTCTATATAACGACAAAGCATGAGAATTCATCCCCAAAGGAAGTATTCCCAAGAACTTATTATCCAGAAGTTGGAAAAACACCAACCTCCTCTTTCTGTACTTCCTAGGTACGAACGATGTTCTCAAAACATTATGGGAATTTCCTTTCGTGTGGTCCAAGAGATGCAAAAATAAAAAAAAAATCAATACAAGATCTACAAAAATAACGTTGGTTCATTCTTTCAATATCATTTTGTATTATACGCCCACAGAATGAATCCCATTATAGTAAGGAGAGCTGGCTGCCCGAAGGATTGAGAAAACATTGTAGTTCATCGAACGGCACCTGTGCCAATCACCATCCTGAGCAGAATGATAGCTCGCAACACCCTTTTAATTTGGAACATGTTCTTCAGAATAAAAATTCCATTATGTAGTATATAACGAGCTCTTTTCGAAAATATGGACATCTGGAATATAAACAGATTGTCAAGGCCTAATACCTACTTCATATTGTTTGTTGAATGAGTCGAAATTTCAAAGTAGACTATCAGGCAACTTCATTCAGAAAAAGTGGATACCTATAGCTGAAATACCCCCAGCCAGAATTTCAACTACAATATCTCTGTAGTTATTCAATATCAAATTTTGATATTTTTGCTTCATCATTTCCCCCCGTATCAAAATCTGAGGAGTTGACATAACCAGCGATGTAGTAGAGTAGTAGGGGACCACATCGAATACTTAGGTTGATCGTTGAAACTTCTACCATTATCAAACGTTGTGGAGATGATTTTGTATTTTCTAAACCTTCCTACAGGAAGATTCTTGAGTGTTATTCGGTAAGACAATTCAACAATTCAATGATTGCTCATCACATTATTGTCGATGGATTTTTCACAGATAAGATACTTTTGTGACAACGCATGATTGAGAAAAATTGACATGAACGCTCTCAAAAAGTATTCGTTTACATCGTCTTACGGGATTTTTCATACATATGAATTAAATTGTCAGTACGATAATGAAGAGCATTTTCAAGGTTTATCGTCGAATAATTTTACATAAAAGTTAGAATCAATTTAAAAAAAAAGGTTGATACTATTTAAAAAGAAATTACTATCGCTGATACTAGTACATTCCCAGGGACGTCCCTGATTTAATACTAGGGATGTCCAAGGGACATCCGCTGGCCGCCTTCTGATACGTCCCTAGGATGTACCAAGTACGAAGGAAGGATATACCTAGGACGTCCCAGGGATATTCCAGGGACATCCCTTCGACAAGAGGAAAAAATGTAGGTCGAGTAGGGATTGAACCCGGGACCTTCAGCTCATAATGCACGCACCTTACTCCATTAGCTAATATGCCTTCTGAAGATTCATGTACTGAACAAATTTATGAACAGGACTAAACTACAGAAACCTGAATGAATACATTTTTGTTTAAAGATGAGGGGCATTATGCATTTACGATTTCTGTTTGCGAAAAATGGTAATTTCTTAAGAAGTTCTGATACATTCAATGACTGTGAATCGATATCAGATATTCCAGGGACACGAATAGGATAACTTAGGGATGTACCGGGCGGGATGCCAACTCGACAACCACTGCGGCACATCCCCTGGATGCCCCAATCATGTCCTTGTACCGCGGGACAAAGAAGGGACGTATCTAGGACATCCCTGTGTTGTTAGGGGAGTTTGAATTATAAAAATATGTTCCTCCTAGTATCTGATGAGCCATTTCCTCGCATTTCCTACTATTTTTTGTTCATAGAAGTCGAATAATAACTAACGGTGCTTGTTTGGCTTGGGGCGTTCTTGTGGGTCAATCTATATTTCGTTTATTTTTTCGATAACTTTTCTTCAAATTCTTGGAATAATTCGACTTTCGATTTAAATTCGCCAGATTCATACAGGAAAATTAAATATAGAGGGAGATTCAATTTGGAATTATTATGTCCGCGTGAATTTTTTCTATATATTATTCAATTTTTGAAATCTTTATGGAAAACTGAATTCAAACATATATCACACATAGAGGGTTGTTATGCAGCAAATACGTCACATCGAGCAGGATTCTCGTATAGTAGTAGTGGATACATTCATGTTAAGCCAAACTATTCATTTTTGAGGAATCTATTGAAGCAGGTCACATTTGTAGGCAGACATCAAATATACAGGGTGATTCACGTCTGATTGATGACGTCCTCGATGATTTTTTCAAATGGTACATCCTAAATATTATTCAATTGCTGAAATATCCATGGGAAGCTGGATTCAAAGATATATCACACATAGAATTTGAATACAGTGCGTTCGTTGAATTCTGTTTTCTTCCGAAGTAACTAAAAATCCGTCAAAAATTTGAAAAATCATTTTTGAAAAAAATGTTCGGAGACGTACAAAAACCTAAACTTTTGCCCGTTTGCTAGATTCCTCTTTCCACCTGATTTCCAATGAGTGGTCACATGCCATAGAGTTGCATTTGAAAACAAAATGTTGAGTGTGGTTCCAGCTACCCCTGAAAAAATATATCCTTGATATTGCTTGCAAGATGTGGGTAAATACATTGAATTGTTGACGTATGCAACGAATATGTGCATGGTGTTGTCCAAGCTCATGAGAACTCAAAAGGGTTGTGTGACTGCGACAGTTAAAGTGTTGAAGAACAAATGATTTGGGAAGTGTGGATACAACATGAAAATAGTCATCGAACGATGAACAAAGAATCAGGTAGAAACATGAAACATTCCATCTGAACCAAATCAAAAAAAGTGATTCCATTTTTTATTTCTCACTGCGGGCAAAGTGACAACTGACATATAATCATTATTCTGAATGGGGATGTGAAATATTTCGTTTTCCGCATTCATCTCGGTAACTTGAGAGTTCAGGTTCATGAAATATGTGTGATGTAAAACTAATGTTGAATAATTCTGATATCTTAAAATGGTGATATGAAGAATAATGTGGTAATATGCGACCGTAAGTACTCCATGGGTCAAAAAAATCTAAATAAATGATTACCTATAACTAATTCAGCAGTCGATAGCCTATTGAAATTTCAAATCGTTATCCAATTCCTGACACCTTATCACAGAACGGATTGAGTTCAGGATATACGGTGATACGAACTTTCAACTTCAAAATTAGGTTATTTATCTGATGATCTTGAAATTCGTCACGGGCTCAAATTATTGTGACTCACCCTGTATACGCATGACATTTTTCATCGATTCATCTCATTCTGACTCTGAAAGCACCTTGTTTCTCTATATATTCTTGTATAGATATAACATTTCGATAAGATGCATATCTACAGAGTGTAAGGAAATTCTAAATTGAATAAGGTTTTTTTTTCAATCTAATTTACGTAGGTACAACTGAATTCCTGATAATTGATACCGCACGCAGGCAGTTGGAACTAACTGCCTCTCTATACACTTATCAAACACCGACAATAAGAATATAAAAAATATACGATCTCACATTGAGAAGCTATATTGAGAAGCTTACAAAGATTCTTGAGGTGAAATTCTATCGAGATCTCATTCAGAATAACATATTTTATGTTAGAATAGTTATTCTGATCAGATACTTATTTTATCTTACATGCATTCACCAGCGCCATCGCATAGCATACCTGAAAAGCGGACAGAAAATCGATACTCCGTTCCCGATAGGGCACTGTACCGACGATGGATTACCATTCTGACGAAATACCGTGATGATACAATACGGTTCTGATGGAATACGGTTTTGATGAAATACGGTTATGATGATTTAGCGTTCTGATAGAATACGATTATGATACATTGATATGCTGATGAAATACGGAAGCGATGAATTACGGTTCTTATGAAACACAGTTCTGATGATTTACAGTTCTGTTGAAATACGGTTATGATGTTTTACAGTACCGATACTATACACTGCTGACAAAATAATATTCCGACGGATTACAGTTCTGATAATTTACCATCATGACGATTTACCATTATGATATATTACTGAAGCGACGAAATACGGTTCT
The DNA here is from genome assembly GCA_918026855.4 of Phaedon cochleariae. Taxonomy (NCBI): domain Eukaryota; kingdom Metazoa; phylum Arthropoda; class Insecta; order Coleoptera; family Chrysomelidae; genus Phaedon; species Phaedon cochleariae. The sequence continues at coordinate 810,205 of OU896708.1, read as the reverse complement.
GATGAATTGCCTCTTTCATTCAATACGGTTTTGTTGATTCACCGTGCTGTCAGAATACGATTCTGATGAAATACCATTCTGATGGAATACGGTTATGATGAATTACCATTTCTATGAAGTACGGTATGATGTTTTACGTTCTTATGAAGTACATTCCTTCATTTTACAACATGATAGATTACATTATGATGTTTTGCATGCCGATGAATTACTGCTCCGTTAAATTACGGTTCTGTTGAATTACCATTTTGACCGAATATATTTTGATATAATACGGTGTTGATAGAATACGTTCTGACGAATTATATGCAGCCTTCTATGATGTCGTTGCACCACGCTCTTGAATTTTCTTGTATAAATTTTTTTAATCTATATTTGAAGGTTTTGAAGCAAGCTGTTAATTTCAGTTCTTCAGGAAGTGAATTATACGCCCTTGGTGCAATGTAGATGAAGGTTCGCTGACAAGTAGACTTGGTCATTCGTGGAAACGTATGATGATGTCTCTGCCGTGTGATGTAGTTATGAGTAGGTAATCGAGCATGATGTTCATTTTTTTTGTACTTGAGAATTATACTGAAATAATACAATTGCCTTATATCCATAACTTTGCTATCTTCATACAATTGATCTGAGGGATATCTTAGAGTTCTTGATTGGATCAATTTCAAAAATCGCCTTTGGGTGACCTCTAGAGGGTTGATATGCGTTCTTAGGGCCCCACCCCATCCCACGATACCATAACGTAGATGACTTTCAACCAGTGCATGATACAATATTTTTAGGTGGTTGAATGATAATACCTTTTTTAAGAATCTGAATTTGTAGAGGATTACACGTAATTTTTTCAAAACATAAGTAATGTGTGAATTCCATTTCAGATGACAGTCAATTATGACACCTAGATATTTTATTTCATCAACAGGCAATATAGTGAAGCTTTGATTATGTGTTTTTATTTGAAGATTAACAAATGCAGGCCTATTTGTCACGTTGCAACTAATAGGTAAGTAGTTTGTTTTTTCTAGATTTACTGTTAACAGTTTATATTCTAACCAGCTTTTAATCCGAGAGAAGTCTGTTTGTGCTTCACCTTTGAGAATTTCCCAATTATCGGCTTCATATATAATCACTGTATCATCAGCAAATCCAATTATGTCTCCACTACTTTGCAATGAGAACAAACCATTAATGTAAATGTTAAACAATAGAGGTCCTAAAACACTTCCCTGAGGCACACCATATTCGATAACTTCCCGATCACTGAGAACATCGTCAATTCTCACTACCTGGAATCTATTGGATAAGTAACTTTTGAAGAGTTTCAAGCTCTGATTTCGCAAACCAATATCTTCCAGGGATTGCAAGAGCAGATCATGACTGACCGTATCGAATGCCTTCGACAAGTCTATAAATACACACAAACATGATTTGTTGTCATTCAGTGCATTGTTCAGTTTTGTAGTCAAAGCCAAAATTGCATCTTCTGTCGAAATATTTTCCCTGAAACCGAACTGTTTAGCAGACAATAGTTTGTATTTTGAAATATATGATGTCAGTCTATTTTTCAGCAATTTTTCAAAAACTTTCGATAGATGTGTAAGAAGTGATATTGGTCTGAAATTATCAACTTTAGTCTTGTCCCCTTTTTTATGTAAAGGAATGACTATGGAGTTCTTGAAGGCAGTGGGCCATATACTGTAATTGTATTTCAGAATAGTCATTTGTTACAAGAATACTGATACAAGTGATTCTTTTCTGAAAGCCTATTGATTTCGATTTAGCCAGGCCACGATTGACATCTCCAGACTGGTTTCGAGCTTTTTGGCTATCATCAGTGCAGGGCAGTCTCCAGCCAGCAGTCTTAGGAAGATTAAGCCTAAAAAAAACGAAACAAGAATTACTAGATTCAATATTTAGTATGTCCATTGACTTACCTATTTATAAACACTCGCACACAAAGATATGTCCACTTCTATGGACCAAAACTGTACAACTTACTGCCCAATTACCTAAAACAAATTAATTATCTTCCCAAATATAAATCGAAAGTCAAAATGTTCCTACTTAGCAACTCTAACCTCTTCAGGATTTTCTGATATGTTTAGTCAATAAACTAAAACCTACCGACTCAATGTGTCTGAATATCTTGATTACAAAGGAATATAATGTTGGTCACCTACTCGTTATTATATACATACATTTTTTGTTTTTCTAAACGCGAGAATTTTAAACTCCCAATTTTTCTAGTATTATATTATGTAAAATAGGTACCTAGTTCTGACAAAAATCCACACGCTTTTCATACTCCATGGAGGATATACAATACAAGCATCACTGTGGTTAGGTGATCCCTCAATGGAGTGGGAAAGATTATATTATTTATACTGAAATAATTTTAAATAAGAAATATACCTATGTTACGCATGTATGTACGAGTACTACAATACTACTGAATGAATGATAGTATATTATGCAACAAGTGTTATAAACGTCCTTTTAGTAACGAGTATTTTGAGCACGAGGGGAGCAGAGCGGAGCGAGTGTTTAATAAACGAGTGTCTAGAAGATTTTATAAACGCGTTACATACTATGCTTTTTCTACGAACTCCTAAATTGTTCTCAAAGATGGATGCTTCATTTTTACACTTTTTGGAGATACGCAAGTACCAAAACATTCGCTTCGATTTCACTTTCTTATTCTTAATTTCGCATATATTTTCAATGAAATATTCTGATACAAACGAAAATTGTTTGAATAATTCTGATTCATAATTCGATAATGACATTTGACAGTTAATACTATTGACAGGCCAGACATGTCTCATATTACTGAAGCTGTGTTTAATGAACTGTGTTGCCATGATAATGTGTTTGAGAAATCGTGTTGTCATGGTAACGTGTAACGACAGTAAGATAGAAAACAAAATCAGTAAGCGTCAATTGTATTCCAGAATAATCAATTCAATTGCAGAAACCGTCAATTGTATATTTCCGAATAGTCAATTGAATTTCAGAAACTGTCATTTGTATTTCAGAAAGCGTTAATTGAATTCAAGAAAGCATCAATTGTAGTTCAGAATTGTCCATTTAATTTCAGGAATCGTTCCCTAGAAAAAAATATTGCTAACATGATATAGGATTTATCACTTCATGACCGCAATGGCTTCGAAAAACATCTGAAAAAGTCGAGGAAAAAGTATAAAAGCTATAACATCTAATATTACTTATCAATCAGTGAAGTAACTGACAGTAATTACTTTGAAGCCCTGAAAAAACTCAAACCGAAAAAATCTGCAGGAAGTGATAAGATTCCACCATATATTGTAAAAGGATGTGGACTCTGGTTAAAGCAGCCTCTTCTATATATTTACAATTTAGCAATAAAATCGAATACATTCCCAGACTTATGGAAAGAAGCTATAGTAACACCTATCCATAAGTCTGGCAAAGTCTCAGAAATTGAAAACTATAGGCCAATAGCAGTTTTATGTGCTACTGCGAAGCTATTTGAGCAGATTATTTATGCGAAAGTGTGGAATGGCTTTGGAGGGAATATTTGTGAAGAACAGCACGGATTTGTTCCGAAAAAATCAACCTCTACAAATCTTTTAACATTTTCTCATCATGTCCTCAACCATCTAGATAACAATAAACAGGTCGATGTAATTTATACTGATTTCCAGAAGGCATTCGACAAAGTCAATCACGATGTGATACTGCAAAAGTTCCATAAATATGGCGCTGATCTCCAAGCACTCGAATTGTTGGCCTCTTACTTGAATAACCGATACTTCAGGGTCAAATATGCAGGAAACTGTTCAGAGAAATTTCGCGCTAACTCCGGAGTCCCTCAAGGATCAAACCTTGGCCCGCTACTGTTTCTAATATTCATCAACGACCTTACGCATAATATAAAGTATTCGGAGTGCCTATTATTTGCAGATGATCTGAAATTGTATAGAAAGATCGAAAGCCCGCAAGACTGCGTCAAATTACAGGAAGATATTGATAGGGTCCACCGATGGAGTGTAAAAAACGAACTCCCATTTAATATATCCAAATGTATCGTACTATCTTGTAGCCGAAAATTATCTAAAATATTATACGATTACTCGATGAACGACATGCAGTTATCCAGAGTAGAGACTGTTAAAGATTTGGGTATATATTATAACTCCGCACTCTCGTATAAACCACATTTGAATCATATCGCATCGCAGGCACTACGGACTATGGGCTTTGTAATGAGACAAAGTGCACATTTCAATGACACCAAAGCAATAACTGCACTTTATAATACTCTAGTAAGACCTAAACTTGAATATGGCGCTGCAATCTGGCATCCCTCTCAGCTAATCAACAAAAATATTTTGGAAAAAATTCAAAACAGATTTCTGAGATATCTGTATTATAAAAAATATAAAGTTTACCCGGACTATAATATAGTTAGAACAGTAGCACTTAGAAGTGAATTTGAAATACCCAGTCTAGAAAATAGAAGACAAGCAATTATAGTCACAATGTGTTATAAAATCTACAAGAAATATTATAACTGCCCCTATCTCCGATCAGTATTGAAAAGAAGATCTCCCAATCGATTGACCCGGCTTGTACAATTCTTTGATGTTCCATTTGTATCAACTAATAACTGTTCACCCATTATAACAATGATAAAATTAACAAACAACTTCCTACTATTGTCAGAAGTCAGCTTTGTTCTCCCTCCCTCAAAATTTTATTATGGTTTGAAAACATATTTTTCTAATTTAGAATAAACAGTTTTTATAGTGTGTTCGCGCCATCAGTGATTTGAAATGATCATTCCAATTATTGTAGTTAGTAGAATATTTGCAATGATATACTCCAAGACTGTTATCATATAGATACTGTTGTTATATACATTATGATTCTCATGTAATAAGGTTTTCTACCTGTTTGAGAATAAATAAATAAATAAATAAATATTCTGAATTCAGGGTGATTTTAAAAGTTTCTGTGATTTTTAATAGTAGATTATACATCAAGGGACAAAAATGCAAGATTTTTTCCAAGGTGCGATTTGTTGCGAGAGATACAAAGCACCGTGGGAAAAATAGCATTCTGTTCTGAGGTGTATAAACTATTTTGTACGCTGGCTAAAACACAAAAATTAAGAAAGAATAAAAATTTGGTCAAAAGTGTTTTGTCATAATTAGTAGTAGTATAGTTTGTGGAATTCGTATCTTGACAACATTCATCTTGTTGACAACCCATGCATGGTGACAGCAAATATCAAACTGAAATTTATGAAAACAGCTTCGAAAATGGTTACGGTTATGGAACAAGTAATCGAGGGAAAACCCCATGAAACTATTGATACTGCTTCTGCAGTTATTCTTAACTTGCTACCAGAGCTCGCTTCAGAGAAGGGTGTTCCGAAAAGAAAGCGCAGAGCTATGCGGAAAATGTAAAGTTGGTGAAAACTCCCTAGGGAGAAAATATGTCACATTATCTCCCTAGGGAATAATACGAGACTTCTGCGTGCTTCTGCTTCTCTTTTGTAACCAGAGGAATTAACTTCTACTACCGCCGGCGTAAAAATATAATAACTGATTAAGTTGGTTCAACATGATTTAACTATATAATAACAATTTTACATTCTATGATTCTTCTTGAAAAAATCAGAACTTTTTCATTAACTCTGATGGTCCCAACTATGAATATCTGTAACCTGTTCACCAAAGAGTACCTAAAAAAAATTAGTAAAAAAGTTTGCTTTGGGAATAATCAATCCTATAAATCTTGGTTCATCAACTTGGTGAATACTTTCACTGAGTCACTTCCTGTATTTTTTTCATAGTTTTGGACTCGGGAGATCGTTTTACATACAATAGCAACTATAGCAAGTGCATTTCGAGTCTTTCAGTGAATTTACCGATGTTGTTCAAAGCTGAAACATGATCTTAGTTCGTTTTTTTTCTCCAAACGGCATAATAACATATCATTTCATTTAACGAACCTGTATATGAACACTAGATACGAAAGTACAAGTTGATAACCTGATTACACGGATGTTTATAACATCTACATTCTACATACCGGTTCGTATTTTTTTTTTCGAGACTCCAGATGAAATACGATGAATCGTAAAGCGAATCCACAAGTGTTCTGCATATAATTCATTACCTTGCAAGAAGGTAAGAAATCTACATAATATGAGATACAGAACCGGACTAGGTCTACCAAGAATCTAGAGAAATCAATATTTTCGCTTTTGGGTGTATGATAAATTGACATTCATCATACAGGGCGTGGAAAGAAATTCTGAATTGAGACTCTATCACGAATCTGCGATTAGAGGTTTATAAAAATCACAAGTTTCCATCGTTCAAGTTTGAACCCCCTGATTGAATATTCTCAGGTAAATTATGAACATACAAAAATGGATATATATTTATATGAAGTAATACATTGAGAATTCGCATTCTCTATGTGATGAGAATATTTACTCTTTCTCAGTTGATTCAATAGAAAACAACTACTTTCCTGGCTATATGGCCACGACGAACATTGAATTATATCTATTGAACACAATGCTGAATATATTGGTAAGTTATATTTCTATATCATTATATTCATCCGATTTGAAGAAGAATGTCAATTCTCAATTTCGGAGGATGTTATTCTTTATTTTTCATGTTCTCCTTTTGAATGTTCATCAGATATAATTCAATGTTCGACGAGGCAAATAGCCAGGAAAGTAGTTGTTTTCTGTTGAATATTCAGAATGATGTGTGCATATACATATTTTTGTCTGAAGGAGAATGCAAATTCTCAATTTCAGAAGTTTTATATTTTATATTCAAACTCTTATCGTGTGTGTTCAATAGATATAATTCAATGTTCGTCGTGGCATATAGCCAGGAAAGTAGTTGTTTTCTATTGAATCAACTGAGAAAGAGTAAATATTCTCATCACATAGAGAATGCGAATTCTCAATGTATTGCTTCATATTATATCCATTTTTGTATCTTCATAATTTATCTGAGAATATTCCTTTTCAACACTTAAATATTTTCGGGTGGATATTGGTGGGAAGCTGTCGTTGTGAACAATATTAGTTAGATTTTTTCGATTTATTTATCGGGCTTTCGAATAAAATGTTTATTTTCTTTATCGAGTAGTAATAAATATGTGCCGAAAATTTCCTTCAAACAGTAAGGTGAAAATAAATGCGTGGTCCATGTCCATAGACATACAACAAGAATGAAGATTCATTTTCTTCATGTTCATGTATCATTTTTCATGATACATGTTTTACACATTCTACACTTTGTATATTGTCACAGTTTAAGGAATGGGCGTGAATGGGTATCGTGAACTATGTATTCTCGGTCCAGGATGGCGTAGTTTTCAATAATACAAAGTGTGTCATACATGTATTATAAAATATTTGAAGAAAATGAATCTCAATTCTTATTTTATGTCTATGGACATAGATCACACATTTATTTTCACCCCTGTTCTTGAACGAATATTTTGCACAAATTTATACAATGAATTGGTATTTATTTTTTACCACGGAAACTAAGCATAGTATCAAAACAATTCAAGATACCAAAATGTTGTATTTTTGGTCGATCAATAGGCTATAGTGTAGAAGAATTCAAAAAAATCAGTGGCGCACATCTTATTGCCAATAATATTCGGTAGGGTGCCTCCCGGAAGCCACTGGATTTCACAATTTCAATTCAATCATGGCTAAATCAGCCCCTAATGACAAAGAATGTCATTGCCAAATTTCTAGAAAGTCGCGGGAAGTATATTAGAGATTTTACTAAAAAAACGATTTTTTTAAAAAAAGTTCAACACACTGTTGTATCTTGAAAACTATGCATTTCTGGGCCCACGTATATATAAAATAAATTCCATGTTTTCTCATGCAGAATCATCCCCTTGATTTTTTTGCGCATAATTTACGGACACCCTGTATATCCATTTACCTTCCATATTCGACTTCGTGGTTACGTAAATTACTAAACAACCACAAAGTTTGCAATTTTTTGAAATCAAATCACAGAATTAGACTGACAAATATTTGATTACTTCAAAAGAATGATAAAGATGCCTGCAAAAAGATGCATGCAACGTAAGTGTAATTCCTGTTACAAACTTAAAATTTCACGTCGATAATTATATAATTTTAATATAATGTGATATCTTCTCAATATTGATTCGTCCTTTTTCCTATCACAAAAATTATATATATTGTAATGATATTCCCCTTGGAGGGGCTTTAGAAACATCAGCAGGAAGGCAGGAGTACAACGATCATCCTGTATCACGCATACCAGATTGCTCTCCTACCTCCCAATGCACTAGCATATTTCCGAACACTCAATATATGCCGCGGTGACAGATAACGTCACAGAAGATTCTGGAATGTTCTGGAAACAATCGATGGAACAATTAGAGAGAGAGGTTTGTTCTAAGAAGCTTCTAGAACAAAAAGAAGGAGACGGAAGATCATTCGAGAAGGTTCTCGAACCAAAGCCTGTCTAGTTATCTCATATATAAACGGCCGAATAACTGCCGTCGGGGAGTCGAGCAGCGAGTGTCACAGAGACAGTTATATACCGCGTGATATAAATCGTTTTACATAAATAGTAGTGATAAGTTCGATATAAATTAGTGTTTCTTTAGTTAAAATAAATCAGTTCGAAAATAAATAGTGTCGTGTTCGCTTCTGCACACGAATAACGTAACAATATATATTATAACCTGACAGAAAAATATTAGATTCTAGCTCACGGTTTTTGTCTCCCTTCGCTGCGCGTCGGGAGACAACACAACCTGGAGGTACAATCTACTACTTTTTCCCTTGTATAATAAATAACTATCTCATGCCAAATCATCTTTTATTGATGGAATGATAAATATTGTAAGTGAGCTTTTTTGTTACAGGGTGTCCTTCGGTAGTTCGAAGGGGTCCATGGTGGAAACGCTTATCTTCGAAAGTCCTGTACAAGAAGAAAACGAACCCAGTCCGATAGCTGAAAACCCGTTTCCTCTGGATCATGACCAGACAGAGTGAGTCTTTGAACAATAAATTATTCTCTTGAAAAATCTCCTGAATAAAATTTCAAAAAAAAAATCGAACTATTACAAATATGTTTTTGGATGTATGTCAAAGAGGAACTCTGAACTGAGGAAACCTAATCACGAATCTGCGAAGTATATATTTCTAGCCAAACCCCATTTCTCTAAGTGTCATATACATTGTGTCCCACTTACCATGCTCACCATGGGTATCTTTTTAACGGTGAGAGATACGAGGTCGGTTAAATGACACCAAATGTGGAGTTTGTCAAGGCCAACTATAATGTGAAAAAATATTTTGATAAAATCTATTCGTTTTTGTTTTATACGCAAAAAGCAGATTTTGATTATTCTCATGACTCCTCCGTAACTTCTTTATTTATGAAAATATTCAAATACTAATTTCACATTCTCATGGCAGTTTTTCGAAGCGATTTCGAAAAAAATATGAAATTTATACCAACTCTTCTAGAATTTGAGATATCAGCACCAACTTTAGTTTTTCAAATGCAGGTCATGGCTCACTATGACTTAGTTACAAATAACTTTTTTTTCTCTTACAGATAATATATCGCAGTAACAGTTTTGTGTTGATAACAACGGAGTTATCGTCATTTATACAAAAACAAAAAATTATTTGGAAGCCGCCATCTCGAATTTATAAATTTCAACAGAAAAATCATGATCTCCACCTCATAAACCCCTACTCACCAATTTTGAATGGAATCGGACCAAATCTTGCCCGCCATCTTGGAGTAGACATTTTTTTTAAATTTCAACAAAAATTCCATTACTCCTATTAACTAGAAATTTGGCAGGTGTTCATAATTCCGGTGACAATACATTATGGAATTTTTGTTGAAATAAAAAAAAATGACTGCTCCCAGATGGCGGACAAGATTTGGTCCGATTCCATTCAAAATTGGTGAGTGGGGGTTTTTGAGGTAGGAGATCATGATTTTTTTGTTAAAATTTATAAATTCAAGATGGCGGCTTCCAAATAATTTTTTGTTTTTGTATAAATGACGATAACTCCGTAGTTATCGACACAAAACTATTACTGCGATATATCATCTGTAAGAGAAAAACAAGTTATTTGTAACTAAGTCATAGTGAGCCATGACCTGCATTTGAAAAACTAAAGTTGTTGCTGATATCTCAAATTCTAGAAGAGTTGGTATAAATTTCATATTTTTTTCGAAATCGCTTCGAAAAACTGCCATGAGAATGTGAAATTAGTATTTGAATATTTTCATAAATAAAGAAGTTACGGAGGAGACATGAAAATGATCAAAATCTGTTTTTTGCGTATAAAACAAAAACGAATAGATTTCATCAAAATATTTTTTCACATTATAGTTGGCCTTGACAAACTCCACATTTGGTGTCATTTAACCGACCTCGTATCTCTCACCGTTAAAAAGATACCCATGGTGAGCATGGTAAGTGGGACACACTGTATTTCTGCAGATATCGACCAAATACGGATTTTCGGGATCATTGGCCATTCCCGCTCTTCCGGTCATTTCCCGGTGAATATTTTTTCAGAAATCAATGTACTCATGAATAATACCTACATGTTCAGAGAATAAAAAGTTTGAGATCTATCTGATGTCAAGATTCCAGGGTTATCATCAGGCCTTTGTATACCTACTGGACTCTGAATACTCATTCCATTCCTTATCCAATGAAAAATCTGAGTACATGTGAGAACGAAAACAAAAACGTGTTTGAGAATCTGCGCCAACGTATAGGTATGCATAGATTTATCATTGTTTTGTTGACATTTGAGGTGATATTTCAGGATAAATAATAATAATAGGATAGGAAACCTTCCATTAAAGTCATCAGTTTGTTATTGCTATTGCAATTCGCAATTCGGTCATTTCGGCGCATATAAAGTTAACCTTCACCCATTATTATTTTATTTGTTTCATTTCCCTCCACTTCCGATCACCAATGTTGCCAAATTGACAAAAATCATGTTCATAGCTTCAATTCACCCAATAGCGATAAATATACTCATAGCACAGCGCACAGCTTACCTCACAATAGCAACGAAAATTCAGTTGATTAAACATTAATTTTTGCAAGCCAAAGAAACCAGCAGGGCAACTAAGAAAATAATCATCCACAAACAAACTCACTGCATACAATTGATTACCGTTTTCGAACTGTTATGTATATTTTTATAATTATTATTGATTGGCTATCTTGATTCAAATAGAAAGGTAAAATATCACACTACAGACTAATGACAGGATTACATTTTTTCCCTGAATATCCGACATATCGGGAAGACCGGCAACCCTGCTTTCTCGTGAACGCCCGGACCGGTGTCTCGATCTGTGAACGAATCGCTCAACTTGCCGCGTAGCTACATCGCAGACATACCGGCTTGACGATGAAATCTACTAGAACAGGCGTGGTTTATCGTATTGCGACATTGCCGGATTGAAACATTTTTTGTAAATAATAATTTTTTTCCTAAAGACCTTGACTGTGATAAGGAAGGAGCTATAATAATGCAGCTTGATAAAAATACAATAATGAAGTGATAATACGAAACGCCCTATACGACGACTTAAGCGTTGCATGAAATCGTGAATTCTTTTTCAAAGGTAATTTGCTTATTTACATAGTCAATTGTGAATCAGCACCATATTGAAAATTGAAATTTCAATTGAAACCTAATATACAAGAGCAGCTGTGAATTAAAACTCAATTTACAAATTCAATGCAACTTCAAATCAGTCTAACAATCCAGCTACAATCATTGTGAACAATAGGTCTTATTTGATTCCTTAATTCTTTTTATTGTGAATTAGTTTAATTTGCAATAATTGCAAGTGTAGATCAGATTCGCTTTACATCCGCAACTCTATTTTGTGCTCTAAATTTACAGTGGCATAATTATGTAAATTAATTTTGATACGAAGTTACGTGAATACAGCTGATGTTCATTCAGAACCAAATTACAAATGCAATTGGTCGAATTTGCAGTTGCAACTGTAAATCGTCTCAATTTCTACAATTGGCAATTGCATCTGTAAAATGGAACCAAATCCACAACATGTGCAATTTGTAAATTTAAACCTAATTCACAAATACCACCGTTATACAGGCTGATTCACGGTGGATGGCACGTTAGACGTTTATGGAGAACGGGACATAGGATCATTCTGAAATTTTGGTAACTCACGTAGTTGCTCTTGGTCTATCGATCAAAAATATTTTCAGCTCTGCGGCGTTGCCGCTTCTATCAAAAAGTAGCAACAACTTTGTTATTTTAAATGGAACACCCTGTATTTTATTGCATTTTCAGATTCTCTCTGAAGAGCTGATTTCATCGATGTATCACACTTGGGGTCTAGCGGAAATGATTACAGAGATATAGGGTGTGAAAAATCGTAATTTTTCAACTTTAGGAATTTTTTTTGTCGAAACTATTCATTATTGGTCAAAACGGCTCACATGTCCCTATCTCAACTTTTGATCAACTATCTACTGATATTTAATTGGGACATATACCGGGTGATCAAGATTCTGAATTCTGCACGACCCTGTATTTGTTTCAATTAAATGTCAGTAGATAGTTGATCAAAAGTTGAGATAAGGACATGTGAGCCGTTTTGACCAATAATGCATAGTTTCGACAAAAAAAAATCCTAAAGTTGAAAAATGACGATTTTTCACACCCTATATCTCTGTAATCATTTCCGCTAGACCCCAAGTGTGATACATCGATGAAATCAGCTCTTCAGAGAGAATCTGAAAATGCAATAAAATACAGGGTGTTCCATTCAAAATAACAAAGTTGTTGCTACTTTTCGATAGAAGCGGCAACGCCGCAGAGCTGAAAATATTTTAGATCGATAGACCAAGAGCAACTACGTGAGTTACCAAAATTTCAGAATGATCCTATGTCCCATTCTCCATAAACAACTAACGTGCCATCCACCGTGAATCAGCCTGTATATAATCAAAACCAAATTTACAAATATGTTGCATTGTTTTCAACCTTAAATTAGTGTAATATACAGTTACAATGTTTGCTAATAAATCTCATTTGCACTTGCATTTGTAAATTGGTTGTTAATCCTAATGCAAGTGCGAATCAGCTAATTCACAGTTCCCCGTAGCTTGAACCAGAGATTATATTGAACTAATTTACAGTTGTAATTGTTAAATTGAAATCAAGACCATCATTCGCAGTTGCAAATAACGTATATTACAACCAAATTCACAGATGAAGATTTAGATTTGAATTGAAACTCAAATTACATTTGCAACTTTATATTGGGTTCAATTGTACGCCTATAAATTGTATCCTATGAACATTTATAACCGTAAATTGGACCAATTCAGAGTTCTATAAACGGAGAGGTGCAATAACTGTTGATAATCCGAACCGCACTTACAGATGCAATGTTGGTCCAATTTGCAGTTGAAACTTTAACTTGACTTCAAATTTACAGATGCATTTATGAATTAGTTGCAATTTATAATTGCAATAAGGCTAAATCACAGTTTCATTAGTAAATTAGGGTCTAAATTTACAATTGCAACTTCAAATTAAGTGGATTATGTGGAAAAGAATGTGTTTATATGGTAACAGTTATGAGATTTTTTCTCCAATCGCATCATTCCTATAATATGAAGCTCCCATATTGATAAAATAATAAAAAATATAGGGTGGCATTGAAATAAGTGCAAATATTTCAAACACTGAGAAAGCCCGAAGTGTACTATCGAATGGCACTAATAAAAAAATTTAGGGATCATAATAAAATTTGAGGTTATTCACCATTTTCCACCCAAAGTTCTACACTCTAGCAAATCTGACGCCACCTCTGTTCAAATTTCCAAGCGGTAGCCATCACGCAGAGTTCAATCATTTAAATTGATTTAAAATGGCGTTCTTGTTTTTTTTCTCGTATTTTGTTCAATTTTTGGGATGAAATTTCTCGTTAATTAGAAGAATTAGAAAAAAATCTGATATCATGGGAATATTCCTTAGACTGTATCATATCAATGTGCTGAATATGTGCACTTATTTCAAAAACACCTTGTATATAATATACAGGGTGTTTCATAATTGAATGCTGATCCTTAAGGGCGATAAACCTTGGATGATTTCAAAGAGAAAAGTTCATATCAGTATATGTCCTAAACCTCTTAGTTATTGAGCTACAGGGTGATGGAATTTCAAGAAAAAAATGAGTTTTTCATCATAATTTTTTATCACTCTTAGATATTGTTATGATATTTTGTATATACCTTTTCATTATTAAGGAGCATTTTTTTACGTGAAAGATATTTGAAAATTCTCACCAGTGGCGTCCGTACGGGGTTTGAACTGACAATTTTTGAAGAAAACAATAGTACGCCACTGATTTTTCTGGGAACCAGATTTTTTTCTCAATTCTTATTCATTTTAGAGCAAATTTGGTTCCTAGACTTACTTTCATACAACGTACCGTTTTCGCGTAAAAAAAATAAAAACCAACGAATTTTGTTCCTTCAGTTCTTGGATATTGTTTTTGGTAATTCAGTAGACACCCACTATAAGTGGAAACACATTTCGTTTTGGGACGAAAATCAAACTTTTACTTCTACCAGTGATGTCCTCGTAGACCTGATATTGAATGTTTAGTTTAAAAAAACGCTGTACGTTTCTGATTTCAACACCCTGTAGCTCAGAAAATAAGAGGTTCAGGCCATATGTTGATATGAACTTCTCTCCTTAAAATCATCCAAGGATCATCGCCCTCTAAGATCAGCATTCAATTATGAAACACCCTGTATAATTTGCTACATTGACGGTAAAGAGGAAGGTTGTTTCAACCTATTGAAAATATGTTGCTGATGCTGATATGGAGATGAAAAATGACTTGTCACTGGTAGATATCCTCCCTAACAATCATCTCACAATATACTAATCTGGAAAGAGTATGCGTATGCGTACTCCGTACTCCTAGAATACACGCATTTCCCACTCCGTTAGCTGTCACCCCTATTGACGAAAATTTTTTGCAACGTTGCCAAGTCTCTAGTGCGGCCAGATAACTGCGAGAGAGTAAAGTTTTCGATACAAATTTTTATATTGTTTACATTATAGTCATTGTAACTGCTCTTGAAAGGATTATATACATGCATTGGATTTTCATTTGTCTACTCAATTGCTTTCAGATTTCCTGAAAGTTTCACGTTAGCGGTCAAAATTTTGTCGAAAATACTTTGCTATTGAATTAGCATTGTTGTTAGATGTAATCGTGAGGATCAGAAAGAATGCATAGCTCCAATTAAAATAAGTAAGTCCCATTGTCAGTAATTTCATGAATTTGAAATCCTCATAAAGTTCTCGTGAAAAAGCTTTTATAACTTGAAAACTGTTTGAGGTAGATCAATAATGAATTCTGAAACTGTTGTAGTAGAAGTTAGATCGCACTGTATATCTTTCGAAGAAGAAGAAGAAAGAGAATTGTTCAAGTATAAAACGTAGATTGATACAATTGAAATAATATTCACCATCGTTACGTACTAAACCGCAGTTTATGATTTTTTCCACCTCTAACAGCCACCTCTGTAATTATCAACCCTAATTCAATGTTCTGATGCGAGATTTGCAGGATTCTTAAATTTCTGGAGAATATATGCCTCGGGGAACACCTCCCTTGGCAATGTGTTCCAGAGCCTCGCTGTTCGTTGGATGAACGAGTCTTTGGAAAGAGATGTTCTGCAGGTTTCCAAAGTGACCACGAAGAGGTGCGAAGCCTCAACTTGACGGGTTAATATCGCGGGGACTGCCAACAATTGTTGATATTTCCTAAGAGCATCGTCCATGAAGATATCTATAAAAGAGAGCCAGATCGCCAACTTTTTCACGGTGTTCCAGAGAAGTGAGTGAGTTTGTGAGCGAGGCATCACCCACGAGACGAATCGCCCTTTTTTTGGACAGAATCCAACAGTTTCAGGGTATGTTTGGGTGCTGGACTCCAAATATGAGAACAGTATTCAAGGACAGGTCTGATCTGTGCCTTATAGATCATAAGCAGCTGACTGGAAGTGAAATAGCTCCTGGCCCGAAACAGAAAACCAAGTTTTTGGGATGCACTTTTAGCAATTGATCTCGCGTGATTTTCCTGAGAAAGGTTATTGCTGATAGTAATACCAAGCATCGAAATGAATGTCTTCAAAGGTATGGTTACTCCTGAAAATCTTATGTTGGGCACAGTGAGATCGGCCTTCCCAGAGAAAAGGCATGCTTGTGTTTTGTTTACATTGAAATCTACCAAGTTATTAGATTCCCATTCTAGAATTATTGTTGCCAAGTCCATATTTATGTCATCAACATTTCTCCCTTGTTCGTTTCTGATTTGGCGCGTGGCTGGTATTGGAGCCCTCGAAGAGAAGGCGGTATGGAGGGTACTATCATCCGCAAAGCTGGTACTGGACATGGAATTGTTTCCAACAAATCGTTGATATGGAGTAGAAATAGTGTTGGTGCTAGAATTGATCCTTGCGGAACACCAGCATTTATTATAAGAGAGTCAGATGAAACTCCGTCGACCACTACATGGAGAGACCTGTTTGAGAGAAAACTAGCTAGCAGAGAACATAGCTGGGGAGGCAAGCCATAAGATGGAAGCTTGGCAAGGAGTCCGTGGTGCCAGATTCGATCGAATGCCTTGGAGATATCAAGTGCCACGGCTAAGGTTTCACCATATTTTTCAATAGATTGCTGCCATATATGTGAGACGTAAGCGAGCAGGTCACCAGTTTATCTCTGATGACTGAATCCATATTGCCTATTGGCATTGGTGGTTATTTCACATATTTATTTGAGTTCATTGTTTCGGTTGCAGAAAAAATAGCATGTTTCATGCGAAATCAAACTTTTGCTTTCGCTAAACGCTCCGCCTTGCAAATGCAAAATTCGCTTGTCAAACAAAGTGTCACTTTTGATCCTTATAAAACAATCTACTATTTTTATTACCTTGGTGTATAAATAACTATTTCTATCTATTTCAATCATCCATTTAAAGATGGCCTTGGTAGTGGTCTAGGAACACTCGAAATGTTTCGACAAAAAAATCTAGGGACCAAATCGAATTCCATCTGGCAACACTGTCAGTGTCCCGATCCAGCATGCTGCGTTTCACGTTCTGTTTTATTTTCCGTACCTTGGTTTCAACCAACTTGAGCCAAAGCTAGAATGCCGTAGCTCTATAATTATTCGATTTTGATAACACGAAATCTACACGAATTTTTTTGATCGACCTCAATAGTCAGTGACTAGTGAGTGTTCCGAAGGTCAGTGCGAGAGTGACTAGTGATAGAAATTGAGAGAATCAAGAGTGCCAGGACTAGGGACGCCACAAGGATAGCCAGAAGGGCTTTGAGCGAGCAGAAGGTGGGTGTTTTGGCTACACAAAGAAAAAGGCTTCAGCTTCCGAATTTGAAAGGGAAATTGCTCGTTATCCGAGTAGCCCATCAGAGTATCAGAAATGGAAGCGTTTTGAGTTTGAAAACCCAACCCGTGACCATGAAAATTTATTATGACGAACAGAAACTTGTTTAATTGATGATGCTTTGCGCTATTTTTGTACTTTTAACCTACTACAATATCACAAATATCAGTATATTGTTGAAACGATAGTTGGAACTATTATTTAAGATGCAGCTGAACTACTATACAGGGTGGTTATTTTAAGTAAACTCATACTGTCGAAAATCTATAATGAATACAGAATACACACAAAAAAACGCATCTAATTTGGAAAAATAAGTGAAAACAGTCTAGATTTAAGTATCAGAAATAGAAGTCAAATCGGAGCCTTTTTAGGCGTTTTCTGTGTTTGACAACTTCACTCGTGACCATTCATTACGGCGATAAAAAACTTGTTTAATTGATGTACCTAATGTTGCTATGTATACTTTCGTGCTTTTACATTATCAGTCATTTTGTTGAATCCATTTGAAACTATCGTTCTATTAATGTCTCGAATATTGCTTAACTAGCCAACAACCGAGCCTACAACATACTGGGTGGTTACTTATAAGAGACCGATTTTGTCAGTGAATCGTTCAATCATGTGACTCTATATTGTAATCAGTATACATACATCTTTATTGAAATATAGGAAATTTATTATACATAGCGCAATGGATTAAAGTAAATTAACACAAGCGCTATTCACAATTTTCGTTTGGAGCAGTGATACATACAAAATTCACAAAATAACTTGTAGGTAGATTGGTAGATACATTGTATAATTAATTATAACAGTACAAATATTTGTTTATTATTGTTACAGTTTGCTTAGTCATATCTACCGATAAAAAATAGTGGAATCATATGATTGAAAATAATATACTAACCTATACAATTGGAGATTATCCATCAAGTCAGATGAAGCACATTTTATTACAGAAATGCCAGTTATTTGAGAAATGAAAAGAGTAATATTTTGACGTTTTTCAATATAAAAAATTGAAAACTCCATCTTTTGTTTTCACCCAATGTCATGCAGTGTCAATGTTGATTACCAATTTTATTCAAATTACTTGGAACGTTGCACAGTACCAAACTTTTCCAGCCTAGGCAGACAAAGTACTCCTTTCCTGTATGTTAAGCGGTAGGAAAAAGCAGCTTTACCTGCCGTTTGTATGTTTGGGGAAAGTATCATAAAGGTGCAACAAAGAGACATCAGACCTCTTTCAGTAAGGACCAGCAATATAAAAAAAGACATATCGACATATAGCAGAGTTGAAAGATATTTAAATCAAAAAAAGGAGGTAACAATCACAAATAGAATTCAGAGAATCCGCTTGTATTCTTCTGAACGGAGACAATACAGGGTGTCCCATAACTACGTTCGTATACCCCGAAGGTCGATCTACAGATAAAAATAAGAAAAAATGTTCCTATCAACAGGTGTCCGAAAATGCTTCCTCAGGGCGCTACAGCCCTTTGAAGGGCCAAAATATCACAAGGAATCACCTCTATACACCCTGTATATCGTTCTCGATTCAATCAGATTACTATTTTACGAATAAAAGTAACTAATTATCGATTTTTCTTCAGAATGATGTAGTCCATGGCAAACCTGTTGAGAAAAATAATTTGTAAGCCAGTCTCGTCCATTTCATTTTATAACATCAATAAAGAACAAGTATCCTTTCATGGTACCTATAGTAAAAGTTGCAACATCGCACCAAAAACTTTCAATCTCCGATTCAATACACCAAGATTAGTTATGTACCTAATATTATGCTCGATATTATGTATCTTATAAAAATAATAATGAGAATCGTCTTTATTATTTGTCCACCAAGAGATAACGAAAAAATGTATGAATACGATAATCATAATACTTCATCTTCGACCTCATATGTAATACCAGGATAACAAAACATTCCTGTGACCTATTCTGTTATTCAATTACAAGTACTGTAGGATCATTCGGACATCTGGTGTACACATTTATTCATTTATTTCTCGAAATATATTCTTCTACGTATGTATGAAGTATAAAAAAAAACTCTACTCGGTTTGTCTTCTCAGATCTCCGTTATATTACTCTTCTCAGTATTCTGTTTTTCTTCAGACATAGTGCCTTTTCATCATGAGCAGATGTTTTATACTACAATAAAAGGGTCGCATCAAAAGGCGACAAATGATCCGATAAATTACAAACTAGGCAGTAGTTCTTTAATCTGTGCAAAAAGTGTATGTTCGTTGCATGATATACACTCAGTTCCAAAAAAAGTGACGCACTTGATATTTGACCTATCTTCTTAAAAAAAAATAGTAGGCCGTTTTTTTTTATTTGTTGGTAGGTAATGCATTTGTCTTTGAACAAAAAATAAAGAGGTGAACATTTTTTCAAAGCCTCCTTGATGGTGGTGGAATAACTCGAACCATGATTAATTCTTAATTTTTGACTCACCCTGTGTGTTAATTGAGTAATGGCATAGAAAGTGCTTACACCCTATTCGAAAGTGGCTTCTTTTGCGAGCATTTTGTTTTTTGCACTGCTCTAGCACTCCTGGCCCGAAACAGAAAACGTTTTTGGGATGCACTTTTAGCAATTGATCTCACGTGCTTTTCCCAAGAAAGGTTATTGCTGATAGTAATATCAAGCATCGAAATGGACGTCTTCTAAGGTATGGTTACTCCTGAAAAGCTCATGTTGGGCACAGTGAGATCGGCTTTTCTAGAGAAAAGGCATGCTTGTTTCTTGTTTGCATTGAAATCTACCAAGTTATTGGATCCCCATTCGAGAATTGTTGCCAAGTCCATATTTATGTTGTCAACATTCCTCCCTAGTGTTGGTGCTAGAATTGATCCTTGCGGAACACCAGCATTTATGATAAGAGAGTCAGATGAAACTCCGTCGACCACTACATATAGAGACCTGTTTGAGAGAAAACTAGCTAGCAGAGAACATAATTATCTGGGGAGGCAAGCCATAAGAATCAGTGTGAAACCAGCCACGAGTTCCAGCCACGACTTCGCCTAATATTCAAGGCGCGCGCCATACCACCAATGGTCGTTCATTATCAATTTATATTCATGGCTGGCCATGAAATTACTTAAACCTCAAAAATATGTCCATGGATGAAATTATTTTACATCAATGATTTTCTCTGAGGGTCTATGATAATCTGTATATCTCACAATATTTTGTCGGGCAAGAATTAACCCCACTGGCCTCCTTTTTCGGAATTTCTAAAAAAATTCATAACTTTTTCAAAATACACGTGGATGGGAGTTTTTTTCTATGAATGTGCTCCTCTGATGGTACTCAATAATATGTATATCTCACAATATTTTGTCGGGTAAGAATTAACCCCACAGGCCCCCTTTTTCGGAATTTCGAGAAAAATCATAACCTTTTCAAAATACACGTGGATGGGAGTTTTTTTCTATGAATGTGTTCCTCTGATGGTACTCAATAATATGTATATCTCACAATATTTTGTCGGGTAAGAATTAACCCCATAGGCCCCCTTTTTCGGAAATTCGAAAAAAATTCATAACTTTTTCAAAATACACGTGGATGGGAGTTTTTTTTTATGAATGTGTTCCTCTGATGGTACTCAATAATATGTATATCTCACAATATTTTGTCGGGCAAGAATTAACCCCACAGGCCCCCGTTTTCGGAATTTCGAAAAAAATCATAACTTTTTCAAAATACACGTGGATGGGAGTTTTCTTCAATGAATGTGTTCCTCAGATGGTACTCAATAATATGTATATCTCACAATATTTTGTCGGGCAAGAATTAACCCCATAGGCCACCTTTTTCGGAAATTAGAAAACAATTCATAACTTCTTCAAAATACATGTGGATGGGAGTTTTTTTCTATGAATGTGTTTCTCTGATGGTACTCAATGATATGTATATCTCACAATATTTTGTCCCATCCACGTGTATTTTGAAAAAGTTATGAATTTTTTTCGAATTTCCGAAAAAGGTGGCCTATGGGGTTAATTCTTGCCCGACAAAATATTGTGAGATATACATATTATTGAGTACCATCAGAGGCATGCATTTATAGAAAAAAACTCCCATCCACGTGTATTTTGAAAAAGTTATGAATTTTTTTCGAAATTCCGAAAAAGGGGGCCTGTGGGGTTAATTCTTGCCCGACAAAATATTTCGAGATATACAGATTATCATTGACCCTCAGAGAAAATCATTGATGTAAAATAGATCCATGGACATATTTTTGAGGTTTAAGTAATTTCATGGCCAGCCATGAATATAAATTGATAATGAACGACCATTGGTGGTATGGCGCGCGCCTTGAATATTAGGCGAAGTCGTGGCTGGAACTCGTGGCTGGTTTCACACTGATGCCATAAGATGGAAGCTTGGCGAGGAGTCCGTGGTGCCAGACTCGATCGAATGCCTTGGAGATTCCAAGTGACACGGCTGAGGTTTCACCATATTCTTCAATAGATTGCTGCCAAATATGTGAGACGCAAGCGAGCAGCAGGTCACCAGTTGATCTCTGATGACAGAAGCCATATTGCCTATCGTTGATAATACCCTCGATAATACCTAAATGTTCCAGGTATTTCATGAGCTCGATGTTGATAGCTTTCTCCATGATCTTTGAAATAATAGATAGCAGTGCGATCGGTCTGTAGTTGCTAGGTAAGGTCTTTTTGCCCAGGAACTGGTAGTACTCTTGCAATTTTCCAGTTGGACGGGAATATTCCCAACTTGTAAGAGTAGTTGAACAACTTGCAGAGAATAGGTGTTAGTACGGGAGCACATTTCTTGAGAACAATCGGTGGGATTCCGTCGGAGCCACAAGCTTTGTTGGTGTTGAGACCCAATAAAATCTTCCTTATAATACGTTGGCGGAAGGTGAGCTCGGGTATGACTGCCAATTGGCGTTATGTTTGGATGTTGTTTTCCCGATGAATCCAGAGTGGAATTTCCAGCAAATAAATGCGCAAAAATGTTGGCTTCCTCCTGGACAGTTGTGGCTAGTATTCCATCTTCCTTGGTTAGAGAAGGAAACGAGCTGAAAGTGAAATTTCTTCCTACAGCTTTGGGAAGGACCAAAATGAACGGGATCCGTTTGGACATTCCACAAGTTTTGATCTTATTTTGGCATTATGAGCTTCCTTTGATGATCGAATTGTCGCATTGCATATGCCTCTAGCCTCGACATATTCTGGTCTAGTCTCAGGGCTTGGATTTTTCTGCCATCGATGCAATGCTGCCATTTTGGAAGCGACAGTAGAAAAGTGCATTTCAGAAGATAACCCTTCTTCCAGTGATCAAATAAACCTGAAAGAAATTGTAGAAGGGTCGAAACTACCCTCACTCCCTCTGATTTTTTTTCAGAACATTCTCAGGGGCAGTAATAGGGTTCTCAAATTTTCTTTTTACATAAAATATTCTGTTAAACTGACACGATTTGTGATTATGTAGGAAGTTTGAGATGTATAACCATGAATGGTTTGAAGTTCGGATTGTATCGGATGCAATTATTTTATGAGTACTTCTGACGAACGTCAAAATTTCACGACGCGCTTGTTTGTATGTAAAAATATGAATTGGTTACTATGGAAATAATCCTAAATTTCTGATTGGCGGAGTTATGTATATCCACCGAGATATCCACGTATATTCAAAATTATACAAGGTAGCTCAACTCAATTGAACGTTCTGATTGGTTTAAAATCATACGAAGAAAATAATTATTGAAGCAATATCTACAATATTTTGTTGATTTGAATACTTTGCTTTGTTGAAATGAATTTACATTTTGTTGATTCTGCAACAATAAATATTTGTGCGAACAAAAATTGATTTGATAAGTTGGTCAGCTATAGGTTTTTTACTTTTGAAAACATAATACAGCATGTTGGCAAATTAATCAATTCCTCGAATTAAATCGGGAAATTAATTATTAATTCCAATTGAGTTTCTCATCAGCACTTCAGTTAATCAAAATTTTCAGAGTGCAGGCGATGATGTAATGATAATTGAATAGTTATATTATACCGATACAACCTTGATTGATGTTTTGAGAAGCTATTCGTACCTTTATGGTAGCGTTGAATATTTTTCAAGTCATCGAGAGACCTCTGAATAATAATTGAACGTCAACATTGACCTCATTGTAAAAATGGAGTTAAATTATAAATAATTACACGAAAAAAAAAGAATTGTTGAATCAAGCAAAATTTTTTTAGAATGAAGCAAATAAATGTGTCATATATGCATGACAAAATATAATCTTGAAATGAGTGAATCTCTTGTTTCAGAGCGATTTTGAAGTTTGAATTGAGTAAATACGTCTTGCGTGAACTCTGGATCTTATTCAATCAAGCACATCGATGAATTTTTCGTGAAGAAATATTGAATTGGCTCAAACAATCATTTTGTTTGATTCAAAATAACAAGATATTGATTCAACCAAATATTTAGTTTATTCAATGAAATATTTGGTTGAATCAAAGAAATATTTGGTTGATTCAATGACTTATTTACATAATTTGTTCTTGATGAAACCATATATTTTTTTGATGGAATTGATAATTATACTGTTGATTCAATTAGACTACATTCTTGATTTGAACAAGCTGCTTCCATGAAATAATTAAGTATCTTGGTTGATTCAACAAAAAATTGCTCGGTCCAATAAAAATGATTCAAGCATACACCCAGTAAACACAACACGTTTCAGAAACATTTCAAAAGTTCCCTAATACGTGTCATCTGAAACATTCCAATGTTAACATAAAGGAAACATTTCTGGAGTTCTCCATGCTATGTGAAATATTTTAGAAATATGTCAATACATACGTCTCATATTCGTTACAAAAACTCTTTGCTTGGAATGTCTCACATGAATCTCTAGATGTGTCATCTGAAACATTCCAATGTTAACATGAAGAAAACATTTCTGAAGCTCTCCATGCTATGTGAAATATTTCAGAAATATGTCGATACATACGTTTCACATTCGTTACAAAAAATCTCTGCTTGAAATGTCTCACGTGAATCTCTAGACGCGTCATCTGAAACATTTCAATGTTAACATAAAGGAAAAATTTCTGAAGCTCTCCATGCTATGTGAAATATTTCAGAAATATGTCACTACATACGTTTCATATTCGTTACAAAAAATCTCTGCTTGAAATGTCTCACGTGAATCTCTAGACGCGTCATCTGAAACATTTCAATTTCAACATAAAGGAAAAATTTTTGAAGCTCTCCATGCTATGTGAAATATTTCAGAAGTATGTCACTACATACGTTTCATATTCGTTACAAAAATTCTCTACTTGAAATGTCTCACGTGAATCTCTAGACGTGTCATCTGAAACATCGCCATGTTTACGTATGTGAAATATTTCTCAAATGTTATGCATGACGTGAAACATCTCTGGAATGTTTCAATACATGTGTTTACTATTCGTTTGAAATGCATCATATTCGACGTTGCCAGGTTCATGATTCCGTTTTATTGGCTATAATGAATCACATGCTTGAGTGTGACCAATGAAGACGGGTGTTTACTCTGACAACATCGGCATATGACAGTCCGAACCAAGCACGGCCGGCTCCGACTTGCTCCGACTGTCCAGTCCGAGAAGAGAGTGGGTGAACACAAAGACGAAGCCATTCTTTCTTTTGTTGTTCTAATTCCGGTGATCGGTGAAGCCATTTTTAGCGTCCATTGATATTGCCTGATGGTGGTAGTGCTAATGTTGAAAGTTAATAATGACAACTACGAATATGAGAAAGGTGAGTGGGTGAGTGGATCAAATAAATCTCAAAATTTTTTCAGGTGCTGTCAGAAAAAGGTTTGCTGTGACGGACGTGGAGTTCGAAAGATATGTAGCAGCCTGCTTTCGCCAATCTGGTCTCAGGTTAGCTAGAGAAAGGGAAAATATGAAATGAAATGGTTTTTTATTATAATTTGATAAGTTTTCATAATATAAAATCCACAGAAGCTGCAGTTTTATTTTATTCACCCTGCTTTTTTCTCCATATACCTATATTAATACCAATTGACTACATTACACATGATGTTAATTAGGGTTCACTTTCATTATGAGTAAGTGATTAACTTCTGTGGTAATGTAGTCTTGGTATGAACTGAAAATGGTTTCATATTCGAAATGTTCCATTATCAGCAAAAGTGAGATGTATCGGAAATGTTTCAAAAAAGTCATGTTGGAAATGTTGCAAATAGTGCAATAAGGAAATGTTTCGAATACACTATTTGTGAAACGTTTCATGAAATGCAATAGTGAAATATCTCAGAGATGTTAATGTATACTCTTTATTGAATGTTTCGTGGAGATATGGGTTGAAACATTCCAATGAAACATTACACACCCTAGGTCATTTATGGTCTCTAGAATGTCTCATAAATGTTTCGGAGTATATAGGTGAAATGTTTCATATTTCACAAAGTTTGTTTCAGGAACGTTTCAGAAACACAAAATGGTTTACTGGGCATAGTTTGTTGATGCAACAAATCCTTTTTTATACCGTGATAATCTTCTTTCCTAGAGATTATTTTTCATTTTCATCAATCAAATCTTCTGTATTTGGTGGGTATTTGGTACCATTTGAAAAAAAACTTGACAGTCGCTGACTGGAATTTGAAAAAATAATGATTATTGGATGAATGAAAGAATTTTCTGTTTATTCAGTGCTATGTGGGTTTGAAGAATGTGCATATCGCAGTTTTTTTTTAACGGGACTTATCTAAGCAGCAAACAGCAATGATATCATCGCTACTCGACCCACCCACACATTTACGTAGATTACGTGGATGATGGTGTTCCTGTTCATTAGCTCGTTATATGTTCGACCTTGAAATCCAATTTGGGAGTGACTCTTCACTCGACAATCCGTTTTCATAAGAGTTCCTTTTTCAATCTCTTGGAGCGCACGAAAGAGAATAGCTATCAAGGGCGGGTCCAGTCCTCGCGTCAAGGGGGGGGGGTCATGGGCTTCGGAATTCCAATATATTTTTTTTAATTGACTCGGCCGTTACTTGATGTCAAATGTAAAAACATCACAGACGTTAAGATTTCCACAAAATTCTCAAATACACGACATATTTCGCTAACACAGTAGCTTCGTCAGGTGATATACTGGTACAATGAACTGAACTAACGATGGCTTGCTTAACTTTTATATATCTTACTTTCCCAACCTGAAGGATTAGTTACCTGTGGACAGGTACGATAAACCTCCATTTTCGGAAATTAGGCACAATATCTACATTAAATTACGGTATACCGGATTAACTTGAAAGAGTTGATAGTAAATACATATTATACTTACTAAGAAAACAAATTCAACAGTGGTGAACTATTGAGGTCTAATTGATCATTGAGTAAAATGTAAAAATTTTTGAGTTTGTTGATTTCTAATGATTCAAAATGACTGAGTTTCAGTCATTTACTTTCTTCGTGCAGAATTTCGAAATTATCATCAAAACTATGGTTTTCTTCTAACATATGGTTGGCGTATGTTGAATTTGTTTTCTTTTTCATAAAATTCATCTTATGTTCATGAATGTGCTGATTAAACGTACGACCTGTCTGGCCGATATATACCTTAGGACAAGATCCACATTTGAGTTTGTATACCCCTGATTTTTCGAATTTAGAAGTTTTTTCTTTATTATTCTTGATAAACCGTCCCAACTTGTAATATGCCACTTATGAGTCCTGTTTATATAGAAATGAAGCTAATTTCTCAGTTGATGATCCGAAATAGGTTAAAGTTCTATAATTTTGATTATTATTCTTGATGGTAGGATAAACTTCTTGAATAGCTTTATGATGGAGTTATTTAGAAAGAATACTGTCTATCAAATTAACGTTGTATCCGTTGTTGACTGCAATCTGTTTTATGATATTGAGTTCTTTATTGAAATATATATACTTCCGAAAGCGGGACATTCACTAGCCTGTGTATCATAGTATTATAATAATATGCTGCAATTTTATGTTGATAAGGGTGTGTTGAATTATTATGAATAGTGATATCAGTGTGGAAACACCTTTCCAAATTTTACCAATGTTGAGGAATCACCCACTATACCAAGTGACACTGGAGACATGTAACAGTCTGTATTGTTTTTATTTGAAGTGATAAAAATTTTAAATTCACAAGGGTGTTATATTATCAATGATGGCGTTTCCCTTGAACCCAATGACAGTTTTTTTCAACCACCTGTTTGATCGGAAGTAGACCCAACTTTTTTTTTTCAATGGCACCTTGTATACAGGGTAACTCACGGTCGATGGTACGTTAGACGTTTATGGAGAACGGGACATAGGATCATTCTGAAATTTTGGTTACTCACGTAGTTGCTCTTGGTCTATCGATCTAAAATATTTTCAGCTCTGCGGCGTTGCCGCTTCTATCAAAAAGTAGCAACAACTTTGTTATTTTGGATAGAACACCCTGTATTTTATTGCATTTTCAGATTATCTCTGAAGAGCTGATTTCATCGATGTATCACACTTGGGGTCTAGCGGAAATGATTACAGAGATATAGGGTGTGAAAAATCGTCATTTTTCAACTTTAGGAATTTTTTTTGTCGAAACTATTCATTATTGGTCAAAACGGCTTACATGTCCCTATCTCAACTTTTGATTAACTATCTACTTTCCTGGCAATATGCCACGATGAACATTGAATTATATCTATTGAACACACACGATAAGAGTTTGAAAATAAAATATAAAAACTTCTGAAATTGAGAATTTGCATTCACCTTCAGACAAAAATATGTATATGCACACTTCAAGTTCAACAAGGGAGGTGTTCCCCGAGGCATATAACCTCCAGAAATTTAAGAAGAACACCAATTCCTACCTAATTTCCTTTGGTTCTCACGATGTTTTCTGAACGTTACAGGATATCCCTTTTCGTGGGAACCAGGACATAAAAAAAATACCTGTGTGCGAAATTTGATCGAAATCGGTTTATTATTAGAAAACCAATTTTTGCATAAAACTTAGACACCCTGTATCGTTGTATTTTCATGAAAGTCTACGTCTTTCCCGTTGTTCTATCGCCTATCAAAATGACCACCCTACATTATATTGATAGTTCTGGTCGTATCTCGGGTCGTATACTTTTGGAACACCCTGTATTATAGTCTTCTTACGACCAATCCTGTATAATGAGATAATTCATGGAAAAAAATAAGATAGCGGCACAATTTTCGGGTCTATTTTAGTCCAACATACGCCACCGCTTTTGGCAGCTTGCCTTGTGGCCCAAAATAGAAGGTAAACATAACTTGTTGATATCTGTGATCATTGAAACAAGCCGCACACTATTTTTATTTGGAATTCTGAAACGTGTTTTCCAAAATATTACAGTAAACACCTTTTTTTTTAAATACAGGAAGATACATAGCAAAATAATAATAAAAAAAGCCCAAATACGTATTTTGGCAACTGAAATACCATCCTCAGTAGAATCGGTTTGTGAGATCTCAATGATATACAGCGTGTTTCACTTCATGATATTAAACCGAGTATTAAACGGCCTCCCCCCTACTTTATATCAGCTATTATTCGTGCGATTCTTACCAAATTCACAGTTGTCATTTTTAGTTTTTGAATTATTGGAAGAAAACCTTACAGTCAACTCCACCAAAGCTACTTTATTCAACATTGGAATTGGGATATGTTTCGAAGCTTCAAAGCTTCTAATATTTCACATAATGAAAAACCAAAATGTATACAGGGTGTCCGTTTTTCGAGCTCCATCATGAGGATCGCAGTTATTATAAGAGATACGAGGTCGGTTAAATTAGAGGAAAGTTGCACATCTTCATGCTGAATATTAATCTGCAAGAAAATTTGATGTGTCATTTCATGTGTCATCAAATAAAATGATGGTAGGTCATATTTTTATATCATAATACATCATATCAGCTATGCCATCTCTTATCGAGTTTTCTTTCAGGCAGATCGCTTCACGTGGTGGTGGACGGTGTATCGTCTGATACCATTGGCATCAATTCCGGCGATCCACAAGGATCAATTTTGGCACCAACATTATTCCTGCTTCATATCAATGATCTGTTGGGAGTAACAACTTGCCCCATCCACAGCTTTGCAGATGATAGTACCCTCCATACTGCGTTCTCTTCCAGAATTCCCATTTCTTCCCAGGAAACTAAGAACTCACGGCGCAAGCAGGTCAATGCTGTCAATGAAGACCTTGTTGAAATCACAGCCTGGGGAACCAACAACCTAGTTGAATTCAACGCCACCAAAACTCAAGCCTGTATTTTCTCTAGAAAGGCGGAACTCAGTATGCCCAACATTGTAATGTCTGGCACCATCATCTCCACCAAGCCCACCATATCTATGCTCGGTATTTCCATCAGCAACACTCTTTCATGGGATAATCATGTCAGATCCATCGCGAAAGCTGCTTCACAAAAACTCGGATTCTTGTTCCGTGCGAAAAGCTACTTCACACCTCAACAGCTTCTCATGATATACAAAGCGCAGATACGGCCTGTTCTAGAATACTGTTCTCACATATGGGGTTCAGCACCAAAACATACGCTGATGCTCTTAGATTCCATACAGAGAAGAGCCATCCGCCTGGTGGGTGACGCCACACTCACTCACTCTTCGACATCATTGGAACACCGTAGAAAGGTCGGCGACCTTTCACTTTTCTATCGATACTTCCACGGGAAATGTTCTTCGGAAATCTCTGCTATCATCCCTTCACTAGCAATACCAATCAGACGAACTAAACAAGCCCAGTCAGCACATCCTTTCGTTGTCAACCTCGAAAGATGTCGAACAGCACTTTATCAAGAATCCTTCATCCATAGGCTAGGCTCTGGAATTCATTGCCTGTGGAAGTATTCCCAACAACATATAATCTCCATAAGTTCAAAAAAAATTCCAATACCTACCTCCTGTCCCTATCCTCCCTAGGAACGCACGATGTTCTTTGAACATTATAGGGATTCCCTCTCGTGCGCTCCAAGCGATAAAAAAAATATATCATTTTGTCCGATTTGAGAGATAATGTAATTCTCAATTTCAGAGGATTTTAATTTTTATGCTCTCTTTTCGGATGTTCAAACATATAATTCAATGTTTGACGTGGCAAATAGCCGGAAAAGTAGTTTTTTTCTGTTGAAAATTCAGAATGATATCATGTGCATATCTTAATATGAGTAAAAATGCAATTTTTTTTATGTTCTGGTTCCCACGAAAAGGTATATATCTTGTAATGTTCAGAGAACCTCGTGAGAACCAAGGGAAATAAGATAGAAATAGGTGTTCTTCTTGAATTTCTGGAGGTTATATGCCTCGGGGAACACCACCCTTGGCAATGTGTTCCAGAGCCTCGCTGTTTGTTGGATGAACGAGTCTTTCGAAAGAGATGTTCTGCAGGTCTCCAAAGTGACCAGGAAGGGGTGCGAAGCCTCAACTCGTAGGGTTAATCTCGCGGGGACTCTACTTCTGAAGATTTTGTTTTCAAATTCTTATCGTGTGTATTTAATAGATATAATTTAATGTTCTTCGTGGCCCGTGGCATATTGCCAGGAAAGTAGTTATTTTCTGTTGAATAAACCGAGATAGAATTGATATTTTCATCACATAGAGAATGCGAATTCTCAATGTATATCTTCAAATATATATCCATTTTTTTATGTTCATAATTATATCTGAGAATATTCCTCCTCAACAATATCTGCAACAGCTAGTATTTTATTAAAAACGCACGGCAATGTTCATAATGATGTTTGTCCCTGAGAAATTTATCATATTGATGATTATTCATACCAGTACGTTTAAAGTGAGACACTCTGTATTGTAGTTATACGTATAACATTTGGTCTACTCAGTACTAAAATTATCTCGGTCTTCTTTTATGATCATCTGAATCATATCTGAATATAATGCAAGTTATTTTTCGGTATTTCACAGTACCTGAACAATGAATACCTATAGTCAAATGAAAGCAGAGACCTGAAACCAATTCCACAGCAACCTAGATTTTCCGCACTGCGGATTTTAGTTTTCGATAAAAAAAAGTGTATATCCGATTGGACTTTACTTTAGGTATTATTATTTGAACGCGATTGGAATATTCGACAGATTCAGTATTGCAGTGAAAATAGAGACGGATGGATCAACTAGACGCTTCCTGTAATTATTAATAATCGTGTTTTTCATGGTTTTTGTTGTAACATACTGTGGAATACGGTGGAATAGGAATACGAGACTCCATGAGAGAATGAAGTTAGTGAACATTATTTTCTCATTACTGAAATACAAAGTGTTGCGAAATACGACCGATAATTTTTTTTAAATCTCAATTTCTGTAGATGAAGTTACTTCCATCATATCATTCAGTGACGTATCAAAGCGGGTTGCGGTAACTTTTTTTTCCTTATTGTCCTTTATTATTTTTATTTCCAGGTCAATTCAATTGAAAAATCGCACAACCTTCGACTGAGCTGAAATTAACAGTTTTTGAGATATTCCGATCCAAGAGAAGTTTTCATCATTTTTATTTTTGTTAGTAGAAAATCACAAAAGCGTCGTTTGCGTGACGTTTCCTGTTGAGCTTTAATATGACAACTAAGAAGTATTATACCTATAGTTGACACACCACTCAAAAATATACAGGGTGCCCCGAAATTTCTGGGACACAGAGCTAGCACGTATAATACAAGTCAAAATAAGTTGATTGGAACTAATTTATCAATATAGCAAAATGTCCGTGAGAGGAATCCAAAGTTTACTCTAAAAAAAGTTATTTTTGTAGGCTGTTAAAGTTTTACAGTACAAAAAATGGATGTGAAAGAATTACATACATCACACAGTCAAGAACAAATTATGTAATTCTTTCACATCAATCTTCTTCTATTGTAGAACTTTCATTAGGCTGAAGATGGTCTTTTATAAGACCGAAATGTTCCTCATGATCAACATCATCAAGATTTGTGAAGATGACTTCGAGCCTTCCTTCCTTCCTTCCTTATTATAAATTAATTATTGTTTTTTTTTGTTTTTCAGAGCTGAAAGAGAAAAAGTTCGAGTGACATTTTTCCAGCAATCCAAACCCTTAGAAGTTGACCTACCGGATGAGCCGCTTTTCTTGGAAACGGATTTCATGATGGCCTCGCCAGTCACGATGAGCGAAACGAATCACGTGGTCTACAATAGGACGGAAAGGTAAGAGCTCGGGTAAGAGATGATTAAAAAGAATCGAAATTTCACATTCTGTATGAGTTGAAGTTTCAAAAACCTTTCGGAGGCGACTTGAACTTTTGGAAAAAAAATATAAAAAAAAAATCTGAGAAATTAATTTGAAAAATCAGTTGAATTTTCAAAAAGTTTATGATAACTTGTGAATGCAAATGCTTGAGTTGTTTTTTGAAGCACTATAGTTAACTTTGAAACAAGAATATACAAATATTTGATAACGGTTCATAAAACAGGGGATTACAATTGAAAAAAATAAAAAGATATAAAAAAATGATATATTGATGTAAAATCGCAAATTGCCGACTTGAATAAAATTTTTGGATGTTATATAGAAACTTTTGGACCTCTCATAGTTAACTCATCATTGATGTGTGCATGAAAAATAATACCTAGTATCTTCTTCAACTTCCCATTGCTTCAATATCTTGATATAAGGCAATCGAGAACATAACTTTCTGGCTTCCTTATATTATTAATCTTACTGTATTTCCGACAAAATCTTAGATCCGCTTAGATCAAAAGTTGGTGGGAAATCGGAGGTAAAAAGCTGTGACATGGCCAGAATTGTTACCTACCATCTCCAGATCATGGATCCACTTGTCAAAAAATGGTCCTGTGCGTTTGAGGGGTAGGGAATAATTTATAAAAAAATATGGATTTTTTTTATTCGTGGAAAATATTGATGGGCTTCAGAACTTCTTCCCTGTTGAATCTTGATTTCGTGTGACAAGTAGAACAAATTATATACAATTTTGAAATTCACTAATTACATTACGATATATGAGAAAATCATATTTCAAACGGCTAGGTATAACTCGAAACTTGTAAATTTTCGTTAAATTGTTTTTCATATACCTCGGATTATCTCAGTAACTACAACGTTTATCAAAAAAATTCTTCAAATAATGTCGATGCGCCTATGTTTCATGATGCGAATGGTTCTTCGATTCTGAAAATCGAAGCATAAATAAGGAAGATATTGAGAAACTCCTGATCCAATGCAGGTACCACGGACGAACGCGTTTCGCCGCATTCGTACCCCTAGAGCCGTTGACTCGTTGACCATTGCATTTAATGGTGACTTATTGTGAATTAATCATTCTATATTTGGTACTGTGTGCTCTGTTCTAATAATTAAATAAGTATTGATTAGCCAACGACATCTATTGTAAATTCATCATAAAATAACTTTTTCTCTTGCTAAAAGATGGAAAGTACTAACAATTCAGACACTGATCTTGAATATGTCTTGAAGTTGAAGATTCCTTTCCAGCAGAGTACAGAATCATCGAGAAAATGTTTCATTTGTGGATAAGATGGTCAACTCTCTCTTTGTAAAGAGAATTATCGATAAAAACATTCGACAGTTGTATGAGTATAAGAAAAAACCTCGGAAAAAACTATGCGAGGCAAATCGATGTGGAACTTCAGAGAATTGATGATATTTTCAATGAAAATAAAGGTCAATTGATCTACTGGCACAGGAGCAAACGGAATATTGAAAACTGGAGACAAAAGTGTCAGGAATATAAAGCTTTCTACTCTTCTTACTTCGTAAATTTTGTATTTTTGATGTGTCCAAATGTTTTTTCTACCAATAACGTTCAAATAAGAGATATCTGTCTCAAGTTCTGACCTAGTATTGCCATGGAAGTCAAGTATCATAGCCAATGCTTTGTATCAAATTGGAAACATTATAGAGGATTACTGAGTTAGAATAAAGTTGTCAGTACCACACATGACAGAGAATTTGATAATCTGATAAAATCAATAGATATGGTGCGGATTTTCTAATAGAAAAGGGTATACTTTCAACTGTTTATATCAAAAATATGTCGAACTTGGTATATGAAAAACAATTTAACGAAAAGTCACAAGTTTCGAGTTATAGCCGTTTGAAATATGATTTTCTCATATATCGTAATGTAATAAGTGAATTTCCAAATTGTATATAATTTGTTCTACTTGTCACACGAAACCAAGATTCAACAGGGTGGAAGTTCCGAAACCCATCAATATTTTCCACGAATAAAAAAATCCATATTTTTTATACCCCCCTAGTCCCTACCCCCCAAACGCACAGGACGATTTTTTGACGACAAGTGGATCCATGATCTGGAAGGTAGAAAGAATGTGGGGAAGCTCAAAGATAAAACTATACACCCTGACACCCTGTATAAACTTTGCGGCTTGATTGCTTTCCGAATGACGCTTCCCAGTATTGAGTAATGAAAATTTAGACAAACAAAAACAGGCAATTCGCTGCTATATTTAAAAGCCATTAAAGAGATGCACGTATTACATACGATCAACATTAACTCGTGCCCCAGATAGAAACCATAAAGGCGCACCCTTTCCTTAGCAAACATGCTCCGAAAATAGCGGGTGAGACACGAGACTGCATTGAAAAGATGCCCATGAATACTAAATGTCCTACCAGATTGCTTTGCTTTTATCGCAAAATAAAAAACACTTAGTCCATTGAAAAGAACCATTTACAAAAAGAGATATTAGAGATAAGAGTAGGCGAGTGAACAAATTTTTTTTTATTTCTTAAATACACTCAGTTCCAAAAAAAGTGACGCACTTGATATTTGACCTATCTTCTTAAAAAAACAAACAAGAAATAGTAGGCCGATTCTTATTTTTTTCAATTTGTTGGTAGGTAATGCATTTGTCTTTAAAAAAAAATTAAGAGGTGACAATTTTTTCAAAGCCTCCTTGATGGTGGTGGAATAACTCGAACCATGATTGATTCTTAATTTTTGACTCACCCTGTGTGTTAATTGAGTAATGGTATACAAAGTGCTTACACCCTATACGAAAGAGGCTTCTTTTGCGAGCATTTTGTTTTTTATTCATTGATTTATCTCTAAAATTTTCCGAATTACAGCTTTTTTGCTGATACCTTACGCTTATCCCATAAATTAAATTTATTGTAGGATAAGAGTTCTCAAAATTTGTCGTTGTGTCATTAATTAAGTGTCTTGTTTTATTGACTGAAATTACATAAAATGCCTCAAATAAATCCTGACCCAGTAGCAAGATTAGTTGCGTTAGTAAACGATGGGCGTAGTAAACGTTACGCCGCTCGTGCAGTGGGAGTTTATGAAGCAACTGCTCGAAGAGCAATCCGCAAGTACGAACAAACAGCAAGCACTGCTCGGAGGGTCGGTTCTGGTCGCCCCCGAAAAACTTCTTAAAGAGATGATCGCTTCCTGAGATTGCGGATTTCACGGAATCGATCAAATAATGCGGTAAATGTTCAGCAAGATCTTCGCCAAATTCGTGATGTTGCAGTAAGCAGACGGTATGTAGACGTCTAAAAGAAGTTAATTTAAAAGCCAGGAGACCTGCAAAAGGTCCCAAATTATTGCCCGAACATCGTGCTGCTAGAAGAAATTTTGTTGAAAATTATGGACAGTGGAATATTCCTGAATGGTAGAATGTCTTGTTTACGGATGAGTCAAGGTTTTGCCTTAACATGGTGGATGGAAGAAAAAGAGTGTGGAGAAGAACTGGTGAACGGTTTAATCAAAATTTAATAACAGAATCCGAAAGCTTTAATGGTGGGTCCGTTATGGTGTGGGGATGGATTTCAATGAATGGAAAGACACCCCTACATGTTTTTCTGGTGAGGCAGTCGATGAATGCCCAAATTATCATTGACATTTTAGAGCAGTATGTCTTACCTTATGCAGAGTTAGTGGGCAATAATTTTATATTGATGCAGGATAATGCCCGACCACACACCGCAGCAATAGTGCGAAACTTCTTGGAAGCTACTGGTATTACCACATTACAATGGCCTGCGAGAAGCCCCGATATGAATCCTATAGAACATTTTTGGGATGAATTAGGGAGAAGGGTACGTTCTCGCGAGAGGTCTCCGGAAAGTCTCGCAGAAATGGCAGATGCATCAGTGGAAGAATGGGATCGTATACCAATGGAAACGATAAGCAACTTAATTTCCAGTATGCCTCGTAGAGAGTTGCTAGAGGAGGCAATACACGGTATTAAGCAGTCATCCCAATTTATAATTTTGTGTTTAATGAAAATGTTTTTTAAAATTATTGGTATCAGTTTATTTCATTAGAAAATTGTTTCTCGATAAATTTAGAAAGTTGGTAATCTGCAAGGATTCAGCAAAAAAAGCTGTAATTCGGAAAATTTTAGAGATAAATCAATGAATAAAAAAAATAAAATGTTAGCAAAAGAAGACCCTTCCATATAGGGTGTAAGCACTTTTTATGCCATTACTCAATTAACACACAGGGTGAGTCAATAATTAAGAATAAATCGCGGTTCGAGTAATTCCACCACCATCAAGGAGGCTTTGAAAAAATGTTCACCTCTTCATTTTTCTTTTAAAGACAAATGCATTACCTACCAATTAACAAAAAAATAAATGAAAATCGACCTACAATGGTATCAGACGATACACCGTCCACCACCACGTGAAGCGATCTGCCTGAAAGAAAACTCGATAAGAGATGGCATAGCTCTGAGGTGGTAAGCCGTAGTTTGTGGAGGAGTCCTTCGTGTATCATATATACCTAACTGAATAGTTCAAAATCCTTCAAAAGAACTGCTAGTTCATCCAAAAAAGCTTCCATACATCCAACAAAAACATTTACAGACACCCCAGAAATTTCAATTTCACCATATTTTCCATTTTTCGAAAAAAAAAATTCTGAACCAAATGCTTGTTCTACTATTTGCAGAAGTAGGCCAAATTCGAGGCCAAATTTGTATAGTTTGCCAACAAGCATCAAGTGGAGTTTATATCCGGATCGATATCAAAGTCGCCGACTGTTTACAGATAAATCTAGGCCAATCGGATTATATTCGTCGAGTGGCTTATCGTATCGTATCCCTGTCAATTTCCTGAAAACTGTGAAGCTATTCTGAAAACCAACAACAATGGACCCACACCCTTATTATGGCGTTTCGATCCGGGGGCTATTTTCAGCAGACCTGAAAGGGTTACCGTATTTTCTGTATACAGGAAATTATGCAATAATGATGTTCATAATCATAATATCGATGGGTAGATACACTGCTCCATAATGCATGTAATATACTGTTACGATAATAAACTGGTCAACGTTGATAACGTCGTGCTCCAAAATAGAGCCTGAATTCAAAGTAGAATAACTCCCAAATTTCCTCATCAATTTGAAATCGGTGTCCACCGATGATTAGCCTTATCTCTTGACAGTTTTGTTGTGGCAATATGAAACTTCTGTAATGTCAGATAACATTGCTACAGGGTGATAATTGAATGGGTGTAAAATTGCATCGTGGTCGTCACCTTCCCGTTTGAACAGATGACTTTTTAATTTTTTTTTCTCACCTGTATCCTCTTGATTGATGCATTCTCTCGAAATGTTTTCGGAATTTTCAAATTCAGAGCTTTGATAATCGTGTTATGAATATTCATTCAGAATAATGCATTTTTTCGACGATTAATTGAATGAAATTGAAAGTTGGAATTCTTCTCCGAAGGATCAACGTTGTATGTATAGTCGTCGGAATTTTCGCAATTTCTTCAATTTTCAGGAATTTTTGCAATTTTTGCAATTTTTGCAATTTTCAGGAATTTTTACAATTTTCAGGAATTTTTGAAATTTTCAGGAATTTTTGCAATTTTCAGGAATTTTTCCAATTTTCAGGAATTTTCGCAATTTCTGCAATTTTTGCAATTTTCAGGAATTTTTGCAATTTTCAGGAATTTTTGCAATTTTTGCAATTTTTGCAATTTTCAGGAATTTTTGCAATTTTCAGGAATTTTTCCAATTTTCAGAAATTTTCGCAATTTCTACAATTTTTGCAATTTTCAGGAATTTTTGCAATTTTCAGCAATTTCTGCAATTTTTGCAATTTTTGCAATTTTCAGGAATTTTTGCAATTTTCAGGAATTTTTGCAATTCTCAGGAATTTTTGCAATTTTTGCAATTTTGCAATTTTCGGGAATTTTTTCAATTTTTGCAATTTTCAGTTATTTTTCCAATTTCCAGGAATTTTCGCAATTTCTGCAAATTTGCAGTTTTCAGGAATTTCTGCAATTTTCAGGAAATTTTCCAATTTTCAGGAATTTTCGCAATTTCTGCAATTTCTGCGATTTTTGCAATGTTTGCAATTTTCAGGAATTTTTGCAATTTTTGCAATTTTCAGGAATTCTTCCAATTTTCAGGAATTTTCGCAATTTCTGCAATTTTTGCAATTTTCAGGAATTTTTGCAATTTTTGCAATTTTCAGGAATTCTTCCAATTTTCAGGAATTCTCGCAATTTCTGCAATTTTTGCAATTTTCAGGAATTTTTGCAATTCTCAGGAATCTTTGCAATTTTTGCAATTTTTGCAATTTTTGCAATTTTTGCAATTTTGAAATTTTCAGGAATTTTTGCAATTTTCAGGAATTTTTCCAATTTTCAGGAATTTTCGCAATTTCTGCAATTTTTGCAATTTTCAGGAATTTTTGCAATTTTCAGGAATTTTTGCAATTTTTGCAATTTTTGCAATTTTCAGGAATTTTTGCAATTTTCAGGAATTTTTCCAATTTTCAGGAATTTTTCCAATTTTTAGTAATTTTCGCAATTTCTGCAATTTTTGCAATTTTCAGGAATTTTTGCAATTTTCAGGAATTTTTGCAATTTTTGCAATTTTTGCAATTTTCGGGAATTTTTGCAATTTTTGCAATTTTCAGGAATTCTTCCAATTTCCAGGAATTTTCGCAATTTCTGCAATTTTGCAGTTTTCAGGAATTTTTGCAATTTTCAGGAAATTTTCCAAGATCAGGAATTTTCGCAATTTCTGCAATTTTTGCAATTTCTGCGATTTTCAGAAATTTTTGCAAGTCATGCAATTTCCAGGAATTTTTGCAATTTTTGCAATTTTCAGGAATGTTTGCAATTTTCAGGAATTTTTGCAATTTTCAGGAATTTTTGCAATTTTTGCAATTTTCGCAATTTTCAGTAAATTTTGCAATTTTTGCAATTTTCAGGAATCATTGCAATTTTCAGGAATTTTTGAAATTTTCAGGAATTTTTGCAATTATCAGGAATTTTTCCAATTTTCAGGAATTTTCGCAATTTCTGCAATTTTTGCAATTTTCAGGAATTTTTGAAATTTTCAGGAATTTTTGCAATTTTTGCAATTTTTGCAATTTTCAGGAATTTTTCCAATTTTCAGGAATTTTTGCAATTTCCAGGAATTTTTGCAATTTTTGCAATTTTTGCAGTTTTCGCAATTTCTTCAATTTTCAGGAATTTTTGCAATTTTTGCAATTTTTGCAATTTCTGCAATTTCTGCAATTTTCAGGAATTTTTGCAATTTCCAGGAATTTTTGCAATTTCCAGGAATTTTTGCAATTTTTGCAATTTTTGCAGTTTTCGCAATTTCTTCAATTTTCAGGAATTTTTGCAATTTTTGCAATTTTTGCATTTTTTGCAATTTTTGCAATTTTTGCAAAATTTGCAATTTTTGCAATTTTCGCAATTTTAGCAATTTTTGCAATTTTTGCAATTTTCAGGAATTTTTTACAACTTTCAAGAATTTTTGAAATTTTCAGGAATTTTTGCAATTTTCAGGAATTTTTCCAATTTTCAGGAATTTTCGCAATTTCTGCAATTTTTGCAATTTTCAGGAATTTTTGCAATTTTTGCAATTTTTGCAATTTTTGCAATTTTTGCAATTTTCGGGAATTTTTGCAATTTTCAGGAAATTTTCCAATTTTCAGGAATTTTCGCAATTTCTGCAATTTCCAGGAATTTTTGCAATTTTTGCAATTTTTGCAATTTTTGCAATTTTTGCAGTTTTCGCAATTTCTTCAATTTTCAGGAATTTTTGCAATTTTTGCAATTTTTGCAATTTTTGCAATTTTTGCAATTTTTGCAAAATTTGCAATTTTTGCAATTTTCGCAATTTTTGCAATTTTTGCAATTTTTGCAATTTTCAGGAATTTTTTACAACTTTCAGGAATTTTTGAAATTTTCAGGAATTTTTGCAATTTTCAGGAATTTTTCCAATTTTCAGGAATTTTTGCAATTTCCAGGAATTTTTGCAATTTTTGCAATTTTTGCAGTTTTCGCAATTTCTTCAATTTTCAGGAATTTTTGCAATTTTTGCAATTTTTGCAATTTCTGCAATTTTCAGGAATTTTTGCAATTTCCAGGAATTTTTGCAATTTCCAGGAATTTTTGCAATTCTTGCAATTTTTGCAGTTTTCGCAATTTCTTCAATTTTCAGGAATTTTTGCAATTTTTGCATTTTTTGCAATTTTTGCAATTTTTGCAAAATTTGCAATTTTTGCAATTTTCGCAATTTTTGCAATTTTTGCAATTTTTGCAATTTTCAGGAATTTTTTACAACTTTCAAGAATTTTTGAAATTTTCAGGAATTTTTGCAATTTTCAGGAATTTTTCCAATTTTCAGGAATTTTCGCAATTTCTGCAATTTTTGCAATTTTCAGGAATTTTTGCAATTTTTGCAATTTTTGCAATTTTTGCAATTTTTGCAATTTTTGCAATTTTCGGGAATTTTTGCAATTTTCAGGAAATTTTCCAATTTTCAGGAATTTTCGCAATTTCTGCAATTTCCAGGAATTTTTGCAATTTTTGCAATTTTTGCAATTTTTGCAATTTTTGCAGTTTTCGCAATTTCTTCAATTTTCAGGAATTTTTGCAATTTTTGCAATTTTTGCAATTTTTGCAATTTTTGCAAAATTTGCAATTTTTGCAATTTTCGCAATTTTTGCAATTTTTGCAATTTTTGCAATTTTCAGGAATTTTTTACAACTTTCAGGAATTTTTGAAATTTTCAGGAATTTTTGCAATTTTCAGGAATTTTTCCAATTTTCAGGAATTTTCGCAATTTCTGCAATTTTTGCAATTTTCAGGAATTTTTGCAATTTCAGGAATTTTTGCAATTTTTGCAATTTTTGCAATTTTCGGGAATTTTTTAAATTTTGCAATTTTCAGGAATTTTTGCAATTTTTGCAATTTTCAGGAATTTTTCCAATTTCCAGGAATTTTCGCAATTTCTGCAATTTTGCAGTTTTCCGGAATTTTTGCAATTTTCAGGAAATTTTGCAATTTTCAGGAATTTTTCCACTTTTCAGGAATTTTTGCAATTTCTGCAATTTTTACAATTTTCAGGAATTTTTGCAATTTTCAGGAATTTTTGCAATTTTTGCAATTTTCAGGAATTTTTGCAATTCGTGCAATTTTCAGGAATTTTTCCAATTTTCAGGAATTTTTGCGATTTCTGCAATTTTCAGGAGTTTTTGCAATTTTTGCAATTTTCAGGAATTTTGCAATTTCTTCAATTTTCAGGAATTTATGCAATTTCTGCAATTTTCAGGAATTTTCGCAATTTCTGCAATTTCCAGGAATTTTTGCAATTTTCAGCAATTTTTGCAATTTTTCAATTTTTGCAACTTTTGCAATTTTTGCAATTTTCAGTAATTTTCGCAATTTTTGCAATTTTTGCAATTTTCAGGAATTTTTGCAATTTTCAGGAATTTTTGCAATTTTTCCAATTTTCAGGAATTTTTCCAATTTTTAGTAATTTTCGCAATTTCTGCAATTTTTGCAATTCTCAGGAATTTTTGCAATTTTCAGGAATTTTGCAATTTTTGCAATTTTTGCAATTTTCGGGAATTTTTGCAATTTTTGCAATTTTCAGGAATTTTTCCAATTTCCAGGAATTTTCGCAATTTCTGCAATTTTGCAGTTTTCAGGAATTTTTGCAATTTTCAGGAAATTTTCCAATTTTCAGGAATTTTCGCAATTTCTGCAATTTTTGCAATTTCTGCGATTTTCAGAAATTTTTGCAAGTTTTGCAATTTCCAGGAATTTTTGCAATTTTTGCAATTTTCAGGAATGTTTGCAATTTTCAGGAATTTTTGCAATTTTCAGGAATTTTTGCAATTTTTGCAATTTTCGCAATTTTCAGTAAATTTTGCAATTTTTGCAATTTTCAGGAATCATTGCAATTTTCAGGAATTTTTGAATTTTCAGGAATTTTTGCAATTATCAGGAATTTTTCCAATTTTCAGGAATTTTCGCAATTTCTGCAATTTTTGCAATTTTCAGGAATTTTGAAATTTTCAGGAATTTTTGCAATTTTTGCAATTTTTGCAATTTTCAGGAATTTTTCCAATTTTCAGGAATTTTTGCAATTTCCAGGAATTTTTGCAATTTTTGCAATTTTTGCAGTTTTCGCAATTTCTTCAATTTTCAGGAATTTTTGCAATTTTTGCAATTTTTGCAATTTCTGCAATTTCTGCAATTTTCAGGAATTTTTGCAATTTCCAGGAATTTTTGCAATTTCCAGGAATTTTTGCAATTTTTGCAATTTTTGCAGTTTTCGCAATTTCTTCAATTTTCAGGAATTTTTGCAATTTTTGCAATTTTTGCATTTTTTGCAATTTTTGCAATTTTTGCAAAATTTGCAATTTTTGCAATTTTCGCAATTTTTGCAATTTTTGCAATTTTTGCAATTTTCAGGAATTTTTTACAACTTTCAAGAATTTTTGAAATTTTCAGGAATTTTTGCAATTTTCAGGAATTTTTCCAATTTTCAGGAATTTTCGCAATTTCTGCAATTTTTGCAATTTTCAGGAATTTTTGCAATTTTTGCAATTTTTGCAATTTTTGCAATTTTTGCAATTTTCGGGAATTTTTGCAATTTTCAGGAAATTTTCCAATTTTCAGGAATTTTCGCAATTTCTGCAATTTCCAGGAATTTTTGCAATTTTTGCAATTTTTGCAATTTTTGCAATTTTTGCAGTTTTCGCAATTTCTTCAATTTTCAGGAATTTTTGCAATTTTTGCAATTTTTGCAATTTTTGCAATTTTTGCAAAATTTGCAATTTTTGCAATTTTCGCAATTTTTGCAATTTTTGCAATTTTTGCAATTTTCAGGAATTTTTTACAACTTTCAGGAATTTTTGAAATTTTCAGGAATTTTTGCAATTTTCAGGAATTTTTCCAATTTTCAGGAATTTTTGCAATTTCCAGGAATTTTTGCAATTTTTGCAATTTTTGCAGTTTTCGCAATTTCTTCAATTTTCAGGAATTTTTGCAAT
This sequence comes from Phaedon cochleariae, assembly GCA_918026855.4. Lineage (NCBI taxonomy): Eukaryota > Metazoa > Arthropoda > Insecta > Coleoptera > Chrysomelidae > Phaedon > Phaedon cochleariae. The sequence continues at coordinate 766,256 of OU896708.1, read as the reverse complement.
TTTTGCAATTTTTGCAATTTCTGCAATTTCTGCAATTTTCAGGAATTTTTGCAATTTCCAGGAATTTTTGCAATTTCCAGGAATTTTTGCAATTTTTGCAGTTTTCGCAATTTCTTCAATTTTCAGGAATTTTTGCAATTTTTGCAATTTTTGCATTTTTTGCAATTTTTGCAATTTTTGCAAAATTTGCAATTTTTGCAATTTTCGCAATTTTTGCAATTTTTGCAATTTTTGCAATTTTCAGGAATTTTTTACAACTTTCAAGAATTTTTGAAATTTTCAGGAATTTTTGCAATTTTCAGGAATTTTTCCAATTTTCAGGAATTTTCGCAATTTCTGCAATTTTTGCAATTTTCAGGAATTTTTGCAATTTTTGCAATTTTTGCAATTTTTGCAATTTTCGGGAATTTTTGCAATTTTCAGGAAATTTTCCAATTTTCAGTAATTTTCGCAATTTCTGCAATTTCCAGGAATTTTTGCAATTTTTGCAATTTTTGCAATTTTTGCAATTTTTGCAGTTTTCGCAATTTCTTCAATTTTCAGGAATTTTTGCAATTTTTGCAATTTTTGCAATTTTTGCAAAATTTGCAATTTTTGCAATTTTTGCAATTTTTGCAATTTTTGCAATTTTTGCAATTTTCAGGAATTTTTTACAACTTTCAGGAATTTTTTCCAATTTTCAGGAATTTTCGCAATTTCTGCAATTTTTGCAATTTTCAGGAATTTTTGCAATTTTCAGGAATTTTTGCAATTTTTGCAATTTTTGCAATTTTCGGGAATTTTTGCAATTTTTGCAATTTTCAGGAATTTTTGCAATTTTTGCAATTTTCAGGAATTTTTGCAATTTTCAGGAATTTTTCCAATTTCCAGGAATTTTCGCAATTTCTGCAATTTTGCAGTTTTCCGGAATTTTTGCAATTTTCAGGAAATTTTGCAATTTTCAGGAATTTTTCCACTTTTCAGGAATTTTTGCAATTTCTGCAATTTTTACAATTTTCAGGAATTTTTGCAATTTTCAGGAATTTTTGCAATTTTTGCAATTTTCAGGAATTTTTGCAATTCGTGCAATTTTCAGGAATTTTTCCAATTTTCAGGAATTTTTGCGATTTCTGCAATTTTCAGGAGTTTTTGCAATTTTTGCAATTTTCAGGAATTTTTGCAATTTCTTCAATTTTCAGGAATTTATGCAATTTCTGCAATTTTCAGGAATTTTCGCAATTTCTGCAATTTCCAGGAATTTTTGCAATTTTCAGCAATTTTTGCAATTTTTCAATTTTTGCAACTTTTGCAATTTTTGCAATTTTCAGTAATTTTCGCAATTTTTGCAATTTTTGCAATTTTCAGGAATTTTTGCAATTTTCAGGAATTTTTGCAATTTTTGCAATTTTCAGGAATTTTTGCAATTTTCAGGAATTTTTGCAATTTTCAGGAATTTTTACAATTTTTGCAATTTTCGGGAATTTTTGCAATTTTTGCAATTTTCAGGAATTTTTCCAATTTCCAGGAATTTTCGCAATTTCTGCAATTTTGCAGTTTTCAGGAAATTTTGCAATTTTCAGGAAATTTTCCAATTTTCAGGAATTTTCGCAATTTCTGCAGTTTTTGCAATTTCTTATTTTCAGGAATTTTTGCAATTTTTGCAATTTTCAGGAACGTTTGCAATTTGCAGGAATTTTTGCAATTTTCAGGAATTTTCGCGATTTCTGCAATTTTTGCAATTTTCAGGAGTTTTTGCAATTTTTGCAATTTTCAGGAATTTTTGCAATTTTTGCAATTTTCAGGAATTTTTGCAATTTCCAGGAATTTTTGTTATTTTTGCAATTTTTGCAATTTTCAGGAATTTTTGCAATTTTCAGGAATTTCTGAAATTTTCAGAAATTTTTGCAATTTTCAGTAATTTTTGCAATTTTCAGGAATTTTCGCAATTTCTGCAATTTTTGCAATCTTCAGGAATTTTTGCAATTTTCTGGAATATTTGCGATTTTTGCAGATTTCCAGGCATTTTTGGAATTTTCAAGAATTTTCAAAAATCACAAAAATGCCTGAAAATCGCAAAAATTCCTGAGAAATGCAAAAATCGCACAAATGTCTGAAAATTGCAAAAATTCCTGAAAATTGCAAAAATTGCAGAAATTCCTGAAAATTGCAAAAACTGAAAATTGCAAAAATTCCGGAAAATTAGAAAAATTTCGGAAAAAATGCCTGAAAATTGCAAAAGTCGAAAAAGTGCCTGAAAATTGCAGAAATTGCAAATATTCCTGAAAATTGCAAAAATTGCAGATATTCCTGATAATTGCAAAAATTCCTGAAAATTGCAAAAATTGCAAAAATGCCTGAAAAATTGCAAAAGTTCCTGAAAATTAGGAAAATTCCTGAAAATTGCAAAAATCGCAGAAATTACTAAAAATTGCAAAAATCGCAGAAATTGCCTGAAAATTGCAGAAATAGCAAAAATTGCAAAAATTCCTGAAAATTCCTGAAAATTGTAAAAATTTCTAAGAATTCCTGAAAATTGCAAAAATCGCAAAAATGCCTGAAAATTGCAGAAATCGCAAATATTCCTGAAAATTGCAAAAATTGCAGAAATTCCTGAAAATTGCAAAAATTCCTGAAAATTGCAAAAATTCCTGAAAATTGCAAAAATTCCTGAAAATTGCAAAAATTGCAAAAATTCCGGAAAATTGTAAACATTTCAAAAAATTCCTGAAAACTGCAAAAATCGCAAAAATGCCTGAATTCTTTCAAATAACCTTCTATCTTCTGAATTTTCTTCAAAACTTTAAATAACAAATGGACGTACGTTCCTGAAATCACATGGACGATGACGGCACCTTACCTTCGTTTTCTGACTTCGGCAACAGATATTTTGATATACTAAGCAATTGAAATAAATTGAATCCCGTCAAGATTATGGGATGAATATAAATATGTTGCATGCATAATCAAAGTATTCGATTGTTCCTATTTTTGCTCCACAAATAAATATTAGGAAACTTGCTTTGTTGGTTGCCAATATAATACACGCCTGGAAACTGTTTTTCTGACTCGCAGATTTTCAGTACCCACCTCCTGTTTTCTCGCAAAAAAAAAACAGATCTATCTGGTCCTATTGGTGCAACTCATTATTGAAGTTGATATTTTTCTCTACCATCAATATCACAATGCAAAGTTGATTATTTCTTTTGATTACTATCTTACTTATCGTTTGTGAAGTTTTTACATTTTTTTTGATTACGATAAGAAATATCCACCCTGTGCATTGTCGTTATTTTGTATAAACTTACGCATTGACCTTACCATATCATGCCAATTGACCGATGGTATAATAATTTTATTAATTCAATGAATTATACTTGAACTGTATAAACAAATTGGAAAAGGTCAAGTGATCTAAAGGAGTGGTTGAATCCATTGAGAACGATGAACATTTTCAGTAAGCTCAGACCCATACCGATGTTTTTTTAAACAGGGTGTTTCAGAATTCGACCGACAACGTTTGACAGATGATTGCCCTCCTCATTTCATAATTCTTGAGATAGGAACGTACGGCCTTCAAGTGGTCAGTTCTCGAGATACAGGGTGTTGAAGTTGGGAAATATAAATAGTTTTTTCGCAATAACTCAAGAATGAGTGAATAAATTATTCCAATTTTTTCGGGATTTTCTCCTCGTTTCTATTAAATAAAAACATGAATATTATTTCAATATACGTGTAGTAAGGACAAATCAGATGATTTGTCCCAAAATGTCAATGCGTTTAAAGAATTTTCCCATCAGAGAGCCAAACTTAACCCATTAACCCATTAGCGCCGTGCGTTGCCATATGGCAACGCAAGACAGATATAGATTCAAATAATTCTCAGACCCTTTATTTGAACTGACGTAAAACATAGACGTCACGTTCGTGTTCGTATCATCCACTTTTCACGCATTTGATTTTGCGATTTTTGTTCCCACAATCATGTTGCAGATGCTTCAAGTTATATTTGTGACATATTGAAAAAAATTGCAGGAATGTATTTGGTGTAGAAAATTTGCATCAAATATTCGTGTTGCCATCTGGCAACGCTAGGCGTTTATACTCAGCGAATGTGGTGACTCTCCATCCGAGCCAATGGATGTTGAACCATTGGCCAGACAATCTTTTCTTCGGAATTCTGCTAATAGGTACTTCCATTCCGATATGTGATAAGTCAAAAAATTGTGGAAACAACAAAAAATGACGGGAAAATAATCTACCTTGTCAAAAAATTTCAAGAGAGAAATATCAAAAGAAAAAGTCAATAGACAAAATAGCATTAAGAAATTTGGAACATGACTTACCTGTATAAAACCTTCAGAACTATATGTTGAACCACTCCAAAGATACCCAAATATTATTCATTTAATGTAATCATTTATACCTAGTGATAATATGAAAAGTCCATATACTGTATTTCGCCTTCGCCTGTTCACAGCAGACCCAAATTCTCAATAATAAGGTTATAATATTTATTAAACTCAACAGATCAATTGAAAACACAGCAGAAACAATAAATATTAAAATTTGAACAATAAATTAGATAACAAAAATATCGAAATCCATTTATCGACTATGAATTGCTTTTCTGATTCGAGTCGATATTTTTCGAAACGCTCGGTATTAAAACAACAGGATCAGGACGAATAGAAAAAAACGCAGGCGTTGTCGCTTGTTTTTCATAAAAATTGGAAACTGGTATCGATCCTTTATTATGGTAATTGACAGGTGCAAGTCTTTTCGTACCTAGAAAAGTAGGTTTTTCTAATTTTGGCATATCAACATAGAGGGTGTTTCAAATTTAAATGTAAATACAGTACCTGCATACAAATAACACTTTGGTGGTTCCAAATCACCCCCCATGGATGTGTGTAAACCGTCTTTCATTACTCATATACAGGGCATTATCTTTATGTGGGCATAACTTTCAAACCACTCAGTATAATCAACTCAAACTTAGTAGTTACATTATTCCACCTATATCACTCATTGGAACTTAACAGGAACCGTAATAAAAGTCGTTATTTGAAATAAGAATATGAGTGTATTCGAATGTCATTTATTTGATCCAGATGAAATTTGTCAAGGTCACTATCTTTATATCGAGATTCAGTCTAGAGAAATTCATGAAAATGTGTATGCTCATATTTCAGAATACGTTCTCTTCATTTACAATATTTTCGACGATGCAGTGTTGTCGCTTCTACTAGAAAGTAGTAGCAACATTGATATTTCAAATGGAACACCCTGTATTTCATCGCATTTTAATTGTTATGTTATGATCACAATTCAATAAACACGAGCACAAATGACATGTACAAGGGTTACACTTGCTCTTAATTCGGCTGCCTGCCAAACACTGTATGAGCCAGTCTTCACACACGTCTGATGTCATAGGCTCTGATCTAAGCACATTTCACTGAGCAGTAGCGCATCTAGTTGCTAGATGCTAACAAACATTTTTCCTGAAAAGCTAATTTCATCGATTTATCATACTTGGGGTCTATCGAAAATGATGACAGATATATAGGGTGTGAAAAATGGAGATTTTTTAACTTTAGGATTTGTTTTTTAAACTATTCATTATAGGCATAGTTATAGGTCAAAACGGCTTACATGATCCTATGTCAACTTTTGAATGACATTTAATTGGAACAGATTCATGGTGATCAGAAATTCGAATCTTGAGCCACCCTGCATTTGTTCAAACTAAATGTCAGTAGATAGTAAATCAAAAGTTGAGATAGAGACATTTGAGCCAATTTGACCAATGATGAATAGTTTCGACACAAAAAATCCTAAAGTTGAAAAATCTCGTATTGGAACACCCTATATCTCTTTTATCATTCCCGTTAGACCCCGAGTGTGAGATATATAAATGGAATCAGCTATCAAGGGAGAGTCTAAGAATACAATGAAAAAGAAGGTATATCATTTGACATAACAAAGTTGTTGCTACCTTTTCGTAGAAGCGGCAACATTGCGTTGTCGAAATTATTTTAAACGGAGAGCGTAATCTCAAATATAAGCATGCACATTTTCATGAATTTCTCGCGACTGATTCTCGAAATTAAGTTAGTCTGAGCTCTGAGCTCGTCGTGACATCTACCCTGTATTATTCCTTCCTTCGCTTCTTTTTCATCCTGAATAAAAATTTCATAGGTGTGAAAGTACTATGGCAGGAAATAATTACTCAAATGTGATTTAGACAATGTATCCATCATTTATGGTCACTGTAACAAGAATGTCAGCAACATCAATATTCTTTTTTATAAATTATTCTGACCGTGAGAGTATTTCAAAAAGACTAATCAGTGCCCTCTATCTACAAGTATCATACGAACATTTGAATTTGAAAATCCTCTATAGAGTGAAACCTTTCAAAACTGACTAGAATTCACAAAAAATAGTTATTTATGAAACAAGTGTGTAAAGTGGTACTTTTTTGACGCCTAAGGCGCAGTGCGGCAATTCCTAAGAGTAAAAAACACTTTACGCACGTGTTACACCGAGTGTTACACACAATATTTGTCCTACTACTGTCAAAAAAAGGACAACCTCATTCAACTTGTAGTTTCCTAAGATATTTTGTTTTCAAATAATCATTATTTTTCTAACATTGTAATGTCTTTTTTGTATAAGTGACGGACTCTACGTTCAATGACTCGATAGACAATGATTTTTGTCAACTAATTTTGTGCAAAAATCAACTTGTTATACATGATTATATTCAGAAAAAAATCTTTATCAGAAAAAAAATTTAAAAATATGTTTCCATTCGAAAAAAAAAAGTTGACAATCGGCGTCGTTAGAGTTGGAATTTAAAAAAAAATTGTTAGTGCCACCTTGTAGTATCTGATATATCATTTCATTTGCTTTTTTGTTTTTCGAAATCGGATAATAAATAGCGGCGCTATGGCTTGGGGCGTTTTTTGTCAGTCAGCCTGTATATATACCCACATATTATAAGAGAATTTACCAACTTGATATCGATCTCCATTGAGGTCCTCCAGTCAAATCATTGAATATTTCGAGAAGAAATAATTTTCTAATCAAGACAGAGAAAGATATATGGATGTACTCTTCCCAGGACTTGTGGAGGAAGGAAGATGCGAGGATCCTTTAACTAAGCGAAATACATATTCTCGTCCTTGTTTGGCAAAACATATGATTTGCTTCAAAATCGTTTGTGGTTATGTTTGATTGTCACTGCTTGTCTAGGGTCCGTACTCTAATAGGTCGCGTGCACGATGACCGACCCTGGAGGCAAAATATTGAAACACAACCTCATTCTTCTGTAAATTATTGAAACACAACCTCACTTTTTTATTTGGTTACAGAGGAATCAAAGGATTGAAATAGTTTTTCACACTATTTTGGTATACGAATCGTGTTTCTTGCGTTATTCATTAATTCAAGCATGCCTTCGCATTGTGCTGTTGTACAATGCACAAAAAATGCAGCAAGAGACTAGGGAATATGATTTTTCAGGTAAATAGTAACCTCACATAGTTATCATTATTTAATGTTGTTATTTCTTATTAAAATTCCTTCTGCCACTTCTGCAATTGTTCTATCTAAAATTGTTCTATCTGTCATTCGGTTGCCCCCTTACGAGCAACCCTCAAAAGTCTTCGAAAGTCTTGTGCGAGCAAGGAATGACGGGGGCCTTACCTTTTAAAGTGTGATCCCAAACACTTTCTTGGGCCATCAGAAAAATTTCTGCAGTCGACGGGGATCGAACCCACGACCGGCAAGCGAATGCGATACAAGCTAATACTGCTAATAGATTGAAAATGTCTACAACACACACACGATCGTCAGCATGTCAGACCAGTCCTCCCGATTGATTTCATGAATCCAATCTTCTTGCATTATTCTAGAAATTTCAGGTATATTTCTATTAGCTCTTATTGCAGAAGGAATTCCGATGAGAAATCAGAGAAATAACCAAATTTCAAAAATGAAAACTATGTGTGAGTGACTATAGTAGGTACTTACTTTTAAATTATAATGTACCATCCGGATTCCTTCATCTTCCGCTGCAGTTTTTGTGCATTTTACAACAGCACAATGTGATGGCATGAGCGAATTGATGAATAGTGGAAAAATACGATTCCTATGCCAAAATAATTGTGAAAAACTATTTCAATCACTTTTGTAACCAAATAAGAAAAGTGACTTTGTGTTTCAATATTTTGCCTCCAGGGTCGGTCATCTGACAGTTCTTGCACGCGACCTATACAAAAAACGTCAAAACAGCAAGGTGTCAAGGTACATTTAGGACCAGCCACATAGTTCAGTTTTGCGAACAAAATAGCTTACCAACAACGCAGTGTATGGGTCCCTAACCAATCAATATTTGCCAATCAGGCACCCAAAATATATAAAAAAAATGCAGTTTTTTGACAGTTGTAGGAAAAAATCTTTTTCACCTTGTATACGACCTGGACTGATGCTGGCCAAAATATGCTCTTTCTTGACGTCCAACAAAGCCCCGATCATATTCGACACGGACTCCTGAAATGCATTGTACAGGGTGATGCAATCACCTGCCGTGCCCATCTTTGTATCTTTGAACTTTTGTTGCAGCTGCAAAATGGATGAACCGAATGTTCCGTTAGCCAAAGCGGTATCCAAAATGGCCTTATCGATTATATTTCTTGGGAGGGTTTCCGTCGGAGGGTTTTTATTAGCGTCCACAGTGTTTTTATTAGCGTCCACAGTGTTTTTATTGGCATCAGGTACATTTTTGTACGTAAATGTGGGTACTGAGGACGGCCTCAGCAGGCTGAAACTTTTTTGTTGGCCGGGATTTTGACTTGTGGATATTATTATGGACTTTTGAGGTATTTTCGTGAAAGTCCAAATGGGTTTATTCGTTGGAATGATGGTTTTACAGGAATCTAGGGAATTTGACTGGTTTTGTGTAGAAATATCAACATTTGTAGGCATCGAAAATGTTGGTTGTTTGTGAAGTATCAATTCATTTTTCTGAGCCAATATATCTAGAAAAAAACAACTACTTTAAATCAGGCATTCAAAAACAGATTCCACTTTTCAGAATCAGACGAATTCAGGAACCAAATTCTAATATTTCATGATTTACACTCAGTGACAAGGATGAAATATACCTCTTGTATCTTTGTTGTTATTATGATTGATTTGTATACAGTCTGTCCAAGATAAGGATGAACAGCATGGGGATCTCGAAAACGGTAAGAGATACGAAGTCGCTTAAATGGGGAAAAAGTTGCGCATTCGGAGGCTCATATCAAGAGCCTTCGAAAATTTCGAAAATTATTTTTAGTTTTTGAGTTATATCGAAAAAAGTGAATTTTTGGAATTTCTATTTTATTTTTTTTCTCCGTTATTATCAGAGATACAGAAAAACTAAAAATACTTTTTCTTTGCAACTTTTGATGAGGTTTAACGTGGTGATACCGATTTTTTTATGCGACGTTTCGTATTCGTGGAACCATCATCAACTTTTGTTTTTTAAATACGGTCCTGATAATTTTTTCACAGATTCTGAAAGGTTTTTTTATTCTGAATTCAACAATGTACTATACAAGGTGATTCGAATGTGTTTCGACCTATTTCTATCCATCATCAATGTTTTTTCGAACTTCCAAAAGAAAAAAAGCCATCAGTTCCACTTATTTCTTATCATTTAGTGTCAAACTTGATGGATTAGTTATTCAATAATGAAAAGTGAATAAAAAATATTTCACTACATCATTCGATCAATGCAGCGTTTAAAATTGTTGATGAATTCTTACACGAATTACTTTAACAACTTAACTTTGACAATACCTACAGAGACATTCATAACAAATGTTCAAAATGATAACCATTATTTTCTGAACAAAGATATCCTCTTCTCACAGTTGTTTCTAAGACATTGCTAGGCATTTCTGGGGTTATTCTATTGAATGCTTCGAAGACACTGTCCCTTAGTTCTTCTTCATCCTCAAAGTTATTTGCGTGTACAAAGTTCGATATATCCCCTAAGAAAAAATCCAGCTGTGTTAAATCAGGCGACCGCGCCGGCCAAGAGATAAAAACGCACGGACTTCTCTGGAATTATGTACCGGAGCGCCATCCTGTTGAAACCAACAGAGTTCTGAACTTCCGCAATCGGTAAATCATCCAGAGCTTCCTCAAGATGATTCTCAAGCGAATTTCTATAACGTTCAGGAGTCTGTGTTTCATGGTAAATAGAAGAACCAATAATTCCGTGTACCAAATATTGCAACCCACATATCAAAGCCAAAACGGTGTTGGTGTCTCGCTGTAATGTATAAATGTTCATTTTCTCGTGAACAATAATGTGTATTTTTTATATGTATATCGAAGCTACCATGATTAGTGACCATGCTTTCATCAGTCCAGATGATTGTTCGAAAGAAATCTGCAAAATTTTAACATTTCCTGGTATACCACTCACAGAATGTCTTGCGCCTTTCGTCATCGCCTGGTTTTAGCGCTTGACATATTCTGAATTTGTATGGATGGAATTTTTGTTTCTGCGAAATGAAATGGGTTGTTGATTGAAACCAGTTGATGAGGTATTAGTGTGTTGACTAATTTTCCTTCAAAATAAGTGGAACTGATGGCATTTTTCCTTTGGAGTTTCGAAAAAACATTGATGATGGCCAAAAACAGGTCGAAACACAAATGGTTGAATTCAGAAGAAAAACACCTTTTAGAATCTGTGAAAAAATTATCAGGACCGTATTTAAAAAACAAAAGTTGATGATGGTTCCACGAATACGAAACGTCGCATGAAAAAATCGGTATCACCACGTTGACCGTCATCAAAAGTTGCTATGAAAAAGTATTCTCAGTTTTGCTGTATCTCTAATAATAACGGAGAAAAAAAAAATAAAATAGAAATTCAAAAAATTCACTCTTTTCGATATAACTCAAAAACTAAAAATAATTTTCAAAATTTTCGAAGGCTCTTGATATGAGCCTCCGAATGCGCAACTTTTTCCCCATTTAACCGATTTCGTATCTCTTACCGTTTTCGAGATCCCCATGCTGTTCATCCTTATCTTGGACAGACTGTATAGTACTTTTCATTAGACATTATGAATAAGAATAAAAAATCTAGTAATAAATAAATTACTGAAAACACAGGGTGATCTTAAAGGTGCACGTTTCAGATGATAATGAATTTGTTGACATATTTTTTATACCAATTGAGTGTCGCCAAAGTGCTGCAGCAGCAGTCGAAAAAAGTTTCGAACAGTTCCATAAAACGAAACCGATGTCCGAATTTGAAATACCTACAGAAAATAACAACGAAATACAAGAAGTACATTTCAACTTGGTCACCTGATATGTCACTCAATTCATTTGTCTCACCTGTTGCTACACAGGCCTGCGGTGCACTATTCGGAGTATTTCCCAAAACCTGAACCGCAGATTTTGACGCATCAGGATTTTTAACGATCAGGCCAATACGATGTTTCGTATCTGTCACGTCCGTTTTCAGTTTTTCCGAAATCAGAAACGTCGTTTTACTTCCCGCCGGTTTCGAAATCGGTTCATCGTGCTCAATTTTGATATTTTTCACTGGCAACAAGTTCGTGTACCTAGTTTTGAGAAATTTCGTCGAACCGCCATTTTCTTTTTTGCAAGCCGCCATTTTGGGTTCCGATTCTTGCATGGCGTTATCGGGATCATAATCGGGATCTTCGTCCGAACTGGCTTTTCTTTTTTTGATGCTTTTCACACTCGAAGAACAGCATTGCGTGAAATCGGTTTTCATGTAAAAATCGGCAGTTTCACTATCCGCCATACACCTGAAGTCGATATTCGTTCGTTAATACCGAGTGTTGTGACAAACAGTTGCCCCGAAAAACAGTCTCGTCGTGGTGTCGCGTCAATTGGACGTGGAAAATTGGACGCACGACTATTGGTGGCAGTTAATTGGACGCGGCGACAATTGGACGCGGCGACAATTGGACGCGGCGACAATTAGACGCGGCGTCAATTCGACGCGGCGACAATTGGACGCATGCGTAAATAAAAATAATTTTATAATTCCAATGAAATTCATTGTATAAAATATGAAATACTGATGGGCTTATATCCATAATTATAACAAATACCTATGGCCTCGTTTGACAATTATTTTCCTATCTCATATCGTAATATGAATTTACGATACGAATATAGTACAATATTTTAGGTTAGTTAGGTTAGGTTAGGTATTTGTTATATTATAGATATGAGCCCTGCATATTCCATGCAATAAATTTCATTGGAATTATAAAATTATTTTTATTTTCGCATGCGCTCAATTGTCGCCGCGTCCAATTTTCGTCGCGTCCAATTGTCGCCGCGTCCAATTGTCGCCGCGTCCAATTGTCGCCGCGTCCAATTATCCGCGTCCAATTTTCGTGCGTTCAATTGACCACGTCCAATTGTCGGTAATCCCTCGTCGTATGCCGTAGAATGAAAACCATATCGGAGCAAATTCACTGAATTTACAACGCACTAGGGTTAATTCGCATCAACTTATTTGAAGTACTTTTCCGATGAAGTTATTTTCAAAATATTCTTGTCCACGGCAACGCTGTATTGTTTGAGAATAGTTCATCCTGTATGTTTTATAGCCGAATGGCTCAAAATTGATCCATTCGTTTGAAATAATGAAAATATTTCAGTTTGTTGGACAAAAGGCGTCAATCATTTGATTTTAATGTTAGAATTCTGACATTTGGATCGAAGATATTTTAGTTCCTTAAAACCCATATTTTTTGTTGATGAACTATCGAATATCACCTCTGGTATTACCGGAAATAGAACTAGGTCGAGAATTTTCACCTATAATATCACAAGAGCTTCAATTATTACCACAAATTTGTACGAGAACATGATCAATTGAAGCTAGAGTGGTATTCGGTAAGGAGATTCACGCCAAAATTCAAAAAAATACTAGGAAAAGATTACGCTGAATAAAATAAAAAATATCGACTTTTGTTACGCGAAATATCAATGAGGCAGCTGATAGAAGTTTAAACTATAATTCTTGACTAACTTTATTCCAATAAAGTTGGTGGAAATATATTTTTTTCTGCAACCGACACAAAAGTCGTCCATTTTGATACCAAAATTAGCTCTTAAATTGACGTTTTTATTACTGACACAAAAATGGGTATGTTGCTAGGCAACAGATTTAGTTCCTAGGAGCTAAAGTTAAATTTTAGTTCCTAGGAGCTAAAGTTGAACTTTAGCTCCTAGGAACTAAAAAGAATGTACTGAACGTTATCAAGAATAAACAACATTGTGCCGGTTAGTTATTTGGGTTGAGACGCATACCTGATTTGTTTCTGATTTCAGCAGATTTGGAATTTCATACCCATGCTGGAGATATAAATATACCTTATTATAGTTTAGTATTGGAATTATAAACATCTCAGCTAAGTATTTTTGTTTGATCAGGGAAGCCTTCAAGATTCAAATACTTGCTTGATCTGTATTTCATTCGTTATTCTCGGGATGGATAACTTGTTTTTCAATAATCACGGCAAGCAATAGTTTTTTTGTCTCAAACAACGATATTGTTTAGCTTCATTTGATTATCAAGTCAAACACAGTGTAGTATGGAGAGGAATAAATAATCACTATTATCATTGTTGATATGCTCACTAACCTAACATTTTCCACGTCTTGTTCCTATAGCTGGCACTGGCGCGGTATTTGCCATTAGAGCACCTGGTCCATACACAAATATGTCACTCTGTGGTTGTATTTATATTGAAACTACATATCGAACATCCTAGAAAACCTAACCTGCTTATTTGCTTATTTGTCAATATTTGTTGCATTGCATACATATGGCACGGCATTGGTGGTTACTTCACATGTTTATTTGAATTAATTGTTTCGGTTGCAGAAAAAATAGCATGTTTCATTCGGATCAAAAGTGACTTAGTTCGACTTGCAAATTTTGCTTTCGCTCGGCTTCGCTAAACGCTCTGCCTCGCAAATGCAAAATTCGCTTGTCAAACAAAGTGTCACTTCTGATCCTAATAAAACAATCTACTATTTGTTACAAGGAACTCGACAGTTAGTATTAATATAATCCATATCTATAACATTGTCAGGTTGAATAAAACACAATTAGCTGACTTTAATTATACAAAATAATATAAAATAAGTCGATAGTAGCCCACTTTTTCGGTTTTTCACAAATTTAGTTTACTAAAGGAGGTAGAAATATATTTTCTCACAAGAAACTCGAAGTACTATCCTTGATTATATATACTCGAGTATATACTCAAAGGTACTATTTAGTATCAATGGAATTCGCTCACGTAATATTACTAGGATTACTAGGTTCAATGAAATATGTTTTAACGACTTTAGTTAAATGAAATATTGAATTTGAATATAATTTTACTCGCATTTTACCTAAAAATAAATGTCAAAAAATGTCCAGTGTAATATCATGCTCCTTTTCCCAAGGAGGACAAACTTTTCTGAAATTTGTTTAGTTGCTATGGTAACGATACAAAATACAGGCTTTTAGTTGGTCAAAAATGTTAAGTGTGAAATTTTCAATGGAACCCTGTATATATTTTCACGCCATTCGACAGATCAAAAAATTCCCTTTGCAATGAGATATTACAAGTGGACATTTGTTCCCAAAATGGCGGCACAAGAGACATATCTTCCAAAATCAATATGGCGACGTTGTCGTCGATCGAGTTTTCAAGCAACCTGATAAGCTACAAATAAACGAAGCACTTTTTGATTTGTTTTTGATGAATCATGTGGTAATTTTTATTCAGCGTCAATGTGGGTTCCGTTTAGTAATTCTTTCAAATGGTGTTCTTTCTCTTGAATTTTTTTATAGAATACTGTCTGGTACTTTTTTGAAATTAACATTGAGATATAAGTCAGTATCCACAGATACAAGCTTCATACAGACGTAGTTATGTATACAGGGTGTTCCGGTGATCATGTTACAAACTTCTAGGGTAGATAAAACACACGAAAATGAGAAAAAAAGTTCATGTGAACATGGGTCCGGAAACGCTTCTTCAGGGAGCTAGGGCCCTTCGAAGATGACCTTCAAAAACTACTTTTCGTTTTATAGCTTCGGTACTACTGCAGCTATCGCAACCAATTTTGGGACATGAAATCTAGTTCGTAGGTTCATCAATTTGAGCCTTCCGGATTTGGTCACCTTTAACCAGGGGCGTACAAACCAGGGGGGTATTTGGGTAAATTTGATCCTACCCCTCTTAGGCTTTAATTTCTTACCATTTTTATATCTGATTATGATTCTCCAATGCCTCTTACATAAAAAAGGTACACTTGTAAAAATCGCTATCTGTCACCGTTTCCTCCGAAAATGGCTAAGTCCAATCAATAATAAATTATTGGTCTTAAACCAATTATTACGTTGAAATATGAAAATGAGGTTCAGTACAGATAGTGAGCATTATTAGTTAGTCAAATCTTCTTCTTTAATGAAAATAAATTAGATTAGAGAAATTTATTGCCTGCGATAGCTGCAGTAGTACCGAAGCTATAAAACTACGAAAAGTAGTTTTTGAAGGTCATCTTCGAAGGGCCCTAGCTCCCTGAAGTAGCGTTTCCGGACCCATGTTCACATGAACTTTTTTTATTATTTTCGTGTGTTTTATCTACCCTAGAAGTTTGTAACATGATCACCGGAACACCCTGTATATGTGTTAATGAAATAGACATCTTCAATAATGTTTCAATACAAAATAATAATAATGTTGGTCTAAACAAATACCATTATTTATTCAAAAACCTGATGAAATATTATCATTTGAATGAAAGGAATCCTGATTGGCAATGGCTCACAATTTTCGCATAATTTATTGAAAAAGAATCAAAGTGATTCGTTTATTTGATATTTCTTTCGTTTACTTCACGAAAATTCGGTTCTACTGTGATATATCCTTCAAAAAGGGATTGTTTGACCTATCGAATGTGGTAAAAATATATACAGGGTTCCATTGAAAATTCTCGAGCTAGGTCTACTTCCAGTGAAAAAAGGAAGTGATAATATTCAATTCTTTTTCCATGGAATATACGGGTCGATCCAAATGTCCAAAGTCTAACATGAAAAACAACACATCTCTAAATTACTTGAAAAAAATTCCACAGAAAGTAATCGTTCAACTCTTCATGCATTTGAGAACCTACAGGGTGTCCATGAATATGAGTCCATTCTATCAACAGAGTTATCGACAATAGGTTTATTATTTAATTTTTGGAGTACCCTGTAGTGTCAAATGAAAAAAAAAAAATAAGACTCACATTTTTGACTGGACGTATCTGGCATACTCGTGACATTGCACCTTGAAAGCCATTATCTGACTGGGATCACAAGAGAAACATTTCCAGTCGTCATTGTCTCTGATCTCAGCATACTTTGATATGCCGAAATTGATCCTGATACACATCTGAAATCAGATGAAAAACAACATAATTTTTCTACTCTCCCGTATCACAATAAGCAAATTGAATTTTTACTACCGTTTGATTGATTGATTGTTTTTATTACCCTAAGAAACGTATTTGTTTATAATAGGGATACATGAACACAAAAACAAAAATAATATTGAAATGTTAACTAATGAATTCCACTCCGTGGAAACAAATTCATACTTTTTTTCAAGATGAACGTTATAACATTTCAATTCTGAGTAATCAAATCATGTCAAATATTTATTTTCGAAGCTAAGTTTGATATTTTAAATTAATTCCTGACGAAATGAATAAAACAACATATTTTGAGTTTATATAACGAAATCAGATTCAGAAATTTTCTAGTTTTGAATAAATGTACTGTTGGTTATAGAAAATTCAGATGAAAAATGCACTTAAATGATTTGTTTTGTAATTTCATTAGTGGTTTGAGGCGTGAAATGTGTGCTTCCCAAATAGAAATTAAATATTGTTCATTTCAACATGAATTTTCATGATGATACAGATTTCGACCAAAGAAGGCGTGCACTTTTCATTATGATGCGAATTTTCGGCATATACAGGGTTTCCCAAAAGAACCGGAACGGTCGAATATTTCAGCTACGACTTGACATAAAAATATGAAATTTGGTATACAGGGGTTATCAGTAGTGCCGGATCTGAAAATGATATTTGCAACGTGTATTTATATCTACAGCATGGGTATGAAATGCCAAATCTGCTGAAATCGGGAACAAATCAGGTATGCCTCTCAACCCAAATAACCAACCGTCACAATGTTGTTTATTCTTGATGACGTCCAGTAGATCTTTTTTAGTTCCTAGGAGCTAAAGTTCAACTTTAGCTCCTAGGAACTAAAATTCAACTTTAGCTCCTAGGAACTGAATATGTTGCCTAGCAACATACCTATTTTTGTGTCAGTAATAGAAACGTCAATTTGAGAGCTAATTTTGGTATCAAAATGGACGACTTTTGTGTCGGTTTCAGAAAAAAACACTTTTTTGTGTTCTATAATTAATTAGCATATATTTTCGTATATCGTAAATCTATTCATATTTATTATGACTTTCTCATGTTTGACTGGCTTGCAAATTCTTTTATAGTTTATGTATCATAGTGCAATGATAGTGTTACGTTATTCGGGTGCAGAAGCGAACACGACACTATTTATTTTCGAACTGATTTATTTGAACTATAGAAACACTAATTTATAACGAACTTATAACTACTATTTATGTAAAACGATTTATATCACGCGGTATATAGCTGTCTCTGTGACACTCGCTGCTCGACTGACTCCCCGACGGCAGTTATTCGGCCGTTTATATATGAGATAACTAGACAGGCTTTGGTTCGAGAACCTTCTCGAATGATCTTCCGTCTCCTTCTTTTTGTTCCATCGATTGTTTCCAGAACATTCCAGAATCTTCTGTGACGTTATCTGTCACCGCGGCATATATTGAGTGTTCGGAAATATGCTAGTGCATTGGGAGGTAGGAGAGCAATCTGGTATGCGTGATACAGGATGATCGTTGTACTCCTGCCTTCCTGCTGATGTTTCTAAAGCCCCTCCAAGGGAAATATCATTACAATAGTATATTATGTAACAAGTGTTATAAACGTCCTTTTAGTAACGAGTATTTTGAGCACGAGCGGAGCAGAGCGGAGCGAGTGTTTAATAAACGAGTGTCTAGAAGAGTTTATAAACGCGTTACATACTATGATTTTTCTACGAACTAAAAAAATTACATTAACATACCTGCAATTCCTGCCAACCTACAGAAAAATTCGAAAGGGGTGGGAATGGAGAACATAATAAATGCAACTGCATGCAACCAGCGAGACACGTATAAGTGATATTGGTTGTAGATGTGTCCAGTCTAACCAGTACTAACCTTTGTTTCACGTTTATTGTCATGCTTAGCGCAGAATAAATAAATTGTTCTCAAAGATGGATGCTTCATGTTTACACTTCTTGGAGATATGCGAGTACCAGAACATTTTCTTTGATTTTTCTTTCGTCTACTTTTCGCATATATTTTTAATGAAGAATTCCGATACAAACGAATATTGTTTGAATAATTCTGATACAAAATATGAAAATAACAGTTGACAGTTAATACAACTGACAGGCCAGATATGTCTGGAATTAGGTACTGAAGGTGTGTTTAATGAACTGCGTTGCCATGGTGATGTGTTTAAGAAATCGTGTTGCCATGGTAACATGTTTGATATTTTGAATAAATCACAGATCGACAATCCGTGATTAATCGATCATTTAGCGTGGTACATATCCGTACGCTAAATGCCATTTTAGTTATGTGAGTAAAAAAAGATTATTATTATTATTAATACTAATTTCGAGTATTCCGATGTTTACCTTGCAAAATACCATGGGGCACACGTTGCAACACAAAACACCCCCACCCTGACCGCACCATCTGCAGAACTCTTCGCTGCCATCGTCGTCCGTTTCGAAGCTGCCCTTGGAGTAGTAATCGAAGCACTCCTTGCACACCAACACGAAGAGCAGAGGGTGCACGAAAATGTTCCCTAGATCGTTGAGGGCGCTGCCCAGATGGGCGTTACACGCTGTACAATGGATTTTCGTGTATTTGATGCACTCCGGATCTGGAATCGGAATAATTCGTGATTAAAAATAACACTAGTACCATCTAGTACCTACGCGAAAATAAAAAATTGTTCGTTAGAAAATTATAATCACGAGATCATTCTGTCAATTGCGCCCTAGTTGACAGATTGATCTTGCAATAAGAGCAATGAGATAAAAAAAAATCGTTCAACACTCGGTTCAACATCATTATTTCGGGAATAATCAGTCAATGGGAAAGTTTCCCATATTGAGGTTCCTATCTCACTGTGAAGTTTGTAAAAATTAATATAGGTACCGGGTGTCCCATTTTAATCTTTATTTGAAAATTTCTCGAAATGTATGCATCTGACAAAAAAAATTGCCGAATAAAAGTTGTATGGTTTGGAGGGGGACGTCTGGTTATAAAACAAGTTTCACCTCCTGACCCCCAGGGGAGTGGGAAATTGGGGTAACATTGAAATCTTTAATGGAAACCCCTATTTTTTATTGCTGATTCTGGAAGAGCATTAAAAACTATGAAGCTTTTATTCAGGAACTCCTTTTCTATTTTCACAAGATGGCGCTGCGATCTTGAAAAACAATA
This sequence comes from Phaedon cochleariae, assembly GCA_918026855.4. NCBI lineage: Eukaryota > Metazoa > Arthropoda > Insecta > Coleoptera > Chrysomelidae > Phaedon > Phaedon cochleariae. Next base: position 746,553 of record OU896708.1, on the reverse strand, counting down.
TTTTACTATTTAGTTTGTAGTTGGCCACCCAGATCACCCGACTTGACTTCCCCAGACTTCTTTCTGTGGGGTTACATCAAAAACATTGTGTTTCGCGAACCCCCAACCACACGCGAGAATATGAAAGATAACGCCTGCTATGTTGGAAGCGACAATGCGGAATTTTGAAAAACGAATGAACTTGTGTACCTATTCAAGAAAATGGAGGTCATTTCGAACACTTGATAAAGTAGTCAATCTCACTTAAAACCAGCTCTAGTCTGACCTAAATGATACCTTAATTGCTGAAACATGCTTATTTTTCTCTTTTCTATGTAGAGGTGTCAAGGTAAGTAAGTTCGTTTAGCGTTAATTTGTCGTGTGAATATCACCCCAATGGCGTTTGTCTGGGAAAATATCACACCCTACACTCTTCCTCGTCTTCAGGAGGTTGAAATGTGTAAATAGTGAAACATTGTTTTTTACGATCGCAGCGCCATCTTGTGAAAATAAAAAAGAAGTTCCCGAATAAAAGCTTCATAGTTTTTAATGCTCTTCCAGAATCTGCAATAAAAAATAGGGGTTTCCATTAAAGATTTCAATGTTACCTCCATTTCTTACTCCCCTGGGGGTCAGGGGGTGAAACTTGTTTTATAACCAGACGTCCTCCTCCAAACCATACAACTTTTATTCGTCAATTTTTTTTGTCAGATGCATACATTTCGAGAAATTTCCAAATAAAGATTAAAATGGGACACCCGGTATATGTACTTTTTCTTTTTTTCGTAAAATCAATTTTCACTTCAGAAAAAAAATAGAAGCTTATTTTCGCTTATTTCCTATCAGGAGATAAGAACGTCTATATATTTTTTGTTGGTTACCTATTTTGTAGACAGCTTTCTCAAGTTGCTCCTCCTCTGCATTCAGTTTGAATTGAGCTGAAATCACAAACATGTCTTTATATTTTGTTACTGATTATTGGTTTTCAAAACGCACCTCTTGCACCTGTTATGTTGTAGTCGTATGCTGAAGAACTTAAACTGAATGGTTCATTCTTACATTCCTGAATTAATTCTGAAAATAAACAGGCTACTATGACATATAATCAGATTTGTACGACTTGAACTCAAAATTCAGTCAAGAGAATTTTGGGTTTAACAAATCAAAATTTTTACTTTGCACCAAAACAACGATTGACTTGTGATATCATACTCAAAGCACGCCCAGTACAACCCCTGAACAAGCTACGACTAACAGAGAAATTATTTATAGTTGGGAAGCCATCCTTCTCAACTAATAACAATTTCTCTTCCTTTCGAAAAAGATGGTTGAACAAAGTTGGCAATTGCCTCATACAGTGTGTAGTGTGTCCCAGCTAAATCTTGTATCCCTCCTGATATCCGATGTATTTGAAAAAATTGAAAATCGCTCGGAGTGGTCGATTTCAATTTGGCGAGGGATACATTTTTCTGCAATTATCATATTCCAAGGTTGAAACCTTGAACCCTAACGGGCATCAACTTTCGATTTTCAAATGGATCACCCTGTATTTCATTGCATTTTTAGATTCTCCCTGAAGAGATGTATTATTACACTAAGAGATACGGTGTTTGAAATCGGGATTTTTTAACTTTAGGATTTTTTTGTGACGAAACTATTCATTATCGGTCAAAACGGCTTTCATGTCCCCATCCCAACTTTCGATTTACTATCTACTGATATTTAAGTGGTTCAAGATTCAGAATTCTGAACTGGAGTCTCAATTATAAAGGAAATAATATCGTCGCGGCGGTTGTTTGTGTATCAGTATCCAACCTCCTCGGCGGTTGTGTAGACATGATGAAATTGATGAAAAGGGCTTGTGTTGTTTTACCTCCAGGGTGGGCAGCGTTGCCGGACCTAGTACTTTCGTACTAGATTCAGTACATCTTCACTATCTAGTACGCTAGTACGCCGATCGCAAAATTCGTACGTTTTCCACGTTTTGACTTGAAATATCGAAGCATCGAAGTATCGACATCACCAAAATAATTCAAAGAAATTACATTATTGTCTTCCATCCAAACAAAGTTTTGAGTTTTGTCCTTGTATGTACCATGTGTGTACTATACGTGCCAATATTGTATATTGTCATTTGTCAACTGTTTTCGCGTAGCTTAAAGCTATGATTATGAACAAAAATGAATGACAGAATAACGATTGACTGTTTTGAAATGTTTTCAAAGTTTTGAGTTTTGTCCTTATATACTGTACTATACTCTACTATGCAGTTCATATCACGTGTCAATATTGTATATTGTCATTTGTCAAATGTTTTCACGTTGTTTAAAGTCATGATTATGTATAAAAATGAATGACAGAATGACGATTCACTGTTTTGAAATGTTTTGACTAATGTTAATGATAAATGGGATATTCACAATATTCAGTAAATCAGATTATATTATTTTTCTCTTTGTCTATTTCGCTCCTCCCCCCCCCACCACCTATCTCTACTCAATAGTAGGATGTTCGTATGAAAATCCAAACTAGTACTACTGTCGAAAAACTAGTACTTTATCCGGTGTTTTTTAGTACATTTTGAGTTGCTGTTACTGGGCTGGCAACGCCGCAACGCTGAGGTCGGTCAACGATGATCATGCATGTGACCTATATAAAAGTGAACATGATTTAATTGATAAAACCTTAGATCATGATCTAAACTAGCGTCTGCGGACAGGTGCAAGTAATAACTCCGTGGTGGGAGAACGTTATAGTGGGCAGTAGATGCGACTGGCGTTATGCGGTGCCGACTGAATGACTTCATCATACTTTGTCTCGTAAGCAACTGGTTGGCTCAGTAAGCAGAGCATCGGCATGCCAAGCCGGCGGGCTGGGCTCATCTTTTTTTTAATTTTTTTCTTGTTCTCAAGTGATTTCTAAAAAATATTCTCTATGGGAAATAGGTTCATTTAGGGGTTTTCTATGTTTAGGCCAGAGGTGAGGTTCGGTTAGGTTAGGTTAGAATAGAATAGAATATTTTATTTGGTGTTAATACAAGTACAGATATACTCATAAATAGTATATGTACCGCCGAAGCGAGTACATAATAATATACTAAAAATGTGGAACGCTTTACGATTTTGCGTGTCATCCTTGCGCAGGGGCCATGCTAATCTTCTCTGTATCGTTCCAATTTTTAGTATATGTACAGGGTGGCCAACTAAGACTCCAGAGTTCGATTTCTCTGTTGTCTTGAGAGATACAAAAAAAAGTCATGTATCAAAATTGAAGTAATAATCAAGCTTCACATTTCCAAATTTCTTTGAAATACACAGGGTGTTCCGTAAGGTCACAGCACATCAAAGCTAGGTTTTTTTCATGGAAACACCCTATATTTTATTTTATTTTTGAATTCTTCCTGAAGATCTGATTTCAACGACCCATCATACTTGGGGTCTAGCAGTGAAAGTTATACTGACATATAGGGTGTGCAAAATCGAGATTATCTATTTTCAGGATTTTTTTCTGTCGAAACTGTTCATTATTCGTCAAATCGGTTTACATGTCCCTATCTCAACTTTTCACTCACTATCAATTGGTGTTCAATTGACATTTAATTGAAACAAATTATGAATTAAGATTTTTTGACCACCTTGTATCAAATTCAATTGAACACCAATTGATAGTGAGTGAAAAGTTGAGATAGGGACATGTAAACCGTTTTGATGAATAATGAACAGTTTCGACAGAAAAAAAATTTGAACTTGGAAAATCTCGATTTTGCACACCCTATATGTCAATAACTTTCACTGCTAGACCCTGAGTATGATACGTCGTTGAAATCAAATCTTCAGAGAGAATTCAAAAATGAAATAAAATATAGGGTTTTCCAATGAAAAAAGCATAGTTTTGATGTGCTGTGACCTTACGGAACACCCTGTGTATTTCAAAGAAATTTTGAAATGTGAAGCTCGATTATTACTTCAATTTTGATACATGACTTTTTCTTGTATTTCTCAAGACAACAGAGAAATTGAACTCTGGAGTCTTAGTTGGCCACCCTGTACCGCCTTCTCATTTTTTATGCAGAAACAATATTTTCCTTCCTCAAGAAAAATTCTCCTCCTTCAAGAAAAAAAGGTTCATCTAGGTCGATTGATTGTTAAAAAAAATGCCTTCCTTATATTAGACTCGACACAAGTTAACTAACGTTCCCCTACCACGGAGTTATTACTTGCACCTGTCCGCAGACGCTAGTATGATCTAAGGCTAAAACCGTGAGAATAATGAATGGATGAGATGAGATGATCAGATGATGTCATAAGATTGTGATCGTACAGGGGTACAGCAGGATACCCATCATCTTTGAACTTACTTTGAACCTCAATTTTAGATACAATTCATGCATTATATTTACCATTCCCTGTTGCTATCGAGTCACTCTTGACTTCCATTATTATGTCTGGGCATAGTAAGTCGGTGTCTATATCCGCATCCTCAGGATCTTCGATTCCCGTTTTCAATGAATCACCTCCATCATTTTCCTTTTTCTCTTTGGTGTATTCAACTCGGTATTCAATGTTCTTGTAATCTTTCATTGTATTAAACTATAATAGCACTCTCACTGAGGGCAACCAACCCTTTCTTTATAATTGTCCAACAGCAGATCAACAGAAAATAACATGAAATTGGGAACACAAAAGGCAAAAACGTTAAATAAAATTCAAAAACCCGAACGAAATCATAACTCACAATATCAAATGTCAGAATTCAGAATCAGATTGTCATATGTCTTTGTCATGAATGAGAATTTCCGAGGTTGCCAATGTTGCCATATGTGGAATCTTTAGAATCTTCTTGTGCTTATGATTTGCATCATATTCTTTCTTCTCTCGGTTGATTAAGACTCTGCCGGTCTAACAGTTTGTTTTCGTACGATTATATTTCTGCAGGTTTCTAATCAATCAACACATTGAATCAACATGATCAACATAGCAGGATATCAACTACCAACTACCACTTATCTACAGTCCCACTAAACATAATAACATAACTCAAACATAAATGTAATATTACAATGTGACTTTGTGATGTTATTTAGAGATATGCTTGATATCACAGTTACGTTGCGGCAATCGACGTATGTGCCTCGTATAAATATTGCAATGTAATGTTGATGGTAAATATTATATAAATATATCAGGAATCACATAAAATCAATGTTACTTCATAACGTTTATTTAATGTTACTCAAAACATCTGAACAATATTGTATATTAACATTCTAATTAGTTTCTAGGAGTTTTTAGGTTATGTCTATTTTGTCTGGAATCATCAAGAAAATCACCTGAATGATCTTCAGAAAAGACATCAGAGAAGATGAAATAACCCTAAATATTAATTGATCCAACCGAACTCCTGAAAAACTATACGTATGATCTAGTTACTCAGTGATATTTTGAGACAGATTGACTACTATTTCCCTTAGTATCATTTTAGTTATTCTGCCTCATAAAATCTAGTCAGTCCAGCTATATGATTTCTGCATAATCCAGTGATCCATTACTGAAATTCTGAAAAGTAATAGGTAAATATATTTCTATACGAGTTTTTGGGAGTTTTCTGAATTATTTTGAAATTCTATTCTATGTTCTTCTTCTAGCTATGATAAATAACTCACCCATTATTTTTGTAATTCGTGAAATATGAACACAATCCGTATTCACGAATCCCTCCTACTTTTCCACATATTATAAAATGCAGATACAGATTGGTTGCATTTCTATGTTCCAGCAGAGCAAACCTGGATTATAAGTAGTTATCATGAGCAATTCATTGTTGTTTCGAATTTGAGTCCAAGATTTGTTCCAAGTTCCTCACTTACTTTGATAACTATACGAATAATACCTAAAAATCAATATTTTCACTGATCACACTATTTGGCTTGTTCACCATAATAGACCACAAACAAAATGGCTGAAATGGAATTGAATTGACTTTTGACAGTTGACAAGGTTACTTTGCCGTAAAAGAACAAATATCATCTCCTTGTATCCTGTATGCATGTAAGCTACGTTATAAGGTGGTGAAGCGAAAACGTTGCACAAATAACATACAAACTCTATCTGAGATATATCTGATAAACCTAAAATCAATATATCACAATATTATCTAATGATATTGATGTCAATATTGATGCGATGTCTCATAAACGTTTTACTTCATGATATTGTGTTGGATACTTCAGAAGGACATTATCGCAATGTTATTCCAACAATATCACAAAAGTTATTACTGAAAAATATTTTTGTTATGTATCATGTGTAGTGGGGTGGTTCAGGGTTCGTTTGAAAAAATCATTTGGCTGCCTTTGACTTATGTCACCTAAATTTATAAATAGGTATACAGGGTGTTTCGGATTTGAATGTACTTACATACGTAAAACATGTAGATTGAGGACTTTTTGGTGGTTCCAAACCACCCCCTGTCGAAGTGTCTACCATGTTTCATAACTGACATACAGAATAACGTACTATCATGATTTTGGCAAAATATATATGTATATCTGATGGTCAATGGTCATAACTCTTTAAGGCACTGTATAATCAATTCATACTTTGCTAGATATACTTCACTCATTGCATTACTGATCAAGACTATAAATTAATAGGGATATGGAAATTAGAATCCATCAGGACCAGGTCCGTCTTCAGGAAGAACAGACAACTTCAAATTAGAATTCAGGTCCGTCTTCAGAGAGAACAGACAATTTCTACTATTTCAAAAACAATTTTTCATATCTGTTTTGATATCTGAAAAGACAGGAAAATGTGAATGAATTGACCTACTTTTCATGAGCGAGCATCCAATTTGATATAAAATCCCATTTCTACAAAATAAAACCGATGAGATAAAAAAAATTTGCTGATGTAAAAGTTTCAAGACAATCAAAGGGAGGCAAATATTTGTTCTCAGGGATATTATGATAATGACCTATGCTAAATTTTGCATGAAAGTAGCAGGAAGTGCAAAAGTTCTACCGGAAAAATCAAGGAAGGAAGGAAGAAATATAAATTATGATAGTCAAAATGGTGATAGATACTAGATAGTAATAGATACTCAGAAAGCGAGTTTTTGGCTCATGAAGTTTTCAAGGTGAATTTTATGTATGCTCCAAAATTCTTGTAATTAGAGTAGAAGTACCTTTCTTCATTTCTTGCTTCAACAAAGCAGCAATCTTTCACTTCGAGCTCCAAATACACAAATATAGCCCTTTCCAAATAATGGTACTGCCCCCGCAAAATCAACAGTGATTGGACGACAATAATATTCTCACTGAAAAACTCCGTATAAAGCAATTCCAGATATTGTGCCTACTTTCCGAAAATGAAGGTTTATCGAACCATTCCAAAGGTATTTTAATCCTATGGCCTGTGAAAGTAAGATATACAAGTTAGACAAGTCAATGTGAGTATGGTTTATTGTACCAGTATTTCATCTGAAGAATCTACTATGTTAGCAAAACATCGTGTGATTAGGAATTTTGTGGATTGTGGAAATCTAATCGTTCGTGAACTTTTTACATTTACTATGGATTTCCATCAAGAGGCCGAGTCAATTCAAAAGATTTGAAGAGCTGACTAACACACTTTGCCACAACAGGCCACAAGCCCAATAAAAGTTTGTATGCCTGTGCCAGTCGGTAACTAGGTGACCGAGAGAGCAGCAGCGTCGCACCGTTGCCGCCTCCACGAAGCGGAAGTTTCGATCGGCAGGGCAGGTGCATCCACCAGGAGGCGGCCTCGGCAATCGATGGGGCGGCGGAGGCACCGTTCCCAACGTTCGATCAGTCTCCGTGTTGTCTGTGGTCACGGCAGGACGGAAAGCGGGATGGAAAAGCTCTGATTTGTGCCGTTAGATCAACAAATAGTGGCACGCGATTGCAAAACCGTATATTTCCTTGGTGCAGTGAATGTTTTTTACCGATACATCATAATTTGAATTGCACATTTATATTGTTGTTCTTTTTTTGTTCTCGAATTGTTCTTATCCATCATTTGGTGCGAGCAAGGAATGACTGGGGTCTTACCTCTTGACGTGTGATCCCAAACACTTTCTTGGGCCATCAGAAAAATTTCTGCGGTCGTGGTGGTAATCGAACTCACCTATCGGTAATCCACAACGTGGATATACTGAAACTTCTACCACGAGGCTACGCTGGCCTGTTCCATTGAATAATTGAACGAGAGTAGTAATAATCATAATATTTATCTACAGTCACCTTGAAACTGAAGTACTCGACAGTACCAATTAAACCACTAGTGGACTATGAAATAATGAAAAATGCAATTTTAAATCAATCTCATTTTGCTTATTTATTGCTGATACTAACATTAACATTCATTTTATACTTGACACGTTCTTTGTTTTATCATATTTCACTTCGTTTCCGTCACAAACTTGGTGGTTGTCATCTGTTTCCAGAGATTCATCAAGTCAAGTAGCTTGATATTTTAACAAACTACTTGACTTGACTTGAAAACCAAGCTCGTGGCAAATTACGTACTTGACTTGACTTGAATTTGAGATATTTATTACTTGACTTGAAATCAAGCTACTTGATAATACTTGATCTTGATACGCACGAGTCGCACGGCGTATATTTCTGCAAGCTCTCTCACGCTTAGACAAAATACGGGGGTTCCCCGAGATCCGAGCTGACTGAATCGATCGACGATCGCGCAGTCAGTCTTACGATGAAATTTTCATTTCATCAGTTATATACAGGGTGACTCACGGTCGATGGTAGGTTAGACGTTCACGTTTATGATAGGAACGCAACGCAGGATTTTCATGAAAATTTCGCATCTCACATTTCATCACCGGTACTATCGATCTAATATATTTTCAAATTCACGACGTTGCCGCTTCTATAGAAAAGTAGGAACCACTTTGTTATTTCGAATTGAACACCCTGTATTTTATTGCATTTTCAGATTTTCCTTGAAGAGTTGATTTCATCGATACATCACACTCGGGGTATGGCGGAAAAGATTATGGAGATATAGAGTGCGAAAAATCGAGATTTTTCAACTTCAGGAACTTTTTGTGTATGCGAAATTTTCAGAAAAATCCCGCGTCGCGTTCTCCATAAACGTCTAACCTATAACATCGACCGTGAGTCACGCTGTATAGACACACAATAAAACTGCTGAAAATCAAGTAGCTTGATAGAACTACTTGATTTTTCAAGTACTTGATAAATAATTACTTGACTTGACTTGACATTAAAAAACTTTCGCTTGACTTGAACTTGACTTGATTTCAAGTCAAGTCAAGTCAAGTAGCTTGAATATCAAGTCAAGCCGTGAATCTCTGTCTGTTTCAGAACGCATAATAGTGCCTGTCGAATCTCTGAAATCCCTATTTACAGGGTGGCATTGAAATAAGTGCAAATATTTCAAATACTGAGAAAGCTCGACGTGTACTATCGAAAAAATTTAGGGATCAAAATAAAATTTGAGGTTAGACCCCTTTTCCCACCCAAAGTTCTACACTGTAGCGAATCTGACGTCACCTCTGTTCAAATTTTCATGCGGTAGGCACGATCACTCGGAGTTCAATCATTTACATTGTTTTGAAGTGGCGTACTTGATTTTTTTCTCGTATTTTGTTCAATTTTTGAGATGAAATTTCTCTTGAATTAGAAGCATTAAAAAAATTCGGATATCATGGGAATATTCCTTAGACTGTATCATATTAATGTGCTGAGTATGTGCACTTATTCCAAAAACACCTTGTATCGATGTCCTCTTGTAAGAAAAAATTAATATCTGATGAAGAATTCTGCATTTTTCTAACTATATCATGCTTATTAGATATTCTGTCGTGTGACATGATAATTTTCATATAATCAATTCATGCAGATTTGCGATTAATTGTTCTGAATAAAAAGCTACAGAGATGATGGAATAAACGATTGAACAAACTATAATGGAAATTATTATTTTATCAAATGTTAGTTAATCCTTTACTAGTCTATCTCTCAAAATTCAAAATTCGAACTTTGCGTTGAAATTCGGTATGTACGGTCAAAATCGATTTCTAAAAGCAACTTTTTCAAGTACATTTTTTCGCGAAGCAAAATATCCTTATAGGCACTTAATCATAATGTTTTTCAGAACTTTATTACACTATCATTCTGATAGAGGTAGAACGTATAAGTATTTTTTGTGGCCTGGTACATCTGGTTGTGCCTCTGGCTCATCATCGAAAGTACATACCTACCTATACTTTATAGGATATGCCAAGAATTTTTTCAGTAATCAAATATTATACGACTGGAAGCTGAAAGTTATCTACAAATAAAACGAATGAAATCATATTAGCTTTGGCTCGCAGCCAACTGAATGTCCAGAACTGAACAAATATTTCATTATTTGCCAGTTTGAGTGCATCGGGAGATTTGAAATACAGTGTGGTACGTCACATTTTTACAAGTTACATAAATCTTATCGTTTGTGCTTTTACATCTCTCATTTTTTTACAGTGTCATTTAGTCACTGCGTGACTATAACCCTGTATGTTCTAAACTTATCTACCCTCCAGAGATCTGCTGAATTCTTGAAATATTTCGGTCGATCTGCTACTTGCCAATAAAATAAATGATTGGTAATTAGGTCATTCCTGCTGATGGCCGACATATTTTTCAACATTCTGTCGTCCATTTCTGCCTCAAATATTATCGTATTCCACATAGTATGTCTATTTGAAACAGAATTTAGCTCGAGATTTAGGCTGGAACAGATGAACCGGTTAGATTGAATTTGCCACACAGAGTGCTCTAGAACAAGCTCAGCTTGCGACACATACTCACAAGGTCAAGGTAGTATGTATCCAGTTTTATTTGAGCACCACTGTACACACACACCTATGTGGTCAAATTTGAAATATCAATATATACACAGTGCGTACAGAAGTGATATTCGTGTGATTTTAAAAGGGCAACATACACCTATGTAGTCAAATTTGGAATATCAATATATATATATATAGACCAAGAGCTCGCGTGAAAAATGGTTAAAGTAAATATTCCAAAGGTATGATGGTTTTGATTGAAGTACCCCACAATAGTAAGTATAACACTACCCGTCTGCCACCTTCAAGTGGGGGCGTTAATTCAGACGGGGGTGTTGAAAGGTCAATTTTTTTGTCAATAAATTAAAGTAGTTCTTCCAGACTGAAAATCTGGACAAACGTTCCCTTTGTGATTGTGAATAAAACTGTGCTTCCAGATTTTGAGCAGACGGGGGCGTTATCGTAGCAGACGCCGTCAAAAATATGTCAAAAATGTCAAATGACAAAAATGAATATTCCAACTTGCATTTCGCATCAAATGATAGACAATGGAAATATATACAAGTTTTCTTGGGAGAAAAAACCAGTAGACGGCGGTCCAGAGCCGGCAGACGCCCATTTGTCATGTGAACTGGTTCCCTTATTTTTTTCTGGACGATATCTGAATGATGTTATTAAAGGCTGAAATTTGGTACATTTGTTATGTTCTTGTTTGTGAATATCACTGTGATTTCAGATTTCGAGCAGACGAAGTCGTTATCGCAGCAGACACCGTCAAAAATATGTCAAAAATGTCAAATGACAAGAATAAATATTCCAACTTGTATTTCGTATCAAATGATAGACAATGGAAATATCTACAGGTTTTCTCGAAAGAAAAAATCAGCAGACGGCGGTCCAGAGCCAGCAGACGCCAATTTGTCATGTGAAGTGGTTCCTTTATTTTTTTCTGGACGATATCTGGATGATGTTATTCCAGGCTGAAATTCGGTACATTTCTTATGTTTTTGATTGTGTATATCAATGTGATTTCAGATTTCTAGCAGACGAAGTCGTTATCGAAGCAGACGCCGTGACAAATATGTCAGAAATGTCAAAAATATGTCAAATTTGTCTAATGACAAGAATAAATATTTCAACTTGTATTTTGCATCAAATGATAGAGAATTAAAGAATCTACAACTTGCCACTGTAGAAAAAATCATAAGACGGCGGCACAGAACCGGCAGACTCCCATTTGTCTTGTTAAATATATCTATTAATTTTTCGGACGATACGTAAGCGACGTCATTCCAAGCTCAAACATGGAGCATATGGTAATTTTTCGCATTCACATTCACATTCACAATATTTTCAAATTTTGATGAAAAAAAAAGTCTTCCTTCTCTTATATGCAGAAAGGTTTCCAAATTATTGAAAATTGAAAAATAAATAGGATACACATCCAGACAAACAGAGTTCAATTAACTAGAACTAGATGAATATTATAGATTTAATTAAAGATGAACATAACTTTTATAATGAAATGTAGAAAATTTAAGAAAAAAATATCAGAACAAACAGAACATAACAAATGAAACTCATGAAAATATGCCATTAACTACTACTCATCATCGTCGCAACTGTGAGCGTCTTCAGATTCAACTTCACTTGAATCATCGGCGGTGATTTGTACGTCGTATTTTGCAAATCAATGTATCCTTACAAGGAGGGATACGACTGGCCTCAAAATTCTTGATACCCCCGAAAGGAGATTGATTCGATTTTAGCTTGTAGCAATCCAAGAAAATTTCGAACCGAGCCTTATTGACGCTGGATGATTTTCGGTTCCCATAAATTTCGCAAACGTATTCTTCTATATCTGGAGAAATAGAACATTATTCAATTATCGAATTACTATTGAATATCGATGCATATCTTCAATTGTCTCATGAGACAACGTTTCACTCTCTCCCATTCTACTGAAAGCTTCTTGGAACTTTTTGCTCTTCTCTAGTGATTTGAAAGGAGTCAGCTTTGCTTTTTTGGCAAATGAGGCTGTGTAGTCACAAACTGTGAAGACGTGAAATGCTGGTAGAGCATTACACAAACTGGTACCCAGAGTGAATGCGATTTTATTGATGTCGACCAACCTCAGGTTGTTCTTTGACAAAGTACCACATTCTGTTAGATGTTATGATGTTCATGTTATATAACCCTCTGTATAATATAATATATAATTATGATCATGTCTGTAGATGATAACAGTTGGAAAAGCTTGTTGATACTTCTGTCAGATTGAGAGAATTGTCAATAAAATATATATATTTTCGAATACCTACCGTTGTATACCTTTTAACACATTCCATCCATATTTGAAGTGATGAAGCCATATTTTTGCTGCAAAATCAGGTAACATGATTGACCAGTACATTAAATTTAGAGTTATCAATTTGAACTCACCAAGAAGCTCTCTGAAACACACAAACACAAAATCTTCCAATAACAATCACTACAATGTTTTTTATGTGAAAGAAAATTGAACAATACTACCACTATTTTGAATCAACGACCTTCACACGAGAAGTACAGGGCTAGTTTTATTAATGTGAAGCCCCCTTCATCTTCTTCGTTTTCTTTTCATTCGAGAAGATTCAAAACTGATTTTTTTACGATATTTCATATTGATTTCGATCATATTGAGAGAATGTGGCAATATCTCTTCAAATATACAGGGTATACAGAAATATATTGATTTTGTATATGGAATGCATGCATTGTTGTATATTTTGATAGATGATGATCCTCCTATAAATATATATGTTTGAAATCAGGATGATTTGGGAAATTCAAATGTATCGAAATATACATACATTTCATTCGAAAAATATAATTATTTTTGTATACCCTGTATATTTGAATAGATATTGCATCATTGTCAAAATGAGTGAAAACTGTTTGAAAAATTGTATAAAATCAATTCCAAAATTTTTCGAATGGGTGGAAAACAAAAAAGATAGAGGGGGGTTCACATTTATAAAACTAGCCCTGTACATTAATTTTCTAGTGTCCGTTCGTGAAAACAAAAAACGAATGAGAAACACAATTCTTCCTCAAAACAGATAGAGTAGTAAGTGAATATTTCATTCCATTTGTATACAGATATAGATTCTAATAAGTCGTAGGTATATATAGAGTAAGACAAATGGGCGTCTGCCGGTTCTGTGCCGCCGTCTTATGATTTTTTCTTTTCTTCAGAGAAAAGTTGTAGATTCTTTGATTTTCTATCATTTGATGCAAAATACAAGTTGGAATATTTATTCTTGTCATTTGACATTTTTGACATATTTTTGACGGCGTCTGCTTCGATAACGACTTCGTCTGCTCGAAATCTGAAATCACAGTGATATTCACAACCAAAAACATAACAAATGTACCGAATTTCAGCCTGGAATAACATCATTCAGATATCGTACAGAAAAAAAAAAAGGGAACCAGTTCACATGACAAATGGGCGTCTGCCGGCTCTGGACCGCCGTCTGCTGAATTTTTCTCACAAGAAAACTTGTATATATTTCCATTGTCTATCATTTGATGCGAAATGCAAGTTGGAATATTTATTTTTGTCATTTGACATTTTTGACATATTTTTGACGGCGTCTGCTACGATAACGCCCCCGTCTGCTCAAAATCTGAAAGCACAGTTTTATTCACAATCACAAAGGGAACGTTTGTCTAGATTTTCAGTCTGGAAGAACTACTTTAATTTATTGACAAAAAAATTGACCGTTCAACACCCCCTTCTGAATTAACGCCCCCACTTGAAGGTGGCAGACGGGTGGTGTTATACTTACTATTGTGGGGTACTTCAATCAAAACCATCATACCTTTGGAATATTTACTTTAACCATTTTTCACGCGAGCTCTTGGTCTAATACACAGTGCGTACAGAAGTGATATTCGTGTGATTTTAAAAGGGCAACATATTGATTGATGATTGGTACAGCAGATGTTTGTTTTATCGAATTTGATTAGGTCTCAAACAAAGTTGAGTATCGGAAGCAAATAGAGTAATTAAATTCCATGTAAACTGGCCTCGGGTTTTATTAAATTACAATATTATGTGATGACGGACTGTTAGGTGTTTACCACAATTAAAATAAGTATGATGTAATATGGATGATCTATGTTGCGACCTACGCCTATGCAATTTAACCTTTTGTTAGTTAACACAGTTAGTTTTTTTTTGTATCATACCGGCTTGAATTGGAACCTATTTTTAAATTATTTTGAATGAAGTTTTGGCAAGCGATATTGAAAAAATGGTAGGTGGGACTAGTTCAACAACGATATAAGATAATCAGTAATACCTATCAGAAGATATATACAGGGTGTTTCCTAACTACGGTACGAAACTTCAGATGGCGTTTCTTTAGGTCGTTTTAAGAGAATAGTTCTCATGAACATAATTATGTCCGGAGCTGCTTCGTTGCTGAGATACAGGGCGTCGAAGTTTAACTCAGTATCTCCTTCCAAACAAAAGTACGTTCAAATATACAACTGACGTAATCCTGAGACAAATTTATGAAATAATATCAATATAAACTTGTGTCCGTAAATGCTTCGTTTCGGAGATACAGGGTGTTGAAATTGATTTATTTTTTCGTTTTTTGAGAATGACTTTTGCAAAAAATGAGTTATTTGCACGAAATTTTATACTTTGAAGTGGGAAGTCATAATTTCGTATTAATTTTTATGTAACATTTAGAGAGCGCTGCCAAATAAAAAAGATTCACATTCTTAACAACGCTGAAAGTAATCGTTTTCGAGATATTCACTATTTTCTATATCGATGCAAGTTACTTTTTTAATATGTATGTATTTGTATTAATATGAAATTATGATTTCCCACATGAAAATAAAAACATGGTTACCAAATCTCGCGCAAATAACTTATGTTTTGCACAAATTATTTTCAAAAAGCTAAAAAACATATTTAATGTTAACACCCTATATCTCCGAAACAAAGCATTTCCGGATACAAGTTCATGTAAACTTTTTTGCTTAAAATTGTCTCAGAAATACGTTAATTGAGTATTTCAACGTACTTATGTTACACCCTGTATATATTCTCATTTAATTACTATAGCTCGAAATAAAAGGAGTTTAAAATTTAGAATCAAGTTTGAAGCAAATGGGCGTGATTTTTTCTCGATATTAATAAAAATCAAATTGTTTTCTACTCGGTTTTCCATGATCATGAAATACAATAAAGTTGCTTCAATTTTTTTTTCTCTTCGAAAACGAAGCTAGAAATCGATGAAACACAAAAGACCAAAAGTTTGTATTTTCAGTTGCTCAATCTGGCAATCATAGTTGGCTTTGACACCAGAAAATCTGTAATAATATCGGCTTTCCAAAAATATGTATGGCTATCCTTGGCTGCGAATATAACATATCTCCCTTTAAAAATGACTTTTTATGGTGGAATTTTAACTTGAATATAATAGCCATGGAAAGCAAAGTATTTCATGCCCGAAAACCGAGTGATAAAAAGAAGAAATTGAATGAGAAAGTAGCAGAGTAAGAATAATTTTCAAATTTTTCATGAAATATTCAATTCGAGTTGTCCACCATTTTGGTCGAGACAAATATAGTATAAGATTCTAAATGGAGGCATCGTAGATAGACACAATTTCAACACTCAAATTCATTGACTCAGGACGGCTTGTACAAAGATGACCGTTCATAAAAATACAACATCGACAAGTGATTCGTTCTGATGCTACGATGCTAATGACCAAAGCTGATTCAATCTTCGATCACACGATGATGGTTACCAATAACGATGAGTCGTCGAGGCCGCTTGGCATTCCTTAGGCGTTCTTCTCAATTACGGGGTGATTTGAATATCGTCGCTAACAAACACACTTTGTTTCAATTCTTGACGCGTTCCCGGTATGGTTTTGAATACTTGGTTTGGTTTTTGACGAAACCCCACGACATTTTTCAAAATATCAACCAACAACATGTAATTTTCAAAGAGAAATATCCGAGGAAATATCTCAACATATACATATATTGATATTGATAATAGATAATATCATTCTGAATATTCAACAGAAAACAACTGCTTTCCTGGCTATTTGCCACGTCGAAATTTTGGACACATAAGTATTTGCTCGCAGATAAACTTGGGCTGATTTTGTGTTTAATGCAAAATAAATTGCTAGGTGGACCGGTTCTCGTTGCCACCCTGTACAAAAACCTTTCGGAATCCACCGTATTATTTCAGTTCGTTTCATATATCGCAATGCTCGGCGTCTGATTAGGCAACGGCGCCTCGCGACGTTAATTTATTTCCATCGTGAACGTGGCCTGCTAGATTAGTCGATTTTAGTCATCGGAAAAGTCTAAACGGAAGACGATCGTCAGCATAACACTCTGCGACCTCGCTGAGCTTGCTTTTTGCGACTACTGACGAAAGAGTGCGATCTCTTGATTGGGGATGAATGTTCAGGGTGCGTGTTGTTAGCGGGAAGGAAATGTGACGTGGATTTGGTTATTTTCGGTTATTTTGGTGCGTGGCAGTGCCAGTTATTGGGAAAGGGTGGCATTTTCAGCACGATAGAACAAATTTGATGGAAATGAAACAGAAAATATGTAACATGAAACTCACAGGAATGATGGAAACCATCAACCCTTCTCAAAGTAGTCAAAATTTTTTCAAAGAAAAAACAAAAGTGTGTCGACCACAAAGTTTAATTACAAAAAAATTACTTTGTATATGTCATTCGGTTTGTATCATTTGTCACT
This sequence comes from Phaedon cochleariae, assembly GCA_918026855.4. Classification (NCBI taxonomy): domain Eukaryota; kingdom Metazoa; phylum Arthropoda; class Insecta; order Coleoptera; family Chrysomelidae; genus Phaedon; species Phaedon cochleariae. The sequence goes on along the minus strand of OU896708.1, from coordinate 728,940 downwards.
GTCATTTGTCTTGTTATACGACGCTATACATAGTGGAGTATACTACGGCCTTGCCAAAAATGCTATCTCGGAAACTAAGCGAGATAGAGGTATAGTTACTTTGGAGAAAATGATCCCCATCGAATTTTGAGCAACTTTGGTTTTTGTGTGTGGTCTGTCTGTCTGTCTGTCTGTACTCTGTGTTAATCATAAATCGATATATCTCCGGAACCCTTTGACATATCGACTTGAAATTTTGCCATCTTATTGTACTCAAAACAATATAATGTCATTAAAATATGAAGGAAATCGGAAAACTCTAAGGTGGTTTTTCCGGGTTTTTTCGATTTTTCACCGGAAGTTTCTTGTAACCACTCTACAAATCGCAAAAGTGATCCGATCGATAACATTTTTTGTGAAAAATAACTCTATCAGGCAGAGACGGAGCCTATTGAAATTGAGCAGGGTCGGGAAATTCCAAGTGGGTTTTTCAAGGAGATTTTCCGAAAAACATGGTTCGCTTTAAAACGACATATCTTCAGAACCAATAGACTAAATCCAAATTTGAAAAATGCACCGTATGCCTCTTTGATGACGCAACAAATTATCATTCAACCATTTTTTCGTGCATCCATCGGAAAATGGAAAAACAAATGAAAATCAAAACATCAAAATTTTAAATCCTTTCACTTCAATATATAACGAAAACAAATGGAAAAATCGAAAATTATCAGGAGTGCAAAGTTATCCACTGGAACATTTCCTACAAATTATTTTCCATAATTTCTTTTGTAAACCCAATAGTACAGAAAATGAAGTGAAAAATATGAAAACAAAATTTTTAACGACCCATAGAGTCGAAAAACTCTAAGGTGGTTTTTCCGGGTTTTTTCGATTTTTCACCGGAAGTTTCTTGTGACCACTCTACAAATCGCAAAAGTGGTCCGATCGATTTCATTTTTTGTGAAAAAAAAACTCTATCAGGGAGAGACGGAGCCTATTGAAATTGAGCAGGGTCGGGAAATTCCAAGTGGGTTTTTCAAGGAGATTTTCCGAAACACACGGTTTGCTTTAAAACGACATATCTCCTGAACCAATAGACTAAATCCAAATTTGAAAAATGCAACGTATGCCTCTTTGATGACGCAACAAATTATTATTTTACCATTTTTTCGTGCATCCATCGGAAAATGGAAAAACAAATGAAAATCAAAACCTCCAAGTGTGAAATCCTTTCAATTCAATATATGTATATCGAAAACAAATGGAAAAAACGAAAATTATCAGAAGTGCAAAGTTATCTACTGGAACATTTCCTACAAATTATTACCCAAAATTTTTTCTGTAAACCCAATTGTACAGGAAATAAAGTAAAAAATATGAAAAAAAAATTTGAACGACCCATAGGGTACCATGAAGATATATTGAAAAACAAAAGATTATCGATAGATGAAGATCATCGAATTCCACTGAACCATGAAATATTTTTTCCTTTTGTTGATTGGAAGATGGAACAAAAGTGTTGAAAATTTTATTCTCAGATGATTCCAAATATCTCGAAAACAACTGGAAATATCTGAAAATGTTATAGAACCAAAATTATTTCTTTTGATAGAATCTACCTTATAACATTTTTCTCTGAATTCAATAGTTCGGGAGATACGATGAAAAAACTAAAAAATTTACAAGTTCCTAGATAATCACTTGCCAATAGAAAACAAAACAAAAAACAAAAGTCTTGATTTTTTTTCCATAAACTACGTACCTAGCTCACTCGACTGTCTTAATTTCCCACAAAGAAGAAACATTGTTTTAACTTTCTTTTGTTTTTGTTTTTTTAGTCCCTATTGGCAGTCGAGTGGGCTAGGTACGTAGTTTGTGGGAAAAATCTCTAGTTCTCTGAACTTTCATAGCGCTGTATACACATCTTTGGTGCCCAATGATAGTTTCAATATAAAAATATGCTCATGATATGCCATGGCCTCTACTTCCATCTTACATGAGCAATGATAAAATATCATCTGCTTTTATAGCGTCGTATAAATTATCTGACCTCTATACTAATCTAATACCTCGTCTAATACCTAATGAAAACAACATCTATACCAATATGATACCTTTAAAAAACTACGTAGGTACCTCACTTGTTATTCTGTCAACGTCTGTTGCTATGCTTGACGCTTCGCCTCCTCCTTGGCGTTTGTCATTCACAAAAATGGCCGTTTTAAGATCAAACTCCTTTAAGTGAATAATTTACTCATTTTCCCTAGTTATTTGTGCCAATGTTGAACATAATGATTGTTGGGTTCGTTTGGCTGTTCACTTGGTTAAAAAATTTTGATGTTTCTTTACCGGACTGAATTTTGGCCAAGTGACCACTGCTCCGTGATATTTTAATTTTATTTATTATGTGATTTCCTCGTGGCCTTTCAGGTATATTTTTTCTCTTATTATCCTTGTAAACTAAATATCTCTACAGGTACTGTGTATTGTGTCTGAAGATGGCTGTTTGAGGCGAAACTTGTCGCAAAAAAGTAAATTTTTTGTAATAAAACTTTGTGGTCGACCGACTTCTGTTTTTTCTTTTGAAATGACTTTGTTCTGTTTTGAAAAGTGGCACTTCATGATAAATCATTTGCTAAAGGAAAAACTATTCAATTTCTCATTAAATGACTCTAAAATTGCTAGCAATTGAATTTTAATTTTAAAAATCTATATAGTTTACTTCTGTGAACGATTTCCAGCACGATAGAACAAATTTGATGCGATTCATCTCGGGATTCATTATTCCAGATTTTTTGGGATTTTTCTCCTCGTTTCTATAGAATAAAAATATGAATATTATTTCAATGTACGTGTAGTAGAGACAAATCAGATGATTTGTACCAAAATGTCACTGCGTATATTGAAATAATATTCATATTTTTATTTTATAGAGAAATGGAGAGAAAATCCCAAAAAATCTTGAAAAAAATAGTTATTTATTATACAAGGGAAAAAAGTAGTAGATTTTAGCTCCAGGTTGTGTTGTCTCCCGACGCGTAGCGGAGGGAGACAACAAACCGTGAGCTAAAATCTGATATTTTTCCCGTGTATAATACACTATTTTTTTCTGTGACAGAAGAAAGGACGAATCAATATTGAAAAGATATTACATTATTTTGATATCTGAAAATTATCGACGTGAAATTATAAGTTTTTAACAGTAGGGACACCGCGTTGTAGGCATCTTTATCATTCATTTGAAGTAATCAAATATCTGATGTCACTTCTGTCAGTCTAATTTTGTGATTTCATTTCAAGAAATTGCGAATTCAGTGGTTATTTAGAAATATACGTAACCGCGAAGTCGAATGGAAGATAAAAGGACTTGCAGTTCTTTCTCGGAGACGGTATTATTGACTCATTTTTCGGAACTATAGCACAACAAAAGCCATCAACAGTGTATATATATGTGTGATATATATCCGGGAAAGAAGTACTCACTTTTTTCCCACGGGAAAAAAGTAATTTATGAAAAGTGACATTTTATAACCTGCTAACAGGGATGAAATGCCAACCTTTTTTCCCGTCACAGAAAAAAATAATTTGTTAAAGTTAAAACTGTTCAATTTCTCATTGAATGACTCTAAAATCGCTAGCAATTGGATTTTGAAAATCGCACTATAGTTTGCTTCGGTGAACGATCCTCAGTCAAGCATGAAATAAACAGACATTGTTGTGACCAGCCTTAATTAAACAAATCGAACTTATTGGCACTGACAATGACATTGCGAACCTCTGAATTATTTCTAATTATAAATCATTACCATTACAATTAGGATGCCATAGTGTAAGTTCAATTGAAAATATCGCGAAAAAAGTAATATTTCAGACAAGCTTGTATATTTTTAGGAAATTTGAATGAATACTGGCGAGCAGTGTATATCACTTCGCCTTTGGGTTCTCATTATAGTAATTCATCAGAATATTAAAAAAAATGCTCCTTCTTTAATGAAGAAAGCATAACCCACTTTTCATGTATTTTCTCTAGTTTTTGAGAACAGTTATCAGCTTCCCCTTCCCATGGTTATATCTTTGCAAAGTCACTTGAGACAGCTTGATCAAAAGAAACCATCTCGCCCGTCGGTCCCTTTGAAAAGTTCAAACGGACCGCGTTCCACTGGCGATGTTTTTGCTGAATTTGTCTCAAGTGACTTTTCAAATACTATATACAAGTGATAATAAGATGGGTCGAACACTGGTGCGATCACTACTCCACTTGGCCAAATATATAAATAATCAGAAATGTTCATGTTTATAGTTTTATTATTGAACTTAATTAGATACTGGACTGTGTAGCCCAGTTGGTCAATACATGAGTATTTGTTTCATTTCGAATATGCCACAGAAATACTTCTACCATCTATGCGAATGGTGCAATCATATGTTTTTTTCAGTGTAGGTTGAGGGGAGAATGGGAGATGTGTGCAAGCAACGATTCATTTTTCTTCGTGTATGCGGTGGTGTTATTCAAGGTAACACATTTTGAGCCATCGAACACCAAAGGTGCCATCATAGCCATAATGCTGGACGTTGGGTGATCTGTATCCCCTTTTCTTCCGTGTTAGTAATATCCTAGATAGTTTTCGAAAAAAATCACCTTCCTTGATCGTCCGGTCACATTTCGTTCTCGCAAATCGCACCCTTATTGATCGAGAAATTCATTTCCCAACCAGGAAACGTCAATTATTATTATTAGGCCAATTTGGTATTCGAGGGACCATAACCCAGCCTACTATACGATATATTCATAATACAAACACAATATGATGTGAGAACATTGTTATGAAGGAAAAACAAACGATCCAGATGAACCGCCTTCTTCGTTATTGTTTTTGCATGGAAAATGATGCAATTCTTGTCGACAGATAGTAAATTAAACAAGTGTGGAATGTGATTTGATTATTTTATGCCGCGAGGGACTGTTTTGTGATGAAAAAATTGCCAGCGGATTTCGAAATGAACTCTGACACTGTTATACCCAATATGACGACACATGGTGGAGTTTTGTATTATGTGGTGAAAGTGCCTAAGCATCAACAAGGCAGGTATGATTATTAGCTTCATTAGGAATATTGGTCACGTATATCACAGATAAGGGAAAAAACATTGAACATTTCGGTTTTTGGTATGGAAAGTAGCAATTACACGGAATACCAGCATTATTACCCAGCGAGCACAAAAACATCTCAGAGATGTTAAAAGTACGAGATTTCGAGACATTGCGATGTTCTGTTCCTAGTTCTTTTTAAAGCCTTTTCATGGACACAACAAAACATTTTCAATGCGTCTTGCGCACATTAAATCGCTGTGAAAAAAACATTTTCGAGGTACTTTTCTGAAGCCTTTTGTCAAAATGAACTTTTGCATTAGGATTCCATTTCCCTTGAATGAAAAAATGCATTAAAAATAGATTGAACATAAAAATATTTTCTTGATATGAAATTACCTTCTTAATCGGTTTCTGAGTAGTGCTTACTACACACAGACATATAATTGGAAATAGGTTTCCCAATTTTTGAAATGTTCTCCACAATGCATAATTTTGCAACTGCGGAGAAGCTGTGTAATGATGAATTCGTACTTTTATATATTGATTACACTGAGGCACCGAACAACACATCTTGCATCTGTCTTCTAACACAATAAACTTCACCAAATTCCTTTCTGTTAGTTAGCAGCGTGATGTAAGCGTGACACGCTGCAAACGCGAATGCCAATTGCGAACAAGAAGAACAAAATCGAAAACAAATCAGAATTCATCGTATTGTGACGTAAGCATGAGACGTTGTGGTGGGGCAAACAAAGAAAGGGCACAAAAGAACAAAAACAATACTTTCAATATCCTTCTAACACCTCTTTGGGAAGTGCATATTACGCCTCAAAAAAACATCCTCATGCCTACATTTCTAAAACATCCCAAAACATCCCAGGGATACCTCTCAGTAGGCAAACAAAGAAATGCCACAGAAGAATAAAAACAATACTTTCGATATCCTTCAAAGACCTCTTTGGTCAGTGCATATTACGTCTCAAAATAACATCTTCATGCCAACATTTTCAAAACATCCCAAAACATCCCAGGGATGTTTGTGCTCGCTGGGTACCTACAACATTTTGAATATAATTCGAACGAATAGGTAATTATATTTTGTTCGTTGAAAATTTTTTTTTACGGAAATTTCTTGAAAATACATTTTGGGAAGTTTGAAGTTTACGAATTTGTCGGGTAGAAATTCTTATGCTTCCTCTGAATTTTTACCATTTAAAAAAATTAAGAAATATCTATACCAATGTACCACCCTAATAACACACGTGAACCAGAGCACATCCATTTAATATCCATTTGAAGTCCAAGACATCCATGGACGCCAAATGGAACTATCTTTTAATGTACATCGTTGTATTTCCAGCTGATGATCTATAGTGTGTACTCCATCTGGAAGCCTATTTATGTCCATGGACGCACATCGAATAGCCACTTGGATGTCCATAACGGATACTTGGCAGTACATATTGGACATCCATAAGTTTATTGTCGGGATGTCCATTGTAGCGACAAATTTTGGGAAAAGTAAAATGGGAAGAAGAAAATCTGAATTCATCTGTCAGATTTCGGCTATTAGCCACCTTACTCATACATGAGGAGCTCGGCTTCACAACATTTCACTTTGAATGTCCACTGCTGTTTGATTTCAGAGAAGTAGATGAAACGGCAGAGGAAATATACGATATTTTATGGGGAGCAGTATCTATAGAGTTTGAGGTGTACTTTAGACCAGTAAATACTGAACAGGAACTATGGAGACGGATTCAGAATGCAATGAATATTTTCAAAAATTATGCAGAAATGATGGAAAATATCCATTTCAGTTTTTGTGCCAGTGCATTGAACCACTTCTTTTCCAATTTGTTATCATACTAAGTAGGATCTACCTATTTTTTCATCATATCGTATAAACTTTAGGTTTCACCCATGAACTATGCTTGAAATAATAAAAAAATATCCTAACCTGTCCTTTGATTACGTATAGGTCGGTGTATATGTCCAATATATGGACACCGTATGGATATCCGTAATGGACACCAAATGGATGTCCATCATGGATTCCGAATGGATGTCCATCATGGATAACGCATGTATGTCCTAAAATGTGGTAAGCTGATATCCTATGGATATCCATAGGCCATGGCAATGATTACAATTTTGATTTTCATCCCCCGAAAATCGTTCAAAAATCAATCTTTGTTAGTTTGAGATGCCAATATATTGAAAATCTCGTGAGAAAATAAGAAATAATCATCGAAAAGTATTTGGTGAGGCATTAATATATAGGGTGTTCTATTTGAAAGTCATACAATTTTTACACAAAAAAATTTAAATTCAGAGAAAAAGTCTGCATCCAAAGGAAAAAGACTGAATTCAAACAAAAAAGTATGAATGAAGAAATATACTGAAATACACACAACACTGGACTTTCTACGCTCTCATAGCTCTGTGCTGGAACCACACTATTTGAAGGAACCGAGCCAGTGCCATTTGTGAATGGAAAACGCTATGAAATAGTAGTTTACCAAACACGTGCGGTAAAGTCAGTTTACGCACGTGTTAGGTACAATATTTTTCCTTCTACCGTACGATCGTACGAAAAAAAGAGTTAACACAAAGAAACATTTATTATTATTAAATATTCAAATGTCAGTATACCCCCCAAAAACCTCGCCAAAAACTTAACAAACGTACTTTTCCACACGCTAGTAGAAAAATACAAAAAACACGAAGATTTTCCCATTGAAATTTTTCAACCCCCATTCTGATTTCCTTCCAGCGTGGAGAGCGGCTGGGACAACCCGTTCCGACCAGGCGGCGACCTCAGCCGCGAGGCCGACGAGATCGTCGAGCTCATCAAGGGCGGCAAACCAATCACCCCCACTCCTGGCCAGCAGCCGCCCTCCCTCGAGGCCTGCCCTCTCAACCACAGCCTCCAGGATCCCATCACGGAGTCGCCCAAGAAGTCCATCGCCTCCCAAAACTCGTCCGCCCCCCCAAACTCGAACGGCACGGCGAAAAACGACGTGGGGGCTCCCCCCAAGCCCTTGCCCCAATCTCTTCCCGGAGCGGTCGTGGTGCAAAGGGGCACTGTGAAGCCGGATGGAGATGCTTCGCAGATCGAGCACGTGATCATCAAAAAGAAACCCAAGTGCCAGTGCTGTGTCATACAATGAATAACTTTGAAGAGGGATGGCGTTATGTATTTTTTGGGGGGGATCGGGTTGATGCAGGGGTAGTTTCTGTGATAAAAATGAGCAGGCTAGGAGGGGATGAGGGGAATTAGGTAATCCAACTCAGGTTAGAATCAATATGGCGCCCGGTTGACACCTTTTATTAAATCCAACTCAAATCAAGTCATTGGATTGCCCTTCGATGGATTGCCTAATTATTTTGAGCTGTAGCGGAACCGTCTTTGAATTCTCTGGATTGATTTGAGGTTGATTTTTAGGCTCATGAATTGGCTATTTCATCAGCTTGAACAATTGATTTGCTCTTCAGTCTTTCTTTTGAAATTATGGCATTCGTGTACGCCTATGATCAATGAGCAATGGCTAATGGGTTGAGTTTATTTAGGTACAGTGCTTGACAAATGAAGTCGTCAACCTAAATATTCTACCCAATTTTGAAATTCACTATGTAAAATATCAACTCGATCCTCGATCTATGTCTTTGCAACTGCAGCAATTTACACAACCATTTTGTTGTGTATGTACATAAAATGGAATGATGTAATATCATTTTCTTCGTTTTTTTCACTGAAATACATTGACAGGTACACATATGTGATTATGTGTTTAAAAAAAATGCACTTCGTGCACGTGACCATCAACAAGAGACTCAAGTGCGAGTGCTGTGTCATACAATGAATAACTTTGAAGAGGGAGGGGTGGTTCCATTGGCGTTATGTATTTTTTGGGGAGGGATCGGGTTGATGCAGGGGTAGTTTCTGTGATAAAAATGAGCAGGCTAGGAGGGGATGAGGGGAATTAGGTAATCCAACTCAGGTTAGAATCAATATGGCGCCCGGTTGACACCTTATTCCACTCTGTGTCAACCAGCGCATAGTTTGACAAGTCATTGGATTGCCCTTTGATGGATTGCCTAATTATTTTGAGCTGTAGCGGAACCGTCTATGAATTCTGGATTGTTTTGAGGTTGATTTTCTGGCTCATGTCATAGCTATTTCATCAGCTTGAACAATTGATTTGCTCTTCAGTCTTTCTCTTGAAATTATGGCATTTGTGTACGCCTATAATGAATGAGCAGCGGCTGATGGGTTGAGTTTATTTAGGTACAGTGCTTGACAAATGAAGTCGTCAACCTAAATATTTCACCCAGTTTTGAAATTCACTATGTAGAATATCAACTCGATCCTCGATCTATGTCCTTGCAACTGCAGCAATTTACACAACCATTTTGTTGTGTATGTACAAAATGGAATGATGTAATATCATTTTCCTCGTTTTTTTTCACTAAATACATTGACAGGTACACATGTGTTTTTTAAAAATGCACTTCGAGCACGTGACCATCAAAAAGAAACCCAAGTGCCAGTGCTGTGTCATACAATGAATGACTTTGAAGAGGGATGGCGTTATGTATTTTTTGGGGAGGGATCGGGTTGATGCAGGGGTAGTTTCTGTGATAAAAATGAGCAGGCTAGGAGGGGATGAGGGGAATTAGGCAATCCAATTCAAGGTTAGAATCAATATGGCGCCTGGTTGACACATTATATAAAATCCAACTCAAGGTTACAATCAATATGGCGCCTGGTTGACACCTTATATAAAATCCAACTCAAGGTTAGAATCAATATGGCGCCTGGTTGGCACCTTATATAAAATCGATAGAATGGTGTTACTAGAACAATTAAATACCTAGTAACTGTTTGTGATTTTTAGAGATTATATGACTTGTACTTCTGATACCAACAGGAATTTGCGTATGGAAACAATTTGTCACACATAAATAATTTCATTGTTTACCAAGCAGCTTATATCTTGACATGTCATTGGATTGCCTAATTGTTTTGAGCTGTAGTGGAACCGTCTTCGAATTCTAGATTGATTTGAGGTTGATTTTGAGGCTCATGTCAGGTCTATTTCATAAGCTTGAACAATTTATTTGCTCTTCAGTCTTTCTTTTGAAATTATGGCATTCCTGTACGTCTATAATCAATGAGCAACGGCTAATGGGTTGAGTTTATTTAGGTAAATTGCTTGACAAATTAAGTCGTCAACCTGAATATTTCACACAATTTTGTAAAAAATCAACTCGATCTATATCAGTTACACAACAAATTTGTTGTGTATGTACAAATAATGGAATGATGTAACATCATGTTTCTCGTGTTCCTTCACTAAAATACATTCACAGGTACACATGTGTTTTTTAAAAATGCACTTTGTGCACGTGACCATCAAAAAGAAACCCAAGTGCGAGTTCTGTGACAGGAGGGAGAGGGGTAGTTCCGATCGTGTTGTCTTTTGTTGGGGAAAGATCGGGTTGATGCAAGGGTAGTTTCTGTGATGAAAATAAGCAGGATCGGAGATTATGATTCTTTCGTCATAATTGGGAAATTCAAGATAGCGGATCCAATATGGTGGATCCAACATGGCGGGCTAGTTTTGTAATTATGATCTGATTCTATTCAAAATTGGTATCTGGGGGATTTCGGGGTCGGAGATTATAATTCTTTCGTCAACTAAGAATGAGTCTATGTTTCTTCCTGTACATCTGGAAACACAAACTTTATGAGTAGGGTAGGTAAAACATCTCTTTCTCGATTCTGGAAGAACCATTACACAAAATGTAACAATCCGTGCCAGAATCTGACTAGTAAATTTTTAATAATATTTCATATCAATAATGGATCCACTTCATTTGTCAAGCATTCTATTAGCTCACGTGTTGTATGTATGTTTTTTTTTCTGTTCACATCATATAACTTTTTATTCTCAGAGTATATGAAATGAGCCTGAAATCAGATTAAACTATCAAGATTTCAATATGGTTCTGCTGGATTGATGAATTTAGGGACAAGACATAGTACATTGTTGTAGTCAGACTTTTTTGTTCAGTAACCATTTTTTCTGCGAATGGATGAGAACCTGTTTTGAAAAGTGATCTGAATTAGAAAGATGCTCTCAGAGCTTTGGTACAAATGAGCTGATTCTTAGTAGGTACATTTTTCATAAATAAATATGACATTTTGTTCGTTCTTTCAAATTCTGAGTTCATTACTGACATCAGTTTCTTCAGTTGTTTCTACTTATATATCAAAACTATTTTGAAAACAGGTTTATCATAAAAAATATATCAACTTTTTCAAATGCTAAGCAACTGATGCGCTTTCAATTTCCCAAATTAATCAATAATCATTATAGTCATAACACTCTCAACCATTTAAAATATCTAGATGAATAATAGAAATTGTGATCACTGTAAATATGTGTTCACTGTGAGTAAAATGAATGAAGACAAAGGAGTCAGAGTTATTGAATTTTAACTGGTTGAGGAAAACAAACATTGAACTGAAATATTGTTCTACTTGACAGAGAAGCATCTAAATATATATGAGATATATATTATGAAAAACGGGAAGCAATTAGTGGAATGTTGGGTATATTCTATAATAAAATCAATAGTTTATTCTTCTTGGTACAAAATTTCAGCAAGTACAAACCTAATCAAAAAAACCAAAACTATATATTATATTTAGCAGAGTGTTTCGATCATTTTAACAAAGCTACAGTTACAATACATAATTCACTATGTAAAGAATCGACTCGATCTTTATCCTTGCAAGTGACACAACCATTTTGTTGTGTATGTACATAATGGAATGATGTAATATTATTTTTATCGTTTTTTTCACTAAGAAACATTGACAGGTACACATGTGATTTTTGAAAATGCATAACGTGCATGCTTAAATAACACATCTGTACATCTCTTGTGAACATACTATTCCAAAAATCTGTAGCCTATAATACCTACATAGAATTTAAGTTAAACAGGTGCTATTTCAAATGGGTTATTTTATGTTGTATCAATAGATTTAGTTTTTCCTAACCTGTACCTTGTCGTGGAATTTGCTAATAATTAAAATCATATAAATTCGTATAAATTATTTGTATAGTTATGCAAGAAGGCAGTTTCTCAGTTTGAAAACTTAGCTTAAAATGTATCACTTAGGATATAAATTAAGTGAAAGAGAATGCAACAGGATCAATTTTATGAAATCGTACTGAAACTAGTTTTTTCAAACTTTGAGTAAATATGTTACTATGAGATTATTATAATTGATTGTTTATTTGAACTAACTTGTTCGGATTCTTCTGGCAACTATTTTTGAATTATTTTAATGTCATGATATTATTTTTGTAACTGATGTTGTAGTTTTTAATTTTCAAGATATGTTTATTGAAAAGCGAGGATTTTATTTCTCATCAAGGAAAATATACATTGCTGAATTATCTATAGCTATAATTTGGAAAATGTGTGAGTTTTAGTCCAAATAATCTACCTACTTATATCATTCAAGAGAAATATTTTGAGCCAATCAAATTCATTGGAAATATTCGTTCATTAGCAACCCGAAATTAATTTTAAAAATATATGCACCATATCATTTTTCTTTGATTTTATAAAACTACTGATATCTACAGGGTGTTTCAGAGTTGTGGTAGGGAGATTCTTTTCAACAAAATATGAAGAAAAGTTCAGGTGAAAATAGGTCTGGAAATGCTTTGTTGCCGAAATCCAGGGTGTCAAATTTTACAAAAAAGAGTGTTTTAATAATCTCTCGTAGAAGCTTCGGACGATGTGAATGATTTTTTTTTCAATTACCCAAATTATCAGTCATTTTCTGGACCAATTAGATTTTATTCAGAATTTCAAGGGGCTTATACCAAACAAATAAGCAAGTGTTTTTTTTTCGAAGAGAGACGTCAAGTTTTTTCGGGTTCTTCATAAATATTCAGATGAACCCACAAAAATTTTTTTGTCTCCTGCCTTTTTCCTTATCTTGTTTCGTTTTGGAGAAGAAAATACTCAATGGGTACATCCCTGGAAATTCTGGATCAATCATGATTAGTCCAGTTAAATTTTGATAATTGTGTGAATGAATTATAAGAATTTCAAATGGGCTAAAGCCTTTTCGAGACATTTATTTTACTTGATTATTTGGGATTTTCTCTTCTCGTTTCTACAAAATAAAAATATGAGTATTATATCAATATATGTGTAGTTGGACAAATCAGATGGTTTGCCCCAAAATGTCACTGCGTTTAACAAATTTTTCTATGAGGAAGCCTGAAAGAAAAATCAAATAGCTTGTCAGTGATACTTTGTTTGGAATAATTTTCGCTTATGTTTAGACGTTCAGAGAAATGACAAACTAGAACAGAATTTTCGAAGAAAAATGTTTTGCACTTTTATTAAATACTGTCTGTAGGTTCATCGAGGAGGTGGTACATTCATCATTCCAGATTTTTTGGGGATTTTCTCTCCTCGTATCTATAAAATAAAAATATAAATATTATTTCAATATACGTGTAGTAAGGACAAATCAGATGATTTGCCCCAAAATGTCACTGCGTTTAAAGAAATTTCCTATCAGAGCCTAAAAATAAATCACTAGTTTGTCAGTGACTATTTGTATTAAAAAAGGTTTGGCGAAGAGAAATGGAGGTACAAAGAAAAAATATCAAATGTTCACTTAGCTTTGGACGTTTCGGGAACGAATCTGCTTGCATTCTTCTGAACGGAGACAATAGCATTGCTTCTTGTTCAGTTAATATAGATAGAACATGGTATTCACTAATTTGAAAATGAAAATGGTAAATTCAGGATTGATTATCGAAAACATCCTGTAATTCATTTGATTGCCAACGTCACCAATTGTCCCTGAGAACTGAAAAGTTTCAAGACAGATACGAATTTGCTATTCAAATAACCATTTTTTAGGTTGGAAACGGGAGCAGATTCGTTCCCGAAACGCCCAAAGCTAAGTGAAAGCTTGATATTTTTTCCATATACCTTTATTTCTCTTCTCCAAACCTTTTTCGATACAAATTGTCACTGACAAGCTAGTGAATTTGTTTTTAGGCTCTCTGATAGAAAAACTGTTTGAACGCAGTGACATTTTGGGGCAAATCATCTGATTTGTTCTTACTACACTTATATTGAAATACTATTCATATTTTTATTTTATAGAAACAAGGGAAAAACATCCCAAAGAATCTGGAAAAATGAATTGCACTTTTATGTTGAGAACAGGAGCAGATTCGTTTCCGAAACGTCCAAAGATAAGTAAAAATTCGATATTTTTTCAATATATCTATATTTCTTCTCTTCAAACATTTCTCCAAATAAACTGTCAGTGACAAGCTATTGGATTTTTTTTTTCAGGCTCCCTGATGAAAAAATTTGTTGAATGCAGTGACATTTTGGGGCAAATCATCTGATTTGTCCTACTACACATATATTGAAAATCCCAAATAATCAAGTAAAATGAATGTATAATCTCCTCAATTAACTACCAGACAGTATTCAACGACTAGGTATGGGCTTTTTCAAGACATTGATAAAAAACTCTTTTTTTGTCACTTGGACCCTTTGTGACCCCTTGTATCTCGTCTTCCCTAGGCTTTTGTCACGACAACTCTGAAACACCCTGTAAATCAAGGTACATTTCTCATTTTGTTAACAATTTTTATTTCTACTTAACAATTCTTGAAATGCTAACTGAGCAACTGTCCCATAAAGTGCTATATACTGTAGATATTATACATATTGTACAATTATTTTTGTACCAGAAAGCCACATATATCTTGTGAAGATGGTCCAAAAAGGCGATTGGTTGTTTTCGGATTCGGAATAACGTGGTATTCAGTAGAACAGATTTAGTTAGATGTTTTCACCATTAACATTATCCATCATTTCAGTGACATGTTGTTGATTTTTCTGTTGTGGTTGTGCGAAATATGAATATCATTATGAAATGATTCAAAGATTCGGCACAAAATGGTTGCTTAGACATTCTCGTGTAAATTTTTTTCTTTTTTGTAGAGTGAAGGGTTTTTGGGATATTTTTGACCTACTCTGTGGGTATCAGAAAGTTTAGAGATATTCGACGTTCTAGAACGGTTCCAATTTGTATAGAAAATCTATGAACCTTTCGCTTTCCAAAATTTGTGATCGATTTTAGATATATATCTATAGACATAAATGACGACGATAGTTTTATCATTGGATTAATTTTCATGTGATTGTTTGAAAAAATAACGTCCCATGTATGAATAGTAAGTCTATGTATAAATCATGCAGCTTTTGATGCTTATTATAATACCTAGCAATTAGATTGTACATTTTTAATCAGTTTTATATTATTACCTTCATAATTTTGTAATAATTGATATATTCACTTCTCATGAATTCTGAATTTATGTTTTATGTATCATATTGTATAAATTGATCTTCATTAATTTGTATACCAAGCCACATTGCATTAAAAATAATTTGTGATGTTCACAGTTTGTTGTTTTATTTGTCCCGGAATACCGAATAATAAAGACAGAAATAATGTTTTTTTTTTCATTTTTATCATTCCCCAATAGATGTTTCAATTATTTCACTGTACTTTGAGATCTACTAGATCAATAATATACAGGATGTCCCATAAGTTATGGATCAAAAGAAGTGGGGTGGTAGAGGTGGTGATTTCCAATCAAACTAACCGTGTATATATGGTTATTTTCATCCATAGAATTAATTTCATGACATGTGTTACTTATTATCAATTACCTGAGAGAAATGTTGTTATTATGACCACACAAAAATAACCTATAAGAAAAAGTTGCCCATTTATCATTTAATACAGATTCCGAAATGATATAAAACATATTGGGTTATTCAAAATGGCCTTTCAGTTATCAATGTTTTTCAAATGGGTTAGTATTTCAGAAAAATTAACTAATTTTTGAACCATCAACAATGTAACAACCACATAATAAACCGTTACCGCTTCTTTCGATCCATGGCATGGGACACCTTGTATATTTTCGTGATCATTTTTCAAAAAATTGTTGGAATTTTATCTTCTCGTTTCTATGGATGGAAATTCAGTATTTGCCAAATCAGATGATTTGCCACGGAAGGTCAAAATTGAAAATCTTATTTGAACAATAATAAATGAGAAACAACTCGTAATAAGCATTCCTGTGACATCAATTCAGCCAAGTTATTAATTATACGAGGGAGATTTATAGTTTTTACTTGGAATTCACAAATAGTTCATTCCAGAGATGTTCTGGAATTTTGGTCATTCTCCAGATATTCCTGAAATTATATCAATCAACAGAAACGAAAGGTCCCCGCACATTTAGTACGTAAAATGGTTTTCGGCTAATTTTTCTGAAAAATTGATATGTTCCAGATATTAGCGTCTTTATTACACCGTCCAATTTACAGATCGATCCTATGACCAGTTTTCGAACTACAGGGTGTCAATCATTTGATTTTGGCTGTTTAGAATATTCTGCATCGATTTGAATTATGTGCTCTGCTAAGTCGTGATAAATCTTCAGTAGAAATAAACGCTCCACGTCTGATTTTTACCTCATGAATCCCTCTATTCGAATAGAAAATAATATCACATACAGGGTATTGCATTCCATCATGACAAAGTAATACTCATGGGAATAGACAAATATTGAAAATATACGAATTTCGATTTTTACACAATCACTGAAAACTTGATTTGGCACACTATGGATTTTGATCAAACACGAGGATTCATATGATACAGGATGATACATTCAAACAAGGAGATGATTTGAGCCACAATTGTGAAACTGGAATTAAAAAATGTATCATGAATATTTGAGCTCAGGATTTCTATAAAGAATAATATAATATATCAAGTATATAACATTTTATTATCTTCGGAAAAATGAACCTCACAAATATAAAACAGTCTGAATTCGTCCAATCATCTTTCGCGGATGCATTTTCACCGAGATAATCAAATTAGGTATCACAATAAGTAGGGGCTACTATTGAAATGATATGCGTTGGGGTGGTTGTGACTCAAGGGGTTGGTGGGGGTATTTCATGAGACATTTTATGTATCTCATTGTGTACATGAGTAACATCAATTCTAAGCTTTCAAATTGTCATCCCATAGGCGCCGGTTCCACGGGGGCAAGGGGGGCACTCGCCCCCCTTGAGAAATATTAATGGGGGCAACGCCCCTTTTGAGAATTCCATATAACACTACTCTGAAATTCTACAAAGAATATTATTTCAATTGAATGAATCTTTCAAATCCCTAGATTGTAGAAAAAATCTGGCATCATTGCATTCTAGCTGTGTGAAATCCCGGGACAAATTTATTCTTCCAGAATATCTTAAAGTGGTAATGCTTTTATTAACCATTCCAGCAACTTCATGCACCGCTGAGAGAAGCTTCAGTTGTCTAAGGAGGCTCAAATCATATCTTAGAAATAATATGACACAGCAGCGTTTGAATAACACGATTGTGTTACACTGTCACCGAGAAATGACTCAAGATATAGTCATTGGTAAAATAGCAAACTCTTTTATTTGTAGAAATGCCCAAAGATTGCGAGTTTTCAGTAAAACATGAAAGACATTTGAATCATGGACTCAAAGACTTCTCCGGTCGATAACCTTTCTCTAATGAATTTTTTTCTCACAACGGTTACATATATATTTTATTTTTATTCAATGTTTTGTTAATTTCTTCACTGTTTTATTTTGTTCTAGGTTTTGTGATATTCGATTTTTTCTGTTATATGTACACCTACATGAACATTGTTTTTAATTCTTGTTTGTTTTCATTATTATTTATTTCATTTTATATGATGTATATGTATATATATATATTCAATTAATATTAGTAGCTGTATAAATCAATAGATTAGGTATAGGTTTTGTGGGGATGCAGCTGATGTGGGACTCAAAAGAAAACTCTTTTTACTTTTGAGAAAGCTTTCGGAATTTATTTAATTCCTTCGTCAGTCTCTCTAAAATGGAATGCACAATTATAATATTCAGAAGAAATGGGTATTAAAAATTACTTACAGTATATGAGGTTGTAGAATTGCAAATCAGAATAATATGTAGTATAAAATTGTAAAAAATGCATAAATTCATGGATATAAAACTAATATAACTTTGTCAAAGTGACAATATGTAACATGAAAAAATACATGTATTTTTTCATGTTATATTAGTTTTATATCCATGAATTTATGCATTTTTTACAATTTTATACTACATATTATTCTGATTTGCAATTCTACAACCTCATATACTGTAAGTAATTTTTAATAGCCATTTCTTCTGAATATTATAATTGTGCATTCCATTTTAGAGAGACTGACGAAGGAATTAAATAAATTCCGAAAGCTTTCTCAAAAGTAAAAAGAGTTTTCTTTTGAGTCCCACATCAGCTGCATCCCCACAAAACCTATACCTAATGTATATATATATATATTCTTAATCTATTCTGCCCCTCTTGGTATTTTGAAGTTCCGGCGCCTATGGTCATCACCCTATATATGGCAAACCGGACATTGCATCAGAGGAAATCATATGAATCCTGAATCCTCATGTTTATGATCAAGATCCATAGTGTGCCAAATAATTGGCCGATTCTAGCCGTTTGTTTTCAAGTTTTCAGTGATTGAGTAAAAATCGAAATTCTGATATTTTCAATATTTTTCTTTTTCCATGAGTATTACCTTGTAATTATGGAATGAAATACCCTGTATGTGATATTATTTTCTATTCGAATAGAGGGATTAATGAGGTAGAAATCAGACGTGGAGCGTTTATTTCTACTGAAGATGTATCACGACTTAAAGCGCATAATTCAAGTCGATGCAAAATATTCCAAACAGACAAAATCAAATGATTGACACCCTGTAGTTCTGAAACTGATCATAGGATCGATCTGTAAATTGGACCGTGTAATAAGGACGCTAATATCTGAAACATATCAAATTTTCAGGGAAATTAGCCTAAAGCCATTTCCCGTACTAAATGTGCGGGGTGAAATCTAGACAGATTGACGAAATCAGATGTGGATATATAAAGGAATAAGAGAAGTTTTATTGTAGTGATTATTATTATTATTCATAAGTAAAATAAAATTTCTCTACATAACCTCAATTATAAACCACCTAATTTCCATTGGGAATGCACAGAAAATACGCCAAACAGTCATCACTGAGACAACAATGAATAAGCAATAAATAAGAGTACTGCTTCGCGTTAAGTCGGCCAGTGGGCAACTTTTGTGATTCATCATTGAAAAATGCCAATATTAAGCCAACGACAGGTTCACTGGGGTAACATCCTATAGCAAACATATCTTTGAACCCAACCACTGGATATGTTACCAGATCAAGTAACATATCTCCATATAGGTTACTAGAGCTAGTGACTTATCATCAAACCCAACCACTAGATATGGGTTACCAGATGTAGTAACATATCTTCAAATCCAACCACTGGATATGTTAACAGATCTAGTAACATATCTTCAAACCCAACCAATGGATATGTTACCAGATTTAGTAACATATCTTTAAACCCAATCACTGGATATGTTACCAGATCTATAGTAACATATCTTCGGATATCTACACTAGATCTAGTGACATATCATCAAACCCAACCACTATAGGTGGGTTACCAGATCTGGTAACATATCGTCAAACCCATATAGGGAACATTGAGTGGAGATAACTTCACAGAAGGGCCATTTTGAAAAATAATATCATCCAGAGAGTCAATCTGAGTATTGGGGGAAAATTGAGATACTATTTCATCGAATTTGTTTTCCTGATGAAGTATCCATCATTTAGAATGTCATCGTCAGTTTCTATATATGTGCTTCTTCGGTTCAAGTTCATTGTTCTTTTTTTTTCCATTGTGGATCGTGGAATACCATCGGATGAGAACGAGATGCTGAGAGATATTACGACATAGAAAAATCTGTTCTATCAGGCCGTGATGTTACATTGCTTTTCATTTCATTCATCGAAGTAGGTCAGAGATCGTGAGTGAAAAACAGAGGCGCATCAACAAATATACTAATAAGTATAGGTACACCATGTACACATTTAGGAAAGTCGATTGAGTTTCTAGCTCTGCCATAATAAGTTCTTACTGAAATGTACTCAGTACTTCAATAACAACATATACAGGGGTGCCCGTTTTTCGAGCTTCACCATGGGATCTCAGTTATTATAAGATATAGGTCGGTTAAATTAGGGTAAAGTTGTGCATTTTCATGCTGAACATTTATTTGCAAGAAAATTTGATGTGTCATTTTTAGTTTTTAAATTATTCGAAGAAAACGAAAATTTGTAATTTTCGTTTCCATTTTTTCAAGCGAATACCAAAAGATCTATTGACATTTCTGACTAGGACATTCTTAAGGCTATTTTTAACAAGGAATGTTTTTTATAATATATAGGTGTCATATCCGATTTTTATATTTTTGAAAAGTCTCTTTTTTTCCTGATTACAATGATGTACCACACGATATAATCGAATCTGTCCTGTTGATCAAAATTGGCAAAAAAACATTTTTGCGGAGTGTGCTTTGGAAGGAACGCCAACAGTTTTGTTTAAAAAACTGAATTCTTCTGTTGAATTCTTAAGCTTATCCACAGCAAGTATTTGAACGGCCAGTAATTTTGGTTATAAATCAAATTGTAATTATTGAAAATTGTCAATTCACTACTTGAAATATTGCGAAGTATAAACGAGTATTTATGATTGTATGTACCCCTAAAAAATTCGTTTGGTGTCGCCTATGTTTAGTGAAGGATAACAATTTACATAAAATTTATCAGGATTATGCCTAGGAACTGAAGCAGTTATATAATGATGTGCTATATGGCATTTTACCGTAAAATAATAACAAAAGAACACTGTTGGTATTGTTGGCATCTATACCTGCCTATTTTCTCATTTTCTCTTTGAGAATTGCTTCCTCAGTTTGTTCAATTAATTGATATTTGCATATTATAGGAATAATTGATATTCTCAATGAATAATCGTAGATCGAAATAAATTGTTTTCGGTGAACGGATTGGGTTTCAAAATAAAACACCTTCAAATAAAATATATTATAATTGGTACAATAAATACAATTTGAATTGAAACATATACGGCCGAAAATTTTCAAAAAAATATTGAACAAAAACTCTGTTCTATAATTTTATTTGTTGATGAAACATGTATAACATAACCAGATCAAAAATATTTTGTTGTTCAAAAATTTCGTATGGATAAATAATATTAAAACGATTTATTTCGCGATAAATGCGATAATTCCTGTTTTTCACATTCAGACGATATTTCATAATTGGAAAAACAACGTGATCTATTGAATTCTTGTAATTTTATGGCATAAGTGCATTCAGAATATTCGTGATTGCCACACAATAAAGAAAAATCGCTATATCAACGATAACTCGATTTTTTATGATAGATCCTAGGAACAATCTAAATTAATTGAAAGTAAAAAATAACATTTTAATAAGAAGCTTCTATTTAAACGCTCTGAAAAGAAGAAAATAAAATTTTTCCTAATAATTTTAACTATCAACTTATAACCTCATTATACACAATTTATATGATCATCGCGCGATTCACTTGTGTAAATGAAGTAGTACTCATTCAATTATGTAAAATCTGCTGAGATAAAATTTTCAAAATTACAATTTAATTAAATATTGATCATCGCGATGAGGTTATAAGTTGATAGTTAAAATTATGAAGAAAAATTTTATTTTCTTCTTTTCAGAGCGTTTAAATGAAACCATTTTATCAAAAAGTTTTTTTTTACTTCTAATTATTTTTTTAATTTTTAGTTATTGCTAGCTGGATTTTTCGAGTTACTCTCAACGAGCCTCTTCATTTGATACCCATATTGTAGAAGTATATTAAAAATAGCTATTCCGCCATCTTGGATGGTCCACCATATTGGATTTAGAATAACGTCACATTATTTTTCGAATTACTCTCAACGAGCCATTTCATTTGAATCCCATATTGTAGAAGTAGATTAAAAATGACCATTCCGCCATCTTGGATGGTCCGCCATATTCTATTTAGAATGACGTCATTTCATTTTTCGAGTTACTCTCAACGAGCTTTTTCATTTGATACCCATATTGTAAAAGTATATCAAAAATAGCTATTCCGCCATCTTGGATAGTCCGCCATATTGGATTTATAATAACGTGACACACCTTATCGTGCATCGTTATCCAAACTGAACGTGTATTAAAAATTTTAGCTCAATCGGTTGAAGATTTCTACTTCAAAATTGAGTTCAAAGATTCCACCCGATCATACATACATCCATACAAACATACAATGCAAGTTAAATAAAATCTTTTAATTTAATTAAAATATAAAACATCCTCGATCTTCCCTCATTTTATCATTTATTGTAATTGACCTTGAGTCAGTTTTTTTTATCAATGATTTATTGCATATCTGGTGTTCCTATAAGTGCAGTGGCGGAATCATGATTGTGGTAGCAAAGGGGTTAATCAACCTCAGCAAAAAAATCATCTGGTCGTAGAGAAAGAACAATGTTGGTGTTTTCATATGACACTTCATAAGGTATCCCCAAATTACATGAAATATCTCAGCCACAGATTCTAGAAACAAAAATCCGCGATGATGGATTGATGTAAATAGTTCCGAAACCCTCTGTGTTGAGTTAACGAAATTTTCTACATGTATATAATTTTGCATAACGATAGCACTACCATTTTCAAAATAAATCGATTCAAAGAGTCTGCTGCGTAACAAAAATAGTGCTTTTCTCCTTATAATAGGGTAGCAAATTTTCCCAAAAATTATTTTTCGATAGAAAATACCCTGTTTGCAATATCTACCTGTAATTTTTTAATCAAATTATGAGAAGAACAATGAAAATATCAATTTGAAAAATATTATGGTAGGTATTACGCAGCAGAATTTTATAATCGATTCATCTAAAAAATGGTGAGTGCTATCGAAACTGAACATTATCATTTTTAGGTAAAAATGATGATATTTTTATATTTCCTGGTCACACTGCCGAAAATTGCATAGAAAAAAAAGTTGGGGAAATAAATGACTCAAGCCTCACATATTTTCCACGCCCCTTATTAAAATTTCGGAAAATTCTCAACATTTTGAAATCGTTCTCAAAAGAAATATACATGTATGAAATTTGAGATGTGTCTTATTGATCTGTTATTCTACATGGTCGCTGAAAAAGTTAAAAAAATAGTGTACACAACACGCCCAAAAACAGTTTTTTTTACTCGCAGACTTCCAGAACTCGCCCACAGCTCGGCCTAGAATTTTTTCTACTCGTCCAAAATAATAATTGTATTTTCTGGGCTTGTTACGTAAACTACTATTTGTTGGATACGTATTCTAAATGTTCATCCAACAAAAGAGTGATTTCATTCTTGGACTGTTATCATGGTCAACTGCGACCAATTTTATTGACCCATATTTCAGAAAGTACTATTAGGGAGTTTTTCACGAAAAATAATGATGGATTCTGAATCACGATTACTTGAAACATACCTGTACCGATTTTCATCATCATAAAACACAGGATGTCTGAGGAAACGAATTGTTATTATTTTTCTAAATGTGATCAGAAAATCTACTGTTCTGTTGTAATTTTTGGGAAGAATTAGTGATAAATTATAATTGAGGAATGCTTTGAACATATATGTACCGATTTTTATCATTCAAATATTCGATGTGTATGAAGAAAAATGAAAAGAATAAGTATGCAACTTTTTTCTATTCATTCAGAAAAATAATAATTTGATTTTTGGGATACCCTGTGCTTATAATGATGATGAAAATCGGTACAGATATGTTTCAAGTGATTCTGATTCAGCATTCTCTTTTGAGTGAAGAATTATCATATATATATATATATTATCAAAATCCCTGTTACCATATGATGATGAAGAATTATCATGATAAAAAATATTCATTTTACTTGGTTCTTTGGGATTTTCTCTCCTCGTTTCTATAAAATAAAAGTATTCGTATTATTTCAATATATTTGTAGAGGGACAAATCAGATGATTTGCCCCAAAATGTCACTGCGTTTAACAAATTTTTCTATCAGGGAGTCTAAAAGAAAAATCCAGTAGCTTGTCAGTGACAATTTGTTTGAAAAAATTTTTGAAGGGAAGAAATATAGATAATATATTGAAAAAATATCGAATTTGTACTTATCTTATGATAGAAAAATTTGTTAAACGCAGTGACATTTTGGGGCAAATCATCTGATTTGTCCCTCTACAAATATATTGAAATAATACGAATACTTTTATTTTATAGAAACGAGGAGAGAAAATCCCAAAGAACCAAGTAAAATGAATGTACCACCTCCTCGATTAACCTACAGTTAGTATAAAAAATATTGCTTACATTTCCTTCTTATTTTTTTCTCAAACACATTTAATATTCGAATAATGAGAATTGGTACAGATATTTTCGAAGTCACCCTCAATAATAATTTGTCATTAGTTCTCTACAAAAATACTACAGTAGGTACATTTTTTGTCTTCCTGATCACGTATTCAAAAAAAAAAAAAATAATAATTCGTTTTTTCGGACACCCTGTGTTTTATGATGATTATAATCGGTACGGATATTTTTCAGGTGATCTCGATCCAGAATTATTTTTCGTGAAAAAAAATGATGGAATACTATTAATAATATTAAAATCATTTGAAAAGAAGAAAACTACCAGAAAAAAATCAAGGAATCTGCTTGCATTCTTCTGAACGGAGACAGTAGCATTGCTTCCTGTTCAGTTGATAGATAGAACATGGTATTCACTACTGAAAACTGAACATAAAAATGGTGGATTCAAGATCAATTGATGAAAACATCCTGTAACTCATTTGATTGCCAATGTCACTTATTGACACTGAGAACTGAAAAGTGTCAAGATAAATACGAATTTGCTTTGCTATTCAAATATTAATTTTTTATGTTGAAAACGGGAGCAGATTCGTTCCCGAAACGTCCAAAGCTAAGTGAAAACTTATTTCTCTTCTCCAAACCTTTTTCAATACAATTTCTCACTGACAAGCTAGTAAATTTTTCTTTCAGGATCTCTGGAAAAATCCTAAATCATCTGATTTGTCCTTACTACACGTATATTGATTTAATATTCATATTTTTATTTTATAGAGACGAGGACAGAAAATTCCAAAAAAATGTGGAATAATGAATGTATCACCTCCTCGATTAACCTACAGACAGTATTTAAGAGACTCATGCCTGAAAAAATTGCCTCTTGTCACGCTACAGATATTATGTACATCTCATAAACGGTGGAAAATGATCAGAGATAATCATTGGGGGACCTTGGAATATTTAAGATCGATCAATTCACTTTTTTACATTCCACTTGATGCGCCTGAATTCGATTCAGCGACTCAATATGCAAATGACACTTCTTCTCACGCATACGTAATATTATGACGCCAGACGAGAAGTGATAAGTATACCTATTTCGCCAAGAAATACAGTGTGTCGCACTTTCAACTGCAAAATTGAACAAAATCAGACAGACATACAGACAGGATGTAGGTATAGCTATAGGTCGCGTGCACGATGACCGACCCTGGAGGCAAAATATTGAAACACAACCTCACTCTTCTGTGAATTATTGAAACACAACCTCACTTTTTTATTCGATTATAGAGGAATCAAAGGATTGAAATAGTTTTTCACAATATTTTGGTATACGAATCGTGTTTCTTGCGTTATTCATTAATTCAAGCATGCCTTCGCATTGTGCTGTTGTACAATGCACAAAAAATGCAGCAAGAGACTAGGGAATATGATTTTTCAGGTAAATAGTAATCTAACATAGTTATCATTATGAAATGTTGTCATTCCTTATTAAAATTCCTTCTGCCTTCTGCCACTTCTGCAATACAAGCTAATAATACTGCTAATAGATTGAAAATGTCTACAACACACACGATCGTCAGCATGTCAGACCAGTCCTCCCGATTGATTGCATGAATCCAATCTTCTTGCATTATTCTAGAAATTTCAGGTATATTTCTATTAGCTCCTATTGCAGAAGGAATTCCGATGAGAAATCAGAGAAATAACCAAATTTCAAAAATGAAAACTATAATGTGAGTGACTATAGTAGGTACTTACTTTTAAATCATAATGTACCATCCGTATTCCTTCATCTTCCGCTGCAGTTTTTGTGCATTTTACAACAGCACAATGTGATGGCATGAGCAAATTGATGAATAGCGGAAAAATACGATTCTTATGCCAAAATAATTGGGGAAAACTATTTCCATCACTTGTAAAAAAATAAGAAAAGTGACGTTGTGTTTCAATGTTTTGCCTCCAGCGTCGGTCATCTGACAGTTCTTGCACGCAACCCATAGGTCGCGTGCACGATGACCGACCGTGGAGGTGAAATATTGAAACACAACCTCACTCTTCTGTGGAACACTGAAACGGAACCTCACTTTTTTATTTGTTTTCAGAGGAATCGAAGGATTGAAATACTTCACAATATTTTGGCATACGAATCGTGTTCTTTGCGCTGTTCATTAATTCTGTGGAACACTGAAAGGCAACCTCACTTTTTTATTTGTTTTCAGAGGAATCGAAGGATTGAAATACTTCACAATATTTTGGCATACGAATCGTGTTCTTTGCGCTGTTCATTAATTCAAGCATGCCTTCTCATTG
Source organism: Phaedon cochleariae (assembly GCA_918026855.4). Lineage (NCBI taxonomy): Eukaryota > Metazoa > Arthropoda > Insecta > Coleoptera > Chrysomelidae > Phaedon > Phaedon cochleariae. Next base: position 702,047 of record OU896708.1, on the reverse strand, counting down.
TGCTGTTGTACAATGCACAAAAAATGCAGCGAGAGACGAAGGAATATGATTTTTCAGGTAAATAGTAATCTCACAGCTTTCATTATGAAATTTTGCCATTTCTTATTGAAATAATTTCTGCCACTTCTGCAATAGAAGCTAATACTGCTAAGGGATTGAAACTGTCTACAACACACACAATCATATTCCGTCAACATTTCAGACCAGTCCTGCCGTTTGATTGCATGAATCCAATTTTTTTGCATCCTTTTAGAAATTTCACGGGTATTTCTATCAGCTCCTATTGCAAAAGGAATTTCGATGAGAAATCAGAGAAATTACTTTCAAAAATGAAAACTATACGTGAGTGACTATAGTATGAACTTATTTTTAAATCATATTCCTTCGTCTCTCGCTGCATTTTTTGTGCATGCAAATTCAACACACAACATGTTTCGCTAACACAGTAGCTTCGTCAGGTGATATACTGGTACAATGAGTTCATTGTTATAGGAAATTCATAACCTCATATAGGGTGTTAAAATTGTATTTTCTCTTTATCATTAATTGAAGAAACTCTGACAATGTAAAAAACTGTCACGTTTTTGAATAGTTGTCAAAATAAGACCGCAACGTAATCTATCAAATGTCAATATTATACTACTAGTGCAAAATGATTGAATAGATGCATGAAAATGGTTTTTATTTTCCTACGAGGAAACAGTGCGTCGGACGAAAAATATTAAGGAAGTCAAATTGTAGCAAAATGAATGGAGATTCCTACAAAATTTTTTTAAAGCAAGGGCATGCCATATTTTCTCAGAAAAAACTCCAGTTTACATCCCATACGAACGCCACTGGTAGGAATATAAAAACATTCTCTGCATCAAAAAATGCCTATTGGTGCTTAGTCGATACTTGTCAGATTTCATGGCAATATCTAGAACAGCATTGAAGTTATGATAAGAAAACTAATTTTTTCTCAAAATGCTAACACCCTATAGCTCGAAAGTTAAGAGGTTTAGGGCATATGTCAATACAAACTTTTCTTCTTGAAATGCGCTGAGGAACCATATCCTATATTTTAGTCATCAAGTAAATTACACCCTGTACAATATGCTTTGAAACTAACGGTATATGTATGATGTGGTTATCAAACTGATGATGATTCAAAAGTTATTGAATGTTTTTGAAAAAGGCGACCCATCATTTGAAAAAAATATACCATTTCGGAAATGGGCAAATTTTTCTTATAATTTGATATCATTGTGGGGTAGTTTTTGAATCTGCTAGCAGTATTCAGAAAATCAACTCAAATATGTAATTCAATGAAAAAACTTCAGGAAATCAAAGTTTTCCTCAGGCAATTGATAAGAAGTAACACATGTCATAAAATTATTTCTGGATTGAATATGTTGAAGAAAAAAACCACAAAATGTGACATACTTTTATTGACATTTTTTTAATAGGAATGAACTAACCTTTGAACCATCAACAATTGGATAACCACATATACGGTTAGTTTGATTCGAAATGACCCCCCCCCTCCCTTCCAACCCAGATATTTTGATCCATGACTCAGGGGACACCCTGTATATGGGTAACTATTGCCCATAGTTGTTTGACAGATTTTTCTCCCCTTTTTTTGAGGTATGGTTGGACTCTATATTTATTTTCCAGCAGCATAGAAAACCACGCGACTCGTGGAAAATCGAAATGGTAAATAACTTACAGAGAATCGGTGTTAATTCTGGTGCATACTTTTCTAGAACAATGGGTGGAATTCGCAGAATTTGTCTAATAGTGCGTTGGAGGACGATTGCGGTATTCTCGGAATTCCTATTAGTACTTAGTAATCAGAGTTTAAGAATTTCAGACACACCCTGTATGCAGAAAAGAATAGAGAGCTAGGATTAGCAAATTATTACCATCAGGCAAACACATCTTCCCAACGCCCATCTAAGTCTATTGCAACACCACGACCAGCGGCGTACATAACTTTTTTTTGGGAACCTTCTGTAAATCAGACATAGTCCCAAAATGTACTGCGAACGGAAACAAATGTTGTTCGACGTCATTACTCTGAATCGGAAGTTTGAATGAATACAAATTATTTGAAAGAAATGAATTTTATCACATGCAAAGAAAACATCATATCACGGTATCAAAGTCAATCATTGAGGGATAATCGTTAATAACGAGAGAAATAAAACTACTTTCATGATATATGACATGCAGAATATTGAATTACATTCTCCCGAAACCTCTCGAACGATTCGTATAAAGGAATATATACAGGGTGTTTCAGTTTTTTGTAGCAGGACTTCAACAGCTTGAAGAAGACATTTTTTTTAAGATGAAAATCTCAAACAAACATATATGCGTGGGAGCTTCGTTCCCGATTTACAGGGTGTCAAAAATCAGATTTTTTTATGTTTTTTGAATTTTCTCCTACAATTTTCGGAATAATTGATTGAAATTTGGTACACCTAATACACTTCAAAAACTCAATATTTGAGGCTATTGAGCGTTTTTGAATACCTACAGGGTGATAGACTTTCAGGGGTCGTACCCAATTTAACCCTGTAGAACTTTTTTGCGTGCCGCCTCTGCTTTCAATGGGACATAGATTCAGATTGTCTCTGCAATTTGGAAACTTTTTGCCCCGATGTATGTTTTTCGAAAACTACTGATAAAAAAAATTAGAACTGCCGTTCACGAGATTAAATTATTAAAACTCACACCACCTCAACCGTCAGAAGCGATAGTCTAGCGATGTATAGCGCATAGACCGTGTGTCATACAGTCCCAGATATCGAAAGTTCAACCAGTTTCAATTATACAGGGTGTCCTAGAATTTTCTACAATACATTTTCAGATTTTGCAATCCAGTTAGAGAAGTTTTTTTTTTAATAAAAACATTTTTTCTTTGTTATTCCTAGTTTTAATTATAAAATGGTGTTCAAAAAATTCAATCTAATTTTGCAACTGAATTTCATTTGGTATGGAAGCTTTCGGTCATTCTATTTTCCAATAAAATGTTTGAGAAATGTCAAATAAGTGTGTTTGAGAAATAACGGTTTTATTACAAGTAATTTATTTTTGGCATTTATCTCGAGATCCATACAGTTTTCGAAAAATTTACATAGAGGCAAGAAGTTTCCGAATTGAAAGGACAATCTGAATCTATGTCCCATTGAAAGCAGAGACGGCACGCAAAAAAGTTCTACAGGGTTAAATTGGGTACGACCCCTGAAAGTCTATCACCCTGTAGGTATTCAAAAACGCTCAATAGCCTCAAATATTGAGCTTTTGAAGTGTATTATGGGTGTACCAAATTTCTATCAATTATTCCGAAAATTATAGGAGAAAATTCAAAAAACATACAAAAAAATCTGAAACTTTGACAAAAAATGTCTTCTTCAAGCTGTTGAAGTCCTGCTTCAAAAAACTGGAACACCCTGTATATGACACTCAAATTTTGTTGAATTTACAAAAAATTTGTAGTTTCAGACAATTTTTTTTTTTTCAGTGTGAATGTTGAAATCAACAAATTGATCCATCAATAATTCTTTGATAATATTCTTCTTCTAACATTTTTCAGACAAGGTGTCGCGCTGATTCTCGATTAAATTACTCTTTCTGGTTTTAAATAGTGGAATTGCAAGTACCCTGACAATTTGGGGTAAATAAAACCTATTATCGTGGATCAAGGGCTAGAGGGGAGTCTCTTGAAGCCCCCAGTGAGTACTCCACTGATGGTTTGCCCAATAATCCAAGTGGTTCGATCAATAGTAGACCATGGTGGACCGAAAAAAAGAATCGCGTTCGTTATTCGTTTGTTTCGAGTATCTCGGATTTGGCCCTGGGGCGCCATCACACAAATCTTCTGCATTTTTTGAATTGTGGCCCGGCCAGTAAGGGGGGACTGGGGAGTCTCTCGGTCGCTATAAAAGATGGGGCCGGATTCGCAACAGCATCACAATCTTCCAGTGGTCTTCTGATTTTGGATACCAAAGTAGTGACAATGAAACAAGTAAGATTCTTTTGATTTTTAATAGGTTAATTAGTGTGGAATACTGGATTTAATGTATTTTGAATCATAGAAGTTCGTTTCACTTTCATCGCTGATGGACAATAAACAATAATCCTTTAACAACTGGGTATTGGGTAAATAGAATTCTTTGTGAAAATATCGCGGAGGGTCTCTCAATTATTGTTCAATCTTTTCACTAGATTTTTTGGCGGACATTGAATTCAAATTCGGTACATAATCTAAGTGACACTTGAACAATGCGACGATGTCAGATTTTGTACATGATTCACTGATTTCCAGGCACAGAACATGTTTCATATAGTATACAGTGTCATCAGCATCATCATTGATATGATTATTTTCCATTTTTATTACATTTCTCGTAAGTTGAAAAAGTTTTTTGAAATAGGAAAATCATCGTTGAAGTATCTTAAATTGAGCAACTACTTAACTGGCTAATACCACGGAATATTGAATATTGAATATTGAATCTGGTTAGGCACATATGTATCAAAAAATAATATATTTAGTTCTGAGAAAATATGTGTATTCTTTTCATTCATTATCTATTTATAATCGAATGGAATTAAATTGATGAAAATATGTTCAATGGTATTTCCAATTTTTGACAGATATCTATAATTCAATATTCTATGCTTTTCTGTTAGATATTCTAACAAGTCATTTCTTATATCTCAAAAAAATTATCCCCAACTAAGGCAGTGTGAAACAGTGATTAAAGATTTTTGTCTTGAAAGATCGACAATTAATCGCTGAATATCCCACAATTAGATATTATAATATAAACAATTGTGCACTGTGCGAATTTTACACATATTATCGACATATTAAACAGTTTTTTCTTCTGGAATCATGCAAAATTATGGTAATTTCTTATTTGCCTATCGATTGACCTGGCCAATTAAACATCATTTAAAATAAAACTAAAGGCTAGGTTATTTCTATTAGTTTCGAGAAAAAGTGGAGGTCGTATTTTCTTAAAAAAAAACAATGGAAAAGACAGTTGAACAAAAAAGTTCTTTCAGTAACTGAGTATATTACGTGTCAAGTGATGCTTTCGAATTTGTTGAAATTTGATTGAGCCGACGTCAAAAATCTGTTCAATTCTGGTAGGTGCTTATAGAACAGAAGCAAACATTTTCATGTTACATTTGCCGGAATTTTAATGCATCATATCATAATGTTCCATGAGTTTATTCCCTTTATTTTCAAATTATTTCACTGATTCATTCAAAAATGAAAACAGAACTTTCTCGTTATTCAACAAACTTCGTAACTCATCAGCTCATTTCATTATATCAAAAATTGACACAAATTTCTAATAATATGCATAATAGTTGATTGCATAAAAATGTTTTACGAATTTTTTTATTTGCTTAATGTCAAACTATTAGACATATTTAAACAATAAATCAATTTTTATTATCAATATGATGATGGTATTCAGTAATGATATAGCTATTATGAAATAGAAGATACATTAAAACTTGACTACTATTTAATAGAAAGTCAATGTCACTAACGATGCAATCTTCTGAATCATCAGATCGCTTCATGAAACTTGTGTAAATTCATTTCAATACATTACAGTGTTGTTGAGATTCTGCAATGATCGTGTGAAACTTCAAATGAAATCTTTCCAAACACAGAATCACATATTTTTTCTCCTTGTCTCTATAAAATAAAAATATGGATACTATTTCAATATACGTGTAGTGGGGATGATTTGCCCGAAAATGTCACTGCCTTCAAAGAGTTGAAATTCCAAACTTTTTTTCCGTCACAGAAAAAAAAATCCTACAATTATCTAAACCAGGGCCTGAGCCAAAAAGCCTTCGCCTTCCTGCCCCCCCGCACACCCCAAGGAAAAACATTATCGACGCCTCTGATTCATCGAACAACTGGCAAACACCCTAACACGTTCTTCTTCCTTACAGTTCTTGGTAGCCGCTGCCATCTTGGCCCTCGCCCACTCATTGCCCGCCCCACCTGCCCTACACCGTCAAGTTGACCCCTCATCTGGCCCCATCAACCGAGAACTCAACGACGTCCCCATCCTACGACTAGACAACAACAACGACGGAGAATCCTACAACTACGCCCTGGAAACCGGAAACGGCATCGCCGCCCAAGAAACAGGCTCCGCCAAGGGCGAAGATGGCACCAACGCTCAGGGAGAATACTCCTACACCGCCCCTGATGGTCAACAGATCCAGGCTAGGTACGTGGCTGGTCCCAACGGGTTCGAAATCCAGGGCAGTCATTTGCCTGTGGCTCCTCCAGTCCCACAGGAGATCCTGAAGGCTTTGGAGCAGAACGCAGCTGATGAAGCTAGGGGAGTGGTAGACGATGGGCAATACCACGGACAATAAGCTGTTGAGTCACCAAATTTGTTGTTATTTATTTTGATATGTAAATAAATTTTTCAATCACAATGTGTCTGTTATATTCTCCAACTTTGTTAGATATTACTCAACTTCCGACTTGTCATAGCCTTCTAGAGGTTCGATTCGAACTAGATTTAGTAACTCATCATCTGGCTCTCTTTCTGTTGGGGTTGATAGAAACAAACATCCTGATCACAGTCACTTTGAAACTACCCTATAGTTTATACTCAGCTACCAATCCTAATGATTCCAGTGGACTCTCTGTCAAAAACAGGTTACTTACTCAAGGGTATCTTGGTCTCAGGAGCATGCTCTGCCATAGGTTTAGATAAAACCAAAGCTCAGTCAGAATACTCCTACACTAGGGTAGGTACATAGCTGGTCCCAACGGGTTCGAAATCCAGGGCAGTCATTTGCCTGTGGCTACCAATCTTGATGGTTTCACTTGACTCTCTAACAATAATTGGTTACTTATTCGAAAGCGTCTTGGCCTTAGAAACCGGCTCTGCTATAGGAATATATGTTACTAACGCTCAAGTGGACCCCTCATCTGGCCCCATCAACCGAGAACTCAACGACGTCCCCATCCTACGACTAGACAACAACAACGACGGAGAATCCTACAACTACGCCCTGGAAACCGGAAACGGCATCGCCGCCCAAGAAACTGGCTCCGCCAAGGGCGAAGATGGCACCAACGCTCAGGGAGAATACTCCTACACCGCCCCTGATGGTCAACAGATCCAGGCTAGGTACGTGGCTGGTCCCAACGGGTTCGAAATCCAGGGCAGCCATTTGCCTGTGGCTCCTCCAGTCCCACAGGAGATCCTCAAGGCTTTGGAGCAGAACGCAGCTGATGAAGCTAGGGGAGTAGTGGACGATGGGCAATACCATGGACAATAAGCTGTTGAGTCACCAAATTTGTTGTTATTTATTTTGATATGTAAATAAATTTTTCAATCACGATGTGTCTGTTATCTTCCCCAACTTTGTTACATATTACTCAACTTCTAGATTGTCATAGCCTACTAGAGGTTCGATCCTAACTAGATTCAGTAACTCATCATCTGGCCCTCTTTCTGTTGGGGTTGATAGAAACAAACATCCTGATCACAGTTACTGTGAAACTACCCTATCGTTTATACTCATCTACCAATCCTAATGACTCCAGTAGACTCTCTGTCAAGAACAGGTTACTTACTCAAGGGTATCTTGGTCTTAGGAGCATGCTCTGTCATAGGTTTAGATAGTACCAAAGCTCAGGCAGAATACTCCTACACTAGGGTAGGTACATAGCTGGTCCCAACGGGTTCGAAATCCAGGGCAGTCATTTGCCTGTGGCTGCCAATCCTGATGGTTTCACATGACTCTCTAACAATGATTATTGGTCACCTATTCAAGAGCATCTAGGCCTTAGAAACCGGCTCTGCTATAGGGATATATGTTACTAACGCTCAAGGAGAATACTCCTACACCGCTCCTGATGGTCAACAGATCCAGGCTAGGTACGTGGCCGGTGTAAACGGGTTCGAAATCCAGGGCAGCCATTTGCCTGTGGCTCCTCCAGTCCCACAGGAGATCCTGAAGGCTTTGGAGCAGAACGCAGCTGATGAAGCTAGGGGAGTTGTGGACGATGGGCAATACCACGGACAATAAGCTGTTGAGTCACCAAATTTGTTGTTATTTATTTTGATATGTAAATAAATTTTTCAATCACAATGTGTCTGTTATATTCCCCAACTTTGTTAGATACTACTCAACTTCCGACTTGTCATAGCCTTCTATGGACTCTGTCAAAAACAGGTTACTTATTACTCAAGGGTCAACAGGTCTTAGGAGCATGCTCTGCCATAGGTTTAGATAGTACCAAAGCTGTACATGACTGGTCCCAACGGGTTCGAAATCCAGGGCAGTCATTTGCCTGTGGCTCCTCCAGTCCCACAGGAGATCCTGAAGGCTCTGGAGCAGAACGCAGCTGATGAAGCAATAAGCTGTTGAGTCACCAAATTTGTTGTTATTTATTTTGAGATGTAAATAAGATGTTTCAATCATTCTAGAGTTTACATTCGACCTATATCTGGTAACTCATCATCAGGCTCTTTTTCTGTTGAGGTTGATAGAAACGAGGAAAGAAAATCATTGAAACTAAAACATTTTGATCACATTTAACGCGAAACTAACCCTATTGTTTATACTCAGGTACCAAGCTTGATGATTCTAGTGGACTCTATGTCAAAGACCTGTTACTTGTTCCTCAACATTCAGACTGTCATAACATTCACAGCCTTCTGGAGGTTCGATTCGACCTAGTTATGGTAACTTATCTATTTGTCATCAGGCCTTCTTCCAGATCGTCAACAGATCCAGGCTAGGTACGTGGCTGGTGTCAACGGATTTGAGATTCAGGGCAGCCATTTGCCTGTGGCTCCACCAGTTCCGCAGGAGATCCTCAAGGTTTTCGAGCAAAACTTAGCTTTTTGTTGTTGCTATTTATTTTCAGATGTAAATAAATGTTTCAATCCCAATGTGTCTGTTCTATTCTCCAATTTTGTTACATATCTCTCAACTTCCATATTGTCTCCGTCTTATTCTAGAGGTTTCATTCGAACTAGAATTGTTAACTCATCATCAAGCCCTCTTTCTGTTGCGTTCGATAGAAATGAGGAATCATTTAAGCTCAAACTATCCTAAACTGCGAACTTAATCCAATCTTTAATACCATCTACCAATCTCGATGATTCCAGTGGTCAAAGACCTGTTACTTACTCAAGAGTATTTCAGCATTAAGGAAACAGGCTCTACTATAGAAAAGGCTGAGAGAGAATACTCCTACACCAGGATATGTACGTTGCTGGTATCAACGGTTCGAAATCAAGGTGAGTCATTTGCCTGTGGCTCCTCCAGTTCCACAGGAGATCCTCAAGGCTTTAGAGCAGTACGCAGCTGATGAAGCTAGGAGAGTATTGGACGATGGCAATACTATGTAGGATTAGCTGTTGAGCCACCAAATTTGTCGTTATTTATCTTGAGAGTTAAGTAAATGTAACTAGATTAGGTAACCCATCATCCGGCCCTCTTTCTGTTGAGGTTGATAGAAACAAGGAACGAGAATCATCGAAGCTCCAACATCTTGATCATAGTTACTGCGAAACTAACTCGTTTATAATCAGCTACCAATCGTGATGATTCCATTGGAATCTCTGTCAAAGGCCTGTTACTTATTCAAAAGCATTTCGGCCTTAGAAACAGGCTCTGCCATAGGAAAAGATGGTACCAAAGCTCAGGGAGAATACTCCAACACTAGGGCAGGTGCGTGGCTAGTCCCAATGGGTTCGAAATCCAGGAAAGTCATTTGCCTGTTGCTCCTCCACTCCCACAGAAGATCCTCAAGGCTTTGGATCAGAACGCAGCTGATGGAGCTTGTGGCGTAGTGGACTATGGGCAATACTCTGGACAATTAGCTGTTGATCAAATCCATTGTTATTTATTTTGGGATCTAAATAAATATTCCAGCCACTATGTGTCTGTTACATTATTAAACCACCCATGTTACATATTGCTCAACATCCATCAGGTTGACATAGAATTCTAGAGGTTCGATTCGAACTAGATTTTGATGTTGAGGTTGATAGAAACGAGGAAAGAACATTATTGATGCTCAAACATCCTGATCACAGGTACTGTGAAACTATCCCTATCGTTTATACCCAGCTACAAATCGTGATGGTTCTACTGGACTCTCTGTCAAAGAGTGGTTACTTACTCAAGGGCATCTTGGCGTTAGGACCTGGCTCAGTCAAAGAAAATGGTAGCAGCGCTGAGACAGAATACTCCCACCATAGACTAGCTACGTTGCTGGTGTCAACGGGTTCGAAATCCAGAGCAGCCATTTGGTTGTGGCTGCTTCAGGCCCACAGGTGATTCTATAAAGGCTTTGGAGCAGAGCGCAGATGATGAAGCTAGAGTAATATTGGAAGATGGGCAATAAGCTGTTGAATCACCAATCGTTGTTATTTATTTTGAGATGTAAATGAATGTTTCAATCACAAGGATGGTCTATAATATTCTCCAACTATGTTACAAAGTGCCTCACCATCCAGATTGGGATGAACTTCTAGGTAACTCATCTAAATGTTATGAAATCTTCTTTCTGTCGAGGTTGATAGAAATGAGGACAGAAAATAAGTGAAGCTCTTAATCACAGTCCCTGTGAAACTACTCATATCGTTCGTACTCAGCTACCTATCTGGAAGGTTTCAGTAGACTCTCTGACAGAGACTAGTTACATATTCAGGGGTATATTGGCTCTACTAGAGAGGAAAGACGGCACTTACGCTCATGGGAAATATTGGTACACCGCTCTCAATAGAGGCATTTGCATGTGGTCCCTCTGGTCTTACAAAGATCCCTAAAATCCTCGAGCAAAACGCAACTCAGGATGCTAGAGGAGTCGGTAGTGGACGGTGGCAAATATCACAGGCAATGAGCTGTGAAGTCATCAAATTCATTTTCATTCATTTTCTGATACTATAATTGAATATTACATGTTTCAGTCACATTGTATTCGTTCCAAAATTCTGTAGCCTAGTTACATAGTGCTTTTAATGAAGGTTGATATACGTATTCGATCAAAGCCTGGATATTGTTCGATGGTACTCACTTACCCAAAACAAATAACAAAATGAGGACTAGCTACTTATGAAGGTGAAGAATTTCTTCTGGTGTCAAGATACTGTCTGTAGCTATCGCTGATCGCTGTACAGATACATATTGAAAAGTGTACGAAGTTTCTTTCAAGAAGATATAAATTGCACTATTGTAAATATTGTTGTCACGTGTTCCGGATATCAGTATTTTTCACCGTATATAGATGCAAATGACGTTTCGTATGTTTCTCATTCAATCACCAGCCAAAATTGCATACGAATTACGAGTTTCGTTAGTATACGAATAAAAGATATACTAGGAATAAGAATACCTCTAATTTTTGGCACCCCTGTTTGATAATCGTATCTATTCTCCACATTTTCAATTCAATGTGGAAAGTATCACGTTAACTAATTAATATACAAGCAGTTTTTTCTTCGTACTGAAATATTACTTTTTGCACAAATATCGAAAATATTCGATCGTAATAGCAGCAAAGGTTTGATTGACACAAGAACTCATCTGTTGTTTGATATTTGTCAAAATATGAAAATATCGCCATATTTGTATGGAGAAAATCACTCATCACCTCCACAATACCCAATCAGTATGTAGTTCAGAAAACATTCCATTAGGAAGTCCTATCCAAATACAAATGCCATCTTATACAAAAATATTGTTTATTGCACTTACTTAAGAACACATGCATCTATTTACAAAACATCATTCAAAATGACCATTTAAAATTACAATAAAAATACACATAAATAATGGCTGCTTCCCGTGTCAAATCCTAATATCTATAACCGTCGGGTCCTTTCGGCTGGCCAGCCGGCCCACTGGGCACCCCGTATTGCGTTCCAGGAGCCTGCCCCCTCGCGCCAAAACCACCCTGACCTCCTTGACTGCCACCGAAACCTCCCTGACCTCCCTGACTACTTCCAAAACCTCCCTGGGCACCGCTGTAGCCGCCCTGAGCACCACCGTATCCTCCTCGACCGCCTCCCTGGGACCCCGAGTAACCTCCCTGCGCCCCCTGGGCCCCTGAGTAACCTCCCTGAGCACCCTGAGATCCTGCGTATCCTCCCTGAGCTGCGCCGCGACCTTCGTCTGCGCCCTGTCTGTACTGGCCGTCGTCTACGATGCCTCTGGCTTCGTCAGCGAGGTTCTGTTCGATGGCCCGCTGGATTTCCTCAGGGATTGGGGGTGGAGTGGGGAGGTGGCTGCCCTGAGGCAGGAAGCCGTTGCCGTCGGCGGTGTAGGTGATGGAGATTTGTTGGCCGTCTGGGGCGGTGTAGCTGAATGAACCTGTAAGGGATAATTTTTTAGTGTGACATTGACTTAGATACCTATGGCTGATGCTAGTGATGTTAGGATTCAATAGTAGGAGAGCCGACTGCAGATTCCTAACGTCATCTGATAGCGAAATGATAAATGTCCTAAAGGAAAGTTAAAACATTGTAGTTCATCGGACGGCACCTGTGCCGATCACTATCCTGAGCAAAATGATTCAAAAATTGCACTTTCCTGTGCAGACATTTGCAATCGATTTCGCGTTCAAGTTTATTTAATCCACAGAGCAGTTATATGCTATCGGACAAGTCAAGTCAGTACAAATATTTGGATTTATGAAATACAATACAGTCTACGTGAACAAACAAACAAGTATTAAAAAAAATTCGTTCATACTATAGGGGCAGAGGTGGAGAAGATGCATTTTCATTTTATTTTTGAATGTATGCAGTTCATTGATCAATTTTAATTCTTCGGGAAGAGAATTGTATAGTCTGAGTCCCAATATGTCCGATGATTTCTGAGATATCGTCAAACGTACGTTGGGCAAATAGAAATTATTCTTTGTTCGCGTTCGATAACTATGTATTGAATTATGTTTCTTTGAACTTTCTCGTTTTTTTTTTGTATATTAGTTAAAACTTCGAGGATATATAATCCACATAGGGAAAGTAACTTGTATTCTTTGAATAATTCCCTACATGAGGTGCCACTACGAACACTGGCAAGACATCGTACAATTCTTTTCTGCACTATGAAGACTTCATGAGCGGCAGATGAGTTACCCCAGATGGTGATTCCATATGTCATTCCAGATTGAATTTCTCCGTGGTAAAAAAGTAGGAGTCCTCGCATGTCTGAAATTGATTTGAGAGCTCTCAATTGGAAGCAATTAGTACTCAATGTATTTGCTAGGGATTTACAATGTGATTTGAATGATAGATGATGATCAAGTCTAAATAGTGCATACAACAGGAACATTTTTATTTTGTTTGTCTGCCATGAAAAGTTAAGTAATTTTTTTGGAAGCATTCAAATAAAGGGAGTTATCATATGATCATCTACAGAGTGACTGAATAGTATCATCAATTTTGTTTTGAATTTGAGTATCAGATTTGTGAATAATAATGTAGAATCATCTGCATATAAACAGGTGAATGTATTTGGAAGGATCAGAGGCAACTCATTGACGTACAGTGTGAACAGAACGGGCCCCAGTACTGATCCCTGAGGGACTCCAATTCCAACCGGAAGTTCACTAGAAATAACGATCGTTTTCTTATTATTTTCCACATGATTTATTTTGATTTTCTGATTCCATACATGTGGAGTTTTTTAAGCATAATATCATGCTGGACGCAGTCAAAAGCACGGCTGAGAACGCGGAATATCCCAACCGCGCTCTCGCCTGCCTCCAGTAAATCTAGTATTTTTTCATAGGAAAGGGAAATAAGGTAGGGATTTGTGTTCATCTTGAATTCCTGGAGGTTATATGCATCGGGGAACACCTCCCTTGGCAATGTGTTCCAGAGCCAACACTGTTCGTTGGATGAACGAATCTTTGGAAAGAGATGTTCTGCAGGTTTCCAAAGTGACCACAAAGAGGTGGGTGCGAAGCCTCAACTCGACGGGTTAATCTCGCGGGGACTGCCAAGGGAGGAACAATTGTTGATATTTCAGGAGAGTAACGTCCATGAAAATATCTACAAAATAGAGCCAGATCGCCAACTTTTCTACGGTGTTCCAGAGAAGTGAGTGAGTTTCTGAGCGGGGCATCCCCCACGAGACGAATTGCCCTTTTTTGGACAGAATCCAATAGTTTCAGGGTATGTTTGGGTGCTGCACTCGGAATATGAGAACAGTATTCTAGGACAGGTCGGATCTGTGCCTTATAGATCATAAGCAGCTGACTGGAAGTGAAATAGCTCCTGCTAGTTGTTATTGATCGTCGTTTCCGTTGTTTTCATTCCATCAATGACGTTTTTTGTTATGTGTTGAGTTGAAGAACATTTTTTATATGATGGATTTCGTAATTGAAAATTTGTTGATCAGATGAAATTCATATTGCTCTATCGAGGAGTGATTCGATTGTTCTACTCTCAATACCTATAGTTCTCTGATGATTCTGATGAAAATCGAGGTATTTGTTAGTATAGGTATTTTTATGATATCACAAAGACGTTGTTTGAAAATGGTAACTGATTGTCAATTTCCACAAAGTGAAAATTATGGTGGGTTCGGCATTGCTCATAATGATCCAGAGATTCATCTAGTTCCATAAGGTTATGTATTCAAAGTATTAGGAAAACATCATCTACGTCCAAAGATAAGTGAAAACCTAATATTTTTTCGATTCACCTATATATTCCTGTTTTCCTTTAGATTAATGTATCACTGATATTCGATTGAGTTTTCGTTTCAGGCTCTCTGATAGTTTAACGGAGAAGAAAATCCCAAAGAATCTGGAGAAATAAATTCAGTCTAATGCTGAAGTTCCTGATGTTGAGGAACTTCAATACAATTCTTTCAGTTTCAAGTAGCTAAACTGAGTCTGTTGATGACATTATAACGATGATTCAATCAACCCTGTATACTGACCTTGAGCTTGAGTCCCATCTCCTCTGGCGTCTCCCTGTTCCTGAGCGTTGATGCCGTTTCCAGTTTCGTAAAGGTAGTTGTAGGTGCCGTCGCCATTGTTGTTGTTCTCCAACCGGAGGATGGGGATTTCTGAGCCAGCTCCAGGTCTGCCAGCTCCGGCACCTCCTGAAATAATGAGAGATTTCACCAACACCGTCTTCACCTCAGAGGCACAAGAGGGCCTGAAGGATCGACAATTCATCTCACATTTATATTTTTGTCGAGTACAGTACCTACCAGCGCCACCGTAACAGTATATTGTGCAACAAGTGGGAAAAGTGCTTTTCCCCACATGTTGCTCACTATACTTTTTCTACAACTGCACTTATTCAAAGAATCCTAGTAATGTAACTTATTGGTATTCATTATATACTGTGGCACTATACCACATTGAATATTGTGACTAAAGAGTAGACGCCTCTCCTAGTTCCTTAGTAGTTCCTAGTATTTCAAAAAAGTACACTTTCCGAGGAAGAATTAATTTCTGTAGTTTTTTAGATTCCATGAATTTTTCGTACCAATATGCCAATTCATACTTTTTTCTTGAAATTTCCGGAAACAAATCTAACTTTTGCAGCTTTTTCCATCATCTCTGTCTCTGGCGGTGTATTTATCAAAATCGTCACATCTCGGTATATACATCATATTATTTATTATGAATTGTTGGAACAATGTTTGATGGAAAATGCGATTTCTATCAAAAGCACTAATGAGAACTACTCTAAATAATTTGATAAAAAAGTTCTTCTGACAGTTGTGACAACTATTCAAAGCTGAACATAATAATTACAAAACTCGTCCGCCATCTTGAATGTCTTAGTTTTTTCTTTCACAAGAACCTTCTCCAGACAATAACATACACAACAAAAAATAATCAGTGAAATCGGTCAAGCCGTTTACGATTCTGCAAAGGACATAAGTACAGAATGAATGAATGTTTGAGATTCTATAATTTCAGAAGAATCTCACGATTTCGAAGACCCGTTCACTTACCCGAATATCCTCCTGCTCCCTGATAACCACTTCCTGCTCCCCCAGCTCCCTGATAACCACCTCCTGCTCCTCCTGCTCCCTGGTAACTACCTCCTGCTCCTCCCGATCCTTGGTAACCACCTCCTGCTCCTCCTGATCCTTGGTAACCACCCCCTGCTCCTCCTGATCCTTGGTAACCACCCCCTGATCCTCCCGTTCCTTGGTAACCACCCCCTGCTCCTCCTGATCCTTGATAACCACCCCCGGCTGCTCCTGATCCTTGGTAACCACCTCCTACTCCTCCAGGACCGCTTCCTGCTCCTCCCGCTCCCTGGTAAGATCCTCCTGATCCTCCTCCTCCTCCTCCTCCACGAGTAGGGGGAAGGTAGTCAAGACGGGCAGAGGCAGCCAAGCCGAATAGGGCCAGAGCAATTAGTACCTGAGGGAAGTTTTTAGGGCTGTTTCAGAATTCAGTGACTATTCAATTGAAACTAAATGGGGTACATAGCGATAATAATAGCTATTGATACACCAAGGTAGTAAAGGATATCATTATTACCCAGGGACTAAGATTATATCCCGAGGCTTCAGCCGATTCTAAATTGAAATGAAAATTCAATCGTTATTATCGGTTACTAAACACTTACAGAAAATGAGGAGTTGAAGCTAACGAAAACTCATTTTCCGTAAGTGATTAGTAATCGATATTAACGATTGAATTCCCATATCGATTTCGATGTTTTATAGAGTTCCTGATGAAGAGCCAATAAAGGCTCGAAAGCTTGAACAGAAACAAGAGTTAAATTCAGTATGGATGGAGACTGAGAAAGTCCCAAAATTTCAAAATGATTCTCATTGGGGTTATTGAGTAATCTCAATGGAAGTCTTGAAAACACGTCTAAATTAAAATTTGGAGACAAATCGAATTTTTATTGTTTCCTCAAAAATTAAGCTAGATACAAAAATAACACAAAGGATAAAAAAGTTGTTATTTCAATAGTTCAATCCACGCCACTGGAAATATTATTTGAAATCTAACTGCACCAGACGAAGCCTCATATTACTATTAACAAAACCACAACGTTTCATTGAAATTGATGAAAATAAATATTATTACCCTGTACCCCGAAAACGAAGCTAATAAGGTCACATGTTTATATGAACTTTATTACGTCAAATATCACAAGAATCCCCCCTTGATTTTTTTCTGTGTTATTCAGATACACCCTGTATATGATGGAATATAACTTTCATAATGCTATTTTTCTCTTTGAGTCCCCTTTTCTGATAAACCTACAAGGCAATTAAGTCGTTCATATTATTTTTGCTGAAGGAATATGGTCAACGAACTGACCTATACTTTATATGAGTATTTTATTTTCTTCAAGTAATGATTTAGAAAAAATAATTATTTATTATACAAGGGAAAAAAGTAGTAGATTTTAGCTCCAGGTTGTGTTGTCTCCCGACGCGTAGCGGAGGGAGACAAAAAACCGTGAGCAAAAATCTAATATTTTTCCCGTGTATAATACACTATTTTTTTCTGTGACAGAAGGAAAGACGAATCAATATTGAGAAGATATTACAGTATTTCGAAATCTGAAAATTATCAACGTGAAATTTCAAGTTTTTAACAGTAGGGACACCTGCGTTTCATAGACATCTTTATCATTCTTTTGAAGTAATCAAATATCTGATGTCACTTCTGTCAGTTCAATTCTGTGATTTGATTTTGAAAAATTGCGAATTCAGTAGTTGTTTAGTAATATACGAAACCGCGAAGTCGAATGGAAGATAAAAGGACTTGCAGTTCTTTCTCGGAGACGGTATTATTGACTCATTTTTCGGAACTATAGCACAACAAAAGCCATTAACAGAGTATATATATGTGATATATATCCGGGAAAAAAGTACTCACTTTTTTCCCACGGGAAAAAAGTAATTTATGAAAAGTGACATTTTATAACCTGCCAACAGAGATGAAATGCCAAACTTTTTTCCCGTCACAGAAAAATAAATATTTTTTTTATACTTCCGTTGATACACCACACAAATTTCTAAACAGGGTGTATCAAAATAACGCCGAAAAATTCAAGAGGCGATTCTTTGTGATATTCTTGCAAATAAAGTTCATATTAACGTGTGTCCTAACTTGCTCCGTTTTTGAGATACAGGATGTTGAAGTTGGAAGTATTGATTGTTTTTATTCCTTATCCCCCTGTATAAGCTTCTATGATGCCGAAATTCAATCTGGTTGGAGATTAAGAACGCCCCAAAATTTCGAAATAATTCTAATTGGGGTTATTGAGTAATCTCAATAGAAGTCTGGAAAACACCTATACAGGGTGGGCCACCAGTAACGCCTCGGTCTCTAGAAGGTTAACCACTTATCTTCTTGGAATTCTTCCTCTCTAGGAAGTTGCATGTCAACATAGGCTACCATTTAAAATTATTTCGAAACATACAGGGTGTCCCCAAAAACCATAAAACACTGAAGTTAAACTTTTTTCTATCGAACACCCTATATATCATTTCATTTTGAGATTCTCCCTGATGAGCTGATTTCAACGACCCATCATACTTGGGGTCTAGCAGTTATAATTACTGAAATATAGGGTGTGAAAAATCGAGATTTTCCAAGTTCAAGAATTTTTTGTGTCGAATTATTCATAATTGGTCAAAACGGCTTACATGTCCCTATCTCAACTTTTGATTAACTATCTACTGATATTTAATTGGGACATATACCGGGTCATCAAGATTCTGAATTCTGCACCACCCTGCATAAATAGTTCAATCTAATAAAAATATAAAACTCAGAAAAAACGGTGGCGTGCAATGACATTCACCATAAATATCGATAAATTTTTCAACTGTGACGCCACTGGAAATATTATTTCGAATTTAATTGTACCAGAAGAAGCTCCATATTACTATTAATAAAACCACAACGTTTCATTGGAATTGATGAAAAGACAATTGAGTAATCTTTATTTCCTAATATATCACAAGGAATCACCGCTTGAAGTTTTTTGATGTTATTTAGATACACCCTGTATAATAATTGTATTAATGTTGAGGAAGGATCTATAGCTAAAATCTTTCTGACTGGTTTGAAAATACACCCCATCTTGCAATCTTGTGCGGTGATAAATATGAGACCGCTTAGCTAACACCATCCAACCGTAACATGTTTTCCGCATGTGGCTGTACATTTCTAATTATATCAGATCATATTTTATTATGTGCGTCCTTCATCGAACACAAAAGAATCATTCAAAATGCAGAATAATGATTAAATTCAAACGCGCACCATTAAGAATTCTCATAGCATCTTAATTTGAAAAATATCCGTGGTTTCGCATCTTATTATAGTATTAATGATGTTACGCTTGCGATTTTTCACATTAGAGGAAGATTGTCAATTGCGGAAAGAATATCCAGATTTTCGATAATCAGATAATGATTTTTTTTACTTTTGTGGCTTCATCACATGAGGAACATACGACGGCGTATCAGCGCCACAATAACCTATTAATTTTTTTATCAGAATCTCAAAATTTTTAGATTTTTTCTCAAAATAATCCACATTATGGTTGCGTGTATTCAGTTACAATACTGCATTGTCAATTATGGGGTTGAAAGTAGGTAGATATCAGAAGTGTGAAGTGCATGATATAGGTGCAATATATAAATTGAAACAACAAAGAAAACGAGAGCGATCCTAGATCTGATTCTTCGTTTTCCTACTGGATTTGAAATGGACATCCATGAGATATCCATCGAAGGATTTGAAATGGATATCTTATGGGTTTCCATGAGATGTTCACAGCAATCACGAATGAGTTCAATCCGCAAGATTGTTTTTCATAGTGTCAATTTCTCTTTTTTGTGTCCGAACATGGATTGAACCTTTTGGAAATAGAACTGATTCTTCGTTTTCCTACTGGATTTGAAATGGACATCCATGAGATATCCATTGAAGGATTTGAAATGGATATCCTTCAGTAGATATCTTATGGATATCCATAAGATATTCATAGCAAAAGCTGATGAAAGTGATGGATGTAATTGTCCAGAAACGTCAATTTCTTTATTGAGAAAAGAAAAAAGCTCATCAGCATTCGTATAAAATTTCCTTCTATACAATCCCAAGGATTTCAATCGTCTTTGTAATGTTCTTGCTGATGTCGTTGTTCTGTACTAACTGCAAACATTGTAATATTTCATGGTAATTCAAACCAAGGAAGAAATATCTCTTTATTAGTTCATTGGTATATATTAGTGTTCTCCATTTAACACATAATTTCGCAAAGCACAACCACTTTATAACTGAATGTAAACATACACAATGTTGTTATCATGTAGGTAACAAATTAGAGAAAAAAATCTCAAAATTTTGAGAAAAAATCTCAAAATTTTGAGATTCTGATAAAAAAATTAATAGGTTATTGTGGCGCTAATACGCCGTCGTAGGAACAAACTCTGAGATCGAAGAGATTGAAATTTTCTCACACCCAAAAAACAAAAAAAAAAGGAAATATTATACACATTTTATTGACAATAATATTCGGCAGGTTACCCCTACTGGACGCCACTAGATTTCATAATTCCAATTTCATGGTAATTCAAACCAAGGAAGAAATATCTCTTTATTAGTTCATTGG
The DNA here is from genome assembly GCA_918026855.4 of Phaedon cochleariae. Lineage (NCBI taxonomy): Eukaryota > Metazoa > Arthropoda > Insecta > Coleoptera > Chrysomelidae > Phaedon > Phaedon cochleariae. Next base: position 681,408 of record OU896708.1, on the reverse strand, counting down.
TATATATTAGTGTTCTCCATCTAACACATAATTTCGCAAAGCACAACCAATTTATAACTGAATGCAAACATACATAATGTTGTTATCATGTAGGTAACAAATTAGAGAAAAAAATCTCAAAATTTTGAGATTCTGTTAAAAAAATTAATAGGTTATTGTGGCGCTAATACGCCGTTGTAGGAACAAACTCTGAGATCGAAGAGATTGAAATTTTCTCACACCCAAAAAAAAAAAAAAGGAAATATTATACACATTTTATTGACACTAATATTCGGTACGTCACCCCTACTGGACGCCACTGGATTTCATAATTCCAATTGAATTATGGTTATATCAGCACCTCATGACAAAAAATATCATTGCCAAATTTGAAGAAAATCGGTGGAAGGACATTTGAGATATTCATAAAGAAACGATTTTTTGTTTAGAGTTAAACACACTGTATGTTGAAAACTATGCATTTCCGGACCCACGTACATATGAGATGAATTTCTTATTTTATCATGTAGAATCACCCCCTTGATTTCTTGCGCATAATTTACAGTACATATAGGTATGTATACTATTAATTTTTTTCTTCAATATTCAATAGTTATCTTTGATAATTTTAATTGGTCCAAATTCAACGAGAATATACAGTGTGTTACAAGTTGGACCACCCCACCTCACCCCTGTACTTTCTTATTCCTAGGACGATTTAAGAATTTATTCTCATGATATACTACTCAAAATTATCTTCTTTGACGAGCAAAAAAAATATCAATCAGAATTTCTTGATTACAGAAGCTCCAGCAAAATTCGAGAACACGAATAAGGAATTTTTTACAAATATTTAGAAATTGGAAATCAATTCGGACCAGTCACAAATACTCCTATATCAATTTTCAAAACAATATCTCATAAGGGGTGTTTTTTATCAACGATACAATTTCACCGTCTATATAATAATAATCAGGATTACATCATTTGGCTATAGAGTGGAAAATTCAGGCTAAGAAATAGAAAATAGTTGCGACGAAGAATAATAAAATAAATAACGTTTTGCAGAGAAGAGATACCACCAGAAAAACTGGGGAGAGATGAAAAGTGTAAAGATGATGAAGGAGATTTGATCTAGAATACAAAAATCTGAATTTGTTAGGAGTGGTTGCTGTTTAAGTTCTTTTCCTAATCTTATGATGTTATTTTTTTATTTGTATTATTCAGTTTTCTCTTCCCCTTTTTATTTCTTGATAAATAATTGAATTTCCAGTGATTTTATTAGTTATTTATCTCACTCTATAGATACACATGATCTAGTTCTGACTACTATCATGTCAGGTGTCAAATTCTTATAAGAATTTTCATACGCGGTAACTTGGAAAATTCAATTATTCAAAAATCAAATTTTGTTACGTTGATAAAAAACACCCCTTATTGCTTTGAAAATTGATATTGGAGTATTTTGTGACTAGTCCGTTCGAATCGATTGCCATTAGGCCAAGAAATTGTGTTCGATATTTTTTTTTTGGCATGATGAAGTAAATAATTTTGATTGGTATATTATGAAGAAAAACCATTTTCGAATCGCCCTATAGGAATACGAAAGTACTGGGGTAGGTTGGACCAAACTGTAACACACCGTATAATTATAGGTATAATGAAATTGGCCAAACTTCCGAAACTACATCTTTTTTGACTTTCCAGTTTCGGGACTGATTACTCGCATTCATTGACGTGAAAAATAAGATTCGATTTCTCATTTGTGTATACCGAGCAAAACTATCTTTCTCGTCATCGTAGATGAAGCATTGATGATGATGATGATGATGATTAAACCATCATATTCGACGTGAATGGCACAGGTCAGGCGGAATACCTATTACTTAATTGAAGAAGTAGATTGGACAAAGTAGGTAGGTATGGATCTGATATTTATGTTCTTCATTCTGTAGACTGATGTTATGATATAGATAATAACGAATCGACAAAAATGTGCTTCATGTTTCTCTATCACAATATTTTATCAAAAGGTTACAGAAAACATATTATTATTGTCAACTTTTTTTTGAGATGCGAAGAAAAACAATGACTAACTCTTTATGTTAGACCAATTTAATGATTTCTCAGATCACCCCGTGATTAGATATTTATCCAATATGATTTATATTACAGAGATAGGTAACTTATTCATTTCAGTTTTGGTATACCGAATGATTTACTAAAAAATTCTGAGGTTAACTTGTCTTTAATCGAGAAAACAATCAACTATTCGGTAGGTTCATTTGGTCCCCTGACAAAAAAATATCTTGAGTCACAAAATTCTTCCTTGCAAAAATGTATGTTCCATTTGATTGTGATATCTCTGAAAATATTATATTTGTTGATGGATCTAGATTTCGCACTGTAATATCGAATCTAAATAAATTGAAAGTGATCTATTTATTCAATGTTTTTTTTCTAAAAATTTTTGTCACATCAATGATATTTCGTAAACCGTGACCAATAGGATAGGTTGAATTATTGCAAAATTGAGCAATTTGGAGAAAAGGGAATTTCGTCATTTTTTTTTCGATTTGAGGAAACTAATTGAAATGAATGAAAGTTTATATCATGGGCACGTGTCTGTCCCTTCAATATGGTATTACCGAATCTAAAATCCGACGTTTCGTCTCCCCGAAACCATCATCAACTCATTCACCACCTATATGTTTCAAATACGGACCTAGTTATTGTTTGCGGCATCAAAAGTAACACAAAATTAAATAGCTAAATCCAGATCTGTATTTGAAAAAATCAAGCTGTCGCTATATTATTGTATGGGAGGAAAATTGACACATGAAACCTCAAAGGAATTTTGAGTTATTCCTAGAAATCTTTCAGAATCTCCCAAACATTTTCAAAAAGTTATTTTCGTTCGGCAACAAATCACACAACTTTGCTACAGTTTCTCATTCATAGACCAGGAGATGGTGACGCCTTTTTAATTATAATTAACCTCAAAATATGAACAACATACGGGTAAATGGCCGCCGCACGTGTGCACTTAATAGGGAAAAGCACATTTCTTTTCGTGAAGAATTTTCCGCGATATTATAGTGCTTGACGTTGTAATATACGGAAGTTCGAACAAACTGAAACACTTATAAGGGTTCAAAAGGGTTACGAAAAACTCGGAAAAACTGAAGAAAATTAAAGGGGACCTTCTTGTCTTCAAATTGTATGCTGATGTAGAGAATTGAAGTTTTAGTAACAAAAACATTCACGTGAAGAAATTAGCGTCTGAACAACGTTGAAAAATGTTGGGCAAACTGCAAAAATTTAATACAAGGTTCCCGTCATTCCCAACTTCATGCCATCATTAGAAAGATGCTTCATTTATATAATAAATTTATAGTATAGGTAATTTGATGTGCACTCTATAGGATTTTGCAAAATAGGGGCAGTATGACGAAAGTTGCCAAAATAGTTTTTCGCAACATTCATATCATGCATGTCTCTATTTTGCAAACTCCTGGTTTGCATGCCAAATTACCTACTATTAGTGGTGCCCGCGAGAGTCTCGTTTTCGAGAGTCTCGCATGGTCTCGTCTCGTTTTCGAGACAAGACTCGAGACGAGACTCGGACAAGACGAGACGAGACTTTTATTGGTCTCGTCTCGAGTCTCGTGCAAGACTTCTCGTGTCTCGTGCGAGAGTCTCGCAGGTAAATATTTCTGCGTGGCGCGACTGCAGACTAGAGAATTTCATTCATAATACAACATATTCAAAAAGAATTCAGACTATTCAGCACAGATAGACAAAACATTTCATTCATGAATACTTCAAAAACACAATACATGATTTTTTTAAATTTTTTTTATCGCTAGGAGTGCACGAAAGGAAATCCCTATAATGTTCAAAGAACATCGTGCTTTCCTAGGACGGATAGGAACAGGAGGTATTAATTGGATTTTTTTTTGAACTTCTGGAGATTATATGTTGTTGGGGATACTTCCTCAGGCAATGAATTTCAGAGCCTAGCCGATTTATGGATGAAGGAGTTTTGATAATGTGCTGTTCGACATCTTTCGAGGTTGACAACGAAAGGATGTGCTGTTGTAAAACGACGTAATGCGTGAAACGAGAACGGACTATTCTCTCTCTTACGGCGGAATAATGTTGGATTAAAGTTTTTGTTTTGTTTACTTGTTCAGAATATACGTGTTACTTTTCATTTTATTTTTATAACTTCCGAATATATAATGCTGTTTTTTTTTCTTGTTTAGATATATGATGTGAGTATGTACCTATTATGTACTTACTTTTCAATAAATAATGTTATTTTTGTTGTAATTTTCTCTTCCTACTTTTACATTATACCTAAAAAGTAGGCAATGGTGAATATCCCGTACTAGACTGGAACAAGATTATGCATGATGAAATTGCGATACTTTTGCGAGACTCTCGTACGAGACGCGAGACAAGACGAGACTCGGGGCTGCGAGACAAGACTCGAGACAAGACTTCATATTCCATCGGCGAGACGAGACGAGACTTTATGAAAGTCTCGTCTCGTTGGTCTCGTGTGAATCACTACCTACTATTGATTAATTATACAACTGATTTATCATGGAAAACTTTATTTAATTATTACAGAGTTTTCTAAAATTTTCTAACGTTGGTCAGACGAGGGTAGCATGCCAATTTTTTCGGAGTGTTTTTATTACTAAAACTTCAATTCCTTACATCGGCATGCGATTTGTAAACACGGAAGTCCCCTTTAATGGTCTTCAGTTTTTCGTAACCTTTTAGGGCACTTTTGACCGCTGAAGATTGCATGCCATCCAATATTAGCACTTCAGTTCGTTTGTATGGAAAACACGAAAATTCTTCACAAAAAAAGGCGATTTTCTTTATACCTGTATCTAAATAACACCAAAATGAATTCAAGAAGTGATTCCCTGTGATATTTTGGGAAATAAAGTTCATATGAACATGTGTCCTAACTTGCTTCGTTTTCGAGATACAGGGTATTGATATTTCCATGAAAAATCTGTTTTCTATTCATTTCCCAATTGTCTTTTCATCAATTTCAATAAAACGTTGTGGTTTTGTTAATAGTGATATGGAGCTTCTTAGTGCAATTGGATTCGAAATAATATTTCCAGTGGCGTCACATCAGTGCGCAAATTTATCGATATTCATGGTGAATGTAATTGTACAGGGTGATTCACCATAAATGTCCCCCCTTCTAGCTCAGTTATTTTCTAACCAATTTCAAAATTTGAACTATCATCCTAAATGATGTTCGATAATGTTTTTTTCCGCTACATCAGAAAATACAGGGTGCTCGGAACAAACGATCTACAGGGAACTATTTGATTTTTTAAAATGGAACACCCTATTTTTCATTGTATTTTTAGATTCTCCCTGAAGAACTGATTTGATCAATGCATCACACTTGGGGTATAGCGGGAATGATTACAGAGATATAGGGTGTTCAAAAATCGAGATTTTTCACCTTTAGGATTTTTTTGTGACGAAACTATCATTATCGGTCAAAACGGTTCTCATCTACTGACATTTAATAAATGGAACAGATACAGGATGATCAGAATTCTGAGTCTTGAACCACCCTTTAGATATTCCGATTTAATGTCAGTAGATAATAAATCGAAAGTTGAGATTGACATAGAAGCCGTTTTGACCAATGATGAATAGTTTCGACACAAAAAATCCTAAAGTTGAAACATCTCGATTTTGAACACCCTATATCTGTGTATTCATTTCCGCTAGACCCCAAGTGTGATACATTGATAGAATCATCGCAGGTCACAATTGTTACATCGCTGCGATGTAACTGTGTTTGCAGGGAGGGTAATTCAAGATTCAGAATTCTGATCACCCTGTATATGTTCCAATTGAATGAGATGGTAAATTGAAAGTTGAGATAGTGTAAGCCATTTTGATCAAAAATGAATAGTTTCGACACAAAAAAATCATTTCCGCTAGATCCCAAGTGTGATGCATTGATAGAATCAGTTCTTCAGGAAGAAATTAAGAAGACAATGAAATACAGGGTGTTCCATTTGAAATGATCAAGTAGTACTCTGTAGATCATTTGTTCCGAGCACCCTCTATTTTCTGATGCAACAGGAAAAAAAATTCTGAAAAACCATTCTAGATTATTTTTCAAATTTCTGAATCGGTTCAAAAATAAGTGAGCTCTAGGGTGAGACATTTTGGTGAATCACCCTGTACACCACCGGTTCTTCTGAGTTTCATATTTTTATTAGATTGAACTATTGAAATAGCAACTTTTTTATTCTGTGTGTGATTTTTTGAGGAAACAATAAAAATTCGATTTGACTCCAATTTTGAAATTTTGGGGCTTTCTCAGTCTCCAACTATACTGAATTTTGGCACCATGAATGCTCATACAGAGGGTTTATAAATAAAAACAATTAATACTTCCAACTTCAACATCCTGTATCTCAAAAACGGAGCGCAAGTCAGGACACATATTCTTATGAATTTTATTTGCTAGAATGTCACAAGGAAATACCCCTTGATTTTTTCCGGTGTTAGTTGAATACACCCTGTATAATGCACACGTGGGGCGGCCAAGAACCCGTCTCTTGTTCATATTTTGGGGTTGATTATAAAGCCTTGAAAAGGCATGCAATGTGAAATGGGAGAACGTCACCTTTAACCATCTCCTGGTCTATCACCTTGTACAGTGTGTCCAGTTTTCGATGCTCTTGCATGATATCTCAGTTATCTTTGGAGATAGAACCTTGCGGTTTTCGCGGTCCTGTACCACTTTTTTGTGAAACTCAAGATGACTTAATCAGATTTTGCAAGACTGTTTCCGTTTATGAGATACAGGGCGATTTTGAAAATTTATACTTTTTGGACCCCCTCTATAGTTTCTCAACAAAAATGTCAAACCAAAATCTTATCGCATGGAGAATTTCACGCATAATCCAGTGGCGCACTCAAATTTTTTTTTCGGGGTATGGTTTTGGAGATACGACTCAAACTTATGATTTTTTAAATGGAACACCCTGTATTCCATAAGCTCATTGAATTCCTTATTCTTTTGTCTTCAAAATGATATATAACGAATGGATATAAAATTTTCAAAATTGCTCAAAATCACTAAAATATTGAATTTTGATAGTTGGTTATGGATTTTTCTTATAAAAAACGTTCCAATTGAAGACATATTTCTTTAAATTTATCCATGGAGAGGTCAAAACCAATATCAACACTTATTAATTAACAAACACTAAACTTGGGTACCTGATAGCAACAAATAAATAGTAATAAAAAGTTCATAATGTAGAATAAGCACCTGATTGAATATTTACTGAAACAATTGAATTCCGGAATTATTCAGTAACTCATTCATTGACATGTTCAAATTGATATCCATTTTCCCTAACATACAGCTGACAAACTTACTCAATACTTCTTAATACAGTGAGTGGCCCAACATACTTGAAGAACTTTGTGCAACAACAGAGGCCGTTTTCCAGGAATCACAAAGACATCTTTCAATGATTAATATGTATTGAGAAAGTTTGTAATGGAAAATGGACATCAATTCGAACAATTCAATGAATAAATCACTGAATAATTTTGAAATTCAATTGTTTTAGTAAATATTCAATCAGGTGCTTATTCTACATTATAAACTTTTTATTACTATATATTTGTGGATATCAGGTATCTAAGTCTTGTGTTTTGCAAGATTAGTGTTGAAATTGTAATTTCTCCCTTCATGGAACAATCAAAGGAAATATTCCTTCAATTGTAAATTTCTTTACATGAAAATCCCTTGAAAAACCCATAGCCCACTAATAAAATTCAATGTTTTAGTGATTTTTGAACATTTTTGAAAATGTTATATTTATACATCATATATCATTTCGAAGGGAAAAAATGAGGAATTTAATGAGCTCATAAAATACAGGGTGTTCAATTTAAAAAATCATAAGTTTTAGTGGTATCTTCAAAACCATACTCCGAAAAAAAAAAAAAATTGTGCGCCACTGGATTCTGCATAAAATTCTCTATGGGTTAAGATTTTAATTTGAGATGTTCGCTGATGAACTTCGTAGATATAGAAGGGGTCCAAAAAGTATAAATTTTCAAAATCGCCCTGTATCTCATAAACGGAAACAGTCCTGCAAAATCTGATTGGGCCATCTTGAGTTTTACAAAAAAGTGGCACAGGACCGCGAAAATCGCAAGGTTCTATCTCCAAAGATAACTGAGATATCATGCAAAAGCATCGAAAACTGGACACACTGTACACACAATCACTTCACCCTGCACCGCACCAAAGAAAAAAACTTGGAAAAAATTGAAAAAAAAAAACTGTGGATTCTTACTTGTCTCATGTTGGGTGGTGATAACACTCGAGAATGTATGTATGGTGGTTGGATTGGACCATTCGCTTTTATAACCCTACTCCCACTGTTCCGGGTTACTTGGTGGCAGATGAGATCAGCCGTAATCTGTCGAAATCCCGTACCCCTTCGGCAAAAAGTCTAGGTAATCATCCATGTGGGTACGCGAACATGATAATTATTATTACTCCACATACTGTCCGCGAAATAAGAAGAAGAGCTCACCGCCTTGCGATCTATTCTCAACAATCTAAACGGCGGTCCATTCTTTGTCATTACGGCTTGGATGCGGTGTCTTTGGTCGAGTTTGGATTGTTTCCGTTAGTGGCTTATACCTTACAGCTCGTGCAAACTATAACGAAACCGAGACAGTTACGGCACTTTGTTGAAAAGGAATATTCTCAGATAAATTATGAACATAAAAAATGGATATACAGGGTGTTTCCTAACTACGGTTCCTAACTGCAGGTGGTGATTCGTTAGGTCATTTCAGGAAGAAAAGTTCCTATGAACATATGTCCGGAGCTGCTTCGTTTCTGAGATACAGGGCGATGAAATTGAAGAAAAAAAATGGTAATTACAAAATATCATGAAGATCTTGGAAGCGATTCGGTTGAAATTTCGTACTTTTATTTGAACTAATAAGGCGCTTATTCAGCCCTATTTACATTGAAAGTATTGGGGCTATAGTGGCGTCTCAGTAGGCACCACAGCCAACAATATCGTGAAAAAAAGTACGCCACTGACTTTTTTTTGGTAAATCATTATTTTTTCTAGATTGAGCAACTCAAAATACAACTTTTTGGTCTCTTGTATTTTCTTCATATCCAGCTTCGTTCCCGAGAAAAAAAAATTAAAGCCATTGTATTGCATATCATGAACACCTGCATTGGAGAAATGAGTTTTTCATTATTTCCGCTAAAAACATAATTGACACTTGATATGCTGAATTTTAGAGAATTTGACAAATAGAAGTACCAAATTTAAACCAAATCGGTTCCAGGATATCCATGATATTTTATAATTACCGTTTTTTTCCCTTTAATTTCAACGCCCTGTATCTCAGAAACGAAGCAACTCCGAACATATGTTCATAAAAACTTTTCTGCTTAAAATGACCTAACCAATCACCCCCTGCCGTTAGGAACCGTAGTTAGGAAACACCCTGTATACAGGCTGATTCACGGTGGATGGCACATTAGACGTTTCTGGTGAACCAGACAACGGATCATTTTGAAAATTCAATGGAGGGCATATTCGGACATTCTCTAGCCAACTAAAATATTTTCGACAATGCGGTGTTGCCGCTTCTATTAGAAAGCAGTAGCAACTTTGATTTTTCAAATGGAACACTCCGTATTTTATTGCATCTTTAGATTCTCCCTGAAGAGCTGATTTCATCGATGTATCACATTTGGGGTCTAGCGGAAATGATTACAGAGATATAGGGTGTGAAAAATCGACATTTTTCAACTTTAGGATTTTTTTGTGTCGAAACTATTCATCATTGGTCAAAACGGCTTACATGTCCCTATCTCAACTTTTGATTAACTATCTACTGATATTTAATTGGGACATATACCGGGTGATCAAGATTCTGAATTCTGCACCACCCTGTATTTGTTTCAATTAAATGTTAGTAGATAATTGATCAAAAGTTGAGATAGGGACATGTGAGCCGTTTTGACCAATAATGAATAGTTTCGACAAAAAAAATTCCTAAAGTTGAAAAATGTCGATTTTTCACACCCTATATCTCTGTAATCATTTCCGCTAGACCCCAAGTGTGATACATCGATGAAATCAGCTCTTCAGGGAGAATCTAAAAATGCAATAAAATACAGAGTGTTCCATTTGAAAAATCAAAGTTGCTACTGCTCTTTCTAATAGAAGCGGCAACACCGCATTGTCGAAAATATTTTAGTTGGCTAGAGAATGTCCGAATATGCCCTCCATCAAATTTTCAAAATGATCCGTTGTCTGGTTCACCAGAAACGTCTAATGTGCCATCCACCGTGAATCAGCCTGTATACACATACAGGGTGTTTCGAAAAAACCTAATCCCCTTGCTAGGGTAGGTAGAACATTGCAAAATAAGTTGGGTTTGCTCAGTGAAAAAATGTCGTAACGGCATCCGTTTTCATGATACAAGGTGTTGAAAAAATTATTTTTTTACCCATTATTCCGAAACTACTGGCACCATTGTAATGAAATTTTGCATGGATGTTTCTTGAAATCTGACACATCGCATGAATTTGTTTTTATATCTGACTCTCATAGAGCATAACTCTCATAGAACATAACTTTTTTGAGGTAAGATTTTTCAATCCAAATATGATATGATTTTGAACATCATTTAATTTTACACCAAAAAGGTACTCTTGTTGAAACTCGATACTATGCTCCGTTTTCGGAATGTTTCGATTTGAAAATAATTGAGTAGTAATGATGCTGGTATAAAATGAATTTTATTGAGTTCAATTACCTATTCATTCAGGTGCAAAAACAATCAAATTATTCTTGTGCTGAAGTTATTGATGGAACAAAGAATCATAAGTAGAAAATTAAGAGATATTTGACTAGAAACATGAAATATTGAATCAGTTAGAGTGAGTGTTCAAAAAGGTCTACGTTTCGAGGAATACACGATTCTATATTCATTTTTTAAGAATGTATTATTCTTCTGAACAGTTGAGGATCAGCTGTTAGGTCATTTAAGTGATGTTCAATTATGTCTCACAACTCTTGACGTGAATTTACCTATGTAGCATAGACTTTCTGCTCAAGATACAACAAAACTGTGTAATCCATGTTCTTAGTCAAATCTATTTCGATGTTATTCTTGTGATTCATTACTAAATCAATGAGTTTTGCATCAGAAATGTATTCTTGTTTTCGGATTTCAATAAATGGGTGATAATTTTTTATGATACTCACTCTAATACATAGCTTTATACCAGCAACAGTTACCACTTCATCATTTTCAAATCGAAATATTCCGAAAACGAAACACAGTATCGAGTTTTACCAAGAGTACCTTTTTGGTGTGAAATTGAATGATGTTCAAGTTCACATCGAATTTGGATTGAAAAATCTAACCTCAAAAAAAGTTATGTTCAGAACTACTCGGTACGAACCGTGTAACTAGCGCCCTCTATGAGAGTCAGATATAAAAACAAATTCATGCGATGTGTCAAATTCCAAGAAACATCCATACAAAATTTCATCACAATGTTGCCAGTAGTTTCAACATAATCGTAAAAAATGTATGAAAAAATATTGTTTCATTACCTTGTATCTTGAAAACGGATGGCGTTACGACATTTTTTCACTGAGCAAACCCAACTTATTTTGCAATGTTCTACCTACCCTAGCAAGTGGGTTAGGTTTTTTTGAAACACCCTGTATAAATAAATACATTAAGAATTCGCATTCTCTATGTGATAAAATTATCAATTCAGATAACTGGACTTCAGGTTACTGAGGAGGGTTTGAAATCCGGAATGAGTTTTACTCGAGTTGAGTCATAATAACTTGTTTGTGAGAGATATAATTCCCATATCACTGATACGAATGATTTTTTTTGAAGTTCAAGCTCATCAAGATCAGAGTTTATACAAACATAATTCAATGTTCGACGTGGCAAATAGCCAGGAAAGTAGTTGTTTTCTGTGGAATATTCAGAATGAACTTATTTGCATATCTTTATATGAAGGAGAATGCAAATACTCTACTTTGAAATATTTTGTTCTCAAATTCGTATCGTGTATGTTCAATAGATGTAATTCAACGTTCGTCGTGGCATATAGCCAAGAAAGTAGTTGTTTTCTGTTGAATAAACCGAGAAAAAAATTGATATTTTCATCACATAGGATTCTCAATGTATATCTTTTTATGTATATCCATTTTTTCAAATTCATAATTCATCTCAGAATATTCATTTTCAAAATGCTTTCACCCAATCAAGAGTTTGAACTTGAAAGATGCAAACCTCTTATTTTGATAGATCTTCAATCGCAGATTCGTTATTAGGTTTTTTCAATTTAGAATTTCTTTCCAGGTCCTGTATGATGAATATCAATTTGTGATACATTCAAAAACTTTGACTATTGTTTTTCTACAAAAGGTCACTTCAATGCTCAAAAAGGGGGTTCAAAAGTCAAGTCCCAGGACAAAAATTTTGCACTTTCGGGTGGAAAATGTATCCTTTAGTATTCCAAACAGGGACTGAAGTGAGAAAATTACGAAATCAAGACAGTTATGGCAGTCGTCACTTTTAACTTCTTGACAGTATTCTTTTCAACATTCGAAAGTGATATTTCAAATCATAGGTGGAAATGTTGCACTATTGGGAGTAGAATATGTTCTCCCGTCTTTTGCACAAACATTTGCCTGTAAATTGGGAGGTATGTTGAAAAAATAGTATTCTCTGCAACTGTAAATCAGTGATAATTTACAGTTGAAACTGTAAATTAGGAGGTGTTCTGGAAACAAAGTGCTAATTCACAGTTGCAACTGTAAATTAGTGCTAATTTACAGTTGCAACTGTATGTATATTAGGAAAATATTCGTAAAAAAAGTTCTTTCAGGATGGCAGTTCAGACACGTCGTAACTTCCAAACAGAAACTTCAGTAAGAAGATTATGAAATAAAGACAGGTATGGTACTTGTACCTGATGTTTCTCTGCTTGTGGTCACTTTAATATTCTGAATGTGCAAATAAGGGAAATAAGCTCATTAGATTCTTCAGAATGATTTTTTACAGATCTATGATGGACATAAATGTAGAATTAATATTCTCTGATAGACTGTTTTTTGTTTCGTTAAGCGAAGTACCTAACTCTGAATTCGAGGACATTTTCCGTTGAACAATACAAAAATCATAACCATCCAGCGGGTCGATTTTGTCGAAAATGGATCGAACATTCTCGATGCCACTTTTTAAATATTTTATTCTATAAATACGATCCCAGAATTTTCAATATTCCATTATGTGCAGGGCCATTCCGTATATATAAACAGCTTGTTCACGGTTCATCATTGAAGATTGAAAAAACTTGAAATATCAAAGTTGTGTAGGGTTCGTTCTGAACCTCCAGAAAATTGTACGAGGTGAAACAAATGAATATCTCTGATATAAGAAATGGGTACCAACTCCGTTATTTTCAACATAACACCCTATATATTTCTCGAAAAATTTTAAGATATTTTTTTTTATTCCGAAAATATATAGGTTGTTGATATTCGGTTCAGCCGTTTATGAAATATTCGATTAGTTATTATATTAGTATTAGTTTTATCTTACCAGATCGCAATTGCCATGAAGAATCAACAATACATTTGTGCAATTGTGCAGGTTCTAATGATCGATCAAACTGTCTGTCATATTTTCTTTGAGTATGTGTTGTTGATTTTTCATGGTAACTGCGATTTGTTGAAACCAAATTGTAAATAAAAAATGTTCAACATCGAATATTTTGAAAACAGCTGAACCGACATCAATAACCTATATATTTTTGAAATCAGAAAAGAATATCTTAAATTTTTCCGAAAAATATATTATAAGGTGTTCCGTAGAAAATAACGAAGTTGGTACCAATTTCTTATATCAGCAATATTTATTTGTTTCACCTCTCACAATTTTCTGGAGGTTCAGAACAAACCCAACAATTTTTTCATTTTAAGTTTTTCTCTATCTTCAATGATGAACCCTGTAGAAGCTGTTTGAATATACGGAATGACCCTGTACAGATGGCTCTAATTCGAGTATCATCATTGGAATACCAAATACCGGAAGAGATATCTACAACGTCACAAGAGTATTTCCGGCGCTTCTCATGAATTTGCCGAAAGCAAATGCTCGGGTTTGGCTTCCAACCACTGACAAATGATCTACATAAATCTGACACACCCTCAAATTATATCTAAAAAAAAATTACTCTAATTTTGTCTTGTTCTCCTGTCTTTTATATACACCCTGTCTAGGTGCATATTCTATAGTTTCGACTGTAAGTCAGGGTTGATTAGGACTGTTATTTCCAATTCCAATTCCAATTCCATTTTTGTTAATTCAATTTACAGTTCCAATTGTATATTAGGAGAAGATGTTTAGGAGGAAATCACAATGATTTGAATTTGATAGAGACATTTTCCGATTTTATATGTTTTCAGTGTTGAGCAGTTATTATTCATTGTTATTGAAAACTCTCTCAACTTCTCACAGACAAGAATAACATTTCGAATATGATAATGGTTGCTTTTTCACTCAATTTTATCAAAACGTTAATAAGGTGTCTCATTATATCAGATCAATTGAGCTTCACGAAAAATGCCGCATAATAAGAAGCTACTTTTACTCCTCTAATGATCGATGTTTATGCCACAGCAAGCCTGGTTCAACAAAAGAATATTTGTTTTAATTGTCATCCTTTCACTAAGTGATCGGTATATAATATCACATTATACAGAAAATATGAGAAACAGATGTCGAATCAATTATGTAAAATAGATTCCGTACTCCGGATTTACTGGGTGAAAAAATTACGAAATAAACTACCAAGTTTTCTTCTTTCAAAATTTCAATACCTATACAGGGTGTCCGTTTTTCGAGCTCCACCACAGGACACGGCCCTCTGAGGTACCACCTCAAAAAGATGGGCCTGGAAATTTATAATCTTCGTTTTTATTTTTTCAAGCGGAAACCAAAAGACCTAGACGTTTCTGATTGGGATATTCTCTATAAGTGCTTTTCGACAAGGAATCTGAATCTGTCAATGTATTTTCCATGACGTTTTTGATGCCAAAGTTACAACACCCAACTTTGTTTTTTATTATAGGCGCCATATATAATTTTTGCATTTCTGAAAAGTATTTTTTTTTAACTGATTACAATGATGTATCTAACGATATGATCGAATCTTTCCTGTTGATCAAAATTAGGAAAAAAACATTTCTGCGAAGAGTGCTTTGGAAAGAACGCCAACACTTTTGTTTAACAAGCTGAATTTCGAAAGTTTATTTGAATTTAACAATAATAAAAATGATAATAATAATAAAATTTATTTGTAATACATTGCTACAATTCCTAAATTGTTACCCATTTCTAGTCAATATTGTTATCCATAGATATGATGTAGGCATATCATATTTTGAAGTAACAATAATTATTCATTGAAGATTATGAGAGAGAGGGTTGATATAAATCGTTTTTATAGTTTCTATCATGGAATTGCATGAACAGACAAACAGTATTCATACTGGTATAAGACTGTTCATGATGTTGCTTTTATAATTATACAATATTATTTCATTGAATGTAACTTTTAGAATTACAAAAAATATATAAATTTTAATTGAACTTTCCAAAAAAAAAAAGAAAAAAAAGAAGAAGAAAAAAAAATAAGAAAGAGGAACAACAAAGAAATAAACCACTTGAATTCAATTTCTTTTTTGAAGAAAATATTTTTGTATTTTTATTTGGATCTGGAACGTTCACATTTTCGTCAAGCTCATTTACTTAAGAACTATGATTTTGAATCAGGAACGACGTGATGAGTTAGAAGTTTATTCTTCGAAAAACAAAACAAACTTATAAAATATGGTATCATTATTATTATCAATATTGATCGGTACAGCTTTGAAAATCAAATCTTGCATAGTTCCCAATAAATAATAATCCAGCGGAAAGAGATCAGGTGACAGCGCTGGCCAATATTATGTCTCCGTTGTTCAAAATTACCTTGTCAGGGAACATATCTGATATACACTCGGCAACTCTTCATGCGTTATGTAGATAAGCTCAAGAATTCCTTCCAAAGCACTCTTGGCAAAAATGTTTCTTTCCCAATTTTGATCAACGGGAAA
Source organism: Phaedon cochleariae (assembly GCA_918026855.4). Taxonomy (NCBI): domain Eukaryota; kingdom Metazoa; phylum Arthropoda; class Insecta; order Coleoptera; family Chrysomelidae; genus Phaedon; species Phaedon cochleariae. Next base: position 665,167 of record OU896708.1, on the reverse strand, counting down.
GATTCGATCACATCGTGTAAAACATCATTGTGATCAGAAAAAAAGACTTTTCAAAAATGCAAAAATTCAATATGGCGCCCATAAGAAGAAACAAAGTTGAGTGTGGTAACTTTGGCATCAAAATCTTCATGGAAAATATGATGCCAGAGTCTCAGCTGGACAGAGGTTCCCTTGTTTGGTACACCGATGGTTCGAAAATGGAAGAAGGGGTAGGCGCGGGTGTATATGGACCCGGATGTAGGCTATTTGAAGCCTTAGGTCACTCCCCCACTATCTTCCAAGCTGAAATACATGCCATCAACCTTTGCGCCCAAAGGTGCCTGAGCAAAGGTCTGAGGGGTGCCAACATATATACCTGCTCAGACAGCCAAGCCGCACTAAAAGCCCTAAAATCATTCGTTTTCACATCAAAGATTACATGAGACTGCTTTGAAACACTCATGCAACTGGGAAAGGGCAACAAAGTCACACTTATGTGGGTTCCAGGGCATGAAGGAATCAAAGGAAATGAGGCAGCTGATCGCCTTGCAAAAAAAGGTGCAGCATCTGCACTTTTTGGTCCTGAGCCTTTTTGTGGGATAAGCAAATGTCACCTAAAGGGAGAACTCGGGAAATGGGAAGAAATTGAAAAGTCCTCCTACTGGAGAGCAACTCCAGGTCAACGACAAGCGACAAGGTTCATCAACCATTCGCAGAACCGAGCCAAAGAGCTACTCAGCCTCAGCAAACCAGAGCTAAAGCTTATCACAGGCTTTCTCACAGGACACGGCCCTCTGAGGTACCACCTCAAAAAGATGGGCCTGGCGGAGACTGACACTTGCCGCTTTTGTAACAATGCGACCGAAACCGCGGAACACATACTTTGCTCATGTGAAGTATTAGTCCGCCAAAGGCTGAACCACCTAGAACAGGTCTATCTCACCCCTGCTGAAGTGGAAAAATCAACCGTCAGGAAAATCGTAGGCTTCATCAGAAGTCTAGGGTTAGAGGAACAAAACTAGATAGGGGTAATCACAATAGATCTTCTAGGTCGCAGTGATCGAGAGGTCTCTCAGCCTATACGACCCATCTACAATCTACAATCTACAATCTACATGATGCCAGAATCAGATTCCTTGTGACAAAGTGCTTTGAGAATGTCCTAGTCAGGAACGTCTAGGTCTTTTGGTTTTCGCTTGAAAAAATAAAAACGAAAATACAAAATTTTCGTTTTCTTCAAATAATTCAAAAACTGAGAATGACACATCGAATTTTTTTGCAGATGAATGCTCAGCATAAAAATGCGCGTCTTTGCCCTAATTTAACCGACCTCGTATCTCATATAATAACTGAGATCGCTATGATGGAGCTCGAAAAACGGACACCCTGCATAATAATGTTTTCCAGAAATAACGCTAACCCTCAATGTTTTTTTTCTATAACCTCTTTGCGAAATAAATGTCCATCATTACTCGAAAAGTTAAGTTGATGGAAACCCCTCGAGGTATTTGTCATTGAAAAAAACACATAGTCACTTCCACTTCCCATATTTTTACAACAAAATGCAGAGATCCTAGAAACATCAATCATTTCTTCTGGGCATATACAATCGCTATCATAAGGATATCAATACAGATCTTGAAATCGACATCATTCAACTTGACTTCACAGGGTCACACATATTTAGCAATAGAAGGTATCCGAGAAGAATCAAATATTATTATTGTTTATAGTCGGCTCCAAGAACAATGATGCTGACATACCTAATCAATCATATTTGAGGATGCCATTCTTTGTTGTTGTGAAATTTGATGAGGCGAACTATTGAATCAATCGAATTGTATCTTAATAGGGACGTTCTTCAAACAGGGGCGGCAGGAATGTTTTTATGAAATATTCCAAGGACTTCTTTTAGAGATGATCTAGGAATGTTGTTCAGGCTATATTCTATGAATGTCCTGTAAGGAACTCATACTGAAATATTCATACTTGAGCAGAACAGTCAGGTACAAACACCTGAGGAAAAATTTTGGAAATATAGCCGATACAGACATTTTGAAAGATTTTGGGCGTGCCGAAAGATTCTTTTCGTCACTTGTAGTAATACGTTACATCTGGGACAATGGGCTAGCTCTCTTCGAAAATATGTAAAAGTATGTGATATTCATATACCCAAAGCTCACTTTTGTGCTTTTAATGGTTGAAATTTCAGAAAAATACTCATACAAAATTTCCTCGTTGACAGTTCTGTTTTTTCATGTTCTGGTTCCCACGAAAAGGGATATCTTGTAATGCTCAGAGAACATCGTGAGAATCAAGGGAAATAAGGTAGGAATTGGTGTTTTCCTTAAATTTCTGGAGGTTATACGCCTCAGGGAACACCTCCCTTGGCAATGTGTTCCAGAGCTTCGCTGTTCGTTGGATGAACGGATCTTTGAAAAGAGATGTTCTGCAGGTCTCCAAAGTGACCACGAAGGGGTGCGAAGCCTCAACTCGACGGGTTAATCTCGCGGGGACTGCCAAGGGAGCAACAATTGTTGATATTTCAGAAGAGCATCGTCCATGAAAATATCTATAAAATAGAGCCAGATCGCCAACTTTTCTACGGTGTTCCAGAGTAGTGAGTGAGTTTGTGAGCGAGGCATCACCCACGAGACAAGACAAAATCCAACAGTTTCAGAGTATGTTTGGGTGCTGCACTCGAAATATGGGAACAGTATTCCAGGACAGGTCGGATCTGTGCCTCATAGATCATAAACAGATGACTGGAAGTGAAATAGCTCCCGGCCTGAAACAGAAAAACAAGTTTTTGGGATACACTTTTAGCAATTAATCTCACGTGATTTTCTCAAGAAAGGTTATTGCTGATAGTAATACCAAGCATCGAAATGGATGTCTTCAAAGGTATGGTTACTCCTGACAAGGTTATGTTGGGCACAGTGAGAGAAAAGGCATGCTTGTGTTTTGTTTGCATTGAAAGTTATTGGATCCCCATTCGAGAATTGTTGCCAAGTCCATATTTATGTTATGATCAATACCCAAAACTAAAATTGAGATTTACAATTTTGAGAAGGCGTTTCTCTCATATTGTCTATGCCAGGCGCCTCTGAGGGAATATAATGCCGACTTGATTTTTATTTGACTACGCTACGCTTAGTCGGCGGTCTTAGGACTGTTGGCTGGAGACTGCTTTATGAACATTGTGAGGAAATGAATTTGAGTTTCTTATATTTATTTTGCTTATTCCACTAGTAATATCAACTTCGTATAGATTTTGATGAAGGGTGAATTGAAAAAGCTAATATAAAAATATTACAAACTCTATATTGCCTTAAAATTTTGAAAAGCTATACATGAATGCAGTTCAAAATATTTCCGATATGTTTCCTATAAACTAATCGAATGTAGACGTACGTACACAAGATAATTCACTTTTTCGCAATCCGTTTGCATTATGATAATTCTATAATCTCTGTTTGAAGTCAACTGAAATAATTCGAATTTTATTGCTCGTAACAAATTGGATGGTTTCACTGAATCTCACCGACATTGCAAAATGATTCTAGATGGATATGTATGCACGAATTTCTCAAAAGCTGATTTGCATAATATGATCCAAATCGAAAAACTTTTTAGATGATTACATTAATGCGTACCCATACATCATAAAAGGCAATTCACATTAACGAATCATCATCTACCGGATAATAATTAGTATGTTGTGCGATTTGAAGAGCATTACGAGATTCGTTGTGAAAAGGTCAGTAAAAGTGAAATAGTTTGATACAAAAAAAGTTATATTACAAAATCGAACTAAATAAAAGTTCATGAAAAGAATCAAACAAGATTCTCTATTATTCTACATTTTTGGTCAATCGTCATATTCGGATGACAGTTCATTATATCGTCCTGTATATGGACACATGACATCTTGTAGGTATATTTAAAACTTAATCTCAAATGAAAAATAAGAAACACAAAAATACTGCTTTTGGGTGTATGAAAAATTGACATTCATCATACAGGGCGTGGAAAGAAATTCTGAATTGAGATTATATCACGAATCTGCGATTAGAGGTCTATAAAAATCACAAGTTTCCATCATTCAAGTTTGAACCCCCTAATTGGGTATAAAGTGTGGAAAAGGAATATTCTCAGATAAATTATGAACATACAGAAATGGATATAGATTTATATAAAGCAATACATAGAGAATTCGCATTCTCTATGTGATGAGAATATCAACTCTTTTTCGATTTATTCAATAGAAAACAACTACTTTCCTGGCTATGCTACGACGAACATTGAATTATATCTATTGAACACACACGATAAGAGTTTGGAAATAAAATATAAAATCTTCTGCAATTGAGAATTTGCATTCTCCTTCAGACAAAAATATGTATATGCACACATCATTCTGAATATTCGACAGAAAACAACTACTTTCCTGGCTATTTGCCGCGTCGAACATTGAATTATATCTGATGAACATCCAGAAGGAGAACATGAAAAATAAATAATAAAATCCTCCGAAATTGAGAATTGATATTCTTCTTCAAATCGGATGAATAATATGATGTATAATGATATAGAAATATAACTTTCCAATATATTCAGCATTGAAATGAAAATTTGAATGTATATATAGGAGAAGTAGGCATAAACTCTGATCTTAATGAGCTTAAAAACTTCCAAAAATAATCATTCATATCAGTGATATGGGAAATATTATCTCTCACACACAGGTTATATGACTTTATTGCAATGAAACCATTTCGGATTTCTAAATCCTTATCAGTAACCATGATGTCCACTTATTCTTACAGCCATTCTTCATGATATACACAATTTTCATCTCTCTATAATACAACTAAACCCGAGTAACAAAATCTGAGAAAATTTGTTGACATTCTATTCCTGTCATCTGGAAAAAAGTTAAAAAACTCCTTATAGGAAAATGTTTTTACTCTCTAGAGGAATACTTTGCATATTATATGAGTTTTCGTCTTTCTGTGAACTGTGAGATGCGGAGAGTGATTGATTCATACTTTTCATACTTTTAATGTGTTTTGTTTGTCAATAGTTTTTTTATATTTTTTAATATGCATATACTACGTAAGAATGTAATTGTTATATATTTTTATTTGTGACCTTTTATACAAAAACTAGAACGCTTTGAGTATAATGTGATGATAAATTTTTAATGTTTAATTTGTATACTATAAATGTATTTGTACTTGAACTTTGTCGACAAAATGTAAACATTTTAGACAATAAAGTTTATCTATCTATGTAAGGAGGTGTGGCACCTGCATTTATCAAAACCATATCTACCAAGATTTTCATAGTTACAGTGACAACAACGATGTGATACTTCCTGAACTAGGTCTGAAAAAGCGTCCGGAAAGTGAGTACTTTCCGGACGGTTGCCAAAAAAGACATATTTTGCATTTTAAGACGTTTCACCTCGAAAAATGTACTGTGTTCGTCCCTCCGCTTTTGATTTCTGATTACGCCACTGCAAGACAGTATACTACGGACGATCTACTATTCTTTGTATATACTCTATTTTTTCCTTTCAAACCGTATTACTACGTGCAAACTGCTTAAGGACACGGAAGATATGGATCGACAGACTCGTGATTGGGTTAAAAAGCGAGTATGCTGTGTCTTTACCAAAGATTCCTGGGACATCTGCATGATGTCACGTTTTTGTTGGACTCGAGATTATAACGACAATTATATCAGAGTGGATCGTTTGGGCTCTCCTACAATCCTCCAATATGTCGGTCAAAAAGAAACGAAGATTATACAGGGTTGGAAATGATAATATATGTGGAAACACCTCATTTCTGACTAAACCAGAAGTATTTTTTTTTTATCAAGACTTTTATAACTTTTTCTGTACTACACATTGACCAATTTTGATTTATGGTATAGCTATCTTATTGTAACTATGGCGCGCAGTCAGCAGTTTTCCTCAATGGGTCACCATGTATATTATTTCAATTTTAGACATCTGCATAATGTCACGTTTTTGTTGGACTCGAGATTATAACGACAATGGGCTTATATCACAAAAAAATTTCATTTCATAATTCGATAGAAAGGTCACCACCGCAAACCGTTTCTTGCTGTGAGCTCCCTACGTTTTATAAAAAATTATTGAAATTCCCGATTTTTCGGACCTCTGAAAACGAGGCGATGATGTGACGTCAAAATCCTAATACCGAAACAAGACTATCCCAGACAGAGATGAATGATACATGATTTCTGACAAAGCACCAAGATTAGTATCGGCAAGTTGATTTTTGGGACAAAGATAATAAGAACAAGAAGAAGATCAATTCTAACCTATATTGACTTTTTGCAGCTCCATGTAAAACGGGTGACCAAAGCAATGTTGCTGCGTTTATGAAATATATTGGATTATTGTGAAATTTTAATGATGCAAATGGTTTTGACATTGAGACATTTCGTTGTCTAGAGATTGTTTATATTCCAATGATTCAAACTACAATCGACAACTTGAATATATTTTTCTGCAGTAGTGGTAGTGGATATCGAAAGATATTTCAATATCGATTTCGTTCTCTCGGATATTTTGTTTGGATGATATGGCAACAGTGATAAGCGTCAGTTTCAACTATGGCGAGATGAGGTTTCTACGTCGTAAGAGGGTCCGTTTTCAGAAGGTACTATCATTTATGTCCAATTCAATATGTTAAATTCCAGTTAATTTTTCGATCGAATTATGTAGTCAATCCTTATTTATGTATAAAAGGATCATTATAAACATGGTTTGAGTTAAAATTTCTAAGGTGTACACGCCCATTATATCAGAGTGGATCGACTGAGCTCTCCTACAATCCTCTAATATGTCGGCCAAAAAGAAACAAAGATCACAGGGTTGGACATGATAAGATATTATGTGGTAACACCTTTTATATTTTTTTCTGTACTACACATTTACCAATTTCGATTTATGGTATAGCTACCATATTGTTGTAATTATGGCGCAGTCAGCAGTATTTTCAAATGGGTGACTATGTATATTATTTCAATTTTAGATTCTACTTGAAGAGCTGATTTCATCAATGTATCTCACTTGGGATCTATGGGAATGATAAGGATATAGAGTGTTCTAAATCGAGAATTTTCAACTTTACGATGTTTTTGTGTCGAATCTAGTAATAATTGGTCATAACGGTTCACATGTCCCAATCAAAACTTCTGATTCATTATCTACTGACATTTAATTGGACCAAATTACAGCCCAGCCGACACTTCTGTGACATGACATCTTTGACATGTTGCGTTCAGGTAACAAAGCGATATCACAAACGTTCCATCGCTTCGATGCCCATACGCAAACACATCTGCGACATATCACATCTCTCTGATGTCACGATGAGGCATCACTGCGATATAACGATACATGGTGTTCCATAAGGTAACAGCATATCAAAGTTATGTTTGTTTCATAGGAACGCCCTATATTTTATTTCATTTTTGGATTCTCCCTGAAGAGCTGATTTCAATGACCCATCATACATGGATCTAGCAGTAATATTTATTGAGATATAGGGTGTGCAAAATCGAGATTTTCCAAGTTCAGGATCTTTTATGTGTCGAAACTATTCATTATTCGTCAAAATGGTTCAAAAGTCCCTGCTGTCTCAACTTTTCATTCACTATCAATTGGTGTTCAATTGAAATTGATACAGAGTGGTCAAAAAATTCAAATTCATAATTTGTTTTAATTAAATATCAATTGATAGTAGATAAAAAGTGATGAAGGGACCTTTTTGGCCAACTATGAATGGTTTCGACAGAAAAAATTCCTGAACTTGGAAAATCTCGATTTTGCGCACCCTATATGTCAGTAATTTTTACTGCTAGACCCTAAGTATGATGGGTCGATGAAATCAGATCTTCAGGGAGAATTCGAACATGAAATAAAATATAGAGTGTTCAGATGAAAATAACATAACTTTGATGTGCTATGACCTTATGGAACACCTTTTATATTTCAAAGTTATTTTGAAATGTGAAGCTCGGTTATCACTTCAATTTAGATACAAAACTTTTTTTTGTATCTCTGAAGACAACAGAGGTATCGAACCCTGTAGAGAAGCAAGCATCGGAAAAAAATAATACATAAATGTACGTTACTCAACAAAGTGAAGCTTAATTCGCAAAAATTCGTTGCATTGCTATCAACCTATTCTTGGTTTCTGGATGAGTCTTGAGTGGGGCTAAATAACATCCCTCTGATATCGCACCGACGTTTATGCGACATAGAATGGGATATCGCAGGTCACAGTTGTTACATCGCTGCGATATCTCTGTGATGTAACTGTGTTTGCTGAGAGGGTGGTTCAAAATTCAGAATTCTGCTCCCTGTATCTGTTCCAATTGAATGGCAGTAGATAGTAAATAAAAAGTTGAGATAGTGTAAGCCATTTTGACCAAAAACGAATAGTTTCGACACAAAAAATCATTACTGCTAGACCCCAAGTGTGATGCATTGATGAGATCAGCTCTTCACGAAGAATCTAAAATTGCAATAATATACAGGGTCACCCATTCAAAAAAACACTAGGACATATCAACAGGAGGTCTAAGATTCCTAATCGGAAAGGTTATTTTCATATCAACTAAAATTATAGTAACTTCGGGAGGTATACTCGGTGAAAGGCATTGTACATACGTCAAATGGAATGTATTCCGTGTTATCAGGAAGAGTATTATTTCAAAATTTATTCATAAGGTCATAAGAATTCTAGAAACTGATTTTACTTGAAAATTCGATAGCTTTTAATCAACGTTTTCAGTGTCATTTCATGATAGTTATAAACTGAATTTTTGGGATTCTTTGAAAATTGATTCTTGTTTATTCAATTCCATGAGCTATAAGAAACTTATTGGTTCACCCGGTATATATACCTATTTTCGGCCACAAATTTAACCGAAAGCTATCCTCTGCGAGATCTTCTGCTTGAGTTTCAGTTAGTCGTTAAACCAAAAGGAGAACTTGGCCGATTGTTTCTTATGGTTCAAAACAGGAAGGAAGACATCTTCAATATTTAATTAGATCTGTGCGGTATATGACAGGAAATGAGCTTCTCGATTTTAACAATAATTACTAGGTCTCTCAACTCATGTCTTAGAACCGCTGTTCATATAGCCATAACCATCATAACGAACAGAACAATACGAACGAAGCATTAAAATTGAACTTTTGAAAACAAATAACATTTTTCATTAGTATCCATTGAACTGATGTAGTTATGTGTATTTGGTCCGAAGATTTCCACGCCTAACTATCATTATGTTACATAATATTTATACAGGGTGTATCTAAATAGCATCAAAAAAATTCAAGGAGTGATTCATTGTGATATTCTAGCAAATAAAGTTCATATAAACATGTGTCCTAACTTGCTCCGTTTTTGAGATACAGGATGTTGAAGTTGGAAGTATTAATTGTTTTTATTACTAACCCCCCTGTAGATTTTTCATGGAAATATGAATACCCTGTATCTCGAAAACGAAGCAAGTTAGGACACATGTTTATATGAACTTTATTTCTTTAAATATATCACAAGGAATAACCCCTTGAATTGTTTCGGTCTTATTTAAATACACCCTGTATACTAGCTGTCCGGAACAACTTCGAACGGTTGGTGCACCCATTTGAAAAAAATACATTTTTTGTTGCAGTCGTTCTGAGCCATGCGCGTATCTACAGATACAAGTATATTGAAATAATATTCATATTTTTATTCATAGAAACGAGAAGAGGAAATCCCAAAAAATCTGGAATAATGAATAGTATGAATAGTCTCATTTTTTTTATGTTTATGAGAGCTAGTAAGTGTAGAGTAGGAAAATAAATGGAATACTGCATGTGATATGTTTATTTTATTCATACACCATCCAACAGCCGAAGCCAATTATACAGGATGTAAAGGATAAAAAACTAATTACAAATTACAATTTAGATACAAACTAGATTAATACTAACTATACATAAGTTTCATACTAAGGTGAATGGAAATGGGCATATGAACTATGAAAAGAGAAAAAAAGCTCACTTGCAGATATGCACACTACCAAATAATACTACAACAATGCTCGTTTCAAACTAGCAATATTAGTACAGAGGATATCGAATGAATCTTGAGAAGACATATAATCTGAACATATTCTATGAATAGGTGAAAACTGCAGTAGATTAGATTGAGGTGTGAGCTAGTAAAAGAAATATTTATCTTTCACTGGCAATCGAAGAACATGTATATCAATGAGATACAGTAAATGGGGACAATCAAGAGAAATAAGACTCCACTATAAGTACGGCGAGTAGCCAATAGTGCAGTTTCAAATCTACCTGTTAATGTCAATTGGGGCAATCCTCCATCTGGATATACCCCATCTACTCTAAACCAGAGATGTTCGATGAATTTCCGCTGAATGTTTTCAATATTATTAGAATGAACATCATATCCAGGACTCCAGACCACCGAGGCATACTCCAGTTTTGACCTCACAAAAGCTTCAAAAAATGAACAGACAAGTGGACGTGGACTATTAGTGTGGCATTTAATATTTATATTAGATAACATCAATGGATTTTAATGCATCTGGTCATAGGCATCTTGTCAATCATCAATGTGAATCTTGGAATTGAAATATAATTCCTAGATTAAAGTTCAATTTTGCCATACTCTTCAATCGACCTTTCATTTTCGTTACATTACCAACATAACAAAAATCACTATACATACTTTTACTATTAGCTCACCAGACACCTAATTAATGACAAGAAATAATTAATTATTCTTGTTCACTCCGATGGGAATCAAAAACAAGCATCTAGGTGGGCGGTTTGTTACATTGCTTGCATACCAATATGTAAAACTATATATTTCTTCCCTGTACAAGCAGGGCCGTATAAGGCCAAGACAAGAAGAGCGACAATCAACAAACTAGGCGTTCCTCTGAGTAATTGTTAATGTTATTTGTTACAATCCGTAACAATTTATGCCGAAAATGAGATCCAGGAATCCAACAACCAGCGGTGGGTTTTGGCCTTGTTCGTGCATGTTATATCTACTATTAACTGGTCAACAATGGGCTTATATCACAAAAAAAATTATTTCATAATTCGATAGAACTCACCCAATCTAGCTCACCACCGCAAACCGTTTCTTGCTGTGAGCTCCCTACGTTTTATAAAAAATTATTGAAATCCCCGATTTTTCGGACCTCTGAAAACGAGGCGATGATGTGACGTCAAAACCCTAATATTGAAACAAGACCATTAATCTGTGACAAGACTATTCCAGACAGAGATGAATGATATATGATTTCTGACAGAGTGAATTAGCGCGAGATCACAGTTGAAAGAATGAATATATCAGTAGCCTCAGTCTCCGCCGGGCGTTTGGTATTTTCTTTTAACTATGGCGAGATGAGGTTTCTACGTCATAAGAGGGTCCGTTATCAGAAGGTACTATTATTTATGTCCAAAAATAAAACATTCCAGCTAATTTTTCGATCGAATTATGTCGTCAATCATTATTTATGTATAAAAGGATCATTATAAACATGGTTTGAGTTAAAAGTTCTACTAAGGGTATACGCCCATTCAACTTACTAAAAGTTACCAATATGAGTTACGTGTTATATTCATCAGGTGATTTTGTTCATCAATCATTATTATCATGTTTTCTCGTTACATTAACTGGAATGCTTGATAAGTTGATTAATGGTTCAGAGAATTGGGTAATGTAGCAACAATTGTCTGTCATTTCCAAAAATTCCTTAAAAAATGTATCATATCCTGTGATAGCACAATATTCCTTTCGAAATTGACTAATTTTTATGCATGAAAACTGGGAACTTATCTACCATATCACACATGATATTCTATGGATATCTATTTCGGGATACGTCTGGATTTGAAATGAACATCTATAATCTATCGAAGATCTGAAATGGATATCCTTGAGAAAAAATTTTGTGGATGGTCACAAGCTATCCCAGAGCAAACATAAAATTCAGATGAATTAAAAAATAACTGTTTGACGAAATCTTCTTTGCGTTCTCTTATACGTACGTATTCATACAAAATAATAGGGAGGTAAAGCCAATACAAAAACTTGCAATTACGTATGGACGTAAACGTGATTAGAAATACGTACATATTCAATGAAAAGTAGCGTTAAAGCTACCGTATGGTACGTTGTTTTACGTACATACAAGATACAAGACCAGACTCATTTTAACCCTATTTTTCTTTTCCATTCAAATGTTTTGATTTGTTAGTCTTCGCTTTGCTTTTGCTGCAAACCCTGTTGCAAAATGGGAGTTTTTGATATTCGAAGCTACAAACGATAGCGATGCTAGTAGTGACGATGACCTAGATGATATTTTCATCCTTCATGTACTGAACGAGAACGACAATTCAGGTAATCGAAGGGAATTATATAGATATATCAATTTAAACAATTTATTTGAGATAGACTAAGAATCTATTTCAATTTGCGAAAAATGACATTGCAAAATTAGCTAGAGCCCTAGGAATACCAGGAAGCTATGTTTTCCAGTAATTTACATTATATTCATTTGGATGAGGTTCCAACGGCCCGTGTCTTCGTAGGGATTATGGCCTACAACTTCCCTTGCGAGATGCGAATCATCTTCCAAGGAAAACAGAATTCTTTCATTTTCCATGATTTCTTTGAAGCACAACACAAGAACATAGCGCATAAAAGACAATTGTGATTTCATGTGATAAAAGTGAGGTTAAAGTAAAAACCGAATAGTTATCGGTTGTATTCGCTTAGATAGGTAACGTCTTCGGTTCAATACGATTTGCGTTTAGCGCCAGCGTAGCAAGACGTAAACATACGTCAGACGTATTTCCTGGCGTAGGAAATTCACATACTGCGCATGCTCAGATGTCAAATTCTACGTTTACGCTTACGCATTATGCATTGCTTTAACTCCCTAAAAGAACACTCGTACGTTTAATTCTTTCGTGTGCCTTACATGCTTGACTACTTTTCCTAGCTCTTTCCTGGGCTGTAGATATGTCCTTCAGAAAATATCCTTCTGATGAATTCGTATCTTAAGTTTTCTTCCTGGACATCCACGACATATTCATAAATGATTTCGAAATATGTAGATAATAATATATTCTTCAAGAGATATTCCACCGAAGGGAAGGAGCATTGATATTTTATAATACTATCATATATATTATACGAGGTGTTTTTGAAATAAGTGCACATATTCAGCACATTAATATATGATACAGTCTAAGGGATATTCCCATGATATCAGATTTTTTCTAATTCTTCTAATTAACGAGGAATTTCATCCCAATAATTGAACAAAATACGAGAAAAAAATCAAGTAGGCCACTTTAAAACAATTTAAATGATTGAACAGAGGTGACGTCAGATTTGCTACAGTGTAGAACGTTGGGTGGAAAGAAGGGTCTAACCTCAAATTCTATTTTGATACCTAAATTTTTTTATTAGTACCATTCGATAGTATCCGTCGAGCATTCTCAGTCTTTGAAATATTTGCACTTATTTCAATGCCACCCTGTATATATTATACATGAAATTCATTTTTTTTATAATTTGCATGACCTCTACGGACACCCTGTAAATCATTTCGTTATCAGATGACGGTCCAAATTTGCAGCCAACTTTTGGACTATACGGTTTCAGTTACCTATCTTCTAAGGTTTGATAGGTACGCCACTGTTTAATAGAGTCCGATATTCAGATTTATGGGCTCTGCATGCAGACGATTTGAATAATGTGGGTCACAAGATGAGTCCCATAATCACTCTCACTCTCATTTCGTGCCGCGGTATACGGTATAGGTATATAGACTCAATGTGCTCATAAATCGGTAGATATCTTCTGATTTACAGGGTGACACGACTCCTTATCACGTCACATAGAAGATCCTTCCTTATCGACCGGAGTGGAATACACCGAGGACCGAGGCTTTGGGGTATCCCCACAGGAGAAACTCCAACGGCTTCAGGTCGGAAGATCCAGGAGGCCAGGCAAAAGGCTCTTTTGTACCATAATAACGTTCACAACAACGATAATTTATTTTTTATGCCGATGAATGAATATTTCTTTATAGTGAAAGTTTTTCAGATAGAATTTTATCCTCGCAAATATGTTCATTAATATATAAGGTTCTAGCTAACCGTTTGTTTTGGCTTCATCCTACAGGTTGTTGAAAATTTGAGCATTAGAGATGAAATTTTGTGCTACACCGATGAACTAAGAAATTTTTGGCATAACTAGGTATACCCTCAGTGTTCTCAATGAATTGAAGAATGATTCATGAAGCTTCAAGAGATGAACATAAACTAGCTCATTGTAAAATCTTAATAATAATAATAATAATAAAAAATGGACTTTATTCATCGATAATTAATAATTTATAAGAACAAGAGATCTACAAATTATAATGATGCTCGATGAAAAGGCGAAGTTCAGCTTGCGCTGTTTTACAACTTAACCATGTAAGGTAATATAAACATATTAATATATGAGTGAGTATAATTAAATATACACATACAAGTACATATACGACGATAAAATATTCACATATTCAATACGAATACAAAAAGAAAGCTCACAAACAAAGAAAAAAAAACAAAAAAATCAGACAAGGCGTTGTTATCATCCAAAATCTATCCTGCTTTGAGGTATTCTTTCAACCTTTTCTTGAAATTCAGCAATGAGTCGTTTTTGAAGTGATTAGGATAATGAATCCATGAGTTTCGTTGGCGATTTATTCAATTCCATTTCAAATAACAAGAACAATCAGAATATTATCTAATGAACTGATCGAAAAAATCTAAGGAAATTTTTAAACGCAAACGAAAAAATTTCTTTTTTGTAAAATTTTTGAACACAATGTCCTTAATTGTCCTCAATCAGTTTATATAGAGTTCTCCTGTCATGGTGACCCCTCCGAAACGGCTTGGTCGACCCTTGACAGAGATTATGATTCTTTCATGAAAATTTGGTAATTGAAGATGGTGGTCCAAAATGGCGTACGAGTTTTATAATTATGATCCGATTCTATTCAAAATTGATGTATGGAGATTTTCAGGGTTGGAGATTATGATTCTTTCGTGGAAATTTGAAAATTCAAGATGGCAGATCCAATATGGCGAACGAGTTTTGTAATTATGATCTGATTCTATTCAAAATTGGTATATGTGGATATTCGGGGTAGGAGATCATGATTCTGTAGTGAAAATTTTGATATTGAAGATGACGGATCCAATATGTCCGACGAGTTTTATAATTACGATCCGATTTTATTCAAAATTGGAGGGTTCTGGGGTCGGAGGTGACGATTTTTTGTCAAAATTGGGAAAGAATATTTTCTAGAACTCATTTGTACTTATATAGTAAAACAATGTTTGTCAGGTCAGCTGGTTGATTTGAAAAATTGTTGATGGCATTACTGTTATTGTCAGTTCGGTCCAGTTAAAATAATTTCCCTTGTAGTTCAATTGTCCTCTGAATGATTGAATTTTTGGTGTTCTGATTGATTTCCAACATTTAATTCTTAATATTCTAATGCAGGCTAATCAATGGAACATTGATGGTGTTTCATGATTAGCGTTAATTAGACGTTTCTGGCAAACCAAGCGATGAATCTGTAAATTTGATGGTATGTATAAATTGACATACACATCTGAAATATTTTAAATGATGCGACGTTGCTGCTTCTACTAGAAAGTATCAGCAACTTTGATATTTCAAATGGGAAACCCTGTATTTTATCGCCTTGTTTCTCCCTGAAGAGCTGATATCATCAATGCATCACACTCGGAATCCAGCTGGAATGATTACAGAGATATAGGGAATTCAAAATCGAGGAATCAATTTTAGGATTTTTTTATGTTCAGTATTAGTCAAAACGGTTTACTATCCTAAACTGAGACCACTGACGGATGCAGAATCAGTTTACACTTTCCAGGATACGAGACGTTCACCGACTTATTCTCATCAAATTTGACAGACTTCACACAGTAAAGACGCATTGTAATTTCCTCTCTAATGAAACTTCGACATTTTTATCTTCAATAAATAAATTCGTTTTTTTAAAAACCTTTTGGTGATAACCAATAACATAAACATTGCAACAAATACAGGGTGGTTCAAAATTCAGAATACTGATCACGTCTAATTCGTGAAAAACACGTATGAAAATGAAGGAAGATTCTCAGATAAATCTTGAACATGAAAGAATGGATGTATACTGGGTGTCCCATAAGTAATGGATCAGAAGAAGTGGGGTGGTAGGGGGGATCATTTGTAATCAAACTAACGATATATGTTGTTATCAAATTGTGGATGGTTCAAAAGTTATTAAATTTTTCTGAAAAATTCGACCCACCTGAAAAAAATTAATAACAGAAAGGCTGTTTTGAATAACTCCATATGTTATACCATTTCGAAATCTATATTAAATGGGTAACTTTTTCTCAGGATTACCCGGTGAACATTCAACATTACATATTTCAATCATATTACGGTTTTCTTCAGACGTCTCGTATATGACGTTAAAATAAGTCAATTAATTGGTATAGCAACAATTGGTCATATGTATCACTCAATTGATACCAAGCCGTGGCCATCCTATACAAGACGTTTGTCTCATGATAACCTATTGATATCTTATTGTTGATTGAAATTATATGTAAGAAGATCTCAATCATAAATATATTCTCAGAATGATGATGATTCTCAAGATCAAAAATATGCGAATATCATATTTATAAGTTCACGAACATTGCCCTACTAACGTTTTTTTCACATCATCCAAAATACCGAGATTTTACATTTCTCATATTATGATCTTCATGCAATACATCCATATAGGGATGATAGTCTCCATCATCAAAACTTGACCATCTTGAGCAGGACATCAATCTCATGACATTTCACTGATGTTGAATTTTTGATTGAAATGATATATAATAATGGTTTCATCATAACTATAGCTCAAGAACGATGATAATCATCAAGATGAGATATTTGCATATTTTTTCATATTTATTCAACAAAGTTGCCCACCCCACGTTATTTTGACAACATCCATAATACCGGAATATTACATTCTTCATATTATAATCTCCAATGAATCCTTATGAGAATGATAGTATTTGATGATCAAATAATGACCATCATGAGCAAGACATGCATATCATGATATTTCACCAATGTTGAAATTCTGATCGAAATAATGAATGATGATGTTTCCATCAGGGATTTAGCTGAAGAACGATGATCATCCGTTGGATGAAAAATATGCATATATTATATATAAACTTACTAATTTTGTACCTTCAACATTCTTTTGAGACCATTCGAAACACTAAAATATAATATTTCTCATGTAATGATCTTCAATACATTTTTATGATCGATGATCGACGTCATGATCGTATTGTGACCATCTTAAGCGAGACATCTATCTCATTACATTTCACTGATGTTGAATTTTTGATTGAATTGATATATTAGCGTAGTGTCATGATAGCTTTAGCTTTAGAACGATAATAATCCCTAAGATCAAATATTTGCATTTATTTAATAAACATATTAGAATGTTGCCCACCCAACGTTATTTTGAAATCATCTGAAATACCGAAATATAACATTTCTCATATAATGATCTTCGATTCATCTTCATGGGGATGATAGTCTTCATGCTCAAGTGGTGACAAATTATACCCAGACATTCATCTTATGATATTTAACTAATATTGGATTTTTTATTGAAATAATGAATAAGGAAGTTTCTATCATAAATATAGCTTCGAAACGATGATTATCCTCTAGATGGAATATATGCATAAATTATATATAAACTTACTAAACACTAAAATATTATATTTCCCATGTGATGATCTTTAATATATTATTATGAAGATGATCTTAATCATGATTGTTTTAGACAAAAAATGTAGGGAAATGGTCAGTTAATATGAAAATGATATCATCGACATACTTTCATGGGACAAAATTCCATAAAAATCTCATTTTTCTACTTGGTGTTGGTTGTTACGCCCTCTAGCGGACGTTTGACAAACTCGAAAATAATTTCCAGCAACTTTCCTTGGCAACTTTTATCATGATTTTTTTTCCTCAAATCTATACGACCAATATCTTATGAGATATGGCTGCTCGCTACCCTTAACTGATCACCCTGTACAAGGTTCACAGGCTAGAGGAGACTATTTGGTTGTTACGCCCTCTAGCGGACGTTTGACAAACTCGAAAATAATTTCCAGCAACTTTTCTTGGCAACTTTTATCATGATTTTTTTTCCTCAAATCTATACGACCAATATCTTATGAGATATGGCTGCTCGCTACCCTTAACTGATCACCCTGTACAAGGTTCACAGGCTAGAGGAGACTATTTGGCTATCTGAATTCTAGTGGAAAATATGACTCAAATAATTTTTGTGAGCTTACCTTAAATTTCTGGATCTATCTTAGGATATTTTTATTTAGTGAGTCAACTGTCACCCATCAGTTGTAGTAGTTGCAATTCGAAATATAACCAACCGTATAATCCGCGATCGACGGATTTTATCCGATGAACTTACATTGGTCAAACTGTACGACAATTTGAGAAACGTAGCATCAGCTAAAATGCTCAAAATTTTAAAGTGTCATCACATTGACATGGCTTTGGATTCTGAACATTCGTGAATAAAAGTATCAAACTGAACTATTGTAATTTTCAAGAGTTGACAAACCACAAATCAAATCAGATTCCAATAATTCTCCATAAAAATTGAATTTTGTGTGTCTCCATGCGTTTAATTGTAACATTATGCAAAAACAATTTCAAAGATTATGCTCGAGCCATTTGTTTCATCATAGAAAAAATAATAATTTGAGACAATTAAATTATTATGCAAATATTAAAGCCTTCATCATCATTATTAAATTCGCTACTGACCTCCTCCTATAATACCCCTCTTAATTGTCTCTAACTGCGCCTATGGGTACACCTTGAAGAATTTTTCTAGCTTTAGTCAATCAAATCATCCGTTTATGATCAATTAATTTGGATTCTTGCGATGATCCTAATTACATGTTAAAGTGTTACAAATCATTCACATCAAACCAATTCGTAAATTATATACATCGAGATATACATTCATCGTGAAATCATTGCATAATTAGTAAAATCTTTATGTTTTTTGAAGGATCGATAGATTTCTAGCTGAAATTTTTGAAACTACCATCATCAGCTTTCGAAAGTTGTAGGAATTGTTGTTGTTGTTCAGATATATATAGTGCTTCCCAGAAGTAAGGTCTAAATTCGATTAAAATTGAGCAATGGACAATTTTTTGAAAAAATGATGTGATTTCTCGATTTTCGATTCTTCAACCGTTTTTTTGCATCACGGAAAAAAGGAATTGTTGAATCAAGCAAAATTTAATTGAATGGAGCAAATAAAAGTGTCATATATGCACGACAAAATATAATCTTGAAATGAGTGAATCTATATCTTGTTTCAGAGCGAATTTGAAGTTTGAATCAAGTAAATATGTCTTGCATGAACTCTGGATCTTCTTCAATCAAGCACATCCATGAATTTTTTATGAAGAGATATTGAATCGACTCAAACAAACCTTTTGTTTGGTTCAAAATAACAAAATATTGATTCAATCAAATATTTAGTTGATTTAACGAAATATTTGTTTGAGTTAAAGAAATATTTGGTTGATTCAATCAAATATTTGGTTAATTCAATGAAATATTTTGTTGATTCAAGAGAAACTATATATCCATTCGACAAATTGGTTTGTTGAACCAAATTCAATAGAATAAACAAAACTAGGAAACTAGTCGACTCCTAGCATAGATCTTTAGTCCTTACTTCTCTTTAGCTGATGGAAAACTATTTCGGATTGCTAATCATCCTAAGTTCGACTTATCCAGCTGATATTTCAAACACGAAGAATCAGGCTTCACGTATATAATGAACTCGAGGCAAGCATAGACGAGGCGAAATGATCGCCATCTAGAGGCGAAAATTTAAATTTCGTTGCTCTATTCAAGCAAATGATCCGTTCGAAACGAGTTCATTGATACATCGGAATAAGACAACTTGTATGTTGTTTCAAAGATATATTCTCATCAAAATGATCATTGTTTGATCAAATCAACGGAATGTTTATAGTTAAATCAACATCGACATTATTTTGGATCGACATAATTTGTTTTTGAAGAAACCATATATATTGTTGATCGAATTGATATTTTACTGTTGATTCAATCAGACTATATTCTTGATTTGAAGAAGCTGCTTCCATGGAATAATCATGATGTATCTGGTTGATTCAACAAAAAATTGCTCAGTCCAACAAAAATAACTCAAGCATAAATAATTTGTTGATTCAACAAATCCTTTTTTTCCGTGATGGTACATCCATTTTTCCAATATGCTGCAACTGTTCGTGCTGTACATTATTTTATATAACCTTTCCCAATCGGTGGATAGGATAGGAACGTGAGGACCTATCGAATGAACCTTGTAGGTCGCCAGGCCTAACCCCGATGGACTTCTTTTCTGTGGGGTTACCTCAAATCGGAAGTATTTCTTGACAGACCAAACAATCTGGAAGTATTGTTAGTAATTACTATTGTGCCCCATCTGCTTCTGCTATATCAAGGATTTCTTGTTCATAGCAGCCCCTCAACATTCAATTCCTTCAGGAATTTGAGGGTTTTGAGGGGATCTGGTTGTGGTATTTCTTCCACAGTCTGCTGGTGTGTTCTCAGTATGATCAATCTTCTGTGATGTACAGCGTCACACTCCATCATAGTGATGCCCGCGAGAGTCTCGTTTTCGCGAGTCTTGTTTCAGAGCGAATTTGAAGAACATTGTGTTTGATTCAAAATAACAAGATATTGATTCAATCAAATATTTAGTTGGTTCAACGAAATATTTGGTTGATTCAAAAAAATATTTGGTTGATTCAATGAAATATTTGGTTAATTCAATGAAATATTTTGTTGATTCAAGAGAAACTATATATCCGACTAATTGTTTTGTTGAACCAAATTCAATATTCGGGAATTTTCTGAAATTTCACATCGATAGAATAAACAAAACTAGGAAACTAGTCGACTCCTAGCATAGATCTTTAGTCTTTACTCCTCTTTAGCTGATGGGAAACTATTTCGAATCATCCTAAGTTCGATTTATCCAGCTGATATTTCAAACACAAAGAATCAGGCTTCAAGTATATAATGAACTCGAGGCAGGCATAGACGAGGCGAAATGATCGCCATCCAGAGGCGAAAATTTAAGTTGATGTAGAATGAACAAAATATTTCATTGATATTACATATTTCGTTGCTCTATTCAAGCAAATGATCCGTTCAAAACGAGTTCATTGATACATATCGGAATAAGACAACTTGTATGTTGTTTCAAAGATATATTCTCATCAAAATGATCATTGTTTGATCAAATCAACGAAATGTTTATAGTTGAATCAACATCGACATTATTTTGGATCGACATAATTTGTTTTTGAAGAAACCATATATTTTGTTAATGGAATTGATATTATACTGTTGATTCAATTAGACTACATTCTTGATTTGAACAAATAGCTGCTTCCATGGAATAATCATGTATCTGGTTGATTCAACAAAGAATTGCTCAGTCCAACAAAAATAACTCAAGCATAAATAATTTGTTGATGCAACAAATCCTTTTTTTCCGTGAAGATCCGTAGAAAAGTGCATGCGTGTTTAGAAAAGGACATGGTACATGAAACAAACTTAGAATTTGATAAATAATATAGAAATGAACACCAAATAGATTTCTCCATTCAAAAAATAGAAGTCGATGGTTGATGTAAGTTCTTTTTGGGCTACCCTGTTTACAAGAATTCACTATCAAAAAACCGACAAAAAAACGGTGAGCCTGAGCGTTATTTCAAAAAACTAAACACTCGATTTTAAACAAATTACATTACTTCTTCAGATCCCCTTTTGTATGTCATAAAATAATTGTTGAATAATTAAATTGAAGTATTTCAATGTGTGACTATAACGAAAATGTAGTTCACATGATTGCATTGTGAATGCAGAAAGTTATAAATCATTATAAAATATGAGAATCGAGAACAATATGGTCCCAAAATGTCACATTGTTTACAGGTTACCTATAGTGTTGAGCCTAATTGATGAGATATTATGTAAATAATAATAACATTCACCACATTTTGTCTTCCACAAATATAATTTCACGCTTCATCGGCGAACAAAAGGTCCTCTTGTTATTTCTCCATCAGCTCTAGGTATCGATATCATCTACAATATTCGCCATTAATGTGGGGTATTTGTCTGATTTTGAAAAATTCTGAATTCCTATGTTGAAAGAGCTTATCAATGCACTTACTCAACAGTCAACAAATCGTTTAGAAGATGAAGAATGTATCATTTCAGATATGCTTTAAACAATATTACTGCCACAAGTATAGGTTTCAAAACAGTGTGAATATAGAGTGCCACCATATCATGTTATAGGTGCCAATTCATATACAGGGAGTCCCATAAATCATGGATCAATAGAAGCGGGGTGTATATTAATTTTTTTTCACTACTAGCAATATATCTCAATCATTATATTTTTGTGAAATTGAAATGTGGATCTAGGCGTTACCACCGATACAACAAGGCCTGCATGCTCCGTGGGTGACGTCACTTAGTGAGGCCTAACCAGCGGCTCGAAACGACAAGCGTTTATAGCGCTATAAGGCGACCGCGTATTTTGATTTCAGTTTTAGATCATCATTGAGCCGATTTTGCTGTTTTTTGATGGGCTTCCGGTTAAAAAAGGATGCCAGTCTTCAACTGAGCCCTTCTTCGCACCCCATTCGATTTTATTATGGAAAAACGAAGTTTTAGAGCAAAAACCAGGATAAAACACAAATATCCACCTACAGCAACCCATTCGAATTAAATATATTGGCAAAAATTGTCGTGAAGGTAAACTTCACACCTACTTATACAGGGCCCGCAGAACATAAACTTATCGTGAGATTGATCGAAAAAAAATTGTGGAAAATGTATTTTATTTTGATTGACATGCCGTTTGTTACAATTAATTATATTTATCTTGGAGAATTCCTATTACCCGAAAAAATAACCAGTGAGTGTTTTCAATTTTCTGTTGTTGGATTTTTCACCCAAGTGGATCGTTACACTTGAAACCGTAATTTTTAAGGGTAAAACTGCATTTACCATGCGATGGTTTTTTTTTGAAAATTTTCTATGGTACTCACGTATTTTTGTCTGATGAACCGAATTTTATAATGAAAATGTGAACAAACCACTATTTATTGAGATATTTCAAAAAAAAGTTCGAAATTTCGCCTTCTTCCTCCCCTTGTGTTGGGGGCATTTGAAGCTACTTGCTCTTATTTTGTCATTGGACACTTTATATACTCATGATGTACTTCGTTGGCACATTTTTATATGAAAAATTCAACAGGAAGTATGATTTTTATGGCGAGTTTTTCTTATTTAGTGAACAAGCATTCCAGATGACGACCATTTAATCAATAGTCAATCAAAATACGGGATGTCAAATGTCAATAGATTGCTTTCGAATGACATTACACACGCCATTATTTTGAATGATATTCTTCCTTCTTTTCACTAAATATGGATTAATCTCAAGAAAATCATATTTATAGTTGATTTATATATAAATTGTCCAATATGATGATAAAAGAAGGAAAATTTGTTCCAAATGCCATCCAGAAAACAGGTGAAAAAGAAGGTGAAATTTGGAACTTTTTAGTCAAATATCTTCATGATAAATACAGTTCAACCTTTTTAAGTAGAGTGTTTGTAGTTCATGTTAATATGATAGTTGCAATTTGATCATTGGAATGAATTCTGCATTCCTTGCCACGAGGCAAATGACCGTTTTCAGAAAGAAATTTGAGAATGAGAATTAAAAATGCCCGTTTATTATGAACATTCAAGAAAATTTCCTCGAATTCAGAGATGATTTTGTTGACTATAATATACGAATACAAAACTAACTGCACAATCAAAGCTTTTCTATTTTTCCTCTACTTATACTTTTTATGAGAGAGTAATTGTCTTCTATTAGTAATTCATCATTATAAATTAAGCTCTGTTTACTACTTACTCAGATGGAGATGGAGATGGAGTAAAATCCTCGCGGTGAATTGCATATACCCACATTTTCGATAGCTCCTCGTCCAACGGGAAACTAAAAGCATGAACATAATTCCCCCGACAAAAGGGAACACAACACTTGAAAGGCATTGTTATTTCGCCGATCACAACACAAAATATTTCACAAAACAGTAATTGTTCCGCCAATTATTTTGATGAATAAACAACAAAAGAATTCGGGACCGTTTCAAAAACATACGTGAATCACCGATGAATTAACACGAACTGACGCGTTAGTCGACAAGCGATAAAATAAAACACTGGCCTCTCTTGGTGACGTCACGAGCTGTTTACGTCAGAGTCTGCTAGCCTTGTTGTATCGGTGGTAACGATCTATGTCACAATGAAAGCACTTCTTCTCAATTCTATTAAAATCTAGTCACCATGACAGCATATTATACAAGTCGTTATTGATGAATACCTACTAGATTCGAGTGCCATTCCTGTGAATATCGCATCAGAACAGTGAATTCGGGTTAATTATATCAGAGGTGGCATGCCTTTATTGGTTCATAGAATGACGAATGCTACCTTGGTAGTAACAACATACTTTACGCCTTCATAAGGAGTGAATAATATAGTAGGTTCTATAGCTAGTGGTGGAAAAAAGACCTAAATTATCCATTCAGTTTAGTTGAATTCACTGCCACCAAAACTCAATGCTGCATTTCCTCCAGAATAGCTGAATTCATTTACAAAAACCACGTTTTTCAACTGGTTTTTCTTTGAATTGTGGCATTATTTGCGTTTTCAGACCCACACTGTATAGGCAGCATCGCATCTCCCAGATATATCTGAAACGCGGACTATTCTGCAAGATTCAAGCATATTTTGACCTGACCCTTGCCATCCTTAAAAGTCCTTCCGCATTCACTTCTTCTTCATTTTTTCACATAGAGACTTATGTAAGCCGTAATGATTTAATCTGCGTGCGATATTATGTAAATGGCCGAGAGAAGGAGACGTGTGAAGGGTGACCTGACGAGATCTTGGGTTGCAGTTAGCCTTAATTGAAATTAAATTAATTACATAAACAAGAATGGAAGTGAGTTGCATATATTGTATATGGGGTGCATACACTGTGATCCAAAAGATCTAATGTACCTCCTTCTGCTATGCCCAATCAATCAATCAATCAATCAATCAATCTTATATTTCCATTTTTCGACATGGTATTATACATTTATTGAAATTGTCAGTCAGTAGATATACGTACAAGATTTGAAATATTAATAATAATAATATTTAAAGTAATGAATCAAAAAGAAAGAATGAATGCACGAACTCTGAAACACTACACTGAGTGATACATTTCCACAGAATTTAAATATCTATAAAATCTTTCATACTATAGGAACATTCTTTCAATAAAAACATTTCAGTTCTAATTTAACGAAACATGATTTCAATATAACAGAATTTATTTATCATTAACGTAAGAATTATCACGAAAAATAAAGAATTGTACATATCTAATTTTCGTTAATGTTAGAATTAATTCCTGTGTGTTTTCGTTTAGAAATCATTTTCATATCTTTCACATGATGTTCTTTGATATTGATAGAAACACTTCATATAAGTATTCAAATACAGAAAATACTGTTAATATCATTGTTCATTCTGTGTCTATCATTTCGTGAGGTTTCTATACTAATAACAGTTTTTTTTAATTTAATATTTCAATAGAATTGCCAGAAAATAAATATTTTATAAATTTAGGAATATTTGTATAATATTGAAAGAACTTTAAACGAAGTGATTATGCTGAAAAATATTCTGTGCATATAACAAATAGTTTTGTTCCATTTGAAGGAACATTTGGGACATTATACACAGAACGAAAAAGGTACGTTATATTAATAAAAAAGTACATCAAATCAGTGAACGTCAACATTAATTTTGGGCCGATGACGGGTTTCATTAATACAATGAACGGTCGTACGTAAATTTTCTTGTTGATTGAGTTATGACTGCAGTACGTTGAATCAACGAATAATGGTCATCGATCTATGTTTGCCGGTGATTGATATCACGAATGGATTTACATTGGTTCATGGTTGTTGTACATTGAATCAATAAACAGCGAGCATGGATCTATGATGATAAACATTGGTTTATGGTTGATGTACATTGTATCAATTAACAGTGAGCATGAATATGTAAGTGCCAGTTACGAAGGACAGACTCAGTTTATCACAGCTGAACATTGAATCAATAATCAGCTAGCATGGATCTATGATCGGCGGTTATTGATATTACAAACGATAGACATCACTTGATGATTTTCTTCATTGAATCAATGAAAAATGAGCATGAATCTATGTTCGACAGTTATAGATGTAACGAACAAATTCTATTGGTATTTAACAGTGGTATAGTCGTCGTCGAAGATAATGTTGTCAACAGTATCGTCACTATCAGTAATAAGGGGACAATTTTTTTACGCATCAGAGTAATTAATTTCTAAAATTTTGAAAAACCCAAAATCGGCCCAAAATTATCTAGTACATCCACTGATTTGATGTGACCTGATGAATAATATAATATATACATTTACAAGGCAGTCGCAGAACACTGATGGTTTTCTTAATGAAATATCTTTTTTTTTTGTTGAAATCTACCTAATTGTATTGAATAACAAATGTAATGAATATTTTTTAATGAAGTCAACTAAAAATGTTTCCGAAATGTCAAAAATACACTGAATGATCGAAGACTGATAAACTTGGACGATATTCAAAAAACAAATATTCGCTCACCTTATACATTTTTTGTCGGAATAAACAAATTTTGCCCTTTCCATTCATTATAATATAATTATAACTAAGTATCTGATAATAAGGGAAATGTTCCACAGAAATCTCTGCTATAATTCAATCACAAGTAATACCAGTCAGACGAACTCGACAGGCCCAGTCAGCACATTCTTTCTTTGTTAACTTTGAAATATGTTGAACTACACTCTACCAAAACTCGTTCGTCCATAGAACGGCGAAGCTTTGGAATTATTTGCCAATGTAAGTATTTTCAAGAACTAATAACCTCCCTATACAAGACAACGGAAATTTTGTCAAATCAGGCAAAGTACTGATCTGAACACCTAATTAACTTGATTTTCATTTTCTGTAAAAAATAAAATGATAACAATGTGATGACAATAACCAGTAGTTGTAGAAAGAATAGTACCTTGTGCATCCCACGAGTACCTACCCAGCAAACATTTTGATATGGGTACAACATAATCGACACATTGAGTTGCCCATAGCAAGCCCAGCATAAACAGAAATGATGGGACTGTAATGGCCAATTAACGACATTGGTTACATATTAACGAGGTATGGGGAGGGGTAGGAGGATGGGTAGAGGGAAGGGTAGGGGTTTCAGGAGTCCAATTGATCTGGAAGTTCTAGTAACTCAATATATTTTTTGATGTTTATCATCATATTATATGAAATAGACACATACCAGATTTCAAGGAAACAATTTATGAATGACACAATGATATCTTCTTAACCTCTCTCTTCTTCCAAGATAAAACTCCTCAGAGTGACTGCTTACCGGCTGGTATATCTACATCTTCATCTTATTTGGGAAGCATTCCTCCAAAATAGATTCTTCGTTGCGAGGTAGGTACTTCTGAAATATAAAATGCTTCATAAGTTATCATGAAGTGGCCTTTCTTGATGTCAGAATTCTTTCTTCATAGAAGTATGAGAAACAAAATACTCTGTTACATGAGTTCATAACTTGATCAATATATTGTCTGATTACGTGATATATACTTACATATGGAGGCACAGGCCTAATTGTTATTCACTTCAATGATAGAGACAGGTTTCCATAACCAAATATTACTTCTGATAGTAACGAACCAAGCAGTCCATGATAGTTACGCTTCTGGAGAGGTAGGAGCCACTACAATTATTATCATCACAAACACATGCATTTCATAACAAAATTTGGAACACTAGATAGGTAGATTGATACTTACTCAATACATATTATCATCATTGAAGAATCCATCTTCTATATTATCAATTGAGAATACTCCTGCCACCATAACTGCCATTATAACGACCAGGGAAAGTGATGAGCACAATGATATGACAACAAACCAGAGAAAAACGAAACAAACGCTATCACTAGAGTGACATATAATAATTATCCAAATGATCAGCTGATTATTGATGTAGACGTTCCCAGAAAATCCCCCAGTGGGACGAGTAGTGAACAGGATATTGGCCAGAA
This sequence comes from Phaedon cochleariae, assembly GCA_918026855.4. Lineage (NCBI taxonomy): Eukaryota > Metazoa > Arthropoda > Insecta > Coleoptera > Chrysomelidae > Phaedon > Phaedon cochleariae. Next base: position 636,614 of record OU896708.1, on the reverse strand, counting down.
AGGGGCCACAACTCGTTAGTGCTCAAATCGTTCTATACATCATACCATCACAAGGCCATCATCGTATTTTCAACTGATGGTTACTTAGCATAGAGAAATCATCGGACATCACCAATACACCGGCATCGACACTTTCTCACACTTGCCTGCACTAGGCCGGAATTCTCCCGGTAGTTCAATGTTTGCTGAGTTAATATATCCTAATCGTAAGAATTGTGAAAAAAGTAATTCAAAATTAACAAGACTCACCTTTCTCAAATATGTTAGGTTTAGTATCCCATTGATGTGGCACAATTTCACAAATAGGTAGGAATTCTATACGAGCCACAGAAACACAAAACACGACCCAGCACTTTCAACTTTTCATTAACAACTGAACGAATAGAAATAAAATAAAATGGCAAATGAAAAATTCACCGCGTATTATGAAACCTTTTCATAGTATTAATGTTTGGCGTGATTGATCCATGGGTAGGCAACATTAATTTGGCGCCTGTTTTGGAAGTTGATGTTTCTTTTCATAGTATTAATGTTTGGCGTGATTGATCCATGGGTAGGCAACATTAATTTGGCGCCTGTTTTGGAAGTTGATGTTTCATTTCATGAAATCAACGTTTAGTGTTCATTGAAACAATGAAGACCATTCATTATTTTCTTATGTTTGTTGTTGATAGATCCATGACGAAAAGTTTATTGCTCCAATGATGAAAAACATAGATCAATAAACATAAAACGTTGATTCAATGAAGTTTTTCATCACATGAATAAAAAAAATGATTAACTTTTGATGTTTCTCGTTCATTGTTCAATGTTGGCTCGTTCATTGTTTCAGTGTCTTGCGGTATGAACCCATCATTAGAAATGATTGTAATAATCATCGATTCGTAATATTAATGTTCAAAAAATTGACGACCGCCGTTCATTAATTTTACGTACAAAATTATTTTCTGTGTATCATTTCCATCCAATCAGGGCAAACTTGCTATTCTTAGATTGATTGCTCTTGGTACTCCTTAGTCCTCATTCACATTTCGCATTTTGTGTTGTGAAGACATCAGCAGTTATAACAAGTAGTGTGAATTGTTTCGATTTTCCAATAACAATATGATTTAATATTCATTTGTCAGACAATCAGACAGAAGAGGTTCACTTTTTCATTCTGTTTCAGGATGCCATTGCTTAACAGAAAACTCATGAAAGACAGTTAACGCTTGGAAGATATTTTCGAAAAATCAAGCTGGATGTTCTCATCAGGGCCATCAGGGGTAACGCTCGAACACTTCTTTAATTTATCATCACTCAAGGATGATATTTTAAATCTTTTAAATGAACCAAGTATCGATAGAAATATATGATACTGCTTCGAAATCATATTATTTCTTTTAGGTTGAAATTGCATATAGAAAATTTATAGAAGACAACTCCTTGGGAAATCATACTGAATATTGGCGGAAGATCGTACTGAATATTTGCAGAAAAACCCCTACACGCCTCAGAAAAATGATTCTTTTGAAGAAAATTCAATGCTTTCATCGCTGCAGGAAGATTGCTTAGAATAACCGACATAATTCTTTCAATGACACAGAACTATTTCATACTTTTATAAAATCATTCTTTCACGTGTACAGAACTGTCTTTTGTAATGATGGATATTTCTTCAAGACTAATAATCACATTCTGTAACATCATGAGGAATTCATTTTATTATTATCCAAAAATCCAAACATTGTTTGACATGTAGAAAAATATCTGTTGTTGGAAAAAACAAATTTCATCACAACTAAAGAAACATTCTTCCAAAATACCAAGATTTCTCTAAATATTGAAGAATTTATATTTATATTGGGATTTTGAAAGAAATGGATTATAGTAACAGAAATTTTCATTGGCGCTATGCCTATAGCGAAAGAAATTTCTGTAATATGGTGAGTGATTTTTTCAATATTTACCTAGTATTTTCTTTTTGTGTTTCATGGGCCAATCCCTATTAGTCATTGATCGTCGTCTAACGCATCCAACAAACACAAAGAAGACGACCACAATGGAAGATCGATCTTCAATTATGGAAGAACGCGGTTCTATGAATTGGCGGTCCTCATTTCGATCGACCTTGCCCATCCTGAATCGATCTGATTCTTCAGCTGTCTAAAAAAATTGATCGTCATTTAGCCCATCCTCTCCATAATTTCGGGGACATCATGAGTGAGGGGTATAAGAACAAGTGAATAATCATAGAAGAATCATTGTGGTCATTCGAGTTATCGTACTTGGTTCTATCTACTCAGACATCAGTATTTGGACCTGTAGATCAAGATGAAGGTAGGTGCAATGTATATTTTTTCTGCAATCTACTCAACAATCGTCCATTTTTGTTTGAAAATTATCTCTTTAAGTTGACGTTTCTCTCACTGATACAATAAAATGATTATTATGTATGATGCTAGGCAACACTTTTAGTGTCTAGGAGCTGAAGTTGGAGTTCAACTCCTAGGAACTAAAAGTGTGTTGGATGAAAGCTGATATGATAGCTGCTTTGACACTGACATGTTCAAGTGAGTCGTAATAGTGGTATATTAATACCAATAAATTGATAGAATATAATAATATATTAATATCAATAAATAAATAAAATGTGATAAATATAGGTGATGAGACATAAATACAAACAACAATTAAACAAATAAAAATAGTTTGAAGTTTAGTTTCGACGTGAAGAAAATAATGAATATTCATCAAATGTGTAAAAACTTTCTTCAATTAGAATATTTTTGACTCGATTCTTGAATTTCTGTGAACTCATAGATCGACCTCTGAGTCTCGAAGAACATTAAAAAATTTCATGGCGAGATATTTGAATGAAGATTTGGTTTTTGAAATTCTTGCTTTCGGTAATCTTATATTCATCTTTACTCTCGTATTATATCTATGTATATGTTCATTTCTAATTATTCCGAACCGAGTTTCAGACTTCTTTCTTCATGTGTATGAGAAATTCGTATACGAAGCATGAGGCTAGTGTTAAAACTTTGAATCGTTTGAATAATGGTTTGCAATGTTCTGTATAACTTACTCCTGCCATTGTCCTTGGAACTTTTTTTGTAAAATGAAAATTTTTTTTAGAATGAGTTGTCATAATAATATGTCATTACTGAATGAAAATATTGAGAAAATAAAAAACTCTGAGATATTCATCAGTCAGTTGATCCTTCAGCTGTCTCAATATATGGGTTGATATTGCTAGACGCATACATAATTGATCAATGTGAAGCAAACAATTCAGACCTGCATATCTAGACGTACCCCAAGCAATTTAACCAAGTTGTCCAATGGTTCAGAGGTAGAGTCTTTCCATTATTGAAAAAAATATATTCACTCTCATTACAATTTTGAATCATTTGTTCAGTGTTTGACATTTTGTCATTGAGGGTTTTTTCATTTTAATCACAGTGAATTATAGACACGTCATCAGCAAACCCAATAGGATGTATATCTTCACTAACATGAACTAAATTGAACATCAAATCATTGACATAGATAATGAAAAGTATAGGTCCTCAAACTGATCCCTGAGGTACTCCGTGCTCTGTTGTTACAAAGTCAGATACACCGTCTTGCCATTTGACTCTAGCTTTTCTATCCGTGAGATAAGACATGAATAAGTTCAGCTGCTTGCCTCTTACCCCATAATGCTCGAGTTTTTTCATCAAGATATTATGATTAACAGTATCAAAGGCTCGAGGAAGATAGTAAATTTCGTATGGGGAAAAAAAACACATGTTTCATTCGGATTGAAAGTGACCATGTTTGACTCGCAAAATTTGCGTGCTCGGCCTCGAAACAAAGTGTCACATTTCATCCTAATGAAACAATGTACTATTTTTCTACGGATATGGAACAAAAATGCTCTTGTTTCACTGATTTCGATAAATCAATTTAACTCACTCACCTGATGAACTAATTACTTGTGGTTCAGTTGTGGTTATTATCATACAATAAATCACGTCCTCCATGGAATGTCAATGAATATTCCTTTGTTGGCAGCTTTGTTTTTTACTGACATTAAATTTGAACTTTATGTTATTTCTGTTGTTGAATCATTTCGCTATTATATGTTGAAGCCATTGAAAAGGTATAGTGCATAACTCGCAAATAATGTCAATTTGTTCAAGCGGCTATGACACAATATTGCTCTTGCTTCAGAGTCTTCAATTAGTCAATAATGAGCTACTTTGTATGTCATCAATTTTATTTCCGTATCTGATGAAGTCATTGTGAACTTCATTTTTTAGTATTTCACAAAATCTCATCTTCCATAAAATATCAAATTTCAAGCAGTGACAGCTCTGTCTAGTAGATCAGCATTACTTGACAGAAAATCAGAAGTCTTCAAGCCGAAGAGATGAAAAACTTCGCTGTAGAAAAAGTATAGTGTATAACTCGCACGCAATGCTGATTTCCCACTCGTATGATTTGCAGCATTAGCTTTCATTCATTCCGTGCTCGTTAAACAATATACTTTTACGGATATGGTTATCTTGGATACATTGTATGCCTCCAATTATAAAAAAAATTGTAAAATATCTATACTGGACAGGTACTATTCTATAACCCTTTTGAATCTCTATCATATTAACTGAGAATCATTCTAATTCAGTTTCTTTCTTATGTATTAAATTATCGATGTTTTACTGTTATACCCATAATACTATTATCATCATAGCCTTCAGTTCAGTCTATAGCAAAAATGTTTCTTGCAAAGATGACGATTAACTCATTGCGTGTAAAACTCGATTACTTTCTGACATAGGTACTTACCGTTTTCAATATTTTGTTGAAGCTGATATAATATTGATAGACTCAGTGACTGATGATGCTTCCCTATATTTCCAGGTTCTACTCATCGTTACCCTACTAGGATACGCCTCATGTGGCAGACTCGACTCTTCCTACCTCCCACCCCACCAAAGCTCCTCCTTCTCTGGTTCGGGCTCCTTCGGCTCTCATTCGGGCTCGTTCGGATCTGGCTCCGGCTCCTTCGGCTCTGGATCGAGCTCTTTCGGCTCTGGTTCGAGCTCCTTCGGCCATGGTTCGGGCTCTTTCGGTGCTGCTTCGGGTAATGTCGCCGTCGTGCGGTCCCAGCAGTCTGCGTCTGCGTACTCTGGATCTCACAGTGCAGGAGCGTATTCGGGATCGGGGCAACAAATTCCGATCTTACGATTGGACGAAGAGAACAACGGAGACGGATCGTACCGTTACAATTATGAAACCGCCAACGGTAAGAATGGGCAGGAATTCATAGATTACAGAAATTTGGACACTCTTTATTTAGGATTTTGACTACAGCAATACCATGTGATAAAAAAAATCATTGGCCATCTTTCAGTTCTTCTTTATGTTAGACTCATGACATGTGATTCGAAGATATACTTCCTTAAAACCCATATTTTCCATGAAAAAACAATTGAAAATTGGTTTAACCAGAAATGGACGTAGGTCGAGAATTTCGAATAGAACATTGTACATACATATATTTACGACATTGGATATAGTCAAAAATGTCCTTCACAATGACATATCGCATGCAAGTGGACATTTGTATATAAAATGGAGGCGCAGAAGACATTTTTTCTAAAATCAATATGGCGAAATTGATGATTTTCCTCTTTGCCCCACAAAAAAAATTGAGAGAAAGGAGAAAGAGTATACAGGGTGATATACTAAGATCGAAGGAATTTGTACTCGAAGAAACTTGGCGAGTTTATGAATGACTTCTCACACATCATTAGAATTTTGCTCAGTGAAAATCATACGAGGTGATACACAATGACATGCTTCAATCCACTTGAATATTCCCAATCATTCAATATTAAATAGGCACATTATGATTCATGCATTCGTCCATCTTTTCTGACTAGATGAAGTAAACTTCTTCATAATTTCCATTCAGAGAATTCAGCAGGTTAGGTTTATTTATGTTATATACAGTGCTTTTCTTCGATTTGATTTCTTCTTTTGATTTGAGTACAGTTCAGAAGATGCTCGAGATGGTTGCCTTGAACATCTTGACTCAAGAGCAGCCTATCCCAATTTCACGCTGAACACTTTCGAACACAGTTACGTCGATATTTCTACACATATTTATCGTTTTTTCTGTCTTATATCTAATATTGAAGCAGGTGCAGTTTCGTACACATTCTGCTTCATATATAGCCCCATAAAAAACGTCTAAAGGTGTCAAATCTGGCGAGCGAGCTGGCCATTCCGTAGGACCGCGACGGCCAATCCAACGACCAGAAAAAGTATTATCCAAATGTTTCTAATTTGCCTGGAGGAATGGAGTAATGTGGTGATCCCAAGACCCAACTTTCCTTTTGATTTTTTTTGCAGATGGCACCCAGTGTCATCTTGAAATTTTCATCTGTCAATCTTACTTCAGAATATGGTAGTCATGCATCAAATTTATTATCCCAAGTTTAAATTTTTCCAGTTGACTCGATAAAAAAATAAAGGGGGGAAGGACAGGAATGCACTGTGAATACAGATGCACCTTGTATATACTACTGAACAACATTCCAATGAGTAAGAAGTCATAGAGGTGATAGTTCACAAAAAAATTTGAATGTGAATTTCATCGACTTTGCTGTATCACGTTGTGGATTCATTTCCTCGTTTTTTCCATAGAACGTTCACAGTTACTCAATCTTGGATAATAATATTTATATCTACATTATTTTTGCAAGGCACTCCGTTTTCGCAAAAATATATCAGATAAGGTCACAATAAACCATTCAAGAAAAACTCTCGGGAAATAGAGCTGCAATGGGAAATATTTATTTTCAGAAGTACCAAATATCACATTTTTCGAAAAACATTTTTTTTCTAATACTAGATTGATTTGAAAATTCGATATTTTTATGTATTTTTTTCCAAATTGCTCCTCTTCCAAGGTTTGTAGGTCAATGCTGATACAGCCATCCTTCATATATCATCTCAACCTACATTTCGATCCTAAAATCTTGGTGAACAATTGATTGTTCTGGAAATTTGATTTTTTTAGGTATTTTCAATAGTTTTTTTTTTTCAAATTGTTTTCCTCCCAAGGTATGTAAGTTAATGTGTATACTACCATTATTTTTGAATTCACAATTTTATTTCTTGAGATATTTTTAATTGTTTTGTAAGAGAAAATTTCCGAAAACATTACGAGGAATATGCTCGAGCATCTAAGGGTGGAACGCACCATATTCCAGGTTTGTATTGTACACGTTAAAATAATTTGAAAAAACCCATATGTTTTGATACGATTCTAATTTATCTTCATTTTGAATTTAAATAGGTTTGTGCCAGTTTAAAAGTCTTTAATTGTCCAAATTCGATTGGTGGTGATCAGATTTTTGAATCTTGAACCACCCTATATTTGTTTCAATTAAATGTCGATAGATAGTGAATTTAAATTTGACGTATGGACCGTTTGACCAAAAATGAATAGTTTCGATACAAAAAAATCGTAAAGTTGCAAAAACCCGATTTTAAACACCCTATATCTCAGTAATCATTCTTGCTTGACCCCAAGTGTGATGGATCGATGAAATCAACTTTTCAGGGAGAATCTGTAAATTTAATAAAATACAGGGTGTTCTGTTCAAAATAAGAAAGTTGATAATAATTCCGGAATAACTGAGAAAGTGGCAACATCAACGATAACATTTTCGAATCCACCACGTTTTGATTTCACCATGTACATATATTCAAAGAAATCTAACAAACGGTTACCGAGATAATCACCTGGTTCCATACTTTTGCCCAACCCTGTATGTATATGGCTGTAAATAAACACTTTTTTCTGCAACCGACACAAAAGTCGTCCATTTTGATATCAAAATTAGCTCTTAAATTGACGTTTCTATTACTGACACAAAAATTGGTATGTTGCTAGGCAACATATTTAGTTCCTAGGAGCTAAAGTTGAACTTTACTTCCTAGGAACTAAAAAGGATGTACTGGACGTCATCAAGAATGAACAACATTGTGACGGTTGGTTATTTGGGTTGAGACGCATACCTGATTTGTTTCCGATTTCAGCAGATTTGGCATTTCATACCCATGCTGGAGATATAAATACACCTTATTATAGTTTAGTATTGGAATTATAAACATCTCAGTTAAGTATTTTTGTTTTGATCAGGGAAGCCTTCAAGATTCAAATACTTGCTTGATCTGTATTTCATTCGTTATTCTCGGGATGGATAACTTATTTTTGAATAATCACGGCAAGCAATAATTTTTTTGTCTCAAACAACGATATTGTTCAGCTTCATTTGATTATCAAGTCAAACACAGTATAGTATGGAGAGGAATAAAAATAATCACTATTATCATTGTTGATATGCTCACTAACCTAACATTTTCCACGTCTTGTTCCTATAGCTGGCACTGGCGCGTTATTTGCCATTAGAGCACCTGGTCCATACACAAATATGTCACTCTGTGGTTGTATTTATATTGAAATTGAAACTACAATTCGAACATCCTAGCAAACCTAACCTGCTGTTAATGCAGGTAGAATATTCTCACCACATGGATTATATGTCAATATTTGTTGCATTGCATACCTACATATTATGGCACGACATTGGTGATTATTTCACATGTTTATTTGAGTTAATTGTTTCGGTTGCAGAAGAAATAGCATGTTTCATTCGGATCAAAAGTGACTTCGTTCGACTCGCAAATTTTGCTTTCGCTCGGCTTCGCTAAACGCTCCGCCTCGCAAATGCAAAATTCGCTTGTCAAACAAAGTGTCACTTTTGATCCTAATGAAACAATCTACCATTTTTCCAGGCATTTCTGCTCAAGAACAAGGCGACGCTAGAGGCGACGGTACCAAAGCCCAGGGAGGCTTCTCTTACACCGCCCCCGACGGTCAGCAGATCCACATCCAGTACACCGCCGACGAAAACGGTTTCCAGGCTCAGGGAGCCCACCTCCCTACCCCTCCCCCGATTCCAGAGGCCATCCAGAGGTCCATCGAGCAGAATCTGGCTGAGGAGGCACGTGGTATCGTGGATGACGGAAGGTACACGTCTTCGGGTGCGGAGGGACAATACAGGTCGGAGAATGAGGGACAGTACAGCTCTTCAGGAGTGAAAGGACACTTCGGATCTTCTGGACACTTTGGATCGTCTGGAAACTTCGGGGGTTTCAAGCAAAGCCATCAACAAGGAGGTTACAAATACTGAATTTGAGATGAATTAGAAGAGGACGGGTACCATCGAAGTGATATTATTTATACCTATAGTTTTACATTTTTATACTGCGAATAAAATAGTTCTGGAACGATATCTATGTCAGCTTACTCATCCCTCTCAAAAAAGTATTCTGGTGTCATGGATACCTCTGCAATCTGTGTGAATAGAAACAAAATTTGTTGAAGAAGCAAATCAACCGAGTACATTTGGAATGAACGTCACTTATATACACATAATAGACATCTCTCGATGGCCTCCTTTCAGCTCTGTTGTATATAAAATCATCCAGAATGATATACTCTATCTGAGATGAACACCGCACATTATTTTATGATATCATAGATGATGGTCGGTACATGTATTAGGTGCAAAGGGGCAGTATAGGTTGGAGAATGAGAGACAGTATAGCTGTCCAGTAGTGGATGATCAAATACTGATCTTCTGAACACTTCAGGGGTTTCAAGCAAAAGCCATAAACAAGGAGATTACAAATCCAGAGATCAGTTAGAAGAGTGTACTGTCGAAGTGATATAATTTATCTATAGTTTTACATTTCAATACTGCAAATAAAATAGTCCTGGAACGATATCTACACTCAGTTCCAAAAAAAGTGACGCATTTGACCTATCTTCTTAAAAAAAAATAGTAGGCCGAGTTTCATTTTTTTTCTTATTTGTTGGTAGGTAATGCATTTGTCTTGATAAAAAATAAAGAGGTGAACATTTTTTCAAAGCCTCCTTGATGGTGGTGGAATAACTTGAACCATGATTTATTCTTAATTTTTGACTCACCCTATGTGTTAATTGAGTAATGGTATACAAAGCTCACACCCTATACGAAAGAGGCTTCTTTTGCGAGCATTTCGTTTTTCTATTCATTGATTTATCTCTAAAATTTTCCGAATCACAGCTTTTTTGCTGATACCTTACGCTCATCCCACAAATTAAATTTATTGAAGGATAAGAGTTCTCAAAATTTGTCGTTGTGTCATTAATTAGGTGTCTTGTTTTATTGACTGAAATTACATAAAATGCCTCAAATAAATCCTGAACAAGTAGCAAGATTAGTTGCGTTAGTAAACGATGGGCGTAGTAAACGTTACGCCGCTCTCGTGCAGTGGGAGTTCATGAAGCAACTGCTCGTAAAGCAATCCGCAAGTTTGAACAAACAGGAAGCACCGCTCGGAGAGTTGGTTCTGGTCGCCCCCGAAAAACTTCTCCAAGAGATGATCGCTTCTTGAGATTGCGGATTTTACGGAATTGATCAAATACTGCGGTAAATGTTCAGCAAGATCTTCGCCAAATTCGTGATGTTGCAGTAAGTAAGCAGAGGGTATGTAGACGTCTAAAAGAAGTTAATTTAAAAGCTAGGAGACCTGCAAGAGGTCCCAAATCATTGCCCGAACATCGTGCTGCTAGAAGAAATTTTGTTGAAAATTATGGACAGTGGAATATTCCTGAATGGTCGAATGTCTTGTTTACGGATGAGTCAAGGTTTTGCCTTAACATGATGGATGGAAGAGGAAGAGTGTAGAGAAGAACTGGAGAACGGTTTAATCAAAATTTAATAACAATTCCAAAGTTTGAATGGTGGGTCCGTTATGGTGTGGGGAGGGATTTCAATGAATGGAAAGACACCCCTTCATGTTTTTCCGGTGAGGCAGTCGATGAATGCCCAAATTTACATTGACATTTCAGAGCTGTATGTCTTACCTCATGCAGAGTTAGTGGGCAATAATTTTATATTGATGCAGGATAATGCCCGACCACACACCGCAGCAATAGTGTGAAACTTCTCAGAAGCTACTGGTATTACCACATTACAATGGCCTGCGAGAAGCCCCGATATGAATCCTATAGAACATTAGGAAGAAGGGTACGTTCTCGCGAGAGGTCTCTGGAAAGTCTCGCAGAAATGGCAGATGCATTAGTGGAAGAATGGGATCGTATACCAATGGAAACGATAAGCAACTTAATTTCCAGTATGCCTCGTAGATTAGAAGTTCTTAGAGTTGCTAGAGTAGGCAATACACGGTATTAAGCAGTCATCCCAATTTATAATTTTGTGTTTAATAAAAATGTTATTTGAAATTATTGGTATCAGTTTATTTCATTAAAAAATTGTTTCTCGATAAATTCAGAAAGTTGGTTATCTGCAACGATTCAGCAAAAAAAGCTGTAATTCGGAAAGTTTTAGTCATGGTTCGAGTTATTCCTTTGACAAAATTTTCACCCCTTCATTTTTTAAAAGACAACTGAGTGTATGTCAGCTTCAAAAAATTGATCTGGACTTTTGGAATGTTGATCGCAGATAGGGCAATATATCTGCATCTCTAAAAAGCCCAAGAATTCTACTGCGCATGTCAGCATTTGACGGTTGAATAAGGCGGCAATTTTGAATTCTAATAGCTACCATCACTCAACATCACAGAAGAAAAATTCATCGAGAACATGTCAAGGAATAATTTGATTCGGATACATTGACACAAAAGCAATCAGTGTGATTGAAAACACAATTCATCGAATAAACGAATCAACTGAGTACATTTGGAATGAACTTCTTTCAGTTCTGTTGTATAGGAAATGATCCATAATGAGATAGTAACTACTCAACGAATTGAATATTTGAGCTGAAAAATAGTGAGATATAGGTATATCGCTCACTTTATTTTCTAGGACATCACTCTGTATGATAGAAGATAGTATTCTGATGATATACTGCGCCTCTGGTATCACGTATACCGATCACTGATTGAAAGCAATTAGTAGCAATTTCGATGGATTAGCGATGGTTTTTGCCAAACGGTTATAATAGCTAGAAAGATAAAGTCTAGGAACTTATCCGAATATATAATTAGCGGTAGTTAAGGGGTTGCACAAACGCCATTAGCAAAACGTTTCACGACTTACATAAAGTTATCAAAGAAATTGCATTCTGCTATGCGATAATATCAAGATTATACCTAGATATTTATTTTTCTACTCACATAACTAAAATGGCATTCAGCGTACGGATATGTACCACGCTAAATGATCGATTAATCACGGATTGACGATCTGTGATTTATTCGAAATATTAAACAAGTTACCATAGCAACACGATTTCTTAAACACATCACCATGGCAACACAGTTCATTAAACACAGCTTCAGTAATTTGAGACATGTCTGGCCTGTCAATTGTATTAACTGTCAACTGTTATTTTCGAATTTTGTATCAGAATTATTCAAACAATTTTCATTTGTATCAGAATTCTTCATTAAAAATATAAGCGAAATGTATAGACGAAAGTGAAATCGAAGAGAATGTTCTGGTACTAGCATATCTCCAAGGAGTGTAAAAATGAAGCATCCATCTTTGAGAACAATTCATTTATTTTGCGCTAAGCATGACAACAAACGTGAAACAAAGGTTAGTAAGCAATGGAGTGGACACATCTACAACCAATATCACTTATACGTGTCTTGCTGGTTGCATGCAGTTGCATGTATTATGTTCTCAATTCCCATTCCTTTCGAGTTATTTTGTAGGTTAGCAAGAATAGCAGGTATGTTAATGTTATTTTCGACTCAGAAAAAGCATAGTATGTAACGCGTTTATAAACTCTTCTAGACACTCGTTTAAAGCACTCGCTCCGCTCTGCTCCGCTCGTGCTTAAAATACTCGTTACTAAATGGACGTTTATAACACTTGTTACATAATATACTATTATGAAAATGAAAAATATTAATATATCTGTGAAAAATTAAATTGATGCTACCCTGCACTCAAGAAGTAGAAAATTCGAACTTTTGATCAGGGCCGTGGGAAATTGGAGAGGTTAGGAAAACTTTTTCCACCAACTTCTTCGTTTTTGCAATTTTCGAAAGTTTCACAACGAATTTTTTTTTTATGTTCTGATTCCCACGAAAAGGGATATCCTGTCATGTTCAGAAAACATCGTGAGAACCAAGGGAAATAAGGTAGGAACTGGTTTTCTTCTTTAATTTCTGGGGGTAGTATGCCTCGGGGAACACCTCTCTTGGCAATGTGTTCCAGAGCCTCGCTGTTTGTTGGATAAACGAGTCTTTGGAGAGAGATGTTCTGCAAGTCTCCAAAGTGACCACGAAGGGGTGCGAAGCCTCAACTCGACGGGTTAATCTCGCAGGGACTGCCAATGGAGGAACAATTGTTGATATTTCGGAAGAGCATCGTCCATGAAAATATCTATAAAATAGAGCCAGATCGCCAACTTTTCTACGGTGTTCCAGAGAAGTGAGTGAGTTTGTGAGCGAGGCATCACCCACGAGACGAATTGCCCTTTTTTTGGACAGAATCCAACAGTTTCAGGATATATTTGGGTGCTGCACTCCAAATATGGAAACAGTTTCGATAGCACTCCACCATTTCCTAGAAAAATCGATTTTAAAATTCTGATGCGTGATAGAAATAGTACTTTTTTCAATATGGTTAGTACCAGAAGTAGATGTTGAATGAAGGGGTATTTTCCATCAAACCATTATTTTTGGGAAAAGTCGGTACCATATTAGGGAAAAAGCACTATTTTTATTACTAAGCAGAATTTCGAAATCGATTCATCTCGAAAACGGTCAAAGCTAAAAATACTAAAAATTGAACAAATGAAAAAGTTTGGGAAAAAAGTGCACGTGACCCTTTTCACACCTCCTTCCGTGCCCTCTCACGCCACTGATCGAAATCTTTGAAAATCCTCAACATTTTTGAATTGAGGATGAAAAGTAAGGTGTATAGATTTTTGTTATTTTATCACAAAGGATTTCAGAAATATTCAGAAAACCCCTCATTTTTTTTATCGCTTGGAGTGCACGAGAGGAAATCCCTATAATGTTCAAAGAACATCGTGCGTTCCTAGGGAGAATAGGGACACGAGGTAGGTATTGGATTTTTTTTTGAACTTCTGTAGATTATATGTTATTGGGAATACTTCTTCAGGCAATGAATTCCAGAGCCTAGCCGTTCTATGGATGAAGGAATTTTGATAAAGTGCTGTTCGACATCTTCCGAGGTTGACAACGAAAAGATGTGCTGACTGGGCTTGTCTAGTTGATCTGAGTGGTATTGCTAGTGAAGGGATGATAGCAGAGATTTCCGAAGAACATTTCCCGTGGGAGTATCGATAGAAAAGTGAAAGGTCGCCGACCTTTCTACGGTGTTCCAATGATGTCAAAGTGTGAGTGAGTGTGGCGTCACCCACCAGGCGAATGGCTCTTCTCTGGATGGAATCTAAGAGCATCAGCATCATCATAACGAGCCTTTGGATAGCCATCAAGGCTTTTAGGGGACATTTCCCGACCCATGTTCATGTAGAATGTTCTGTGTCTGTTTTTTCCTAGGACCTGCAGTTGAAATCTTAGCAGGTAATTTCGGGATACCCTGCATAATGGTGTCCTGAATGAGGTCTTACAAGTTCCCGACGTTGGAGGCCTATGCCAGAAATTGGACAGCAACTCGAATGTCAAAAATTTTGTTCTAAAATGTTTTTACGCGATTTTCTGGACTCCTATTGATTTTACAATCAGAATATAACAACCTAATTTGAAAGATATGATGTTTCTACATAAAAAAGGATCCATGACATATTCATTTTGTAGCAATACTTACCATGATGAAGCCCCATTAAAAATTGTTTGAACAAGAACTCTTCATCTGTGACGGGAAGAATGTTTGAAATTTCATCTATGTTGACAGGTTATAAATTTTGACTTTCCATAAATTACATTTTTCTCACGGGAAAAATGTGAGAACTTTTTTCTCGGATACATATTACATAATATATATACACTGTTGATGGCTTCTGTTGTGCTATATTCCGAAAAATAATCCAATAATACCGTCTCAGAGAAAAAACTGAAGATTCTTGCAACGCTGTTAAAAACTTCAAATTCCACGTCGATAATTTTCTGATTTCAATACAATGCCCTGGAAGGAACACAAAATAAAAAAAATAAACTTCAAAATCCTGAGTTTTATGTTTGAACTTTAAAATTCCGACTTATATCTCGGAATTTTACATCCAAGATTACGAGTTTTAACTCAGAATTTCAGAATTCCTTGTTATAACTCGAAATATTGGATGTGAAATTCCGAGTTATAACTCGGAATTTCAGAATTCTGAGTTATAACTCGGAATTATGAATGTAAAATTCCGAGATATAAGTCGAAATTTTAAAGTTCCGAGTTATAACTAAAAATTTTGAAGAGTTTATTTTTATTTTATTTTATGTGTCCCATACCAGGGCTTCGTAAATATCTTCTCAATATTGGTTCTGATTCCCTCCGCAACGCGTCGAAAGATAACACAACCTAGAGATAAAACTACTACTTTTTTCCCTTGCATAATAAATAAGTATTTTCATTTTTTATACCAAAACGTTAAATTTCCAGTAGTTTTTTCCAGGATATATATCACATATATATACATATATTGGTTTTTGTTGTGCTATAGTTCCGAAAAATGAGTCAATAATACCGTCTCCGAGAAAGAACTGCAAGTCCTTTTATCTTCCATTCGACTTCACGGTTACGTATATTACTAAACAACCACTGAATTCACAATTCTTTGAAATCAAATCACAAAATTAGACTGACAGAAGTGACATCAGATATTTGACTTCAAAAGAATGATAAAGATACCTACAAAGCAGGTGTCCCTACTGTTAAAAACTTGAAATTTCACGTCGATAATTTTCAGATTTCAAAATAATGTAATATCTTCTCAATATTGATTCGTCCTTTCTTCTGTCACAGAAAAAAATAGTGTATTATACACGGGAAAAATATTAAATTTTAGCTCACACAACCTGGAGCTAAAATCTACTACTTTTTTCCCTTGTATGATAAATAACTATTTTTCTGTGACTGGAAGAGTTTGACATTTCTTCCCACGGGAAAAAAGTGAGTAGGTACTCTTCTCCCGGATATAAAAGTGCACTGTTAATGGCTTTTGTTTTGCCAGTTCCAAAAAATAAGCCAATAACACCGTCTCCGAGAAAAAACTGAAAGTCTTTTTTCTCTTCCATTCCACTGAGTTCGCAAAATTTTTAGAATCAAATCACAGAATTAGACTGACAGATATTTCATTATTTCAAAATAATGATGAAGATGCCTGCAGAACGATGCAACACAGGTGTAATTCCTGTCAAAAACTTCAAATTTCACGTCGATAAATTCTGATTTCAATACAATGTTAGTAATATCTTCTCAATATTGATTCGTCTTTTTCCTGTAACAGAAAAAAATAGTGTGTTATAACGGAAAAATATTAGATTTTAGCTCACGGTTGGAGACAACACTATCTCGAGCTAAAATCTAATATTTTTCCCTTGTATAATAAATAACTGTATAATTCGCAGAAGCTACACTAGATACACTCAGTGCCTTCATACCAAAGAACATTCTGGTGTGAATACATTCAATAGCTATCAATTTTTATTGAATCAGAGGTGGTGTACAAACGGTGATAGTATAGCAGAATAAATGGCGAATGCGCATTATTTCAAAATATGGTGGATGCACTAGGTGTACATGAAAATTACAATCATAACTAAATGAGTTTGTGCACTTATTGCTTAACTATTGACACTAATGGTTGATTTGTGTATTGTCATTGGGAACAATTCATTTTGTACAATTTCAAAGCCCCAAGGCGAACTGTCAAAGAATTAACTACCCATACCAAAATAATAACAACAATCAATCCATTGGAATCAAGTGAATATGACTGTATTTCAATTCGTTCGATGGTAATCACGATGGCAGAACATGCGTAGCTCCTTCTTAATAATACATTACACACGCAATTGAGAAACATCTCTGTGATTAGAAAATTACGGTTATTTCGTTTACGAAAAAAATCTGTATCAGGGCTGATGAGGCCATCTTCGACACTGATGTTACAATATCACGATCGCCAATTCTAATTACGCAATATTATTTTAATGCAGTATCTCATTATTTATTATTAGTATTAGTAAGTGCCAATTACTTCGGTATATACTCAGAGGAGACAGTCATTCTTTAAATTGCTTCAAATAAAAATAATATACTGTGGTATGGTATGATTAAACGCATGTTAAAAATTTGACACACGAAGGTGAAGAAATCTGCATCAGAACCCAAAATAATAGGTCTGAAAAACAAAAAAATATTACTTTCTCAATGTCATTGTTACACTTTCCTCTTTTTGAGCAGATATACAGGGTGTTCCTGAAAGGTCTGTGCAAAATGATGTCATAGACTCTTGAGACCAAAACGAACCACAGGGCGTCGGAATTGAGTTTTTAATTTTGAATTTTTATGTAACACCCTGTATTTTGAATTCGTGGAGAATTGTGTGCCACATTTTGAATATTATTATGATTTCATACAAAAACTGAATACGAACCTACAATTATTGAATAATTCTGAAAAGTGTCAGGTATGCATCAAATTGAGTTTGGTGAATCAACTCGACAACCAATAGAAATATTGAAAAGTCATATTCTCAGATATAATTATGAACATGTAAGAATTGAATATATATAGAGAAATACATTGAGAATTTCTTTTTGTGATGAAAATATCAATTCTTTCTCGGTTTATTCAACAGAAATCAACTAGTTTCCTGGCTATATGCCACGACCATCATTGAATTACATCTATGGAACACACACGATGAGAATTTGAGAAGAAAATATTTTAAAGTAGTTTTATTCTGAATCGTTGAATAATTTTCTATGAGAGCACAAACATTCTCTCGCATTCTCTATGTGATGAGAATATCTACTCTTTTTTCAGTTTATTCAATAGAAAACAACTACTTTCCTGGCTATATAGAGAGATGAAAATTGTGTATATCATGAAGAATGGCTGTAAGAATAAGTGGACATCATGGTTACTGATGAGGATTCAGAAATCCGAAATGGTTTCATTGCAATAAAGTCATATAACCTGTGTGTGAGAGATAATATTTCCCATATTACTGATATGAATGATTATTTTCGGAAGTTTTCAAGCTCATCAAGATCAGAATTTATGCCAGTAATATAATAATATAATAATAATAATGAATGTTTTTATTGTCTCAATGAAACAAAAGGCAGAGTTCAACTCGCCGATAAATCGACAGCTGCTCTTCCACTCAACCCTAATACTGGGCGATCTTAACCTACAGGCACAAACCCGGGAATCGACAGCCCATGGCAAATCATGACCAGTTTGATGCAAAAAAAACGAACTAATTATATTCACAGAGATAATCTAGATGAATAGGCAAAGATTTTTCAAAATTTATATCGAAAACGCATCCATCATATAACTATTACATTCAATTCAATGTTCGACGTGGCAAATATCCAGGAAAGTAGTTGTTTTCTGTTGAATTTTCAGAATGATGTGTGCATATACATATTTTTGTCTGAAGGAGAATGCAAATTCTCAATTTCAGAAGATTTTATAATTTATTTCCAAACTCTTATCGTGTGTGTTCAATAGATATAATTCAATGTTCGTCGTGATGGCATAAAGCCAGGAAAGTAGTTGTTTTCTATTGAATAAACTGAAAAAAGAGTAGATATTCTCATCACATAGAGAATGCGAATTCTCAATGTATTGCTTTATATAAATATATATCCATTTTTGTATGCTGAGAATATTCCTCTCGACACTTTCATACCCAATCAGGGGGTTCAAACTTGAACGATGGAAACTCATGATTTTTATAGACCTCTAATCGCAGATTCGTGATAGAGTCTCAATTCAGAATTTCTTTCCACGCCCTGTATGATGAATGTCAATTTATCATACACCCATATATGCAACAGTCATTTCAATTTTTGTTTTTTCGAACTACAAGATTTATTCCTTACCCTGTACATTCCATAACAGTCAAGAGAAAATCAGGAGATTTTCAATAGCAACAAAATGATTAACCGAGTAGGTATATATCATCCAACAAGGTTGCAGATAAATTAAATGGTAATAAAATATAAATATTATGTGGTATGTGGGTATATTGAAAATCAAGAATTCAAATAGATCTAATAAGATACGGATATAATGCAAGGTCTTACTTCTTGAGAAATAATAAAAAGCATTGCATCTGCCTGATTGCGAGATATGAAATGTGAATTATCTCATCTCATCATTTATTACGTTCATTTGATTTAATTTACCTATGCTAATTATGATACATCAGGAAAGATTCTTCAACAAACTTGAACATACCTGGCTTATAGTCTGATTTCAGTATACAGGGTAGCCAAAAGAAAACGTTTCCAAATTTTATAGAACCATTTTTTTGTGATTTTTTCATTAAAAACTCCTAGCCTAGGCTATGAAACGCCAGCCGCGGCATTAAATCTTGTACTTTTCTGCCTTGTAGAAGAAATAACTATTTTACGTTGCATAGCGACAAGTTTTTCCTGCCTAGTCAGAAAAAGTACACATTTCCTGTTTGTTGAGTGTCATAGAAGAGCCACTTTCTATGCCACTTGAAGAAAGCCCTGGAAATTTTGATACTGACTTTTGAAACATCCTGTACATTTATGCTGAGTTGGGTAAGATTTTTGAAAAAAGTAGTTTTCTCATGCAGAAAGAATAAAACAAAATTGAAGACACATTTTCAAATGAAGAAATCGCATTGAGAATCTTTTTATGCATAATGGTAACAAACTGCAGTGGAGAATTAAAAATTAATTCAAAACCACAATATATAATATGCTTCAAAAGAGATTAACCAGTTTGTCACTGATGTCCATAGAATGTGATATGGTCAAAAACATAAATTTTGAAGTAATGAATGATATTACCCATTGCAAATATAGAAAGATACCTACAACTTTAACCAATATTTCTATGCATTAACCAGTGAATACTTCACTTTTAATGTGTGGATAATATATCAACTATTCATTTGATGTGTCTGTTTGATAAAAATGAATCAAGAACTTTGCTCATCTACTTTTTTTGTCTATGCTAACAAAAATAGTGATCTGTCAAGATCATATAGAATACAGGGGCCCCATTATCGTAATGTTCCCAGAGCCGCCAATAGGTTAAAGACGGGCCTGTCCACAAGAACAACAAATCTTCTTTGAAGCTCTCCAGCATCCGACACCCATTTTAAGGTACTTTCTCAAGGCCTTGTATGATATAGAACTTGTGAACGCATTCTAATCGTTTAGTTTTTGTTTTTGTTATGTCATCTAGGACTGAGGAAAAAACGAAATATAAACGTTCAGGTCACGAATTCGTTAACACAGTTGTAATCATGGTGATTTGAAATACAGGATGGTCTCTGAAAACTGAGAACTTTTGGCTGAAATGATTGTCTAAATCTCTAAATTGGTAACTAATTATCAAATTTGTAGTACAGGGTGGCTGGAATTCGAGCCTCATCATTAGGATCTTCTAAAGAGATACAGGGTTGGTTAAATTCCTATCAAAATGCCGTCTCGAAATTTGGAAAAAAGTCGAAATTTCCTTAAACCTCTTTTTTCGTCAAGTTATTCGAAGAAATTAATCGAAATGAATGACACTTTATCATGGCTATACTTATTGTTTCCTACAAGTAAGCGTTCTCAAATTTGAAATCCGACGATTCGTCATTCTTTCTTACGTTCTAATTCCGAACGAAAAACCGACTATTTCCGAAGACATGTACTTTTCGTCCGCAAAACACCTTTCGTCCGCTGCAGGGTTGCTAGTTTTACTGAAGTTTCAGTAGATCTCCTGATTTGTGAGAAACTGTGAAAAGGAAATAGAATTCAAAAAACAAATCAAAATATTTTTAGTTGGCAAAGTTTTTTATACTGTTAACGAGTTTTTGTGTACGTAATATTCCTATTTGTTATATACACTCATTAGTATGTAAGTTTTCTATTTTTTTTTTCCTTTTTTAGTGCGTAAGTTTCATAGTTTCTTAGTATCTTTGACTATTCCTATACAATGTATGTTGTCAGTTATGGAAAATAAATGATTTGATTGATTGATTGATTGCATATTGATCTACTGATCTACAGAACCATTTCATAATCTTCTGAAAAATATTTTGACACTTATTTTTCAATATACATAATTACCTATATAATCATTAATCATTAGTGAAACACATACACTTATGAATTGTATGATATTTTGGCATACTCTGTTAGAATTGAATTCACAAAATTAGTAATGAATTTTCATTAAGGTACTAATGATATGTATAAACCAAAAAAGGACAATATTTCTATTCGTTCCTGTTTTCTAAATACTAAATGTTTGTTTTGTTTGTTTATATTTTGTTGAAAATAAGTTACTTTTCTGTTTACTAAAAGTACATAATGTTTTGACGTCATAGATTTATTTATTATCCTTGTGAATTTGCATTCTCTATATGTGATGAAAATATTGATTCTTTCTCGGTGTAATCAACAGAAAACAACTTCTTTCCTGGCTATATGCTACGACGAACATTGAATTACATCAATTGAACACACAGGATAAGAATTTGAAATGAAATCTTCTAAAGTTGAGAATTTGCATGCTCCTTCAGACTTCAGATAAAAATATATATATGCACAATATATCATTCTGAATATTCAACAGAAAACAACTTCTTTCCTGGTTATATGCTACTACGAACATTGAATTATTTGAATTGAACACACACGATGAGAATTTGAAATGAAATCTTTTAAAGTTGAGAATTTGCATTCTCCTTCAGACTTCAGATGAAAATATATATATACGCACAATATATCATGCTGAATATTCAACAGAAAACAACTACTTTCCTGGCTATTTGCCACGTCGAACATTGAATTGTATCTGTTGAACATCCAAAAGGAGAACATGAAAATAAAAATCTTCAGATATAATTTAATATTCTACGAGAAAAAATTGCTGAATTCAATTGAGCAAAATAATGTTTTCATGCTTTGGTTTACGTTGACCAGTTCATAGTGTTTTTGAGACCATTTTTCTAAACGCAATTTTTGCAGACTAAAACACGGATGATATTTCGTATTTTTGTTTTGTACGAAACATCTACGAAAATGATTACTGTAACTCAAAATGTTCATACTTTTTGACATAAAATCCATGAAAATCTCCTATGTTGCAATCTTGATTCTCGCACAAAATAGAATGTAAGAATATGCAAAGTGTCATACAGATCTTATTATAAACAGGGTGGCCCAGAAAAGCGTAGCAAGCCAAAACCCCAAAACTCAATCATTTGGTATATAACACCCTATATATACCTACACCATGAGTGTATGATGTAAAACTAAGTTATTATTATCATTTGTTGATTCGTGTTTCATATTTTTGTCTGAATTGCACACCCCTTCACCAATTATTCGTTTTGAATCCGGTTGGTGATAAAAAGATCTTGCTAATGACTGAATGATATTTCGAAGAAACAAGAAGATGGTCTTCTTCCTTATTTGGCATAGCTTCAAAGATTAGGATGTCGAAATATTACTTCAATTAACATTTGCAACTCATATGAATCGATAAAATATGAGCCGATCCATATCGAGCTGAAGATGTTCAACATATTTCACGACCGACATGAATACTTTTCACACGAAATGGAGTCAATAAGATGAAGAAGAAGAACGGACCTTTCTACGATCTGAAATATCTGTAATAATCCGCTTGGCTCTTCAATGTCATATTGTGCAAATTATTACGATTTAATTATTTCTTTAAAACGATCATCTTGAATAATAACAGCCAGTGGAGTACCTATTCAAACTGGAATTCAATTCTCAAAAATAAATAATATGATACAGTTTTGCAATGAATGTTTGTGCACATTTAGATTTCCAAAAATACAACATTCTCTCTTCATCTCAGACATGATATAACTTCAATTCTTCAGCTTATTTCATTTAATGTATACAGGGTATTATCGAAGAATGCTCCAGGTTGTACCTACCTACTATCAAATGGCACTACTGAAAAAATATAGCAATGAAAATGAGATTTGGGACAAGATCCTTTTGGATCACATCATTGATATTCAGAATGAAATATTTCAAGGCCTCTTCCTACGATATATTTTTCTCCGTCAATGTAAGAATTGGTCTTAAGTCCAACATTGAGAATAAATAAACGTGAGTCGACTCAAGTCATTCGATGATTTGATGTTTTCTTTTTGTTCAAATATTTTTCATCATTTTCTTCCAACCTTCCCTAGCGTTTTTTTCTTTCATGTTCTGGTTCCCACGAAAAGGGATATCCTGTAATGTTCAGAGAACATCGTCAGAGCCAAGGGAAATAAGGTAGGAATTGGTGTTCTTCTTGAATTTCTGGAGGTTACATGCCTCGGGGAACACCTCCCTTGGCAATGTGTTTCAGAGCCTCGCTGTTCGTTGGATGAACGAGTCTCTGGATAGAGATGTTCTGCAGGTCTCCAAAGTGACCACGAAGGAGTGCGAAGCCTCAACTCGACGGGTTAATCTCGCGGAGACTGCAAAGGAAGGAACAACTGTTGATATTTCAGAAGAGCATCGTCCATGAAAATATCTACAAAATAGAGCTAGATCGCCAACTTTTCCACGGTGTTCCAGAGAAGTGAGTGAGTTTGTGAGCGAGGCATCACCCACGAGACGAATTGCCCTTTTTTGGACAGAACCCAACAGTTTCAGGGTATGTTTGGGTGCCACTCCAAATATAGGAACAGTATTCCAGGACAGGTCGGATCATAATAATATAGATCAAGAGCAGCTGGCTGGGAGTGAAATAGCTCCTGATGGCCCGAAACAGAACAAGTTTATGGGATGCACTTTTTTTCCCAAGAAAGTAAGTAATAGTAATACCAAGCATCGTAATGGATGTCTTCAAAGGTATGGTTACTCCTGACCAGCTTATGTTGGGCACAGTGAGATTGGCTTTTCTAGAGAAGAGGCATGCTTTTGTTTTGTTTGCATTGAAATCTACCAAGCTTTTGGATCCCCATTCGAGAATTGTTGCCAAAAGTCCATATTTATGTTGTCAACATTTCTTCCTCGTTCGTTTCTGATTTGCCTGGCTGGTATTGGAGCCCTGGAAGAGAAGGCGGTAAGGAGGGTACTATCATCCGCGAGGCTGTGTACTGGACATGAAGTTGCTTCCACCAAATCGTTGATATGGAGTAGAAATAGTGTTGGTGCTAGAATTGATCCTTGCGGAACACCAGCATTTATGATGAGAGAGTCTAATGAAACTCTGTCGACCACAACATGGAGAGACCTGTTTGAGAGAAAACTAGCTAGCAGAGAACATAGGTGGTGAGGCAAGCCATAAGATGAAAGCTTGACGAGGAGTCTGTGGTGCCAGACTCGATCGAATGCCTTGGAGATATCAAGTGCCACGGCTAAGGTTTCACCAAATTTTTCAATAGATTGCTGCCACTTGCAGGTCAACAGTTGATCTCTGATAACGGAAGCCATATTTCCTATCGTGGATAATACCTGAATGTCCTATAGGTATTTCATGAGCTCGATGTTGATAGCTTTCTCCATGATCTTGGGAATAATAGATATCATTGCGATCGGTCTGTAGTTGCTAGGAAGGGTCTTTTTGCCATTTTTAGGAACTGGTTGTACTCTTGCAATTTTCTAGTTGGACGGGAATATCCCCAATTCGTAGAAGTAGTTGAACAACTTGCAGATTACCAGGTGTTAGTACGGGAGCAGATTTCTTGGGAACAATCAGTGGGATTCCGTCGGAGCCACAAGCTTTGTTGGTTCTTGCTTTCAACTGGTCAATGGCGACAAGATAGTTTGCTCCTGATGGTGGAAAACTTTCTACTAGTTCTCGGGCTGGTGTACCTTCATCCATCGATTGAAGCAGATATTGAAATTTATCTTCTAGGTCAATATTTTCGTCTTCATGTATTTTTCTATACTGGCCCCAGAAACCAATCCAGTTCTTGATATTTCCATCGAATTTTCCCAGTTCAATCTTCGGCAGTTTGAATTTCCTCTTGATTTTCTCACTTGAGCAGCTACCTACTTTGCTGGTTTCGATGTCTTCGTCGAATTTTTTAAGTAGGTGTTCACATTTGGATTGGAAATCGAAGTATTTATCCCTGTATGACTGCGTCTCTTATTGATATTCTTTTTCCAGAACGTCTTCAAGCGATTCGGCAAATAAAGTTTCTCTCAAATTATCATCGACGCTGGTCAATCTTGCAGTTGTGTCCTCCAGATTCTTTAGGAGAGACTCCAATTCATATTTCTCAATAGATTTGCCTAATTTGATCTGCTTTTCTAGTGAATTGATCTTCTCGCAAATGATATTCACTTGACTTCTGAGGAACCCCCTTACAATTTCCATTACGTCCTGTCACGGTCGCCAAAATGTGAATATTATCGTCTTGAGTAGTGTTTTAAATAATATCCACTGTAGTATTTGTATTTTGGGATTCAATTTAATGACAAGTATTTGACAAATCAATCATAATAATCTTTTTTTTCTGAAAACTAACATATACGATGATGAAATGAAATATACAGTATGATATAAAACTAATGATCTGAAGCATTCTCAACAGTTGGTGTTAAGACCCAATAAAATCTTCCGTATAGTACTTGATATTGTAAATATCTATTATGATTGATTGATAAAAGTGACGCCCCTGATGGTGTGGGCATCCTTTCGCCTCCAAATGAATACGAATCGAAAAAATGTCCATCAAAGAAGCAAATCGCTCTTGATAGGCGAGCACTCCCTGTTGACATTTAGCCAGGCGATCTAATAAAGAAATGCCTTCAATATCATTTTTAATATCGAGGAAGGATTTTCATGACAGGGACGGGTAATCAGGTGTCGACGTGTGCACTGGTATTTTATAATTGAAATCTACAGGGTGATCATTCGATCTCAACAGCAAATATACCTTTCCAAGAAATCAACGCACCACCAAAAAGTAGCCAAAAGTTTGGGAAACACTTTTGTCAAAACTACTTGGCCGATTCGGGCGTTTTTTGTTATTAATGACAGGTTATTTCCTTCTGAACATTGGTGTGCAACCTGTATTCGCATAAGCACAGGAGCTTCAAAAGGAAGTGTCGCAAGACCCCCCTTTCCATTTAATTTTTTCAATTTTGATCTGTCAATTTCACTCCAAAATATAGTATTCATGCATCAATTTGATTACTTATAACAAGTTTCAATTTTTTCAGTTGATCCGTTGAAAAAATATACGGGTGGGGAGGGGGGCATTAAAGAAAAGCTGTATAACCATCCAGTGGCGTACTCAGTTGTTTTTGGGGTTTGGTTTTGGAGATAGTGACACATACGTCTCCCTTCAATTTGGAGCATTACATTAAATAAATACATAAAGCTCAAAGTCATATCCAAACAATGTTCATAAAATGAACAACAATGGTAGATTTCGGGAGAAAAACAACTACTTTCCTGGTTTCTCTCCCGAAATCTACCATTATTGTTCATTTCATTAACATTGTGTAGATATGACTTTGATCTTTTTGTATTTATTTAACATTTCATTCCACTTTGAGCATTTTGGCTATCCCGTAGTTGACATTACATTGAGATGAAATTTGGTAGTGGGAGTGGGCATTATAACGTTTATAACGTTTATACGTTTATAACGTTTCCATGTGTACAGGGTGTTTTGAAAACACCTGACCTCCCCTTGCTAGGGTAGGTAGAACATTGCAAAACATGTTTTTTCACACATTTTCGAAACTACTGACAACAATGTAATCACATTTCATAAGGACGTGTTTTAGAAGCTGACACATCGCATGAATTGCATAACTTTTTGGAGGTTGGATTTTTCAATGCAAATTTGATCTGAACTTAACATCATTCAATTTTACACCAAAAAGGTACTCCTTATGAAACTCGATACTGTATTCCATTTTCGGAATATATCGATTTGAAAATGATGAAGTGAGAAGTGATAATTGTTGCTGGTAAACAGCTACTTATATATTGAAGTAAGTATTATGGAAAACTATCACCTATTTATTGAAAATCGAAAACAACAATACATTCACCATGCCAAACAATTAATCAGAAGAATATCAAATCAATAACACTGACAAATTTGACTAAAAACATGGAATACACAGTTTCGTTGTATTTTAAGCAAAAATTCTATGCTACAGAGGTAAATTCACATCAAGAGTTGCAAGATAGAATTGAACATGACTTAAATGACCTAGCCCCACTCTAAAGATAATATCCGATGGACCAGTGTAAAACTCCACATGTAGATTAGAATACTTCTAGTGGGAGCACCACATGAGCTTTACACTGGTCCATCAGATATTATCTTTAGAGTGGGGCGAAATTATCTCGGAAGTATTGACGCTCTGTCACTAACTTGTATCTGTGTGAATCACGGCACGTTTGGATATTCGCGAAGGCGACATCATCTCCTTCTATTTGCTTCTTGTTTCAACTCTTTATCACGTGACGGAAGTATGTCCGGAATAATAGCAGCAAATAAATCGCTGTGGCTTGGATTTGGCTCAAACTGAGGGTTTTTGGCATAATTCTTATCTCGTTATGGAATTGCGAAATCGAGTGCAGATTTTCGCACAGGGAAGTGCAATTATTCAATCATTCTGCTCATGCCTTTGGAACATATACATGGTATGTCACGTCGAGCTCACACTCTCTTTATATCATGCATGCCTATATTTCGAAATACGCTCTCTTCATTTATAATATTTCCGACAATGCAGTGTTGCCACTACTAATAAAAAGTAGCAGCAACATTGATATTTCAAATAGAATACCCTGCATCTCATCGCATTTTTAGGTTCTCCCTGAAGAGATAATTTCATCGATACATCACACTTGGGGTCTATCGAGAATGATTACAGAGATATAGGGTGTTCAAAATCGAGATTTTTCAACTTTAGCATTTTTGGTGTCAAAACTATTCATTATCGGTCAAAACGGTTCACATGTCCCTACCTCCACACTATTTACTGATATTTAATCGGAACAGATACAGGGTGGTTTAAGATTCAGAATTCTGATCACCCTGTATCTGTTCCGGTTAAATATCAGTGAATAGTAAATCAAAAGTTATTGAGATAGGAACATGTGAGCCGTTTGAACACCCTATATCTCTGTAATCATTTCTGATAGACCCCAAGTGTGATGTATCGATGAAATCAGCTATTCAGGGAGAATCTAAAAATACAATAAAATACAGGGTATCATGTTTGAAATAACAAAGTTGTTGCTACTTTTTGATAGAAGCGGCAACACTGCATTACTGAAAGTATTTTAAAAGAAGAGAGCGTATTCTAAAATATAGACATGCATATTTTCATGGATTTCTCCCGATTGATTCTCGATATAGAGATAGTGTAAGCTCGTCTTGACATACCCTGTATAATTTCGTTATCAGATGACGGTCGAAATTTGAAGTCGGCTCTTGGACTACTATAATTGAACAAATAAGGATACAGTGTAAGGACAAAAACAAACAAAGTCAATAAATCGGAAAGGTTAGGAAGTTCTCACACAACGGCGTTAAATAAGATATATTTTATGACCCCTATATAGAAAATAAATCTCTCAAGAGTCATAAATTCCCACAGAAACGCTAATTCATTTTCTGACACCCGCACATATTGGAATAGTAGATTGTTTTATTAGGATCAAAAGTGACACTTTGTTTGACAAGCGAATTTTGCATTTGCGAGGCGGAGCGTTTAGCGAAGCCGAGCGAAAGCAAAATTTGCGAGTCGAACAAAGTCACTTTTGATCCGAATGAAACATGCTATTTTTTCTGCAACCGAAACAATTAACTCAAATAAACATGTGAAGTAATCACCAATGTCGTGCCATAATATGTAGGTATGCAATGCAACAAATATTGACAAATAATCCATGTGGTGAGAATATTCTACCTGCATTAACAGCAGGTTAGGTTTTCTAGGATGTTCGAATTGTAGTTTCAATATAAATACAACCACAGAGTGACATATTTGTGTATGGACCAGGTGCTCTAATGGCAAATACCGCGTTAGTGCCAGCTATAGGAACAAAACGTGGAAAATGTTAAGTTAGTGAGCATATCAACAAATGATAATAGTGATTATTTTTATTCCTCTCCATACTATACTGTGTTTGACTTGATAATCAAATGAAGCTGAACAATATCGTTGTTTGAGACAAAAAAATTATTGCTTGCCGTGATTATTCAAAAACAAGTTATCCATCCCGAGAATAACGAATGAAATACAGATCAAGCAAGTATTTGAATCTTGAAGGCTTCCCTGAACAAAACAAAAATACTTAACTGAGATGTTTATAATTCCGATACTAAACTATAATAAGGTGTATTTATATCTCCAGCATGGGTATGAAATGCCAAATCTGCTGAAATCGGAAACAAATCAGGTATGCGTCTCAACCCAAATAACCAACCGTCACAATGTTGTTCATTCTTGATGACGTCCAGTACATCCTTTTTAGTTCCTAGGAGCTAAAGTTCAACTTTAGCTCCTAGGAAGTAAAATTCAATTTTAGCTCCTAGGAACTAAATATGTTGCCTAGCAACATACCAATTTTTGTGTCAGTAATAGAAACGTCAATTTAAGAGCTAATTTTGGTATCAAAATGGACGACTTTTGTGTCGGTTGCAGAAAAACACCTTTATAACTGAGGCATCGTGTCGTGTGTCAATAAAATATAAGTCATAATAATTATATGCAACTCATATGGTGTATCATATAGGTCACAACAATATTATTTAAGTATGAAACGAATGATGCGCGAATTGAAGAACTTACTTATTCTACGACTACATCGTATTAATTCGTTTGTTTGGCGAACGACACTATTGACGAGAATAATACTACCACCTCACTTGATGTCTCAAAGTGATTTTTCTATACCGGGTGACACAAAATCATTGTATTGCCCCCCATTTTCTCTCTTGTTTTTTCATATATATATTTCTGAAATTTGGAACTTCGAATATGCTCACTAGAGGGCACTTTCTCACATTTTAGGAATCCTCTTTTGTCTTTCGGTTTTCCTAGACATTACATCAACTTTCGATTTTCAAATGGAACACCCTATAGTTCATTCCATAATCGGTTAGGGATTATACGAATTCAACGATACCGGGTTCGATCGAGATATTTCAAAGGATATCGAAGATATTCACGTTCGAAGTTTCCATAAGCTCATTGAGGAATAAGAAAGTATTGAAAATGATTATTCTCAGGTATATTATGTATTTCTTATATGCACTCACCGGCAAAAAAACTGGCCACCAAATAGTTTAGCCAAATTGTTTGCTCTGTATATAACTTTTTCAATTCTGGTCCGATTTTGTTGAAATTCCGACCAAATCCTAGATTCATGTTTACAAATGTTAGCCTGAATATTAGTTCCTAAGAAAATCTGATGACTTGATCATTATACAGGGAATAACGAAAGTTACTTTTTCAACCTCAACTTCTCTTCTCTTCCCTACATGATGGTTTTTCATTCACGTCGATAACCACTTCTTATAAAGGAAGATACAATGAGTTTTTCAAAGAGTATGGATTTTTAAAATTTTCATACACAATAATTCAGAACCATTCTCTTACCTTCTGCTTTATCATGTTTCAAATTGAAGTGTGATCCTCTTCTGTTCCTTCTTGATAAAACGGTGCTTAAATAACGTCAATATCTACTTTTTGGGAGAAGATACAAGTGTTTCAAGAAAGTATAGATTTTTTTAGTTTTCAATAACAATAATTCAGAACCTATCTACTTATCTTAGGGGTGACCACTAGAGGCTCATTCGCCTTCGCCCAGCCTTGTCAGATAGTCTTCAAGAGCTACGATTCGCCCTTCAAAGAGGATTTAAGGCAATTCTTCAAGGCTACTTGAGTAATTTGATCAACTCGATGCCACTGCGGTTGAATGCTGTAATTCAATATCGAGGAGAACATACTCGTTATTGACTACAGGTCTGCTTCCAGTTTGTTTTTTGTAATTGATTTTCCGTTAAGTACAAAGAAAGTAAGGTAGAAATATGTGATATTAATCCTTGAAGTTGTTAATCAATAAGTTCATGTAAATTCTGATTATTGGTGGAAAAAGTTGAAGAATACCATACTCCCTTAAAACACTCGTATTTTCTTATAAAAATAAAATATTGACGTTAATCAAGAACTTTTGTCTAAAGAAGGGATCACACTTCAATCCGAAGCATAAAGAAACCAAGTTCAATCACGCAATTTTGCCACAAGGCATTAGAAGTATAGGGTGAAAGAGTAACTTTGGTTTATCCCTGTATGATCAAGTCATCAGCTTTTCAGGAAAACTAATAATTAGGCTTACTGGCTGTAGTGAGGACAAATCAGATGATTTGCCCCAGAATATCACGGCGTTTATAGATATTTACGTTACTAGTCCGGTAACTACACTTTTACAGTACGAGTGAGATGTTTACGGACGAGGCGCAAGCCGAGTCCGGAATTTCGAAACGAGTACTGTAAAAGTTTACCGGACGTGTGACGTATAACATTTTATTTCATACTGCTAAAAAACAAAGGGTAGGCATTCATTCTATTGCAGATGCTGCCAAAAAAATAGCGACATTTCTGGGGTTGCCTGAAGCAGATAAGTTTACGGGGCATTGCTTTAGAAGAACATCTGCCACAATACTGGCTGATGCTGGAGCCGATCTTCTGGTACTTAAGAGACACGGGGGATGGAAGAGCTCTTCGGTGGCGGAAAAATATTTCGAGGATTCGATCGAGGGGAAAACAGGGTATCTCGCATGATTCAACATGGAGAAAACTTTGTTGAAGTGCTACAACAACAAAAAAATGGGAATTTATCAGCAAGTAGCAACTAATAAATAATTCATCCAATGGAGCTCCTGATGGTATCCATATTCATGGGAACGAAAATTTAACGGTTAATATTAATATTAGCAATAAGTGATTTCTGTGTATTGTTTTGCTGTTGAATTTTTAATAAATGTATTCATGCTTTTGACGCATAACTGAGTTTTCAATATTTACAATCCGGTAAAATTTCATTACGGGATAGTAGCACGTAATGAAATATTACGTGCGCCTATCCTGTAAAAGTCTATTTTCCGGATTGAAATCAGGTACGTAAAGGTGTATGTTCTATGATGCAGTATGAAATAAAAGAATTTTCCTATCGGCTCTCTGAAAGATAAATTCACTAGCTTGCCAGTGACAATTTGTATTGGAGAAGCGAAATAACCGTATATATGGAAAAAATTCAAATTTTCACTTAGCTTTGGACGTTTCGGGAACGAATTTACTCCCATTGAGAACTGAGTTAACATGCACCTATAGCTTAAAACTAACCCCATTGGCGGAGTTGGTACTCGTAGTAGCGTCCCGTAAAATTGTAAAAATGCTGTTTTCGGACCGATTATACTTTTACGGTTTCCCGTGCAGGTTTCAGAGCAGTAAATCACCTCTGTGCTATGGTAATTCTGACCAAAAAGACATAAATCACATTATGAAAACAATTTTCGAAAACCGTGGCCAATAAAGCATCTATTCGTATACGTAATCATAGGGGATTTAGTTGTTACACCGATTAGAAGATGCACGTTTTCTCTTGCCAGACTAATTAAATCAGGTATGGATTTAGCGTAATATATTCGGGATTTTTGCAGGGTAATTGGACGCTGAACTGTTGTAACGAAATCAGGCCCGGACTGGCCAGATCCACAAGTCCTACATATCATAGGTACTAAAAAAAAAGTGTCATCTTGTCAGAAGTGATTTTGTGATCTTGGTACTGTTTTGTATACCGGGTGGCTACGGAAGTATTGCCTACGGAATATCTCAGTTATTGTATGGAGTAGGTTTGTGAAATTTGGAGCGTCGATATAATGACATAAGAGCTAGAATGTGAGCATATTGACATGTCGAAGTTAACTTCCGGTCTGACCGGAAGTAACATCAACTTTCTTATTTTAAATGGAAACCCTACTTTTTTTTCTTTTCGCTGTATTCAGCATTCAATTCCCTTTCTAATGACATATCACAAGTTGGTATCTAACCAGAAACTAGATCAGAAAAAAATTATTATTGAAATTCACCGAGTAGGCCGTGGAAGCAAATTGAAAGCCAAAAATTGGAAAGTTGGCTATGGAAACCATACGTCACTTGAAAACAGTTGCTACTACTGGGATATTTTATTTTCATTCGTCGGCGTTATAAAAAGCCGCCAAAAAAAATATTGGAAAAATTGGGAAAAAACAATACTCTGTAGGTCCATAACTTAAATAGGAACATACAACTTTTTCTTGCCTGTACTATTCAGCATAACCATTCCTTTCTAATGATATAATAGAAAGTCATTTTTTGGCTTTCATTTTGCTTCCACGGCCTACTCGGTGAATTTCAATAATAATTTTTTTATGGTCTAGTTTCTGGTTAGATACCAACTTGTGATATGGCATTAGAAAGGGAATTGAATGCTGAATAAAGCGAAAAGATAAAAAAATAGGGTTTCCATTTAAAATAGGGAAGTTGATGTTACTTCCGGTCAGACCGGAAGTTAACTTCGACATTTCAATATGCTCAAATTCTAGCTCTTATGTCATTATATCGACGCTCCAAATTTCCAAACCTACTTCATACAATAACTGAGATATTCCGTAGGCAATACTTCCGTAGCCACCCGGTATAGTGAAATCGAATTAACTCAGTTGAGTATAGTATAAAAAATGTCAACTGTTAAATACACAGGATTTTTCAAAAAAGTTTAGTATTATTTTGTTAATCCTTATAATCTGTATGTCATTATTTCTATACACAAATAACTTTGACATAATTCATTACTACTTTGGTGTGAATAAAAATGATATACTGCACTTCATTTTGAACTCCGTCGTAATTAAATACATATCCACACAATAATCAGGAAATAAACAACAATGGTAGATTTCGGAAAAAAAAACAACAACTTTTCTGGCTTGAGCCACGCAGAATATTGAATTACATCCTCCCGAAATCGATGCATCGACTCGTATAAACGAATACTGATACAAGTGATTCTTTCCTGAATGCCTATTGATTTCGATTTAGCCAAGCCACGCTAGACACCTACAGACCGGTTTCGAGCTCTTTGACTCTCATCAGTGCAGAGCAGTCTCCAGCCAGCAGTCCTGAGACTGCCGACTAAGCGTAGCCTAGCCAAACAAAAATCAAGCCTGTTCTAATTATTGGCTGTTCTACATCAGCAGGTGTTTTGTAGTCTTGTGGTTTCCTTGATATACTGTGAATTCCTTGAAGTCAACATACCTGTTGTGCTAAAATGTTCAGATCATAGCTACCTGAATATCATTTTCTGAAGATGGTACAGTCCCATGAATATAATTTTCTGCCCTTAGCTGCTATACCACCTACTCAAGTGAACATATTATTAGGAAGTGATATCTCAATAGTTAAATAAGCAATCAATAATCACGCTTCATTCAAATTACCTTATTATTGTCATAGGATA
The DNA here is from genome assembly GCA_918026855.4 of Phaedon cochleariae. Taxonomy (NCBI): domain Eukaryota; kingdom Metazoa; phylum Arthropoda; class Insecta; order Coleoptera; family Chrysomelidae; genus Phaedon; species Phaedon cochleariae. Next base: position 601,897 of record OU896708.1, on the reverse strand, counting down.
ATTCATGATTATTAAGCGAGACATTATGTATTTTTTCAAACTTTAATAGCATCAGATTGGTTTCGAAAATACCGTAAAATGCCATACCCAGTATGTAAATGGAGCAATTATTTTCAAAGTGCAATTAGATGCATTGCACATAAAATCAGGATAAACATTTGCATCTCAATCTCCCAATAATCATAAACAATTAATGATTGAAGATTTTATATCTCTTGGAACGTACGAAAGGGAATCCCTATTAAGCTCATGAAACATCGTACGTTTCTAGGGAGGATAAGCAGAAAAGGCAAGTTCTTGAATTTTAGGCAAGGAATTCCAAATCTTTGCCTTTCTATAGACAATCGAGTTTTCATAGAGATTTGTTCGACATATCGAGAGGTTGACGACAAAAGGGTGTACTACTGGACTTTCGATATATCTAACGCCATAGCTAGAAACCTTCCATATTCGCTGATGAAGCTTGCCATATACAGTGTCATTCATAAAGTTGGGATCATATGGGAAAAACTTTTAATATTAATTTTTTTTCGAAATTCGAGGAGGAAGAATATATTGAACAATTGAAATACGAATTATAAAAACTGACGAGCTTAATTAAATGCGTCTTCATGAAATTCTTGCAAGGTATAATAAGGCTTTATTGAATAGGAGCTATTTATTAACTGCCTTTCTACACTTGATATGTGTTAGCAATGAACGAATATGTGAAAGCAGGTGATTTAACTTTTTTTGGCATTATATATAGTACATTTTTTTTAATTTATTTCTAGGAATTAGTAGGGGAACCGTACAGTCAACATCGAATGAATGTTCGTGGTATATTTTTTGTGGATCATACATACACTCTCTAGAATGAAGATGCAAGTCAATGTCAGTATTTCCTGTGCTACAAATAAGGGTTGACATGTTTCTCTGGATTTTGCTTTACTAAGGTGTCTCACCCTCCTTTTTTGTAAAATGAACACATAATTCAATACAAAGTGAGAATAATTCCTCCAAAAACAGACTCCATTTCTCAAAATTGGGTCAATCAGGGCAAAAATAGACTGATCTTGCTGAAGTTATCTTCAATTCAGATGAGATGACTCTTACTGCAAAACAACCAGAAGATAATTGTTTGCATACATTTGTAACGTGGGTGTTGAATGAGAGACTGTCATCCATATAGAGTCCTAAAAACTTGATTGATTGAGTACAAATTCTTGAGTTTCCCAAAAATATCATCAAGAGTGCACTTGAACGACAGAATACATGTTTTAGAGATATTTACATTTATAATTTATTCGCATCACAACAATTTTCCTATTTTGATACTTGCTAGGTCATTAATATATATTAAAAATAAGAGTGGTTCGAGTACAGATCCTTGTGGGACCCCACTCTCCACTAATTGAGACTTGGACTTTTCTTTGTTAAGCGAGACTATTCGAGTATGCTCTGATAGGTATGATTGGAACTATTTTAGTTTCATATCTCTGAAGCCATAGAATGCCATGCTCTTTGAAGTCGAGTGTACTAAGTGTACATTCCATCTTGTCGAAATGATTTCGCGCATCACTCAAATGAGGCATGAAGCAGCTATTCCTGGTATTCCTAGATCTCATCAGTGAAATTGATTCGCACCCACATTTCAAATGAATTCAATAAAGATAAAGATGGTAACCATTATGTATTTCATTCTAGATGGCCATGGGCTGACACGCCGGTCTATATTATAATATGGATGGGTTCATCCCGCGAAATTGAAGAATTCTTGGTTTATGGCGACCGCTAATATGCAAAAGATAATATGCCATCGAAAAAAGAAAGATTCGGTGTGTTATGAAATATATGCCCTGTTTCTCTGAACTGAAACATTTTGTGTTCTCAAAGTTGGGGCATTTTCATGGGATGTACTCATCAAAATAGACTCAATAACTAAAAATTGGTATATTTGATTCTCATATGTCCTTCTCTTTGTTTTTCAATCACCCTGTGTCACCAGTGGCGGATCTACGATTTCTGGGGCCCTAAGCTTGATATTTCTTGGGGCCCTTGTGGCCCCTACCCATCATTTTTTCTCCTCCTGTTATTTCTTCTCACCAATTTTCCCATCTAACATTTTCTGACCAAATAGAAGCAAAAAATGCATGATGAAAATATATAGGATATAAGGAACAAAAAAAAGTGCATTCATTGATATGGTTTAGGATATAATAATAAATAAAAAAAATCAGAGCCACATGAAATAAAATGAACGTAACTATAACACTGACTAGGATCAGATACGTTCAAAATAAAAGAACTAAACCGTAACGAAATCATAAATCGAACTGCTCATCAAATCACTTCCGATGGAAAGCATTCCCAAAGTTTGTTATGTTCTCTTCGGAATTAGGTACACAATTTGATTTGATTATTGATAATTTTGAAAATAAACGCTCTCCTCCGCAATTGGTCACTGATGGCAGTGTTGAAAACAAGTTGAATGTAGTATTTTTGCATTGAAAAACACGTCCATCATTCCTTCAGTATATAGGGTCCCGCCGATTTCATAGAAACATTATTACTATTTCCTCAACGGTATACGTTTTCCAGATGAAAAAAAATTGCCATTCCTGAAAAATTGGAATGAAAAAACAGAAAATCATTTTGTTCTTACTGTTGATATTTTATCTAAATCGAAACGGCACATGTTTTTTTTTTTTCAGTTTGCAAAATGCCATATCGAGGAAGTTATTGAACTTTTGTCGGATTTAAGCAACTTTATTTCCCTTAACCGGCCCACTGTCGCTATGAGATCGGCAGGACCCTGCTTATGGTTTTCAACATTTTTGGAATGTTGCCGCTGCTTCTAGGTATATAAAATAAATACCTATTGCTCAAAAGAGAAATTCATTTCAATCAATATTTCATCTATACAAACGAATGATATGGGATTATAGTCATGTAATGCCAGGGCCCCTCGGGGGCCCCTGCAAGGGTCGGGGCCCTAAGCTTGAGCATACTAAGCGTACCGGTAAATCCGCCACTACAGACAATTTTGCACAAGATTAACTGATGAACATTCTTGGTGTTGGATGATTTCTCAATGGAAATTAAATTAGAAGCATGTAGACAAGTTGATTATTTTTGTAAACGTCCTACATTGTTTGACAATGCACAAAAAATTCCCACGAGAATGAAGTCTGCAGACGTTGGGTTAGTTCTCTACGCTGGGTAGAAATTGCCAGAGAATGCAAGAATTGCAAAATTTGCAAAAATTGCATGAAATTGCAAAAAAACAGGTTGGGTTGATTTCTACGTTGGGTTAGCTTACTACGTTGGGTTAGCTGTCTACTCAATCTGGATACATTTTTTTGTTGGCTGGTTTTTCAGAATGTGGGGCTATGGGCAGAAATTTGTGAAGCACCTTTTTTTTCTGGTTCCTACGAAAAAAGATATCCTGTAATGTTCAGAAAAAATTGTGAGAACCAAGGGAAATAAGGTAGGAATTGGTGTTCTTCTTGAATTTCTGGAGGTTATATGCCTTGAGGAACACCTCCCTTGGCAGCGCCTCACTGTTCGTTGGATGAACGAGTCTTTGGAAAGAGATGTTCTGCAGGTCTCCAAAGTGACCACGATGGGGTGCGAAGCCTCAACTCGACGGGTTAATCTCGCGGGGACTGCCGAGGGAGGAACAATTGTTTATATTTCAGAAGAGCATCGTACATGAGAATATCTATAAAATAGAGCCAGATCGACAACTTTTCTACGGTATTCCAGAGAAGTGAGTGGGTTTGGGAGCGAGGCATCACCCACGAGACGAATTGGCCTTTTTTGGACAGTATCCAACAGTTTCAGGGTATGTTTGAGTGCTGCACTCCAAATATGGAAACAGTATTCCAGGACAGGTCATATCTGTGCCTTATAGATCATAAGCAGCTGACTGGAAGTGAAATAGATCCTGGCCCGAAACAGAAAACCAAGTTTTTGGGATGCACTTTTAGCAATTGATCTCACGGGATATTCACAAGAAAGGTTATTGCTGTTAGTAATACCAACTATCGAAATGGAGGTCTTCAAAGGCATGGTTACTCCTGACAAGCTTATGTTGGGCACAGTGAGATCGGCTTTTCTAGAGAAAAGGCATGCTTGTGTTTTGTTTGCATTGAAATCTACCAAGTTATTGGATCCCCATTAGAGAATTGTTGATAAGTCCATATTTATGTTGTCAACATTTCTCCATTGGTATTGGAGCGAAGAGAATGCGGTATGGAAGGTACTATCATCCGCGAAGCTGGTGTACTGGACATGAAGTTGCTTCCAACAAATCGTTCATATGGAGTAAAAATAGGGTTGGTGCTAGAATTGATCCTTGCGGAACACCTGCATTTATGATAAGAGAGTCAGATGAAACTCCGTAGACCACAACATGGAGAGACCTGTTTGAGAGAAAACTAGACTCGATCGAATGCCTTAGAGATGTCAAGTACCACGGATAAGGTTTCATTAAACTTTTCAATAGATTGCTGCCATATATGTGATACGTAAGCGAGCAGGTCACTAGTTGATCTCTGATGACGGAAGCCATATTGCCTATGGTTGATAATACCATATATCATGAGCTCGATATTAATAGCTTTCTCTGCGATCTTTGAAATAATAGATAGCAGTGCTATCGGTATGTGGTTGCTAGGTAGGGTCTTTCTGCCTTTTTTAGGAACTGGTTGTACTCTTGAAATTTTCCAGTTGGACGGGAATATCCCCAATTTGTAAGAGTAGTTGAACAACTTGCAGAGAACAGGTGTTAGTTCGGAAGCAAATTTCTTGAGAACAATCGGTGGGATTTCGTCGGAGCCACAAGCTTTGTTGGTGATGAGACCCAATTAAATCTTCTCTATAGTACGTTAGCGGAAGTTGATCTCGGACATATGACTGTCAATTGGTGATATGTTTGGATGCTGTTTTCCCGATGAATCCAGAGTGGAATTTCTAGCAGATAAATGCGCAAAAATGGTGGCATTCTCCTAGGCAGTTGTGGCTAGTATTCCATCTTCCTTGGTTAGAGGAGGAAACGAGCTGGAAGTGGAGTTTCTTCCTACAGCTTTGGCGAATGGCCAAAATGAACGGGATCCGTTAGGACATTCAACAAATTTTGATCTTACTTTGGCATTATGAGCATCTTTTGAAGATCGAATTGTCTCTAGCCTCGACTGACAGATTAATGTATTAGCGTATAGAAAGTAATCCCAGCTTTTGGCGAAGGGTGTTGTACGAACACTCGAACGTCTTGGTGGGAGGAAATTTTTCCCAATGCACTTGCAATATGCAATCTAGGATGGACACTCGGCCTCTATAAATAAATAATTGTAACCGGATCAAAGAGCATCAGAACATCAAATCGCATCATGAAATTAGTAAGTACCTACCTACTTTACTTAGATTATCTGTTTTATAAGTAGTAAAGGGGTTGCAGTTGGCTGTGAAGTGTTTAAAGTTTGGTGTGAATTCTAGTGTTTTTTTTTTGGTGATGTAAGAGGAGTGAAATTTTGGAGTTTTGACATATTCAAAAGCGTCACATTTCCTATTCGTTGATGCTTTTGAAACATTTTTTGTTTTCCAAATTTTATAATTGAGGGGCACATTTTACATACAGTAGCGTCATTTTTCGGAAGAAATTTTGGAATTGTTTTGTTTATATTTTTGTTCTGTTTTTTTTTCTTTCGAAGCGATTTGAACTCGAAACCAAAATTATTAACTGTGGCATTTTTTCAGATACTTCTTTTTTTTCTTTCAACGCATATTGGGCCCATACTCATTTTTTCAAGTTGATATCTGAAAGGGATTTCTACACGTTCCTCATTTATTGAGTAGAGCTGTACAGGGTGATTGTTTTTATTTTACTCAATAGCTATCTCAGTTATTGATATTGGTCTTACATAAACGTTCAAATATGGAAAAATGAAGTACCAATTTTTTATGACCATTCAGAATCTATTCCTAGAAAATGCAAAAAAGCATCGTAAACCCAAACATTTTAGATAAACTGGTATTTTCAAATGGAACGCCCTGTATTTTATCTCTTTAATCGATAGAGCTCTTCTATCTGATTTCGAATATACAGGGTGATTCAAAATTCGATGTAAAAATTTTAAGGGTATATTGTTGGGATCAAAATAAGTCTTTTTCTTTATATATAAACATATAAAATTCACCCCCTTCAAGTTATAGCCACTGTAAGTTAGGTAAAGAAAAAAGATATTCTTATATTGTGACTAGATAACTGATCAAATCTCCTGAAAATTTGTGGGCTCTTTTCGATGAGAAGTTCGAAACAGTTTGAGATAAATCAAAAAAAATTCTCACAGATACTAAACTTTCCACGCTCTACAGTCTGTCCAAGATAAGGTTGAATAGCATGGGGATCTCGGAAACGGTAGGAGATACGAAGTCGCTTAAATGGGGAAAAAGTTGCGCATTCGGAGGCTCATATCAAGAGCCTTCGAAAATTTTGAAAATTATTTTCAGTTTTTGAGTTATATCGAAAAAAGTGAATTTTTGGAATTTTTTTTTCTCCGTCATTATCAGAGATACAGAAAAACTGAAAATACTTTTCCATAGCAACTTTTGATGACGTTCAACGTGGTGATACCGATTTTTCTATGCGACGTTTCGTATTCGTGGAACCATCATCAACTTTTGTTTTTTAAATACGGTCCTGATAATTTTTTCACAGATTCTGAAAGGTTTTTTTATTCTGAATTCAACCATGTACTAAACAAGGTTATTCGAATGTGTTTTGACCTATTTCTATCCATCATCAATGTTTTTTTGAACTTCCAAAGGAAAAAAGCCATCAGTTCCACTTATTTCTGATCATTTAGTGTCAAACTTAATGGATTAGTTATTCAATACTGGAAAGTGAAAAAAAATTATTTCACTACATCATTCGATCAATGCAGCGTTTAAAAGTGTTGATGAATTCTTGCACGAATTACTTTAACAACTTAACTTTGACAATACCTACAGAGACATTCATAACAAATGTTCAAAATGATAACCATCATTTTCTGAACAAAGATATGCTCTTCTCACAGTTGCTTCTAAGACATTGCTAAGCATTTCTGGGGTTATGCTTCGAAGACCTGTCCCTTGGTTCTACTTCATCATCAAAGTTATTTGCGTGTACAAAGTTCGATATATCCCCTAAGAAAAAATCCAGCTGTGTCAAATCAGGCGACCGCGCCGGCCAAGGGATAAGAACGCACGGACTTCTCTGGAATTACGTACCGGAGCGCCAACTTGTTGAAACCAACAGTTCTGAACTTCCGCAATCGGTAAATCATCCAGAGCTTCCTCAAAATGATTCTCAAGCGAATTTCTATAATTATATAACGTTCGGAAGTCTGTGTTTCATGGTAAATAGGAGGAACAATAATTCGTTTACCAAATATTGCAACCCACATATTAAAGCCGAAACGGTGTTGGTGTCTCGCTGTAATGTATAAATGTTCATTTTCTCGTGAACAATAATGTGTATTTTTTCTATCGAAGCTACCATAATTAGTGACCATGCTTTCATCAGTCCAGATGATTGTTCGAAAGAAATCTGCAAAATTTTGACATTTCCTGGTATACCACTCACAGAATGTTCTGCGCCTTTCGTCATCGCCTGGTTTTAGCGTTTGACATATTCTGAATTTTTATAGACGGAATTTTTGTTTCCGCAAAATGAAATGAGTTGTTGATTGAAACCAGTTGATGAGGTATTAGTGTGTTGACTAATTTTCCTTCAAAATAAGTGGAACTGATGGCATTTTTCTTTGGAATTTCGAAAAAACATTGATGATGGCTGAAAATAAGTCGAAACACACATAAACCACTTTATATAATACATGGTTGAATTCAAAATTAAAAAAAAACTTTCAGAATATGTAAAAAAATTATCAGGACCGTATTTAAAAAACAAAAGTTGATGATGGTTCCACGAATACGAAACGTCGCATAAAAAAATCGGTATCACCACGTTGAACGTCATCAAAAGTTGCTATGAAAAAGTATTCTCAGTTTTGCTGTATCTCTAATAATAACGGAGAAAAAAAATAAAATAAATATTCCAAAAATTCACTTTTTTCGATATAACTCAAAAACTAAAGATGATTTTAAAAATTTTCGAAGGCTCTTGATATGAGCAGAGATTATATGAGTCTCCGAATGCGCAACCTTTTCCCCATTTAACCGACTTCGTATCTCTTACCGTTTTCGAGATCCCCATGCTGTTCAACCTTATCTTGGACAGACTGTATAAGAGGAAATAAATATTATTTTATGAAGAAATTTAGTGGCAGCTGAATCTGGGGATGGTAAAGAAAAAAATCACCCCAATTTTTATATGAGCATTCCTGCATTCCTTTCTGAATTTGTAGCTCAGAATCTAAAAGAATATAGGTCTCTGCGTGAAATAGCTCACCTGTGAGTTTTTGATACGATTCGCCATTTTCGAGTGAAATCGGTTCAGAAGTATCGTAACATTTTCAGTTCGATAATAATATTTGATTGTAATCAAAACAAGAGTGATATGCTCACTGTTTCATCTTATAGAGCGTAAAAAGTTCAGTATCTGTGAGAAATTTTGTTCATTTATCATTTATCTCAAACCGTTTCGAACTTTTCATTATAAACCGATATTTAGACTCGTATTTTCTAGAATCACTCAAACTAATACCATCCAGTGACTCTAGTAAATACGACGCGTTTGAAAGAATATGTTTAAATGAACTTTTTTCATTATATCAACTAGTACAACACACTGTTAAATTTTTTGTATTACAAACCAGACCACCCTGTATATAGATGAAAATGAGGAGGTTTCAAAGAAGTACAGGGTCTCTATAAATGATCGTAAAACATCGTAGTGGCTGTTGACATTTTTTTTTTCATTTGCCGCTTTCTACTGATGCTGTTAACAAAATTTAACGACCAAAAATAGAGGAAGTGATCATATATACAGGATCTTTTTTTATACCGTTTTGCATACACTATGAAAATGTATCTCAAAGAAAGGAGAGTCCAATATTGGAGTTTGAAAAATAATGGAACAAGTCAAAAATATTTATTAAAGAAGTAATAAATAACGGTTTATTCCATTAACCCACATCAAATGTTCAAAATGTTGTCCGCTCTTCGCCGTTTGTTGTTCCTCAGCATTTCCGGGCCAATATTTTGGCAGCAAATGTGTTTCTAGGTTATTATTGTCTCTCTTGAATACTTCGTCTTTCAAATATCCAAAAAGGCTGAGATCCGAAGGCGTCAAATCTGGAGAACGTATATTGGAAAAGAAGGATTAACTCCTCGACTTATCACACGGTTGTCATAAAATTCTTGTGAATATTCTAAATTTGCACGTGTGGTGTGGGCAGTGGCCCCATCTTGCTGAAAATAGCCAACTCGAATTTCTTCATCATCATCAAGTTGATTGATGAATGGTTCTAACATCACTTGTCTGTACCTGTCACCATTGATAGTGCCATCGAAGAAAATCGGTCCATATATTCGCCTACGACAAACTGCTAACCACAACCCAATTTTTTGAGAATGTAGAGAAGTCTCAATGAAATTGTGGGGATTCTCAGATCTCCAAAACCTAAAATTTTGTGAGTTCACGTATCCCAACAATTAAAACCAAGCCTCATCGCTGAAAAATGTTAGGTCCAATAGCTGGTCATCGTTGAGATTATTTTGGAACCATTGGCAGAGTACTCCAGACGACGTGGGATATCTATTGGCAGAAGTTGCTGTAGTACATTGGTCTTGTAAGGGTGCATATGCAATATTTTCTTGAGCACTTTATGGCATGTACTAAGTGGCACACCAGATTGTACAGATAATCTCTTCAATGACGTTTGGGGATTTTGCTCAACACGCGCCCTTAGATTTTCGACAACTTCTTCCGATATTTGGGGCCTTCCTGTGATTTCTTTTTATTAACGTTTCCAGTTTGGATGAATCTGTTGATCACTGTTCTGATGTGGGCTTTCAAAGAAGATTCTTGAAACTGTACATTAGGATATTTCGCCAGGTACTCATCCTTGCATGCAGGCTACTACCAAGTAACTCCATCCACCATTGATGAATGTGCCATTTCGACAATAAGACATTACAATAAATGTATTCTGCTCCAAGGAATAAGCCATCCCTCTTCTCAACACGACAATCACGAAGGAGAAAACAGAATCGTTTGAAAATTTCAACGAAAAACTGACAATTATGAGTTTATCAGCTATGACCATACTGTAATGATTGATGTCAGAAATTAAATTCGAATGTGTGAATCTCCATAAATGAAAGGCGGCAAATGGAGAAAATATTCCAACGGCTACTACGATGTTACGATCATTTATAGAAACCCTTTATAATAAAAAAAAACGTTACAAAAATCTGTCACTATACCGGCCAGTCTATTAACTTAATGTCAAAATCACTAGACAACTCTTGATATTTTTGCTTTTCAGATAATTCTCACCACCTTTGTGGGTATAGCCCTCGGCGCTCGTCTAGACTCATCCTACCTCCCCCCGAGGGTAGGCGGATTCGGTGGAGGTGGAGGTGGATATCCTGGAGGTGGGGCTTTCGGCGGACGTGGGGGTGGATTCGGAGGCGGTGCTGGTGGAGGGTATAGGGGTGGACCACAGATACCGATTTTGAGGTGAGTCAATTCAGGAATTGAAAAAGAGTATTCTCAGATAAATTTATTAACACATAAAAATGGATATACAATATTAAGAAATACATTGAGAATTCGCATTCTCCATGTGATGAAAATATTAATTCTTTCTCGGTTTATTCAACAGAAAACAACTACTTTCCTGGCTATTTGCCACGAACATTAAATTATATCAGCCAAAGTTATCACCAATCAAAATAAGAAGGTAGGTACTGGCATGAAGCCTGTTATGTATTGCAGTTCATTGGTATCAGAATTTGCATTTTTATTCATTATAATCCATCATAATTGAAACAATGTTTGTTTGTCTCTACTGTTTGATATGCATCTTTTAGTGGTTTTTGTTTTGGTTCTTGTTGGATATTTGATTACTTTGAACTTCACGTTTTAGTCTTGCTGTATGTCTTACAGTGACTTTCATTGGGAGGAACTGTTTTGTTATGGTGTTTCTAAGGAATAAATACACACTTTAATAATACAGAAACACTACCCGTTCCTTATGAGAATTGGGTGCTTAGGTTTTCTCTATTTTCCTTCTATCTTGAGGGCTCTATGGGATTCTATGTGAAAAATTCACAGATTTCACAGTTTGATTAAAAATAATAACCAAATCACCAATGGACCCCGCACCGCAAATAGGAGGGAAATTGGCTGTCGGTGAATTTTCTCGAATTTTGGATATATCGTAGAACTCGTGATGCTGATCAACGCTCTAAATTCAATAGTTTGGATTATTTCGAATGGCCATTGTGAAGTTTCCTTTTTGAATATCAAAATCAAATCGACTACGTTTTGTTTGTCCATGTGGCCGGTGAAAATCCACTATAGAGTTCAATGATATCTGTACGTACTCACAATATACAGAGTTGGTCCAAAAATAGCAAATGTTCCAATTATTTCCGAAAAAGTGAGCGGTTGAAATCAATTCATCTTTGGACATTTCGTAGTATACTAATATCAACATCGATTCATGATGATTGCATTTTTTGAATCAGACTACATATTATACACAAGTTGTTCAAGTTTTCATGAAACCGCACCCGTCCTGATATTCATATCCATCGAATGATTGGAATCCCGTAAAACTTGGTGAGGAAGTTGAAAATTTGTGAAGACAATATTTTATGCAAAATTACACAGGATGGTTGTAAAAGTAGTAGTGGAGTTTTCTTGGAGTTGACGTACTCCAGAGCAATTGAGAAACAATAAGACAGAAATCCTGAGTACGTCAACTCCAAGAAAACTCCACTACTACTTTTGACAACCACCCTGTATGATTCAAAAATATCTGCATAAAATATTGTCATCACGAAATATCAACTACCTCACCAAGTTTTACGGGATTCCAATCAATCGATAGATATGAATATCAGGACGGGTGCGGTATCATGGAAACTTGAACATCTTGTGTATAATATGTATTGTCTTGTAGTCTGATTCAAGAAATGTAATCATCATGAATCGATGTTGATATTATTATACTACGAAATGTCTAAAAATGAATTGATTCCTACCGCTTCTTTTTTCAGAAATAATTGGAACATTTGCTGTTTTTGGACCAACTCTGTATATCGTGAGTACGTGCAGATATCATTGAACTCTATAGTGGATTTCCACCGGCCACATGGACAAAATGAACGTAGTCGATTTGATTTTGGTATTCAAAAAGGAAACTTCACAATGGCCATTCGAAATTTCCAAAAAGTCAACTTCAGCAACTTGAATAATCCAAACTATTGAATTCAGAGCGTTGATAATCGGGACACCTGATCAGCATCACGAGTTCTACGATATATCCAAAATTCGAGAGAATTCACCGAAAGCCACCAAATCTGGTGATAAATCACCAACAATGGCAACATTGGCTGACTCCGAGTATATCGGTATGATGTTTGGAGATATAGTATAATATCCAATATCAATTGCAGAATATCCCGCACTGTGCGGCGTCGGCGTGTTTGAAGTTTCCTATGAAGTGACTGCAGGTGCGGCACAAGATACTGCAATTGTTTTTGGATAAACTATATGACATCCCTAATAGCACACAACGTCCTAGGGACGTCCCAATTTGGTACAATTCAAGTCCGAATGTCCCGGACCAAAAATAAGTGTCCTTTGGGACGTTCCATCCCGTACATCTCATGCAATTTCCGAGTAAGGACGTCCACGGAATGTCCCAGCTGGTACATCATTACAAATGTCCTAGAAATAGCCGTAGACGTCCCACGTGGTACATATTGTAGAATGTCCATGCAAGGACGTCCTTGGTATGTCCCTGATGGGATATGATTTTAAACGTTCCTTTAGGGACATCTATCGGATGTCCCGAGTAGTACATATTCTGACTTGACTTCATATCTTATATAATGCGCCTTCTAGACAACCATGAAATGTCCCTGATAGTACATTCCTTCAAATATCTCTGCACAGACGCCCTTAATATTTCCAGGATCGTATAAAAATCGAAATGTCCCTTAGGGACATCCTTCGGATGTCCCAATTGGTACATGAACTGTACTTATCCAATGTCCTAGAAATAACGTCCTATGGACGTCCCAGTCGGTACTTTCAATATGTTGTCCCTGCGAGGACGTTAACTTACACCTCGCCGACGAATGATTGCTCGCAGGCTATAAATACTCCCCATCAATGTCCTTCACGTAACTCGTAAGTCCATTGGACATCCTTGGGAAACTTTATCAGGATCTATTGGGGACCTTCTACGGACCATCAACTCAACTGGATGTTCTCATCAGTTATGCAATATCTGGTCCTAGAGGGGCTCAGAAAAATTCAAATTCAAGAATAATTCGTACGTCCCTGGGACATCTTATGGACATCCAATTGATATCCCTCAGCGTTGCTGAAAGGTTGTCCTCGATAGTTGTCCCAAGGACGTCCCTCAAGGACGTCCCTGAGTGGTCCTCAAGTGGGACATTTGTGCGTCCCACAGACGTCCAATGGACGTCCTATGGACGTCCTGAATGTCCCGACAGGACATCCTGAGGATATCCATGGGACATAATTGTGTTGGGGATATTATGGTGGGCGTGGTTTGTGCTAGCGTGCAGTATATTTACTAAAATTGCTCCCCACCCAGGTACGACAACAACCCGAACCAAGGCGACGGCTCCTACAGCTACCTCTACGAGACGGGCAACGGCATTACCGCCCAAGAGCGCGGCTTCCTGAAGCCCGGCCCGGGGCCCGAGGGCGCCCAACAGGCAGACGGCGGCTTCTCGTACACCGCCCCCGACGGGCAAAGGATCAGTCTGACGTATGTCGCAGACGAGAACGGGTTCAGGCCCCAAGGGGCGCATCTGCCTACGCCGCCTCCCATTCCGGAGGCGATTCTCAGGTGAGGAATGAGACTTGGGAGAGAGATGTATAGAAATTTAACTGGTAAACAATCTGCCAAAGTACGTCTTAAAGGCGTCTTCAAGACGTACATGTCGGGACATAAGTACGTCTTAAAGACGTACATAATACGCCCAAGAGACGTCTTTAAGACGTTTTTAAAACGTACATTTTCCACTAATATATGTACGTCTTTAAGACGTCTTTTTTAGGTGTTCTTGGTCCATGACCTCAAATTGATCTTTCAAATTACGGAAAAATCACATAGTTTCAGTTGATTTTCACCTGTGCACTGAAGTTAGCAACAAGTGCAGACAAGCAAAAAAAAAGGGAAATAAACGACTTCATCAAACGGTAGACACAAGCGGTCACCCATTCAAGTACTAACCGCGCTCTTTGTTGCTTGACTTCGATGATTATACCATACTCACTTCTTCTGTTACTCTGTTTGTTCTATATATCACATAACAAGCTTTTACTTAGTTTAACATGTCCTTGTGTCTGTTTGTAATCAAAACGTGCAAGTTAAATTTGACTCACTTCAAATCGTCCGATTGATTTGAAATTTGGCAAGTAAATATTATTCCGGTGACAATTCGTTGTGATATTATTATTGAATGGAAAAAACAGAATGGCGGATCCAATATGGCGGATGATTTTCTCATTGATTATGTTCCGATTCGAATCAAAATTCAATATTCAAGATGGTGAATCCAATGTGGCATATGGTTTTCTGATTATGGTCTGATCTGATTGAAAATTGGCATCTGAAGGATTTCGGGATCAGAGATTATAATTCCTTTTGTCGAAAATGAAAAATCCAAGAGGTCGGCTTCAAAATGGCGGACGAGTTTTGTGATTATAGTCCGATTTTATTCAAAATTGATTACTATGGGACTTTTGGGGTCGGAGAATATGATTTTTTTGTAAAAACTCGAGAATCTAACACGAATAGGCTCCAAAATGTCGGACGAAAAAATTCAAAAACATCACTTTTGTTGAAAATAAGAAAAAAACTGAACAATTGAAAATAAAAAAACGTGAAGAGATGACATTTTGTTTTTCTTCAGAAAATAACTTACATTATTGTTCTATAAGTTGAATTGACGTACTGGAATGTACGTCTTTAAGACGTCTTTTATACGACGTGGATACGACCTAAAATGTACGTCTTTAAGATGTACATGGATTTACATCTTAAAGATGTCTGGTGCTGATTGGGGTGGGCTCCATATACGTATTAATAATCAATACGGATTATCTCTATCTGTTTCCATAGCTAAACATGAAGCCGATTTTTGAAGACAAATGACTATCCATAAGGAAAAGTGAGATACGATCAGACACATACTGCTTTGATTGAAAGGCTAGTAAACGTCATTGTCCACCGAAACGCATGTCTTTGATGACTACGTATCATGCCACCAAATCCTTATGGATATTCATTTGTTTCATATTTATGTTTGGCTTCATCCTGGCACCCGTTATGATCCGTATTGTTTATTAATACGTATATGGTGGGCTCACTCTTCAATTTTTTCGTCAGACTAACTCTCGATATGGAACAATTGCAAGCGAGTTTTGGACGTGGGGTTCAGGTATTTGCGATAGAGGCGCCATAATCGGAAAATCGTTCAAAACCTTGGTTCTGTGAGGGATGAATCTATTTCCATCATTGTTCTGTGGTCGAATAAATACTGTGCTCAACATTTTCATTAAAATTTCAATTTGAAAAAGAAGCAAGAAATCTTTTTTGTAGCCGATTCTAATAAGCTTCACTTCTTTCATGACATGAACCTATTTAAAGCATGAAATCTGGAGAATTTCCTGAAGAACCAGAACAAAGAATGTATCAACTATTGAAATAGACCAATATCGAAAATCATAATTGGCAGATATGGTAACTGGTACTCACCTTAGAATTTATTCACACCAGTTCACGCTAATATTTCAAAACACTGAAATAATACTGTTGTAGAACAGAGATTTCCTTTTTTCTATGGTGGATTAGTTATTTTACTAAAAAATTCAGAAACTACGGAACACGTCCCTAACGAACACTTGACCCCAATCTCAGCTCAAGAATACTTTTGACATATTGACGTTTCGATCCTTTGATCAGGAACATCAGGAATCAGTTCACTGCTCTGATCCAAATCCTAAACGTATCCAAATATTTATCGGTCGGTAATATGTTTCCTGTAAATATGGATTGTAACCAGGATGAGCTTAGCGAGATTTACCCACGTCAAGTATGTTTATCAAGGGTTTATCAGAGTAGGCGTTTATCGAGAAACTTGCAAACGACCTTCAAAAGGAAGCAAGCGCACCCTTGGGAGATTGCACTTGTAACTGTCTATACAGGGTGGAGACTTTAACTGGAATAAATTCGCTACTGGGGGAGTGAATGATTCTACTGAAAGTTCGTGAGACACGTCAACGTTTAAATGTATTTTTCTACTCACATAACTAAAATGGCATTTATCGTACGGATATATGTACCACGCTAAATGATCGATTAATCACGGATTGTCGATCTGTGATTTATTCCAAATATTAAACACGTTACCATGGCAACACGATTTCTTAAACACATTACCATGGCAACGCAGTTCATTAAACACAGCTTCAGTAATTTGAGACATGTCTGGCCTGTCAATTGTATTGACTGTCAACTGTTATTTTGGAATTTTGTATCAGAAATTATTCAAACAATATTCGTTTGTATCAGAATTCTTCATTAAAAATATATGCGAAAAGTAGACGAAAGTGAAATCGAAGAGAATGTTCTGGTACTTGCATATCTCCAAGAAGTGTAAAAATGAAGCATCCATCTTTGAGAACAATTCATTTATTCTGCGCTAAGCATGACAATAAACGTGAAACAATAAAGGTTAGTAAGTAATGGACTGGACACATCTACAACCAATATCACTTATACGTGTCTCGCTGGTTGCATGCAGTTGCATGTATTATGTTCTCAATTCCCATTCCTTTCGAATTATTTTGTAGGTTAGCAGGAATAGCAGGTATGTCAATGTAATATTCGGAGTTCGTAGAAAAAGCATAGTATGTAACGCGTTTATAAACTCTTCTAGACACTCGTTTATTATTGAACACTCGTTACTAAAAGGACGTTTATAACACTTGTTACATAATATACTATTATCGACCTATTTTGAACTCTAGTTCACCCAGTGGAATTTATTGTACGTTGTTCTGGGACACCCTGTATTATGATAAATCAAAAATGCACTGAAGAACAGAATGATCGGAGAATGTTAATTTAACATTAAGAGAGTGTTGAGCAGTTTAGAATCATATTTATTTTCTGTTTATGGACCACTGGCTTACTTGAGAAAAACAATTCTAAAGCGATTTTTATAGAAAAATCTCGAGAAAAATTGATTATGGCAGTGAGAACAAATCGTTATTGTTATATGAATGAATCATGCGAAATATTAAATATAGTGGATCGAGACAACTAGATTACATACATATATTACAATAGGTGAAAGTTTAAATACCTACATTATAATTTGGATGGTATTCTTGAAAAGAGAGCCTACAGCACAATTTTGAAATGTGTTCCATATCCAATACAAAGAGATGCAACAGAATTAAGTAACTGTAACTGATAGAATAATCGTGTTTCAGATGATTTAGTTTCCCTTTCAAGGTGTTTCTCATTCATTGATCGCATAATAATATGTTTATTGAACAACAACTACACTGTGTTGTTACGTTTATTGACAGCTTAGATTGTATAAATTTTTTTCGTCGAATGAATTTTTGTACGTGAAGTGTAGGTGAAAATGATGAACATTTTGAACAATTTTCATGACATAGATTCATAGATACCTGTTAATCGTTTTAATCACATTTCAATCACATATTAACTATGCTATTATACTATGGGGGAACTCGGAATCCGAGTTTTTCGTCTGCAAAAGCGCGCCATACGACTTATCACGAACTCACCTTATAATACCCCATGTCGAGAACTTTTCATAAAACTCAAGATATTTTCATTTCCATCTTTATACATATTTCAATCTTTCTTAGAGATACACAAAAACTTTGATAGATTTGACAAGTTGAGACCACAAAGATATCGACTAGAAGTATCCGAATGTAATTCTTTGAATTTGAATTTGTTTAACAAATCACCTAAAGATGTGCGCAACCTTGACCTCAAATAAACTACTCAACACTAATTTCGTCGCACACCAAAATGTCGCCCCTGTTATAATGTGAATAACTTTTTTCAGTTTAGAACAATTTGAATTTGGTTCACACTGCGTTCGATAGTCCAGTTCTTCAGCTATAATCTCGTACTTCATTGAAACATGAAGGTATTCACATAAAACTCTACATGGTGTTTTCCGACACTGTGCAAAATTTCGGAATATTCAAAAGGCTCTCAAATGGTGAAAACATTTTTTTTCTCAACTTCGACAACAGAGGCATGAAGATGATCTCATTGCCAGACCGCATAGGGTTGTTGGTACACCATTTATGATGAGCCTTAGCTGGTCGGGTTTGTCAGTCCATTGTGATTCTTGTAACGTTGGTTACGGGCCATGCATTACAGAGGAGAAATGGTCTGATGTTTCTGCAAGAACATATTTCAATTGTGGTTTCTCACGCACATTCTTGACTACTGAGAGCGAGGAAAATATGGACGCATCCAGAATGAATTGTTTTTCCGAGAACACGTTGATTTTCATTCAATTCTCCTCCCAACCGAGATTCGGAGGGCGTTCCAGATTTGGGTCACTTTCAAGAAAACTCTAGATCTTTGATAGTCATCTTGAGTCAATTATGATATTCAGATCTCTTCATCTGAAGTTTTATCTTCAAAATGAGCCTAAGATTTCCAAAATCGGTTGACGTGGAAAAAAGTTATGGCTGCAAAACCAAAAAGTTGATTTTTTGAGATCACTCTGTAAATAAGAGAGATAGGAAGTTGATTCGCGAAATATCTCGAGGTAATGAGATCATCTTCATGCCTTTGTTGTCGAAGTTGAGAAAAAAAATGTTTTCACCATTTGAGAGCCTTTTGAATATTCCGAAATTTTGCACAGTGTCGGAAAACACCATGTAGAGATTTTATGTGAATACCCTTATTATGTCTCAATGAAGTACGAGATTATAGCTGAAGGACTGGGCTATCGAACAGTGTGAACCAAATTCAAATTGTTGTGAACTGAAAAAAGTTATTCACATTATAACAGGGGCGACATTTTGGTGTGCGACGGAATTAGTGCTGAGTAGTTTATTTCAGAGAAGTCATCAATAAGGACCACTTTCTGAGATTATGTTATAACTCTGTTGAGGAATATTTATCTTCACCAGATTCATCATTCTCTCTATGAAAACAACTGAAAAAAAAACATCATTCATACAGCTCATATTTGCTTTGCAATTTACAATTCCAATTCTGTTTTTCTCTCCTTTCGTGAATTGAGGAAGAAAAATAAGTCCTCACGAATTATTGTTTTATATGTGGTACCTACATGTCACTGTTAAGTCTGTTTCATTTGCCAGAAATTTATGTGTATGACTTTATTCTGCATACTTTTAATGTGTTTTTTCTTATCTACTACATTCAATATGTCCTTTGTACCTGACTTGCCAAAAACATAAGATTTGTAAATCGGTGAAATAAATATTCTATTCTATTTTATTCTATTCTAATGCAAACTGATTCTTTGAATAGGGATGTGGACTGATCATGAATTATTGGCATTCAATTACTACACTGAGTCGTAAGGAACCTGTATTGATTTTTTCAATACTTCTCACGCTTTTTCAAATTGAATAATGAGTGTAGGCGTTGTTCGAAATTGTTTAATTTCAGAGCCCATTTCAAACGAACCTTCATGGCCGCCAATTGGCAAGACGTCGAATAAATGGTGACGTCAGTTTTTATGCTGTTTCGTTATTGATCAGATATTCTTCCATTTCCATTCATAAAGCAAGGTTGTCAAGTTACCAATTATAATCAAGTTATTAAAAATATGTTAGAGTCCTGTTGATATTATAGTTCATTCTTGACCAGCATGTCCAAATATTTCTTATTCTCCATAACAGAATATCATGTGGATGTTGGAGACTTGGCAACATTGTGCTGCATGCTGAAAACTGACAAGACCACGCCCACATGTCGTGCGCCGTGTTGTCACGTTCACGGATTCAAATGTCCTCTAGGGTGAATTAATATAATTATTATAATTCATAAGGGAACATTTTGATACAATTGATTTTGTATTGCTAATTAGGAATATCATTAATACTCAATTGAGAATTTATGAATTATTGAATAACTTATATTCCTGAAGTTCCCAATCGTATTCCAACACATGGCAACTGAAACAAAAATGAAAAGTACCTCTAGTGTCTTTTATATAGCACAGTAAATTTATTTTTTGCAGATCTCTTGAGCAGAATCGATTGGAGGAGGCCAGAGGAGGGTACTCAGGGGGGTACTCGGGAGACGAGGGGCAGTACCGGCCCGGAGGCGGTGGTGGGGGGTACAGATACTGAAAAAATCAGCACTTCAACCCCTGAAAATGTAATCCAGAGCCAGTTGAAAACGACAAACAGAATACGTTCTTTTAGTTTTAAGGTGTAGTTACAAGAATGTCTGTGTAATAAGATGTAATCTATTTGAATATTTATGAGATTTATTTTTTATATATTTTTGTATATGTGATTCTTCGTGATGAATGTGAAATGCCTGTGTAAAATCATTATGGAAAATAAATGCGTTACCAGGTAATTACGAGTGTTTTACTCTTTTCACTTCATCTTGATTAGAAAGTATCTACCTACCTCTGACTTTCGAGGGTTGCTTTGCAACTAAGCTGGCGGTTAAAAACACTTTTTTAAACACCTACACATTCTATTAGAAAGAACTCATTTTTATGAAATGTACAGAAAAGACTTAGCAAAAATCTCGCTATTATAAATCACACCGGGAAAAACAATGTCTATATTTTTTTCAATAGCTCTCTCAGTTGATATTGGTTTTACAGAAACGTTCAAATGGACAAACATCGAGTATTTTTCATAGTCATTCAGAATCTATTACTAGAAATTGCAAAAAAGCATAGTAAACCTAGAAATTCTACATGAACTGGTATTTTTCAAATAGAACTCTCTGTATTTCATTTTTCTGAATGGTAGAGCTCTCCTTTCTGATTCCAAATATTTATACTTTACCATAGCTGACCCAGCAAACGGTGTTTTGCCATAAACATTATTTCTAGAAGAGACTTTCTTAGATAAATATTCATCAACAAACTTTTTATATTTTATTTCTACTTCTTTTTAGTATGGCTGTCCAATTATTCTATTTATCTTCTACTTCTCATTATTTCAGCACTCTATATCCCTTAATTTTTTCAAATTAATCTTCATTTTTTACTCACTTATTTTCAGTTTGGCTATCTATCAATTTTCTACTTCTATTCAGTTTGGCCTCGAGTTTGGCTATACATAAAAGCGTGTTTCATTATAGTTCTTCAAACTACTATTTATTACGAAGCTCTTTCACCATATTGGATCCGTCATCTTGAATTTCCCAATTTTAAAGAATAAAATCATAATCCCTGACCCCAAAAGCCCCCAGATACAAATTTTGAATAGAATCGGTATATAATAACAAAACTCGTCTGCCATATTGGATCCTCCATCTTTCATTTCCTAATTTTGATGAAGGAATCAATCTCCGACCGCATTATCCCTCAGGTACAGATATACAGAAACAAATACAGGGTGGTGCAGAATTCAGATTCTTGATCACCCGGTATATGTCCCAATTAAATATCAGTAGATAGTTAATCAAAAGTTGAGATAGGGACATGTAAGCCGTTTCGACCAATAATGAATAGTTTCGACAAAAAAAAAATCCTAAAGTTGAAAAATGTCGATTTTTCACACCCTATATCTCTGTAATCATTTCCGCTAGACCCCAAGTTAGATACATCGATGAAATCAGCTCTTCAGAGAGAATCTGAAAATGCGATGAAATACAGGGTGTTCCATTTGAAATAACAAAGTTGGTGCTACTTTTCGATAGAAGCGGCAACGCCGCAGAGCTGAAAATATTTTAGATCGATAGATCAAGAGCAATTACTTGAGTAACCAAATTTTCAGAATGATCTTATGTCCCGTTCTCCGTAAACGTCTAAGGTGCCATCTACCGTGACCCACCCTGTATATGCTGTCCATTTTCAGTGAGGATATAATCAGCCAGTTTGAATGTGTAGGTATGTCTTTTCTTTGTTTCGTTCTGACACTTTTTCGTCCTTTATAAAATATGTCTCTTTGTTTCACCTGTATAATACTTTCCTTGAACACAAGGTATACTGTATATTCAATTTGTAGATAGTTTTTTGACACAAGAATTGATCTCATTGCATAGTCAGTCTTGAACACAGTTTTCACTGTGGAAGTTTATAAACTAGTATGTCCTTGATATTTCTAGGAGGTTTATCGCCCACTTTTTTCTGGGAAATTTGTATCACCCTGTAGGTATGTTTGGGGTGAAAAACTGAGTGTATTTTCGAATTTTGAAGAGGTTACTTGAAGAAAACACATGCACCGAATTGTTATTTGCTTGTTTAATGAAGGTACTCAAGATTAATAAAAAAATCCATAATAATATTAATAAAATATGCCTTTAACGATAAAATAAACAGATAGAATTTATTGCACGATTCCTTGAAGCCTGCCCTG
Organism: Phaedon cochleariae; assembly: GCA_918026855.4. Classification (NCBI taxonomy): domain Eukaryota; kingdom Metazoa; phylum Arthropoda; class Insecta; order Coleoptera; family Chrysomelidae; genus Phaedon; species Phaedon cochleariae. Next base: position 579,108 of record OU896708.1, on the reverse strand, counting down.
CAGCACCCTTTCGAAATGCGAACCGTCCCAATAGACTTTACCGCACTCTTCGCAAACGTAAAAAAAATCGTACTTGCCCAGAATCGGCTTGGGAATCGCTTTCACCTGGATTTTGCTGCCCAAACTGGTTTGGCAGAGACCCACGTCAACTTTTTCGTCTGAATCTGGGAAAAAAGATTTTTGAATTATTAGGTCATTTTAGAGGGTATGTTAATATAAACTCTTATCATCTTTTTGGACCAGCTATCACATCCTGAAGTCCTGCGCATATATTATGAAACACTCCGTATATCCGGAAAAAAAAGTAGTCACTCTTTTCACATGGGAAAAAAGTAATTTCAAGAAAAGTGACATTTTGTAACCTGTCAACAGAAATGAAATGTCGAACTTTTCCCCGTCATAGAAAAGACTTCTTATTGACAAAGGTGAGTGAGCTAGCCATTTTGATAGAAATCCATGTATCCGGTGAACTGAACACATCTACAACGAGTATCACTTACATTCCCTGTTGGTTGCATACAGTTGTATATAGTATTATGTATTGTGTTGAATTCTTATTCCTCTCGAATTATCAAAAAGGATGGGATTATTGAGTGTAGACAAGATATTGAGTACCTACCTCTACTTGCTTGTTTTTTCTTTAGTACCAGGCCACTCCTAGTACCTTCAATAAAAAATAATTATTCATTTACCCACTTATACTGTTTTGAAGAATTTTACGTACAATATTTCGAAATGTGAGCGCGGTAAAAAATTATTAATAGTCGAAAATTGTGAGGTTAGATTGTTTAGAAAAAGTAGTCAATTGACACATAATACCGAAGGTACCTTGCGCTCAATTGTCCTATAGTACCGAAGGTACCTTGCGCTCAATTATCCCATTCATTCTCTACTACCCAACAAATTTTCTGATCGCTGTGCTCAATCGTCCGTTTCCCCTATTTCGTGTTTTCACTTGTAATACCACTAGGGGGTCAAAGTATTTCCGGAAATTTTTTTTTTAGTGCATGGATATTTTGAAAATTATTCCGAGTCGAAGACGACGAAAATGAATCTTCTAGTCAAGAATATTAGAAGAAGATCCAATTCAAAACATTATTTACCTATCTCAGATCTGACAAACATCCATTTTTTGCTGTCACACCATAATGAACTATTGCCAACATCGCTTTGTTATCCGCTGTTATCTTCCTACGATATGCCTTCCATGAGCGACTAGCTCTCGATGAGTAGAACCCTGTATTTTTCTGTATACCCTGTATATTTGAATAGATATTGCATCATTGTCAATATGAGTGAAATCTGTATTTAAAATTGTATAAAATCAGCTTTGAATTTTTTCAATAAGTGGAAAACAAAAAAGATAAAGGGGGTTTTCATTGATAAAACTAGCCCTGTAAATACTAGTGGTAGTAGAGAAAGGGGAGGCGGTCGCCTAGCAAGTAGGCCCCAGTGAGCCTTTTTTGCCGACCCCTGCTGCACACGTCATGTGCACAAAATATCTACTATATCTTCTCTTAATTCTCCTTTTCGAACCTCTGTGGACTTCTGATGAAGGTCAGTATGTCCGTCCACCTTATTAATTTGATCTTCCTGTTGAAGCGTATCAGTACCAGAGATTTCGAATTCTAGCCTTCCTTATAATGCCTTACACTGGCCCAGGTAACGGTATGACATTCTATATAATATATGCAGTTAGGGCATCAATGGATTCTTAGCCTATTAATTGTTGATTTCTACCCAATTGAAGTTTTTTTTTTATCGCTTGGAGCGAATCCCTATAATGTTCAAAGAACATCGTGCGTTCCTAGGGAGGATAGGGACAGTAATTAAAAAAAAATTCCGATTCATACGCTCACGAGAAAAAAATGTCCGCTAAAATACATACGTTGCTATGGTAAATGTGAAAACTTCACAAACGATAAGATTTCCACAAAATTCTCAAACACATGAAATGTTTTGCTAACACAGTAGCTTCGTCAGGTGATATACTGGTATAATGAACTAAACTAACGTTGGCTTGCTTAACTTTTATATATCCAACTTTCCCAACCTGAAGGATTAGTTACCTGTGGACAGATACGATAAACCTCCGTTTTCGGAAATTAGGCACAATATCTACATTAAAATACGGTATACCGGATCAACTTGGAAGAGTTGATAGCAAATACATATTATTAACTACTAAAACAAATGAAACAGTGGTGAACTATTGACTATTGATCAATTAGACCTCGATAGTTCACCACTGTTTAATTTGTTTTCTTAGTAAGTAATAATATGTATTTGCTATCAACTCTCTCAAGTTAATCCGGTACACTGTATTTTGATATAGATATTGGGCCTAATTTCCGAAAATGAAGTATTATCGAACCTGTCCACATGTAACTAATCCTTCAGGATGGGAAAGTGAGATATATAAAAGTCAAGCAAGCGAACGTTAGTTTAGTTCATTGTACCAGTATATCACCTGACGAAGCTACTGTGTTAGCGAAACATGTCGTGTGTTTAAGAATTTTGTGGAAATCTTATCGTTTGTGAAGTTTTTACATTTGCCATGGATTTTTATCAAGTAACGGCCGAGTCAATTTAAAAAAAAAAAGTTGCTATGGTAATTTGTCAACCCAATTCAACTGTATAAAAATTACTGGTGCAGAATTTTCTTTTCTATTTTTTGTACTTACATAAATCCCATTTTCTGGTAGAGCACACCGGCGGTGCGGCTTCATGGAAATTTTCTTCTTCGCTGGAAAAGCCTGTGGCCTCCTCTTCGTAGTAACAAGGCGGCGCGAAAACTTTCCGCTCGCTATTTTCGGCCATCGTGTTCATCGTCGAACGGGAAACTTTCACGAAACTATTTCCGTTGCACGCCTGCAGAAAAATTTACAAATTTTGAGCACAAATTAGTGATTTTCAACCTCGAAAACCCACAATTCTACATTTTCAGCGGTATCGGACGAGATATTGGAGAACGTCCGCCATTTTGGAGGCGCCATCTTTGATGTATTTTCAGCGAAAGCGTAGAAGTGTATTGCTACTGGAGTCATATATGGTAAACGTGTTCCAATTCTCAAGTAAAACTATAAACGATGATAGAAAACATGCTTTCTACGAAAACTGACTGATATACTACTTCTAAAGATAACGTACCAACGAAATAACCTCTAATTCTGTGATAATACATCTTGCAGTATGTTTTTCTAATGTCAGAAGCTTTGAATATCTTGTAAATACTTCATTACTCATAGTAATACGAGATCTTGTTGATTTGAAAGATTTTTTTGAAGAAAACATTAGGTGAAACTCGATTTTTATCGCAGTCTGTTGTTTTTCTTACCTGACATCTGCTGAACACGTGATCTTTGGTTATTATAATTTTATAATAATCTATCACTTCTCTCATTTGTTCTTCCACATCCTCGTTGTTGACTCTCAGGCACCAACCACTTGGAACATATCCATTCAACTGAAAAATGATTGAAAAGGAATATTCTCAGATAAATTATGAACATACAAAAATGGATATATATTTATATAAAGCAATACATTGAGAATTCGCATGGGTTCAAACTTGAACGATGGAAACTTGTGATTTTTGTGGACTTCTAATCGCAGATTCGTGATAGAGTCTCAATTCAGAATTTCTTTCCACGCCCTGTATGATGAATGTCAATTTATCATACACCCAAAAGTGAAAAATGATTGTTATAAGAAACTATATGATTTTACGGGGATTATTGAAGAATAATTCGCACTATGTTCAACTTGCCCCCTAGAGAGTCATGTAGGCCCTATTTTGTTCATTACGAAATCCTAACGTTCCCCTGTATATACATTTTCGAATGCCTGCTATACTTCAGGGAAAATATAGGTAAGTTCAAAACTGATTCCCAGTACCATTCATACTCGACCAGAAAGAGAAATTTCTTGTGTATTCCTTCACATAAGACTGCTAAATTTGAAACAAGTCCTAGTTATTGTGGAATTATGTTCTACAACCATCTCCCCGAAAGCATCCAATGCCTGGATGGACACTCATTTAAAAAATACATTAAATCACTCTCTAGCTGTCGCGTTGGACATATCGAAAGCATTCGACCGTGTTTGGCACGAAGGACTCCTCCACAAACTACCATCATACGGCTTACCACCTCAGCTATGCCATCTCTTATCAAGTTTTCTTTCAGGCAGATCGCTTCATGTGGTGGTGGACGGTGTATCGTCTGATACCATTGGCATCGATTCCGGCGTTCCACAAGGATCAATTTTGGCACCAACATTATTCCTTCTTCATATCAATGATCTGTTGGGAGTAAAAACTTGCCCCATCCACAGCTTTGCAAATGATAGTCCCCTCCATACTGCGTTCTCTTCCAGAATTCCCATTTCTTCCCAGGAAACTAAGAACTCACGGCGCAGGCAGGTCAATGCTGTCAATGAAGATCTTGCTGAAATCACAGCCTGGGGAACAAACAACCTAGTTGAATTCAACGCCACCAAGGCAGAACTCAGTATGCCCGATATTGTAATGTCTGGCTCCACCATCCCCACCAAGCCCACCATATCTATGCTCGGTATTTCCATCAGCAACACTCTTTCATGGGATAATCATGTCAGATCCATCGCAAAAGCTGCTTCACAAAAACTCGGATTCTTGTTCCGTGCAAAAAGCTACTTTACACCTCAACAGCTTCTCATGATCTACAAGCGCAGATACGGCCTGTTCTAGAAAACTGTTCCCACATATGGGGTTCAGCACCAAAACATACGCTGATGCTCTTAGATTCCATCCAGAGAAGAGCCATTCGCCTGGTGGGTGACGCCACACTGACTCACTCTTTGACATCATTGGAACACCGTAGAAAGGTCGGCGACCTTTCACTTTTCTATCGATACTTCCACGGAAAATGTTCTTCAGAAATCTCTGCTATCATCCCTTCACTAGCAATACCAAAAAGACGAACTAGACAAGCCCAGTCAGCACATCCTTTTGTTGTCAATTTCGAAAGATGTCGAACAGCACTTTATCAGGACTCCTTCATCCATAGAACGGCTAGGCTCTGGAATTCATTGCCTGTGGAAGTATTCCCAACAACATACAGTGTGACCCACTTCTAATGGAACCAACCCTGTATCTTACGTAATCGTTGGGTAAGGATCCTGAAATTTGCTGGAGCGAGAGATATACCAAAAATGCACTCTATGACCAAGTGGGGCCATCTTCAGTGATATACACTGCTCGCCAACAGCCATGAAACTACGCCAATTTCCGGAAAATGATATTAGGAGTCAAAATAGGTCGAAAATCACTTCAGATTTGGAATCAGGACGCCCAATTTACTAACTATTAAAATTTTTCCTGGAAAATTTTCAGTTCGGAAAAATGAAATTTTGTCGCATTTTTTATGGAAGCACCCCCGTATCTCACGTAATTATTCAGGTAGGGTTCTGAAATTTGCCGGAGGAAGAGAAAGTCCAAAGATAAAGTCTGGCATACCGTATCTCCATCTGTAGTTGCCTGGGGCCTCCTCTAAGTTGATTCGTTTAGAAAGGTGATATCGTGGAGCATACCACGCTAAAATAACTGGCGCCCGAGTATTGTAAATATATTAGTGTTTGTTCTTTATACGTCCGTATCAGGTGCCAACTGTATTCTATCAATTCGAAAGGAATATAGGATTACATCAACTCGAGAACATGAAAAAAGTGTTTTTGGTATGTCTTGATATATCAAATTTCCATAAAAATCCGTTTTTTAAATTGGCCAATGCCATTATGCCCTCTAGCGGCTGTCCTGGAAACTTGAAAATAATTTCCAGAGATTTTTCTTGACCACTTTTATCCTAAATATTTTTTTCCGAAACCTGTGCGGCAAATAGTTTTCGAGATACAGCCGGCGTCCTCTCTTAGTGGTACACCCGGTACACTATCCAACAACAAAAATGAACTATAGCAAACATGTCTCACCATTCGGAACGTGTCGCCGCCCTTCGTCAGCACGTACCGCCCCTCCTCCTGGCAGTACCTCACGCACTCCCTGTGCTCGTGGTGGTTCTCCAAGATGGCGGTGTCGATGCCGCAGCTGCGCAGCTTCTTGCCCAGACCCTGCAGCATCGTGTCGCACACCAGCTTAAGCCTTTCGGCAGGCACCGGCTCGGGATGAGGCGAGGGAGGTTGAGGGACGTCTGGTCTGACATTTGACACCGGTTTCTGAAAATAAATAAGATTAGATTAGACTTAGAATGGGGCCTTCGTGCTATCTGCCTCCACAACGCGACCTTTTCAGATCTATTGTGTCTGCCCCCAAAATCGATTAGAGTTCTTCGGCTAGCCCCGCCTTCTCTATGAGGCTCCATAGGCTAGCTTTCAGATCCCCTGTGTATCTTTGGGCTTCTGGTTTTTCCTCACCCAGCGAAAGGAACCTTAGTCTTGTAGTCTTGACAAGCCCTCACAGTGGCAAAGTATGTGTACTGCTGTGTCCTCCTCTTCCAGCACAGCAGTTCTTCAGTCAGACATATCGTACCCATATGTGTTTGTTGAGCCCACAATGCCCTGTGAGAAGTCCCACTAGTATTCTAGTTGATCTTCGTTTCTGGCTCAGTAGATATTCTGTGAATGTTGGCGATGGTTTTTTTAATAAACTCTTTTGCCTGTCTAATTCCTGGCGAGTTGTTCCGCCATTCTTGAGATTTGGTTTGCATCCATGATTTGACACTAGTCTCTTGTATAATTTTCGCAATACCACAGAAGGGTTCTGGGCCATTCAAAGCTTTGTTTGCTCCTGCTCGGGAATGAATAAAATAGATTTTTGTTTTATGTTCTGGTTCCCACGAAAAGGGATATCCTGTAATGTTCAGAGAACATCGTGATAAGGTAGGAATTGGTGTTCTCCTTAAATTTCTGAAGGTTATATGTCTCGGGGAACACCTCCCTTGGCAATGTGTTCCAGAGCCTCGCTGCTCGTTGGATAAACGAGTCTTTGGAAAGAGATGTTCTGCAGGTCTCCAAAGTGACCACGAAGGAGTGCGAAGCCTCAACTCGACGAGTTAATCTCGCGGGGACTGCCAAGGGAGGAACAATTGTTGATATTTCAGAAGAGCATCGTCCATGAAAATATCTATAAAATAAAGCCAGATCGCCAACTTTTCTACGGTGTTCCAGAGAAGTGAGTGAGTTTGTGAGCGATGCATCCCCCACGAGATGAATTGCCCTTTTTTGGACAGAATACAACAGTTTCAGGGTATGTTTGGGTGCTGCACTCCAAATATGAGAACAGTATTCCAGGACAGGTCGGATCTGTGTCTTATAGATCAGATAGATAGATGGATAATCTTTATTTGCTCTTTGAAATCAAAGCCTAAAAATAGGCGTAGAACTTGTCAATACATAATAATATATCGGTACACAAAAAATAACAGGAGAATATAAAATGATGATAGTACTAATAAAAAATAGAAATATTACGAAAGTTTATGTAGGACATCAGTTTAGTTCACAGACATAAAAATAACACATAAATGATATAGATATATTAAAATTAAATCTAGAGTTCATATGTTTTGGAGGTTAGTGAAAAATCCTCTACACACCTTTTTATGTCCATCCTTCTTGGGCTTCTTCTTGCCCATCTTCTCGTTGGTCATCAGATGCTAACAGGTGTTCTCGAAAGGAAAGCTGACGTCTTAGCAACACCACCTGATGACGTCATAGACCTCGATGAGGCCGTCCTCAATCTCGATTTACTCAATCAATTCTCTGGCGATAATTCCGCACAATTATCCCCACTTTTTGAAAAATTCATTCAATTATCCGTTTGCCGTGTTGGAGTGTTGTTGACATGCACTTTAAAATAATTCATCAATATCTTCCTTTCGGTAATAATTCTGGGGCTTCGGCATTTTCTCGTAGCCATTGCGCTGTTGCCATAAAAGTATTTAGTAGATTGAAAGTTTACAATAAAATCACGAGTTATCGTCACTATTGGCCTTTGCGTAGCGCTGTTGCCACAAAATTAGTTCGTAGTTTCGAAGGTTAGTGAAAAATCCTCTACTCACCTTTTTATGTCCATCCTTCTTGGGCTTCTTCTTGCCCACCTTCTCGTTGGTCATCAGATGCCAACAGGTGTCCTCGAAGGGGAAGCCGACGTCTTGGCAACACCGCCTGATGACGTCATAGACCTCGATGAGACAGTACGCGTCCAAGGCGGCGTAGCCGATTTGGCTGTCTCTCAGAGGGCGTTTCTCCCAATTGGAGAATTGGTCGCTCTTGTCCAATGGACGGCCGAGGCAGTGGTGGACGAGCGAGCTGAGGCTCGGACCGCCTTTTTGTACTGGGGAACAGAACGGAAGAGGAAAACTTGAGAAACGGGATGAGAACATTAGAGTTTGGGTGCGTTTTTCATTCCAACATTTTATCATGCGCATGAATCGAAGAAACCATCGAACTGTTGCAAAATTCCGCTGGAATGTTGATGGACATCCATCAAACTGTTGTAATAAAATGCGCACTTTTAAATCGCATTTCGAGAATCCAGCAGTTTGGAGGAGATTGACATGACAGTTGACACATTTTAGTGTTGTTTTTTGTTTTGATTTGATAGAAAACAATTAATATTGAGGATTTTTGAGATTCTTGAGAGATTTTAGAAGAAAGAGTCAGTGTTAATCAATAAAGTCGAATTAGCCTTTTCTGATTCTCAAGATACATGATGACTGACACACAACAAAATCCGTGTTTCCATCAATGTGTTGTATAAACCATTGTTCAATCCTTCCAGCATAAATTCCAACAGAACAATTGGTGACGTCACGACAAAAAACCGCATCCATCAGTGCGCACTTTCTTCGATGGAATGAAAAACACGCCCTTTTGTATTGAAAATTAGTAGTTTTTTCCGCAATTTCTATATTTTTCTAAGGAAGCAACAATACAATTTTCTTATTGACTCTTCGAGTTTTTTCGTATGCCACTTCATTATTGGGGGAAAAAACGAACATCAGCTCAAATATTGTCTGTGGGTTAATCGAGGAGGTAGTATATTCATTATTCCATAATTATTATTGTTTGGGAGTTTCTTTCCTCGTTTCTATAAAAAAAGAGTATAATTTCAATACACGTGTATATTGAGGAAAAATTAGATGATTTGCCCGAAAATGTCACTGCATTTAAAAATGTTCCTATCAGAGAGCCTAAAAGAAAAATTCATTCGTTCCCGAAACGTAGAATGATAAGTGAAAATTTGATAAATACTTATATTTTTTAAAGAAACGAGGATAAAATCCTGAAAAATCTGGAATAAAAAACATCAGCCCGTTGGCAGTTGTTAAAAAAAACTACTGTGCGGATATTTTTTAGGGATTTGCATGACCTAGAGTGATTTATTTGCAATTTCTATATTTTGTGCCAATGGAGCTACTCAAAATACAACATTTTGGCCTTTTGTACTCATAGAAAGACAGTGAGGTAGCAGTTATGGATGTAATTTCGGATATTCAGTTCAAAATTGATCAAAATTATTATAAATGTCGTATTTTGTCTTTAGATTTATGTAAACTTTCGATACTGTAAATCATGATATTTTACTAAGTAAAGTATAATCAATAGGTATCACAGGAAAAATATTTGAACGGTTGAAAAATTATCTGGAAAATAGAAAGTAGTATGTTTAAAGTTAATAATATTTGTAGCTCCATAAGGGAGATCAAATGTGGTGTACCACAAGGTTCCGTTTTAGGTCCAATTTTATTCTCATTTCACATCAATTCAATATCATCTTTGAAACTAAAAGGAGATCTAGAGTTATTTGCAGATGATACTACAATAATATATTCCTCTAAAGAATTTAATGATATAATTGATATAAAAATGTATTTGAAAATGATGTCATATTGGCTACAAATTCATAAGCTGACTCTTGACTATGACAAATCTACGTATATGTATATTTCAAAAAGAAAAACTGATATATCGAAAACAAAAATAATTTTAGACCAGAAAGCCATAAAATATTCAGATGTTACAAAATTCTTAGGTCTTGTCGTGGACTAAACATATAGATCACCTGAGAAAAAAGCTACATCCAATTACTGGCATTTTATACAAAATTCAAAATTTCATTCCTCTTAGATATTTGAAGAATACCTATATATTTCTGTCTGATTTACTCAATATTACAATATTCACTATGGATTTGGGGAAGCACAAGTACATCACATTTGAAACCATTAATGAAATTACAAAATAAAACAATAGGCGAGAACACGAATTTCTGGAAAAAATACCATGGCCTTTAGTATGACGAAAAAAGTCTCAGGTATTTTTTTCAGATTTTTATTCGAAGTAGTTTTTCCACAAAAAATTTGCAAAGTATTGATCCCGTTCAAACGAGCTGGAATATCGCGCGTTAATGTGACGTGACAAGTATTAGACGGTGATCCGGCAACGTCGCTTGATATCTTCTGGACTGTTGACTGTGTGGACAGTTGACGATTCGTTCATCTGTCACTACTGTCAGTTGTTATTTTAGTTCATTGTTTATTTGTTTTTGTCGGCCAATATTATTTTTATTCGTGCCATCGAATTATTTATTTTTTCTCATCAACGTTGATTCACATTTCTGGGATGGCAGTGGCTGTAAGGAAATGCCACAAACTTGGTTCCATCCTGCTTAATCAACACTGAACAAAGTATATGGATAAACCGAGGGATAAACCATACCTGGAATCAAATGATATATTTTGCTGTGAGGATCGTTTTGATGTGAGTAGAATTTTTTCTTCAATATGGATTGATCATACTCATTTTGTTCTAGCTTGAATATGACATGTTGAACTGGGTGGAATTAAAACTCATTGGATCTAGAGTTTATATGCCTGAAGATGTGATTCCATATTCATTAAACGTCCAAAACTGAGAAAACACCCATCAAAATCCTAACTTTCATCTTCAGCACGAAAAAGGAGATCTCAATAATCCCTTGAGAATTTGGGAGATAAGATAAAATGGAACTTTCCTCAATTCATATTGACTCTCCTTGAGGAAAATTCTTGGAAGTATCAGTGAGTGTTTAAGTTGAAGAAAGTTTTCTTGAAGAACCTGTCATGGAAGAGACTGACATCAAATACTTACTATGAACCAGAACCAAATTGACAGTCCCATAACATATTGTGATAAGATGACTCAGGACTGTTGCTGATTGATATACAAATATGTTTGTGATTTTTACCATCATGATTAAGTTTATTTGTTTTCTTGAAAACTTTGTGATGATCTGGACAAGATATTGATATAATATTTCCATGTTCTACATCTATATTCATTCTAGGAGGTCTATTAATATTTAACTGTTCTAATTATATCTACTGCATAAAAGTGGACAATAAATGAAAATTTCCACCAACATTCTTGCTTCATTTTGAAGATGGGGGCATTTGATAATTTCTGTGTACTACCTATTTGTTTACATTTTTGAAAAATTTTCCCTACATGAAATAGTGACAATACCTATCTAGTAATTTTGGCTTGTATGATTTTGTTTTTTGCATTGAGAATTGATGTTGCATCTTCCATCATTTTTACTGGATTTTTTTCTTACTACTTTCATAACTTCTTTGGTGTAATGATAGGTATTGGTCTTTCTTACCAATATTACACTGACAATAAAATATGAATGAACTAGGTTGTTCAACAAGAAGTAAACATGAATTTCATATACCTACCATCTCCAGTTTGTGAAGGTATAGTGTATGATCAATATGAGAAGGGATTTTGAAGTTGTGTATGATGAAATATGTTATTTATAAGACACTGGTGAGCTCTAAATAAGTCCAATTTTGAAATAAGAGAAGAAAAAAAGTACTGTAGTACTGATATTTTATAATTTTATTAAATGGGTGAAAATAACAGTTTGCCAAAAATTTTCAGCATCTTTTATAATTTTCTAAAGGAATATAGGGTCATATGACACTTCAAGTAACTGAAAACTACCATTATTCTCAAAATTCTCCTGCTCATCTAATGTACCTTTCAATGTCTTGCACTTTGCGCCTTATAGCTTTGAAGCAGTAATTCTTCCATAGCAAACTTCAAACCATGCTGATAATGATGATTTGTTTTGATTCACTTTTATATATTGCACCAATTCACAATCACTGTCACTGATATTCTGATGAATGAAGTCTTGGAATCCCCCAGGAGACAAATTGGATGAATGTTTTCTGGACAAAATAATTAGCTTATGAATAAGAATCAAATTCTTTCAAAAACAGTTATCCTTGGCATCCATGTTTTTCATCTACTTGAAAAACTTCTTCAATAAATTTTGATGGAACCACTGGGAGGGTAGTAACTTGTTTTGGTGCTAATTCTACAAGTGGCATGAATGTTGATAGGAGGCTCAAAAATTTGGTAGTTTGGACACTGAGTAATTGGACACTTTTCAGTAACACTCCATAGAAGGTACAGAGGGTTCTTCTGATCTTCCATGTAACCATTATAAGGAAGCCACACTGTGTTTACATCTATATACCTAAGAATATAAAAGAATACAGTTTATAAAAAAGTCAAGCATTTATGTACCTTTTACCTCTTGAAACTGCACAATCCAGACTACAGTTTCTTCAGCTTCATGAATCTCAGCCTCAACCTTTTATGGTGTAGGATGAACATTATGTTCTGGACTAATCTTCACCTTTATGAAACAGCTCATGCCAGTTATTTGAACTTGCAGAATTCAAAAACCATAGTTGAATCAACTACTGGAAGATTGTGATTGCTTTTTCGAATACTGGCTTCATATCTCCAATCAATAAACATGAACCATCAGACTATGTCACAATAATAGTCACAATGATTTGAATATTTTGATTACACAAGAAAATAATAAGCAAATGGAAAATCACAGAAAAACTCTGATGTTTTGGAGTTCGGTTTCTTAGGTTAGGAAATATGTTCGAATATTTTGAAGGTACAGTACAGCGTTGCCAAATGCACGCCAATACTTGTTACGTCATCACGTATCCGCCATTATTGGTTTTTTGAATGGTCCACAAATTTGTATGGTTTTGAAAACGCGTTCTTTGGATAATGACAGCATTTATTGTTGAAAAAACTACTGGTACACATTATTTCAATGTTATATTTATTTCTTATGCACATTTGAACTGAATTCGTGCTATTGTGTTCTCGCCTATTGAGTGCATTTACAATTTACATTACCTGGAACCAACTTTCAATCTTTACAAACCAAAAAATCTGTAGAATTCATCACCTCTATATGAAATGAAAATTTGTTCTTTTATTCATTTTGTGAGAATAAAAATGAAAATATCCAACTTGAGCTTTACTCAAGTGAATACAATTCATACTCATGAAACGAGACAGTTGAATTAATTAATAGCAAACCCATATAACTCCATCATTGGCAAACAATCAGTATTCTACAACGGAATCATTTTATATCATTCATTACCTTATGATTTGAAACATATTGATGATGAAACAAGATTCAAAGTCAATATGAAAAAATATATACTCATGACACTATAAACGGAGCAATTTATTCTCATCTGAATACTTGGAATGATTGTATTTTAATTATTATGTTATATTGACATGACTCGTTAATTTTTTTTTATTGTTATATATACATATATGCATACCAATGTTTATACATTCCTATTATAAACAAATATGTTTCTTGGGGTAATAAAGAACAACAAATAGATTGAGAGGATCGAGAAACCTTAACTCACCTTCATAGGGTAACTTAACTTCTGGAAACCTATCCAAATGCTTCCAAAGTGTACACAAATCTAGAAAACCTATTTGTTTCGTAGAAAAATTTAAATCTGGCAGGGCTTGTCTTATCATATGAATATCACCGGTCAAACTAAAACCTGAAAAATAAAAAATGACAGAAAGTTAACAACCAAAAAAAAAAGAGAAAAATAGACAGCTAGTGATTCATGATTCATCTACCTACCTACTTTCAAGATATCACAATTGTTGAAAATGAACTTTCCAAGTTCTTGCCATAGATGCGGCGTTTTGTTGCTAAGGTTGATTATATCGAGTACGAACACATTTTTTCTAGTGGCTATCTGCATCAAAGCCAACTCGTTGAGTTTACTACCGAAACTGGGTTTCCATTCACAATCTACGCCTATGATGTCAACATCCTGAAAAAAATCATACGATAGTTCTCTAGAAATATTCAATCTTACGACGCGTCTGAACTGCCATCTTGCAATTTTTTTTATAAATCTTTGCTGTAAATTAAGCAGATGAAAATGTTTTCTTACATCTCCTAATCTACAGTTGCAATGAGGGAGTTTCCTTGAGATGAATTTTCATGAAGTATATGTTCGGAACTCCCCAGTTTTATGTCAACGCTGTACAGAATGGCGATCGATAAAGTCCAAGTCGGTTTCATTTTAATAATAATTAAAAATGCAATTTCCAATATTTGGTGAGGCAAACTGTGACGTACATTCTGAATCTAGTCTGAATCTGGCTGATCATGAAGAATATTGCTGGAGAATAGCTAACGAATAGGACACGAATAAAAATAGAAGAAGAAGATCGTTGTTGTTGATTATCATGAAAAATAAAACGAACTAACAAAACAACTATAAACTGTAGACACAGGCTAACAATAACTGGAGATCAAGAATCGACGCAAGTGAAACTGGTAAACGAAAACATACATAACCACAAAATCAGATCAGCTCTCTGTGTGCCTGTCAGTATTTTGTGTGGTGTGGACGGGCTCAAAGTATTATGCGCTGTTGCAAGATATAATCTGCAACTTTCCTAGAGAAAAGATCCGTTTCATAAATGAACAAATATATTTGCAAAATAATGACTGACAAGGTATGATTTTCATTTTGTTTTATAAAGAGGCAAGCTAGAAATATCTCAGATCAGGATGCGATAAAAACACTGTATATTTCACTAGTTCGGAGCGTTCTTGAATATAATAGTATCATTTGGTCACCAATATACAATTGTCACAAAAGCCGTTTAGAGTGAGTTCAAGGTCGGTTCACAAATTTTCTTATCTGGAAACTTGGACTTTTCTTCCATGATCTCGACCCTCTAACAAGAATTTCATAGTTAAACCTTCAAACTTCAGAAGATAGACGAATTTTTGCTATGTCAAACTTTTTATTCAAAATTGTAAATGGTATTATAAACTGCCCAGAAATATTGGAAAAATTATCATTTCACGCCAATCCTAGAGCTACGAGAACCAATCAACTGCATCCAACAAATAAGACATTTATGAAAAATTAATTATTACACTCGATGAAGTAGACATACTGATGATGCCGGCAACGTCGTACTGACACAAGGAATCGTATTTTAACTCTGTGTGAATGTGGCTTTTTATAAAGTAAGTCATAGGAGTGGTGAATGAGCCAAGTTTGAAAGGAAATTTGATCTTACGAAAGAAAGAAAAAATACGTATATATTAATATAATAATAATAATAATAATAGTGAATGAACTTTGTTGAGTATAAATACTCAAAGACCGAGGTCTTTCCACCACCTATACCGGGTGGCTACGGAAGTATTGCCTACGGAATAACTCAGATATTGTACGAAGTAGGTTTGTGAAATTTGGAGCGTCGATATAATGACATAAGAGCTAGAATTTGAGCATATTGACATGTCGAAGTTAACTTCCGGTCTGACCGGAAGTAACATCAACTTTCTCATTTTAAATGGAAACCCTATTATTTTTTCTTTTCGCTTTATTCAGCATTCAATTCCCTTTCTAATGACATATCACAAGCTGGTATCCAACCAGAAACTAGATCAGAAAAAAATTATTATTGAAATTCACCGAGTAGGCCGTGGAAGCAGAATGAAAGCCAAAAATTGAAAAGTTGGCTATGGAAACCATACGTCACTTGATGACAGTTGCTACTACTGTGATATTTTATTTTCATTCGTCGGCGTTATAAAAAGCCGCCAAAAAAAATATTGGAAAAATTGGGAAAAAAACAATACTCTGTAGGTCCATAACTTGAATAGGAACATACAACTTTTTCTTGCCTGTACTATTCAGCATAACCATTCCTTTCTAATGATATAATAGAAAGTCATTTTTTGGCTTTTATTTTGCTTCCACGGCCTACTCGGTGAATTTAAATAATAATTTTTTTCTGATCTAGTTTCTGGTTAGAATGCTTAATAAAGCGAAAAGAAAAAAAATATGGTTTCCATTTAAAATAAGAAAGTTGATGTTACTTCCGGTCAGACCGGAAGTTAACTTCGACATGTCAATATGCTCAAATTCTAGCTCTTATGTCATTATATCGACGCTCCAAATTTCACAAACCTACTTCATACAATAACTGAGATATTCCGTGGGCAATACTTCCGCAGCCACCCGGTATATTGAATGTTCTCAAACTTCACAGAGAGATAAAAATCTCAATATTGTAAATTAGGGCGTAAAAACATTTTTTCAAAACATCTAATGAATCACACTCGCAACTGTAAATTACCACTAGCAGCTGTAAATTGGAAAGATTTATTTGCCTAATTAACAGTTGAAATAGGCAAAAATTCGTGAAAAAAAGTGTTTCTAGGATGGCAGTTCAGAAGTATCGTACTATCTACTTTCTAGCGATATTGTTTTTCATATCATATTAAACTCCTTTGTTTCTCTCAGATTTATCGTCCTGTATAAAAAATTATGAAAATTTGTGCTTGACGGATATCAAGTTTGGTGTATCATCAGTGATAGATTTCCAATATACATACAAATATTCAATGTCTTTTCTGTAACTGCGGATAAAAAGAAAACCACATAGTTCAACTAAGGTTTCTCATTTCATAAAGTTATTTTTATGAGTTATTCAAGTCGCTGTATATTGCTGCGAAGTTTATTCCTCATTGGAATTATGTAAAGGTCAGCTAATAGGTAATAGAAAAGGCAAATTTACTTTCGCATGTATTTTTAAGTCCTCCTAAATCCCTTTGTTTATTCTTCGAGATAAAGTAAAAGAATAGATTTGCGATACAAAATCCTAGTAATCATTCTCAGTATTGAAATAGCAGTGCAAACAATAATTCGAAAAAATGGCACTGACGAAATTAAAAATTTTAACGATCCTCACAGTAAGTGAAATACTTGAATCTGCCTAGGCGGAAAACTAATGAATTGATTAAAGAATACTCGTAATATCTCCATTTTATGAAATCTGTGCTATATTCCATCTGGTGTTGATTTCGATGTCAGATTTTCCAATTCGATTTTGACCATTTCTTATCATCCCATTCAGATTAGCCAATTTTAAATTAGCAAGGGTCGTTTGTGATTTAGATAAAGTAAAAGAATAGATTTGCGAAGCAAAATCCTGATAATTATTCTCAGTATTGAAATAGAAGTGCAAACAATAATTCCAAAAAAATGGCACTGACGAAATTAAAAATTTTAACGATTCTCACAGTAAGTGAAATACTCGAATCTGCCTAGGTGGAAAACTAATGAATTGATTAAAGAATACTCGTAATATCTCCATTTTATGAAATCTGTGCTATATTCCATCTGGTGTTGATTTCGATGTCAGATTTTCCAATTCGATTGTGACCATTTCTTATCATCCCATTCAGATTAGCAAATTGTAAATTAGCAAGGGTCGTTTGTGATTTGAATTAGTGAATTATAACTCGTGAAGGGTCATTTGGATTTTAAATTCGAGGTTAAATTAGTCAAGTGTGAATCAGATTAGTGAATTGAAATTTACAAAGAGTTATTTGTAATTTGAATTCGAGTTTATATTAGTGAAATGTGAATCAGATTAGTGATCTGAAATTTATGAAGAGTCATTTGCAATCAGAATAAGTCAACTAAAATTCAAATTAGTGAAGTGTGATTCTTGAAGGGTTATTGTAATTCAAATTAGTGACCTTATATGCAGAAAGAGGAAACATTGTAAATTTGATTGTTCTATCTTTTTGCGATTATAAATACAGAGATTTATAGTTGACTTTCCCTGGATATTTCTAATTGTTGTTTCGAATTTATATAGGGTGGGGCAATATTGCGTCAGAACTCGATTATTCAAGTTCTATGTTGGCTAGAAAAATATTTCAATGTCACTAAGAAAATAAGATTCCTTATTCCTAAATTCAAACATTTGAAAAACGAAACGAAATATTCGAAATTTAGAAATTATATACTATGCTTTAGTTCAATCTCAATTAGTTTATGGGATATTAGGATGTGGTGGAGTGAAGCAGATATATTTGAGAAAATTGGAAATTGCACAAAAATGGATTTTAAAAATTATTTATGGAAAAGATTATTTGTTTCCAACTGAACTTTTATATAAGGAATCTAAGAAAATGGATATAAATCAACTCTATATTTACAATTTACTGATTCATATTTTCAAAAATAAAAAGGACATTCAATTCAAAAAACATATCTATGACATAAGAAATAAAAATAACATAACATTGAAATATAAAACAAACAAGTCATTTGGACGTAGAAATTTTAAATTTTTAATTCCTCACCTATATAATAAAATTCCAAATGATATTATAAAAACAAAATCACTACAATCCTATACAATAAAAATAAAAAACTGGATATTAAACTCCCCTAAAAATTATTTTATTTCTTCAATTAACATTTAATAATATCATTAGATAAATTTTAATAATAATTGTGAATAAGTATGTATGAATATAAATAATTATGCGTATTGAATGAAATGCTCAGTACACTATATATTATGAATTGAATACTTGTCTCATTTCTTAATGAGACAATTTTCCCTTGTGATAATTTTATGTTGTTAAATATTTATTGACCTATGTACATTTATTTATTTTTTATCCTTACTACAAGGTTAACTTCGTAAGGTTTTTCCCAGTTTATTCAAATTACCTATATGTTTATTCCAATGTATATTTTGTAAACGTTTTTGAATAAACTTATATTATTATTATTATTATTATTAATGGAAATGGTCAGTAACTAAAAATTATTGCTGCATATACAGAGCGCACCGAAAAAAAAAGACTAGAGAATCGGGGTAATTTTTTTAAATGGACTGTATATTGGCATACTTTTTTGAGCAGAATAAATGAAAAAACCTCCATCCACCTGTATAATATCATTGACTATATGTTTACTATATTCCGATCATATCAAAGTTATGATATTCTTTGTTGAAGTCAAAATAATCTCATCTGCAGATGCATACTGAAAAAATCACTCTCGTCACAATTATGAAATTTGGGAGAAAATATTTATAATTTCATTTAATGGAAAGATGCGCGGTATTTCTGAAAAATTGGAAAATCAGCTTCTGCCACCCTTTATAATTTGAGGGCATGAAAATTCATCAGAAATATCACGCGTCTTTCCATCAAATGACTTTAATTTCCAACTATTGTATCCCGTAAAATCAAATTGACTGGTTCCTGCCGTAATTCAATTACGATTTGCAGGTCGTAGCAACCATCTGCACTGCTGCCAATGTTCCAGAAGAAGTATCAGAAAGAAGGCTCATACTGAGGAGATCAAAAAGCGTAGTCTCACCCGATATCTTACCGCGCTCACTCAACATACCGATAGTCAGACAAATACTGACCAACGTATTCACACCGATCCAACAAATAGCCAAAACAGCATTGGATTTCGCTTGCTCATCCATAGACCCTCTGGTGACGACCGTGGATACCTTCCGAAACGTGGTCTTTTCCGACCTCATTTCTTTGGTGAACGTTTTGGCGCCCCTAGTTATGTTTTTCCCCGAGTATAACTCGACTCTCAATATTATCCAGACGGTAATGAGTGTGGTTAATGAGACCGTGGGGAATTTTACTCAATTGGCCAGTACTTCCGGTTGTATTGTTATAGGGAATATCGAAGCTGCCATTGATGGCATCTTTACAAGTATTATTGGAATATTTTGAGTTTTCTATTTGGTTTTTGGAAAATAAAATTGATAGAAGTTTGATTGTGTTTTTTCTTTTATTTCTTCTGAAATCAACGATGTATCACAAAAGTTGATAATAATAATAATATCTGAGAAACCTCTTTTTACAAAATCAAATCATACAAGTGGCAGAAGTATCGACATAGCCATTTAATTAAGCAACACCCTCCTTTGTAGAGAGACAATAAGAACCCCAGAGTTGATACACTCCCCTCGTAAGGATCCCTGAAGTGATTCCATACACTCACATCTCACATACAAGAACGTCGACCAATTTTTCGACTGTTTTGATGAATGAAATATTTGGTAAATCGAAAAAAAAAAGTTTGATGCATTTTTCCCAAATTATTAGATTTGATTTATATAAAAAATTAAAAACGAATTCTTGGGGAGAACGATCAAAGAGGGAATTATTGTCATTCATTTTGGATGGTTTTTTTACTTCCTTCGGAGATATCAAAGAGAGGTAATTTCTGAAAAAAATTATCGAGATTTCATAATTAGGATTTTTTAGGTGAGAATATAAAACAAAACAAAATTTTGTAATGACAGAGTCAAGAAGTAGTCAAAACAGCACTAGATTTCGCTTGCTCATTCATAGACCCTCTGGTGACGACCGTGGATACCTTCCGAAACGTGGTCTTTTCCGACCTCAGTTCTTTGGTGAACGTTTTGGCGCCCCTAGTCATGTTTTTCCCTGAGTATAAGTCTACTCTGAATATTATCCAGACGGTAATGAGTGTGGTTAATGAGACCGTGGGGAATTTTACTCAATTGGCCAATACTTCCGGTTGTATTGTTATAGGGAATATCGAAGCTGCCATTGATGGCATCTTTACAAGTATTATTGGGATATTTTGAGTTTTCTATTTGGTTTTTGGGGAATAAAATTAATACAATTTGCATAGTGTTTTTTTCTTCGACAGAGACGCAAATGTCAATTTCTTCATTTGCTTCGTTGAAATCAGCTATTTCTTCTGAAATAAACGATGTATCACAAAATTTGATATCTGAGAAACCTTTTTTTTCCAAAATCAAATCATACAAGTGGCGAAAGTAGCGATATAGCCATTTAATGAAGGCGACACCCTCCTTTGTAGAGAGGGATCAAGGACGCCAAAGTTGATACACTCTCCTCGTAAGGGTACCTGACATGATTTCATACAGTTATACACTCACATGAATGTCGAATAATCATTCGACTGTATGAAATATTTAGAAAATTGAAGGAAAATGTTGATTAACTTCTCCCTAAATAGCAATTTTGATTTGAATAAAATTCTATTCCTTGGGAAGGATGATCAGAGCAAGAACTATTGTTTTTTTTTGTCAATTTCATACAAACGATTCAGATGTTGTTTTGTTTTGGGACTTTCTTCAAGAATTTCAGGAAGAGGTAGTTTCTGAAAAAATCAATGTCATATACAAGATTTTTTGGGTAAGAATGTAATATGAAACAAAAATTCAAAATCACCGTTTGAGCGATTGAAAAAGACTTGAACATATTGAAAATCTATAATTTGATGGTAAAAAACTTGAAAAGGAAAATTAAGGTTTAGGACACTCACTTGGAAACCCATATCTAGGAAATTTTCGAATTTCAAAGGATCATCGACGAGATGAATAGCACTGGGAGACAAAGGTGATTTATGGTATTCCACAAGGTCCTGTTGCTGAAGGTCTGCATCCCAACTTTCGTCAGGCTGTTGTATCACCTTTTGCTGCATCCTGAAATTGAATTGAAAAGAAGAAGTAATTTTTTGTCGACCTAAACAAAAAAAAAACTTTTCATCCGTTGACACTAACTTTTCGTCCGCAAACACTTTTTGTCCGCTGCAGGGATGTCAGTTCTACTGAATTTTCAGTAGATATCCTCATTTGCAGATTGATCTACTGAAACATTTCATGACCTACTGGGAAATATTTTGACACCTATTAATCATTATAACCTATATGATTATCAATCTTTAGTTGAACACATACAATTATAGATTGCATGATACTTCGACACGCTCGGTTTGAATTTTACAAAATAAGTAATAAAATTACATATAGGCAGTAGGCACTAATGGTATGTAATGAATCAAATAAGGACAATACTTTATCTGATTCAGATCAAATTCAATTTTTTAATTTCTCTTATAATAGTTTGTTTCTTACGTTATTTTTTTTAAATAGTTTCGTATTTTTGTTGTTCATTTTTACAATTCGTTACTGTTTTTATAAACTAAAATCTAATAAGTACCTAGGTAACTGTATTTTGTGATATTTGTGAGTATATAACAGTGTGACCCATTTAAAATGGAACCACCCCTGTATCTTACGTAATCGTTGGGTAAGGATCCTGAAATTTGCTGGTGTGAGAGATATACCAAAAATACACTCTCTCTATGACCAAGTGGGGTCATCTTCAGTGATATACACTGCTCGCCAACAGCCATGAAACTACCCCAATTTCCGGAAAATGATATTAGGAGTCAAAATAGGTCGAAAATCACTTCAGATTTGGAATCAGGACGCACAATTTACTAACTATTCAAATTTTTCCTGGAAAATTTTCAGTTCGGAAAAATTTTTATGAAAGCACCCCCGTATCTCACGTAATTATTGAGGTAGGGTTCTGAAATTTGCTGGAGGAAGAGAAAGTCCAAAGATAAAGTCAATTACGTGAGATACGGGGGTGCTTCCATAAAAAATGCGACAAAATTTCATTTTTCCCAACTGAAAATTTTCCAGGAAAAATTGGGATCACAGGGGCTATGCGTACGTGCCCTACTGCAGCAATGGAAGCTATGCTTGACCTACTACCCTTGCATATTTTTATCAAGAGGACTGCAGCTCTCAGTGCATACAGACTGAACTCCACTGAATTGGCCAGACCAGGTGATGTCACTGGTCACATGGTCATTCTACAAGAAGTACAAATGGAATTTGCAACCAAACCATCGGACATAATGCAAGCCAGGCTCAGTTTGGATCATACCTTAGAAGTGGTTATAAAAAGCCGCCCTAGGTTCGGTTCCGCTGAGCCTCAGCTGGACAGAGGGTCCCTTGTTTGGTACACCCATGGTTCGAAAATGGAAGAAGGGGTAGGCGCGGGTGTATATGGACCCGGATGTAGGCTATTTGAAGCCTTAGGTCACTCCCCCACTATCTTCCAAGCTGAAATACATGCCATCAACCTTTACGCCCAAAGGTGCCTAAGCAGAGGTCTGAGGGGTGCCAACTGCTCAGACAGCCAAGCCGCACTAAAAGCCCTAAAATCATTCGTTTTCACATCAAAGATCACATGGGAATGCTTTGAAACACTCACTCAACTGGGAAAGGACAACAAAGTCACACTTATGTGGGTTCCAGGGCATGAAGGAATCAAAGGAAATGAGGCAGCTGATCGCCTTGCAAAAAAAGGTGCAGTATCTGCACTTTTTGGTCCTGAGCCTTCTTGTGAGATAAGCCAATGGCACATAAAGGAAAAACTCAGGAAATGGGAAGAAATTGAAAAGTCCTCCTACTGGAGAGCAACTCCAGGTCAACGACATGCGAAAAGGTTCATCAACCATTCGCAGAACCGAGCCAAAGAGCTACTCAGCCTCAGCAAACCAGAGCTAAAGCTTATCACAGGCTTTCTCACAGGACACGGCCCTCTGAGGTACCACCTCAAAAAGATGGGCCTGGCGGAGACTGACACTTGTCGCTTTTGTGACAATGCGACCGAAACCGCTCATGTGAAGTATTAGTCCGCCAAAGGCTGAACCACCTAGAACAGGTCTATCTCACCCCTGCTGAGGTGGAAAATTCAACCGTCAGGAAAATTGTAGGCTTCATCAGAAGTCTAGGGTTAGAAGACCAAAACTAGATAAGGGTAATCACAATAGATCGCAGTGATCGAGAGGTCTCCCAGCCTATACGACCCATCTACAATCTACAACTGATGAAATAAAAATCGAACTGGCAACCCTGGCCCGCGCGGAGTAGACAACAACTGTCATCTGCTGTCAAATTATTTATTTACAAAATCCGATAGATTACACGTATGAATTGGACCGTGATGTGGATATAAGTATTTGAGGTCGACGAAAAAATGTAATATGCACCTTCGAGAAAAACTGTCTATTGTCTAGCCAGGTTGTTATCCTCTGCTATCAATTTGCAAATTCGGATATAATAGGCAGTTTTTCGTACTTGATACATAAATAACTATATAAATCTCTGCCCAATTCAAAATATCCAGAAAAAAAAAACTCCAAATGTACGTTCAATGCAACTAATGTTACATGTTTGAACTTCTACACATCATCATCATGTGTAAAACATACAATGGTATAGCTCAATTTTGTGATATTTTCTCGTTGAGTTTGAATTGATTTAGATGTTTTTTAAGTGACTGCAATGTAAGTCTATTATATTATAAAAGTAACTATTGTGAGCTAAAAGGTATCTTCTATCCATAAAATATTTAGATATTACAAAATTCTTAGGTCTTTATATTGATGAACAATTATCGTGGACTAAACATATAGATCACCTGAGAAAAAAGCTCAATCCAATTACTGGCATTTTATACAAAATTCGAGATTTCATTCCTCTTAGATATTTGAAGAATATATATTTCTGTCTGATTTACTCAAAATTACAATATTTGATATCAATTTGGGGAAGCACAAGTATATCACATTTGAAACCATTAATGAAATTACAAAATAAAACAATTAAGTGCATTTACAATTTACATTACCTGGAACCAACTATTAATCTTTACAAACCAAAAAATCTGTTGAATTTATCATCTTTATATAAAATGAAAATTTGTTCTTTCATCCATTTTGTGAGAAAAAAAAATAAAAATATCCAACTTGAACTTTACTGAAGTAAATACAATTCATACTCATGCAACGAGACAGTTGAATTCATTAATAGCAAACCCATATAACTCCATCATTGGCAAACAATCAGTATTCTACAACGGAATCATTTTATATAATTCATTACCTTATGATTTGAAACATATTGATGATGAAACAAGATTCAAAGTCAATATGAAAAAATATATACTCATGACACAATAAACGGAGCAATTTATTCTCATTTGAATACTTGGAATGGTTTTATTTTAATTATTATGTTATATTGACATAACTTGTTAATTAGTTTTTTTTTTATTGTTTTATATATATATATATATATATATATATATATATCATATGTTTATGTATCCCTATTATAAACAAATTTGTTTCTTGGGGTAATAAAGAACAACAACCTGTTGAGTTTGTAAGTTAAAATAAATGAAAATCAGTCTTAATAATTTGGATTAAAGTGATATTTGTAGGATTTGAGTTTTTCCTGTAAATAAACATTCATGATATTTTTCGCTTGCCTGTCTCCATCAGGATTTTCCTCCAACATTCTCACGCTATGAGGCCAATCTTTCTTGTCGACATTATAAAAATGGGCCCATCTAAGGGCTTCTGAAAACTCTCCATATTGAGCCACCAGATAGACCAGCTCTTTCTGGAGTTGCTCTTCCTCGCCTACCGCCTCTTGTACCATTTCCTTCCAACTTTCGTCCCCTTAAAAAAATCCATTTTCCACAAATTTAGATTTTTCATTGATTATGTACAATAGCAAGATGAACCATCCCACTGAATATGAAACCTTCCAGAAACATTTCAATTCTACCCTATTGTGCACTGTTTGAAACGTTCCTTGAAATATAACCCAGACGTATTTTTCAGGTTTCTCGAATATTTTTCAGTTGCAGAACGTTTGAACGAAATAAAAATGAAAAGTTTCAAGAAAAATACACCCATGAATGAATTTATGTTCTAATGCTGCTTCTACTCTGATGTTTTATGACTTTTATGTTTCTTTATGCGTTGCCTACACCTATTCTACATCATAATAATTACCTATCATTAAAGAAATCCCGAATTGATACAATCAATCGTTATTCGTTATTCCCGACACATTTACAAATTCAAAATATTGAATTTCATCCATTCCGTCAAATATAATTATAAACATTCAAATCGTAATTTTGAAGTCAATAGTCATAAACACGAACACATAACCAGACAAAAAGATATGTTAACTCTCATCAGAATTAAATCAGATATGGGTGAAAGATCTATTTTATACAGTGGAACAATTCTCTATAATGAATTACCTGCCAGACTGAAGAAAAAACTAAGTGTTGAGAAATTCAAAAAAGAACTGAAAAAATACTTATGTCCTTGACTCTCTTATATCATCCTGAATCAATTCAAGAACTTATATCCAAAAGTCTCTAGAAGAAACAACATTATATGTACTATGTATATGATTTAAAAATGATTATCTGATTATCTGATTTTTTTTTCAGTTGCTCTTTCATAATATTCCTTGCTATAAACATGAATGTTTCTTTGGAATAATAGCGATTATTATTATTTAAAAATCATCGTGAATATATTTTTTCAATAATGAAATTCAACAGCTTTGAAAAACGCCAACTTCGATCACGTCATAAACCGAACCAAAAGGCATTGTTATCTGAATTATGGCTTTTGCATAAAAAGTGGGACCACATATTTTGAGGCCGTCAGATTTGATATGACCAATGACAGTATTCAGATTCACAGAAGACAATATTTATATACTCGCAAGATGCTTCAGTAGGTGAAAATATCCTAGTATTCCTGATAATGATCGAGATTTTAATAAAACCCAAATTATTTCGTGGTCCTGGCAACAGCGTAATAATAATATAAGTTTATTCAAAAACGTCAGTCCTATTTCGAATTTGCTAAATATCCTCATGAGAACAATCCAGACAAAAATTCTGTTCAGTAAGTGGCGGTGTCTATGAAGAACAAGGTGAACTACTTTTTGTTGAGTAGCAAAGGGTAGAGATTGATATTGCCAAATATATTCCAAGTTTATTTCCACACAATTTTATTCAGGCAGGAATGTCGCACAAGGGCCGGATCAACATATTTTTATTATTTAAAAGTCAGAATATCAAAGTCAGTGATTTTCCTACTTCATAAAATTGCAGCATATAATAGTATGATACACAGGCTAGTGAATGTCCCTCTTTCGGAAGTAAATTTCAATAAAGAACTCAATATCATAAAACAGATAGCAGTCAACAACGGATACAACGTTAATTTGATAGACAGTATTCTTTCTAACTAACTTCATAATAAAGCTATTCAAGAAGTTTATCCTACCATCAAGAATAATAATCAAAATTATAGAACTCTAACCTATTTCGGATCATCAACTGAAAAATTAGCTTCATTTCTACATAAACAGGACTCAAAAGTGGCATATAGAACAAATAACACGTTGGGACGGTTTATCAAGGATAATAAAGACAAAACTTCAAAATTCGAAAAATCAGGGGTATACAAACTCAACTGTGGATCTTGTCCTAAGGTATATATCGGTCAGACAGGTCGTACGTTTAATCAGCTCATTCATGAACATAATATGAATTTTATGAAAAAGAAAACAAATTCAACATACGCCAACCATATATTAGAAGAAAACCATAGTTTTGATGATAATTTCGAAATTCTACACGTAGAAAATAAATGAATGACACTAGAATCATTTTGAATCAATAGCAATCAACAAACTAAAAAATTCTGACATTTTTCTTAATGAACAATTAGACCTCAATAGTTCACCACTGTTGAATTTGTTTTCTTAGTAAGCAATAATATGTATTTGCTATCAACTCTTTCAAGTTAATCCGGTATATCGTATTTTGATGTAGATATTGTGCCTAATTTCCGAAAATGGAGGTTTATTGTACCTGTCCACAGGTAACTAATCCTTCAGGTTGGGAAAGTAGGATATATAAAAATTAAGCAAGCCAACGTTAGTTTAGTTCATTGTAGCAGTATATCACCTGACGAAGCTACTGTGTTAGCAAAACATGTCGTGTGTTTGAGAATTTTGTGGAAATCTTATCGTTCGTGAAGTTTTTACATATTCCTAAAAAGTTCAGCAACTTGCAGATTCCTAGAGTATAGACAAATCGGCCATATTCTATGAACCAGCCAAGAACAAGCCAAGGGCAAATTTGGCTTCAACATTTTACATGGAGATAGATCATCTTATTATTGTAAATAATCAAGGGTTTTTTGCTCCCCGTATATCATCTAAAAGCACCATGAAAGCAGTATTGCTTCGAGTATCACTCACCGATACTATTTTCGGCGAATCTCTTGTATAGAAGGAAATTCAGTGCGCCTTCATTTCTTCTCTTGTTCAAATTCGGCGTCAGTTCGGCGGGTAATTTGAACGTCTTGACTAGCCTAGTGACCAATTTCTTCCAAGGTTTCGCATGCATTTTGTCGAATTTCACATCCGGGATACCATGTTTCCTAAAAAGAAATTGTGAACTCCATGGTAACCATATACTACTGCTAATGACGGATATATCCGTCTCTGAATAATTAATAAACATTTCGATCAATATGGAAGTACCTACGAAGGATATTCACGAAAAAACACAAAATTTATATCAAAAAAGTATTGACGTCTTTTGAAGTCCCCAGCCCTCCAAGATAAAACGTTTTTTGGAAGTAAATGACGCTCAGAACGTGAAAGAGGAGTCATAGACATACATATGACAGGTCAGAACAACTTGACGCTAGTTAAGGATATAAACTGCTCATGACGGATATATCCGCCTCCGAAATAAACAGCATTTTGGTCAATATGGACGTGCATACAATGTTTTTTCCCGATTAAATACGAAACTAACACCAAAAAAGTATTGACGCCTTATGACGTCATCAACCCCCACACAATATTACATTTCATGGATGGTAAATGACGTTCAGAGCATAATTGAACAGTCATTTGAACATGTTTCAAACATACAGATGGCAGGTTAGAACAGCATAACACTACTTAAAAGTCTCAACTGCTCATGACAGGTATTTTCGCCCTCACGATATCAAATTTTATTGAAGATGAATGATGTTCAGAGTTATTCATTTACATACATACAAACGGCATGACACTTCTAAGACTGCTCATGACGGATATATACGCCCCCGAAATAATGAACATTTTGGTTGTCAATTATTCTCGGAAAAACAGTCAACTAATGTCAAAAGGCATTGAAATATTTTGACGTCATTTGCCCCCTCCCCTCATGATAATACATTTCATATAGTTATTCGAACGTGTAACATAGATACAGATGGCAGGACAGAACAGCCTGATGCTTCAACATTTTGGTCAATATGGACGTGCATAAAATGAATTTTCCCGAAAAAATACGAAACTGACGTAATTATAGTATTGACGTCTTTTGACGTCATCAGCTCTCCCACAATATAAGGCTCCAATTAACGAATAATTGAATCAATGAATCTCAAAAAAGCACTGACGTCATTTAGCGTCACTAGCCCCATAAGATAAAATAGTCAATTATGGAAAATTACGTCCAAAGCATGATTCATTAGTAAATTACTTGACAACATGACATGCCTACTACGTTTATAAAGTTTGCTACTCAAAGTTCCTGATTGCTCACGACGGATATATCCGCCTCCGAAATAATGACAGTTTTCATCAATTTAGAGATGCTCAAAAGTATTATTCACTAGTAGGCACAAAACTTATGTGAGGAGAGCATCGACGACTCTAGACGTCATGAGCCCCTCGCGATAAAACAAGATTTTATTGAAGGTAAATAACGGCCATGGCATGATTTTTGGGCAACTCCGGGAGGATGACGTATTTCGACGTCATCCAAACTTTGTCCTTACAAGGCATATTCCTCCATGGTTTCTCTGACGGACGGATAACCCAACACGTCGTCCAAGAACGCCACCAGATCCATCTGGTGGCGGGGATTGTCTTTCAAACAGTCATCGACACCGTACAGCTTGTCCTGCAATACTAACGGTACCAGAAAATCCTCAATGGAGAATTCTTGTCTGACGTTCAACAGCGTAGCATATTGGCACGCCTGTAAAAAAATCAAACGGAAAGTTTTGTGAACGAAGCAAACATTAATTCCTGTCAATAATCAGTCAAAAGTGTAAACTCACCTCTTTGTACTGCTTCTTTTGTATCATACACCTAATTACATCTAAAAATATATCACGGTGTAGAGCCATTTCGTATACGTCGACGACGATCTTGACCAACGAGTGACTGCTCTGCTTCAAAGTAACTTTGAAGGCGTCGACTTTCGTTTGGACAGTCAAAAGATGGACGATGCGATTCCGGCATTCTCTACTCCAAGTCCTGAACTCCTCAATGACGAACATCGGCATAGATTTAGCCTTGGCGTTGTGGAACTCTTGACAATTGTAGAGCAAGCGTAGGGTTTGCACGTACGGGTTTTCACAGTTTTTGAAGTATGTGTGCAATTTGTTGACCACAGGTGGGCTTCTTTTCACTGAAAGAGAACAGTGGAGTCTGAGAATGAGATTGGCCACGTAGAAGTCCTGATTTGACACTAACAGATTTTTATGGAGCCATTTGAGAAATAGTGAAAAAAATTATGGGATATTTTCGAGAGAAGTCGATTGATTACGAACATCGGTAAAGATTTGGCTTGAGCGTTGTGGAACTCTTGACAATTGCAGAGCAAGCGTAGGGTTCACACGTACGTGGTTTCACAGTAGATGTGCGATTTGTTGACCACAGGTAGACTTATTTTCACTGAAAGAGAATAGTGGAGTCTGAGAATGAGATTGGCCACGTAGAAGTCCTGATTTGACACTAACAGATTTTTATGGAGCCATTTGGGAAATAGTGAAAAAAATTATGGGATATTTTCGATAGAAGTCGATTGATTACGAACATCGGTAGAGATTTGGCTTCCGAGTTGTGGAACTCTTGAAAATTGCAGAGCAAGCGTAGGGTTCACACGTACGTGGTTTCACAGTAGATGTGCGATTTGTTGACCACAGGTAGACTTCTTTTCACTGAGAGAGAATAGTGGAGTCTGAGAATGAGATTGGCCACGTAGAAGTCCTGATTTGAAACTAACAGATTCTTATGGAGCCATTTGAGAAAAAGTGAAAAAAATTATGGGATATTTTCGATAGAAGTCGATTGATTACGAACATCGGTAGAGATTTGGCTTCCGAGTTGTGGAACTCTTGAAAATTGCAGAGCAAGCGTAGGGTTCACACGTACGTGGTTTCACAGTAGATGTGCGATTTGTTGACCACAGGTAGACTTATTTTCACTGAAAGAGAATAGTGGAGTCTGAGAATGAGATTGGCCACGTAGAAGTCCTGATTTGAAACTAACAGATTCTTATGGAGCCATTTGGGAAATAGTGAAAAAAATTATGGGATATTTTCGATAGAAGTCGATTGATTACGAACATCGGTAGAGATTTGGCTTCCGAGTTGTGGAACTCTTGAAAATTGCAGAGCAAGCGTAGGGTTCACACGTACGTGGTTTCACAGTAGATGTGCGATTTGTTGACCACAGGTAGACTTCTTTTCACTGAGAGAGAATAGTGGAGTCTGAGAATGAGATTGGCCACGTAGAAGTCCTGATTTGAAACTAACAGATTCTTATGGAGCCATTTGAGAAAAAGTGAAAAAAATTATGGGATATTTTCGATAGAAGTCGATTGATTACGAACATCGGTAGAGATTTGGCTTCCGAGTTGTGGAACTCTTGAAAATTGCAGAGCAAGCGTAGGGTTCACACGTACGTGGTTTCACAGTAGATGTGCGATTTGTTGACCACAGGTAGACTTATTTTCACTGAAAGAGAATAGTGGAGTCTGAGAATGAGATTGGCCACGTAGAAGTCCTGATTTGAAACTAACAGATTCTTATGGAGCCATTTGGGAAATAGTGAAAAAAATTATGGGATATTTTCGATAGAAGTCGATTGATTACGAACATCGGTAGAGATTTGGCTTCCGAGTTGTGGAACTCTTGAAAATTGCAGAGCAAGCGTAGGGTTCACACGTACGTGGTTTCACAGTAGATGTGCGATTTGTTGACCACAGGTAGACTTCTTTTCACTGAGAGAGAATAGTGGAGTCTGAGAATGAGATTGGCCACGTAGAAGTCCTGATTTGAAACTAACAGATTCTTATGGAGCCATTTGAGAAAAAGTGAAAAAAATTATGGGATATTTTCGATAGAAGTCGATTGATTACGAACATCGGTAGAGATTTGGCTTCCGAGTTGTGGAACTCTTGAAAATTGCAGAGCAAGCGTAGGGTTCACACGTACGTGGTTTCACAGTAGATGTGCGATTTGTTGACCACAGGTAGACTTATTTTCACTGAAAGAGAATAGTGGAGTCTGAGAATGAGATTGGCCACGTAGAAGTCCTGATTTGAAACTAACAGATTCTTATGGAGCCATTTGGGAAATAGTGAAAAAAATTATGGGATATTTTCGATAGAAGTCGATTGATTACGAACATCGGTAGAGATTTGGCTTCCGAGTTGTGGAACTCTTGAAAATTGCAGAGCAAGCGTAGGGTTCACACGTACGTGGTTTCACAGTAGATGTGCGATTTGTTGACCACAGGTAGACTTCTTTTCACTGAGAGAGAATAGTGGAGTCTGAGAATGAGATTGGCCACGTAGAAGTCCTGATTTGAAACTAACAGATTCTTATGGAGCCATTTGAGAAAAAGTGAAAAAAATTATGGGATATTTTCGATAGAAGTCGATTGATTACGAACATCGGTAGAGATTTGGCTTCCGAGTTGTGGAACTCTTGAAAATTGCAGAGCAAGCGTAGGGTTCACACGTACGTGGTTTCACAGTAGATGTGCGATTTGTTGACCACAGGTAGACTTATTTTCACTGAAAGAGAATAGTGGAGTCTGAGAATGAGATTGGCCACGTAGAAGTCCTGATTTGAAACTAACAGATTCTTATGGAGCCATTTGGGAAATAGTGAAAAAAATTATGGGATATTTTCGATAGAAGTCGATTGATTACGAACATCGGTAGAGATTTGGCTTCCGAGTTGTGGAACTCTTGAAAATTGCAGAGCAAGCGTAGGGTTCACACGTACGTGGTTTCACAGTAGATGTGCGATTTGTTGACCACAGGTAGACTTCTTTTCACTGAGAGAGAATAGTGGAGTCTGAGAATGAGATTGGCCACGTAGAAGTCCTGATTTGAAACTAACAGATTCTTATGGAGCCATTTGAGAAAAAGTGAAAAAAATTATGGGATATTTTCGATAGAAGTCGATTGATTACGAACATCGGTAGAGATTTGGCTTCCGAGTTGTGGAACTCTTGAAAATTGCAGAGCAAGCGTAGGGTTCACACGTACGTGGTTTCACAGTAGATGTGCGATTTGTTGACCACAGGTAGACTTATTTTCACTGAAAGAGAATAGTGGAGTCTGAGAATGAGATTGGCCACGTAGAAGTCCTGATTTGAAACTAACAGATTCTTATGGAGCCATTTGGGAAATAGTGAAAAAAATTATGGGATATTTTCGATAGAAGTCGATTGATTACGAACATCGGTAGAGATTTGGCTTCCGAGTTGTGGAACTCTTGAAAATTGCAGAGCAAGCGTAGGGTTCACACGTACGTGGTTTCACAGTAGATGTGCGATTTGTTGACCACAGGTAGACTTCTTTTCACTGAGAGAGAATAGTGGAGTCTGAGAATGAGATTGGCCACGTAGAAGTCCTGATTTGACACTAACAGATTTTTATGGAGCCATGTGAGCAATAGTGAAAAAATGATAATTATAGTACTCGTCCGCCATATTGGGTCCGCCATCTCGAATTTCCTAATTTTGATGAAAGAATCATAATCTCCGACCCCAAGAACCACCAGATAAAGTATATCCAATATCAATTGCAGAATATCCCGCACTGTGCGGCGTCGGCGTGTTTGAAGTTTTCTTTGAATTGACTGCAGGTGCGGCACAAGATTCTGCAATTGTTTTTGGATAAACTATACCAAATTTTAATAAAATCGGATCCTAATTACAAAATCTGCCATTTTGGATCCGCCATCTTGAATTTCTTAATTTTGATGAAGGAATCATAGTCCCCTATCACGAAAATCCCTAGGTACCAATTTTGAATAGAATAGACCATAATTACAAAACTCGTCCGATGTATTAGATCCGCCATCTTGAATTTACTAATGGTAGCGGGATAAAAAGTATCCTATAACCTTTTCCTGGTTCTAAGTTACCTCCCCACCAATTTTCAGCCAAATCGATCCAGTAGTTTCGGAGCCTTTTCAATACATACAAACAAAAAAACAATCAAATCTTTCCTCTTTATAACATTAGATTATAATTTTTTTTTCATGAAAAACAATAATTGTGTAATTATTATTGTTTTGATTTATTATGTTATATGTATGTTTTGTTGTATATATCCCTATTATAAACAATAATGTATTTTGGGGTAATAAAGACAATCAATCAATTTGACCATGACATAATCAAATACAGGGTCATAGACTGTAATCTTGGACAGGGTCATTTACATAGGTCCCACATTAGAAGGATTAAAAATTGAGAATGGGTATGCCATTCCAATCTACCTGAAATATTTTACTCCTGTAGCTATACAGGGTGTGCCAATAGTCAGCACCAATCTTCTTATTTTGAAGAAGAACCTACAGTTCAATTGGCTTTCTGATTCTGAGTTCAGACAGTCTTATTTATGTTAATTTATCTGATATTAGCTGGAAGTCCAGGCAAACACCACAGAACTCTGTGGCAAACACCTGATTTCCCATCAATGGTCTCATTTAGTACCATACCGGGTGGCTACGGAAGTATTGCCTACGGAATATCTCAGTTATTGTATGAAGTAGGTTTGTGAAATTTGGAGCGTCGATATAATGACATAAGAGCTAGAATTTGAGCATATTGACATGTCGAAGTTAACTTCCGGGCTGACCGGAAGTAACATCAACTTTCTTATTTTAAATGGAAACCCATTTTTTTTTTCTTTTCGCTTTATTCAGCATTCAATTCCCTTTCTAATGACATATCACAAGTTGGTATCTAACCAGAAACTAGATCAGAAAAAAATTATTATTGAAATTCACCGAGTAGGCCGTGGAAGCAAAATGAAAGCCAAAAATTGAAAAGTTGGCTATGGAAACCATACGTCACTTGATAACAGTTGCTACTACTGTGATATTTTATTTTCATTCGTCGGCGTTATAAAAAGCCTCCAAAAAAAATATTGGAAGAATTGGGAAAAAAAACAATACTCTGTAGGTCCATAACTCAAATAGGAACTACTATTCAGCATAACCATTCCTTTCTAATGACATAATAGAGAGTCATTTTTTGAAATGAAATACAAAAAAATCCAATTATTATTCTTCAAATAACAAAAAAGATTATCGCCATACACAAAAATAAAATTGAAAATAATAAATAGTTTCTGGGTAGATACCAACTTGTGATATGTCATTAGAAAGGGAATTGAATGATGAATAACGCGAAAAGAAAAAAAATAGGGTTTTCATTTAAAATAAGAAAGTTGATGTTACTTCCGGTCAGGCCGGAAGTTAACTTCGACATGTCAATATGCTCAAGTTCTAGCTCTTATGTCATTATATCGACGCTCCAAATTTCACAAACCTACTTCATACAATAACTGAGATATTCCCTAGGCAATACTTCCGTAGCCACCCGGTATATGTATAGGTGCGGGCGATTTTTCGAAAAGTCAACTTTGGAAGAAAAAAAAATGACCGTACCCAATATGGTGAACGCCTCCTGAGATAGTAGACTATTGTTTTCTTTAGAACCCTATTGATATGGATATAAAATGAAAGGGTTTGATGAGAAGAATTGTAGGAGCTATATGACATCATTGTAAATCCAATATGGTAGACATTTCAAGAAGGCAGATTATTTTTTTTCTCTTCACAACCACCTTTATATGGGTATCAAATGTATAATCTATGAACAGAATTTGCAGTCAGGAGCCTGTCATATGAAAAAAAGAGAATCAGATCATCATTGGGTGATCACAAGATATTGATGTCAAAGAGCAATATTTTTTTTCTGGAAATACAATTTTCTATATAAAAAGGCATTGAAAGTATTGTATCGTCTTCCATATGATACTCCAACGAATCAACTGTATAAGGAAACAAACACATTTTCTTTGGAAGAGCACTTTTTAATCAATACTCTCAAAATTTCCTATTATATCATCAACAAAAAGCTTAAATCAAATTTTATATTAATCAGGAATTCCGAAATTCATGGTAGGATTGAGGTAGGATTCTGATCATCACACTAGACAATATAACTTGTTTCATCATGAAGCTGCAAATTCTAAACTTGGGCAAAAAAAGGTTACACATGAGGCGATTTTGAAATTCAATAAATTACCAGATGATATCAAAAACAGCCCAAATATTATGCAATTCAAAAATAGAGTTAAGAAATATATTTATATGCAAAGGAATGATCAAAGCTGAAAAACTATGGATTTCCTTTTTTCTTTTTTTTTTCACTGTTTTTATTTTTCCCCTTCTTGTTCACTATAATATGACTGTATCTTAATGATATGTAAGTTTTGTTGACTATTTGTAATTTCAATTATACAACAGTCGATAATACTTCATGAATGATCTTATACCAGGAATTAGTGTCTGATCATTCATGTCATTCCTACTGGAAAATTAATTATACTTTATATATTATTTCTATGAAATGTATCAATGAAGAAGAGAATGTAATGCAATAACTGAAATAAATAAATGAACAAATAAGAACAAAGAAAAAAGAAAGTTGAAGATGAGTAATAATACAGTTGAATATCCATTCATTTCAACAATAATAAAAACTTTCTTCTCCAACAATGAAAGTAACCTGCAGGTCATTCAAACCCAGTGCATCCAAAGACACCCTACAGAGACTTCAAGTCACAAATTTCCAGTAAACATGGTGGAATGCATCACCAACATTGCAAAAATGCCAAGAAATTGAGAAATTGATCAATCTTGAACACTTTCCTTCTTGTTTTTTTACTCACATCAAACAATAATTCACATAAATATGATTATATTTTATTATTTCAATCAATGAAATGAAATACAATAGATTTCAAAGTATTACAGGCTGATGGCCAATTGTATAACCAATAAAGCACTTTTATTATTATTATTATTTAAAAACTTTCATCATATTGAATACAGGTCAATATATTTTTTTTGCAAATTTTCTAGGTAGTAATTTTCTTTCAATGTAGTTATGAAAATTCATTTGAATATGTGAATGCATGGAAATTTCAAATTCCTTAATAATGAAACAGACATAAGCAGTCATATTGCCTGTTTCAATTTCAATAGACAATTATTGATATTTATTTCATCTAGATTAGAGGAACTTTGAATCCCTGCATTAGTTTAATTTGAAGCACAGTTCACAAGCATCCACTGGGCATATCAAGGTATCCACAGCTAGTTCTAGTGAATAACCTAATGCTCAATTACTACTCCTACTGCATACTCACACATGTTCCACATGCTTTTCAATTCAGACAGAAATGCTTGGCTCTGTTCATCTAAATCTAAATTAATACTTATGTCTGAACAACAGCTTTTATTGTCATGCTTTGATATGTTGGGCTTGGCCATAGCAGGGTACTGCCTGACTGGCGGGGACCTCATGTTTGGTTGTCTCTCATAGTATCTCCCAGTAGCACTCCGATTGGGGTAAGCCCTGCCTCTACCTCTAGCTTTTCCTGGTTGGTAGGACATGCTTAAATCTTGAACAGAAAAGGTCCGTTGATCTGGAAAGACACTGAAATATTATTGGGTGGCATTGTTTTCTAGAAACAGGTAATTTTTAGAGAATATTTTGAGAATGTCAGGAAAGTGAAAGGGTGACAGATGGATGGATAACCTATTTTGTACTCACGTATCACGGGATAGTGGTAGTAGAATGTGAGCTATATCATTTGGAGCCTTCAGACGAGTTATTAGGAGTTATTCAAACCTTCAAAATGAATTAATTTTACATTTAATGCTTGTTCAAAGTTGTATTATGATTTATATTTATTTTCCCAATATTCATACGTCAATTCGTCAATAAGGAATAGAATGGCATGTTGAAGCTGTGTTGCCAGAAGAAAAAACTACTTGTACTAATATCAGTATTGAATTGTACTAAACCCAAGTGAAATGTACCAGACATGAGATTTTTCAAAAAAGTCGAGAAATTGATGAATATTTTTTTTTTATTTTTCATTGTCATCAATGACATCATACATAAAAAAATAGAAAACAAATAATACAATAGAAGAAATGGTCTATCAGAAGTATCAGGTACATAACCAATAAAATATACAGTGTCATCCATAAAAATTGACTACATTATATACAGAGTGTGTACCCGATTTTCATGACTACACCTTACATAATGTATCTCAGTTATTAATGATGCGATTTCTTGAGATTCTGGTGGTTATTGTATATTATAACAATGAAACGAATTTAGCAGAGTGAGAGCATATCAGTTTCATTCACCATATTGGCGTATCGTGTGATGTTGAAAGTAAAAATAAAATGGCCTTTATTTGCAAAAAGGATAATAGGGCCCGTTTCAGATAATTGTGTCCATCAGACTCAAATTTAGCAGCCCAAAAACCCCCCAATTCATGTTTTCAAAACCCTAACAGCTAAAAAATATATTTCAAAATCCCACTTTTCATGACCACAATATTATTGATGCGATATTAGCCAAAAAGATACGAAATATATACATCAGCATCATTCATAAAAAGATGCGACTGTATGTACATCGAATATTAAACAAACAACAGAAAACAGTATAGGTACATCAGTTAAAATTTATCGGTGTCATGAGTCTCTCCATTCAACTCAATGTAGATGTTGACATTGAGTTCATTGAGTCTCTCATTATGTTCAGCTATTTGGTTGGCTAATAGCTATAGCAAGAACTGAAGAGATAATAAGAATAAGTTCTGCGAGTAGTGCCAGTAATTCTATGTTTCTTCCTAGCTTTGTGTGAGGAATGTTCAGATACTAAAATTTAAGCTGAATTTGCTGACCAAAACATGAAATTGTACCAGAATCGGGTGAAATGTAGTAATGTACCACGAATGTACTAAAGGGTATAAACTGTTTTGAATCTATACAAATGTACCACCTCTGGCAACACTGTCTTGAACTATGTCACCGTCACATGTCAAATCTTCTTCTATTTTTTTTGGGTCGCTTTTTGCCTTAGATCATACAATCATCATCATACACTACTTTTCCGCTAGGACTACAGGAACTTTTTGCTTTGTTTTTGTTCAAAGAAAAGATGTTAAATTGACAGTTTGACACAATACTAACCTTAAAAAAAACTCCGAAAGTGAAAAAGTGGAAACGTCAACGGGTAAACAAGTTTATTTATTAGTCATCCAGGTCGGCAGTCATCCGATACTGATTCATACATCGGCAAAAATCGTATAATATCATCAAAAATAGCCTGGTGCGGTTCCAGAATTCACAACAACCCATCCGAACCAGATACGTCGAAGCATGAGCGTGAACGGATTCTCGGCTATCGTCGATGGCCCTTTGGCCCAGTATCTCCAGATTTCCGCGAAAATTGGCGGAGATGTCGGCGAGCACTCGAAAATGGTCCGGGAGGCTTTTGGGGCCCAGTTGCAGTACGTCCGGCTAGCCAGCGAATCGGCTCAACCCGCCCAAAACCAACTTGGGGGCCTCCTCAAGCCCACCAGCGACAAAATCAGCGAGATCCAGAGCTATCGTGAGAAGCACCGCACTTCGCAGTACTTCAACCATCTCTCAGCTATCAGTGAGAGCATCCCTGCATTGGGATGGGTCACAGTGAGCCCAGCTCCTTCACCTTATGTGAAGGAGATGAACGATGCAGGGCAGTTTTATACGAATAGGGTGCTGAAGGACTGGAAGGAAAAGGATAAGAATCATGTGGAATGGGTTAAGGCCTGGGTTCAGACATTGAGCGAGCTGCAGGCTTATGTCAAGCAGTATCATACTACTGGGTTGGTCTGGTCAGGTAAGAGATAGGTATATTTGTTCTAGATAATGCAATAACCTTCAAGCTGATGATGGTGTTGCATTCATTCAATGATTTGATGCAGTTTCAGTAACAATCATTGTTGAAATAACCATCATGGATGGATTAGGAAGAAAATGTTTATATCAAACTATTTTCCTTGACAACTAATCAACATATTTTGATTCCTATTATGAATAAACCTGTTAAGTACCAAGTATCTATGTAATAATTGCAAGTTACAGGAAATGTATCCCATGTATAATAATTTATAACCAAAAAAAAACATTTCAAATCTTCTCATCATTCTACTACAACTACAGTATTTGGAACTTCCTTGATAACTTCTAGCTTCTGATGAACTTGAAAATAAAAAAATAATATGGAAATATGCCATTGAAGAGTGAATACACTATATTTCCAATGTCACATTGACTTCCTAGATGACATCCTCAGTAACATATGTCACATGTAACTGATTTTTGATAGTTTATTGTACATTTTCCTAAATACAACACCAAAATTGATAATATCTGTGAAAAAAGGCATTGGATTCATTTAGTATTGCCTTTTGGAAATGGCAAGCCACAGTTCTTGACACCAAGTAATATTGAAGGTAAATCAAATGAGTACACATTTTTTTTTAATCAAAATGGCATACTAATTTCCACCATATCTTAACATGATATAAAATACATATAAACCCATAGACATATGAAAATGTCTATGTATAAACCCATTTGAGAAAATGAGAAGTAAGGAAAAGAATAAATAAGACAATAATATAATTCTAATAATATTTCAACTACAAAGTAGCCAAAATGCACAAAGTGGAGTGATTAGTAGGTACCAGTTGTTGTAAAAACTAAGATATAATGAGGAATGAGTAATTATCTACAGGAAGTTGATGAAATGTGTAACTGTTACTTTATCACAGGAACTGTGGTTTATGACCATGATTTGGAAAACATATAAAAAATAACACAAAATTCCTATAGCATTATTTACCTATAATTTTGTTGAGTCATCTATCAGAAACCATCAAGCTATATAAGGTAGAACCATGATTTCAAAATGAATGAAAATAAAATATTATGCTGATGATAAAAAATGAAAATGATGAATATCTGTCCCTGATAAAAACAGTTCCACTCATGATTCATGATTCTATGGAACATTTTGAAGAACATTTATTTATCAGATGAGTGAGTAAACACTCAATGCCATTGGCTGGGCCACTGGTGAACAGGTAACCAGAAATACATACATGAATAATTTCAAAGTTATTCAAGCAATTATCAATTCTTTTGATGATGTATAGTGAGTCATGATAAATGTCTATGTAATTTCATATGAATTGAAACAGTGATTTAATTTGTGAGTATTTAAAAAGTCAGGTTAGGTTTGGTTAATCAGTTGGCAAGCTAACTAGGAGTGGATGAGCAGGAAAACTAAATTGCCCTATGAATAATCCCATTCAATAAGTATCTAATGAGGTACCTATGTTTATTTTGCAAAAATAGTATGTTTTGGTTTGTTATATAATATACTCTTGTTTTTTGTCTTATGTACAGTGTGTCCCACTTTGAGGCTTGAGCAGTTCCACCATTGTTTTTGCTGACCTATTCATATTACAAAATTTCTGAAAGAAAAAATTAAATCTGTCAGATAATAAGAAAATACAAGGATGATGTTGCTCAAAGTGGGACACACTGTACAGGGTGATTGTTTATGTTTTACTCAATCGCTCTCAGTTAATGTTGATTCTACATATTCTACAAAAACATTCAAATGAGTAAATATTAGGGATCGACTGATATAGAAATTTTAGCCGATACCGATATTTCAAATACCGATATACTGATATATTGGTCTATCGGCCGTTAACAAGTTTTCTCTGAAGCTGGTAATATTTATGATGCAAAACGTAGCAGGCTAACTCCTGATAGGGCAGAAAGCTTATTGTTTTTGCATCACAACCTACCAAAACTAAATTATCAGTATTAATCAGTTATTTTTATATTTTAGTGAGGTGAAATAATTTTACCTTACATTTGCAATCCGCATAGGGTGTTATTTTATTAATTTTTAATTACTAGTCAAAGAATTTAGTTGATTTGACGTTACATACTTTTTATTGGTAATAAAGATATATTTTTGATGGAAGTGTATTTTTTTCATTCATTTTTCAAATTGATTTTTTTTTCAATAAAAAAATATATCGGTTTATTGGTTTTTGATATCGGCCGATACGATAATCGGCCAATGAGGCCGATATAAATATCGGTATCGGTCGATCCCTAGTAAATATGAATTTTTTATGAGCATTCAGAATGTTCTACTAGGAAATGCAAAAAAGCATTGTAATCCTGAAAATTTCACATTACCTGGTAATATTTCAATGGAACACCCTGTATTTCATTTTCCTAAACAGTAGAGCTCTTCCTTCTGATTTCAAATATAAAGTGTGACCCACTTCTAGTGGAAACACCCCTGTATCTTATGAATTCGTTGGGTGAGGATCCTGAATTTTTTAATGATAATTGATCGCAACATTTTCCTTTTTTTATATGAGTATTTTTATTTAATCACGTTTACTCTTAAATAAAAGCAAAAAACGAGAAAATATTTCAAATGATGCGAGCGCTTCCCATTAGCGAACATAAGATAGAGAGAGATAGGTATCCATAAACACTGCGGGTTGCCTGAACAATATTTTTGCCTCACTCGTCGTTCACAGAGGATCCCTTTCAGTTGTTTATATTGAGTTCATTGGTCGAAAGTAGGAAAAAAGTTGAGAGAAAAATAGGAAACTATACCGATCCAGATTAATTAGGGTAATCACACAGAGTTTTCATTTCTTGATTTGGTCAACCAAACCAATTCCCTTCCCTTAGGTAAGGGGGCAGCAAAGGGGGCCGCCCCGCCGCCGCCGCCCGGCTGCCCGCCTCCCCCTCCGCCCGTCGTCGACTTCGACCTGGGCGGCGCTGGAGACGCCTCCCTGGACCGGTCGGCGCTATTCGAGCAGATCAACCGCGGCCAGGACATCACGAGAACTCTCAAGAAGGTATTTATATGTACTAGATAGATAGATAAATAGATAAACTTTATTTTCTTTTTGACAATTACATTTCAAATTGTATAGGAATCGTAAAAAACTGTTTTTTTTTTAATTACTCGCGTATTTAATAAGATATTAATCTCAAAATTGGTACATTACTTCAGCACAAAGAGTTACATC
This sequence comes from Phaedon cochleariae, assembly GCA_918026855.4. Classification (NCBI taxonomy): domain Eukaryota; kingdom Metazoa; phylum Arthropoda; class Insecta; order Coleoptera; family Chrysomelidae; genus Phaedon; species Phaedon cochleariae. Next base: position 535,889 of record OU896708.1, on the reverse strand, counting down.
GTGTGAGGAAAACAAAACGGAAAATAACTGTCAAATATTCAAAATACTGGGGGTCATACACACTTACCCCCATATTTTTTTTGTACGTGCGCTAATGACTTCCTTTCTATTTTTCTTCAAGTGTTCAATCATTTTCGAGTATTTTTTGTCTCCTGTGAAATTTCGATGAAATTATTTGTTTTTAAGATGATTTGAAAAGTACTGGTTATTGTTTGATGCCTATGCGGCTTACGGTAATCTCATAATGTTCACATACTCCTATTTATTTCGTCGAAATTGGAAGAGGGTGTAACTTTTTACGTACGAAAAGGTAAATATGGAAATACCGGGTGCTCAGAGCGAATGTATTGAAATATTTACAAAAAAAAATAGAAATTCAACACGTTATATTTAATTTCCAACTTTGACACCCTGTATATCGAATATGAAGGGATAAAATGAAAAATGGTATTAAGAAACTCATATTGTTTTTGTTCAAGGAATATTAGGTTAATGGATTGACCTCCTTTTAGCGGACACCCTGTATGTACTATACAGTAGACTTCCTAAATGTACTTGACACTGCTGTTTTGACCTTTTCTCGTATATTGGAGTACGGACACTAGACAAGCAGAGACAATCAAACATAACCACAAACGATTTTGAAGCAAATCATATGTTTTGCCAGACAAGGACAAGAATATGTTTTTCGCTTAGATAAAGGATCCTCGCATCTTCCGTCCTCCACAAGTCCTGGGAATAGTGCATCCATATATCTTTCTCTGTCTTTGATTTTTGTATAAGAGTGCATAGCGTCTCCTCGAATGGGTAAAAGGGTATGATAAATTGATTAAAAAATTATTTCTTCTCGAAATATTGAATGATAAGACTGAAGGACCTCAATGGAGGTCGATATCAAGTTGGTATGTACATATATACCAACGAACTACATAAACTATTGAAGAGGAACATTCTCAGATATATTTATGAACACGAAAAATGGATATATACAGAGTGGACCTTTGAAAACGAGACAGAGGCTCTGTAGGTCGCCAAAACCGGATTATGAAAAAATTCTGAAACACGTCAACTACATTTCCGAGGGAGACATTGGTCTTGAATATTTTCAGCCCTGCGGCGTTGCCGCTTCTAACGAAAAGAAGCAACAACTTTGTTATTTCAAATGGAACACCTTGTATTTTATTTTATTGCATTTTAAGATTCTCCCCGAAGAGCTGATTTCATCAATGCATCACACTTGGGGTCTAGCTGTAATGGTTTCAGGGATATAAAGTGTTCAAAATCGAGATTTTTCAACTTGAGCATTTTTTTTGTGTTGAAACTATTCATTATTGGTCAAAAAGGCTTTCATGTCCCTATCTCAACTTGTGATTCACTATCTATCAGTTTATAAATTGTGGGTTCGACTCTTTCTCTCAATACCATCCTATTCACTAACATCAAATCTTCCGTTCTGAAGTGTACCTGATAAAAATGCGCTAAAAAATGTTTTATATCCTACCTCGCAAATTTTGTGGCCTGAACCTATATTCCATGCCGGCCGCATCATATTCTGTTTCCATTTTTGTAGAATTACGTTATCCGATGGTAATTCCGAATAGAGTGAATTGATTTCCCGTGTTCTCCTATTCGGAAACTGCACAAACTTGCATCTTTCTCCTAATTCTCTCAAATTGTCAAACCTTTGGAATTTATGTCATGTACGTCGGTGTACTGTCAGTTCCCGCTTTTTCCATCAATTTATTTGTGGTTATGTCTGATTGTCAGTGCTTGTCATAGTGACCGTACTCTAATATACAAAAAAACGTCAAAACAGCAGTGTCAAGTACATTTAGGAACTCTAGGTTTTGGTAGGGTTTTGGTAAGGGCCAGTTGGATGCTTGTCGCGTGTGATTTATCATTAACTTTTGATGACGATGGTTATCCAAAAGTTCATGTGATTTTCTCCCTGTCAGGTCACCTCCGACATGCAGACACACAAGAACCCGACGCTACGCCAGGGTCCGGCGCCGTTCAAGCCGGCGCCGACGACCGGCGCCGGCAGGGGAACGGCCGCCCCCGTTGTAGACCGCCCGCCGGTGTTCACCCGGGACGGCAAAAAGTGGCTGATCGAGCACCAGAAGGGCAGGCAGGATCTGGTGGTGGAGGGGGCCGAGATGAACAACGTCGTCTATCTGTTCAAGTGCGAGAATACCACGGTCAGTACTTTAGAATGAATAGCAATGGGTTGCGTGCAAGAACTGTCAGATGACGGACCCTGGAGGTAAAACATTGAAACACAACCCCACTCTTCTTATTATTTCATGTCCAGTACACAGCTTCGCGGATGATAGTACCCTCCATACCGCCTTCTCTTCCAGGGCTCCAATACCAGCCAGGCAAATCAGAAACGAACTAGGGAGAAATGTTGACAACATAAATATGGACTTGGCAACAATTCTCGAATGGGGATCCAATAACTTGGTAGATTTCAATGCAAACAAAACACAAGCATGCCTTTTCTCTAGAAAAGCCGATTTCACTGTACCCAACTAAGGTTATCAAGAGTAACCATACCATTGAAAACATCAATTTCGGTACTTGGTATTACTATCAGCAATAACCTTTCTTGAGAAAATCACGCGAGATCAATTGCTAAAAAAAGTGCATCCCAAAAACTTGGTTTTCTGCTTCGGTCCAGGAGCTATTTCACTTCCAGTCAGCTGCTTATGATCTATAAGCCACAGATCCGATCTGTCCTGGAATACTGTTCCCATATTTGGAGTGCAGCACCCAAACATACCCTGAAACTGTTGGATTCTGTCCAAAAAAGGGCAATTTGTCTAGTGGGTGATGATTCGCTCACAAACTCACTCACTTCTCTGGAACATCGTAGAAAAGTTGGCGATCTGGTCAATCCTTTGATTCCTTTCTAAACAAAAAGTGAGGTTGTGTTGCAATGTTTTACAGAAGAGTGAGGTTACCTCCAGGGTCGCCCATCGTACACGCGACCTATAGATAGACAACGGAATTCTTTCATAAATTATAATAGATATCATCAAATACTTTGATGAATCTTCAATAAATATCGGATTCAACCCCAACTTGAAGGTTTATTATATTCATTATATTATTTACATCTTTCTATAGCAACATAACATATCAAAAGTAAAAGATAAAATGATACAATATCCCAGTATCCTACATAAATTATTGAAAAGTGTATTCCTACAATTCTTGTCAGGAGTAGTCAGGATATAGACATTTGTTGTCAGAATCTCAGTTCGTTTAAACAGATTGAAAATTCATATATTTTTCATTTTACTTCAATATACAGTGACCCACTTCTAATGGAAACACCAATGTTTCTTACGTAATCGTTGGATAAGGTTCCTGAAATTTGCTGAAGCGAGAGATATACCAAAAATGCACTGTATTAGCCATGTAACCACCCCAATTTCCGGAAAATGCTATTAGGAGTCAAAATAGATTGAAAATCACTTCGGATTCGGAATCAGGACGCCCAATTCACTAACTATTCATAGTTTTCCTAGAAAATTGTCAGTTCAGAAATATTAAATTTTGTCTCACTTCTCATGGACGCACCCCGGTATATCACATAATTATTGAGGTAGGGCTCTGAAATTTGCAGAAGGAAGGGAAAGTCCAAAAATAAAGTCAATTACGTAAGATACGGGGGTGCTCATTCCTTATTAAAATTACTTCTGCCACTTCTGCAATACAAGCTAATACTGCTAATAGATTGAAAATGTCTACAACACACACGATCATATTTCGTCAGCATGTCAGACCAGTCCTCTCGTTTGATTGCATGAATCCAATCTTCTTGTATTATTTTAGAAATTTCATGTGAATTTCTATTAGCTCCTATCGCATAAGGAATTTCGATGAGAAATCAGAGAAAATACCAAATTTCAAAAATGAAAACAATATGTGAGTGACTATAGTAGGTACTTACTTTTAAATCAGAATGTACCAACAGGATTCCTTCGTCTTCTGCTGCAGTTTTTGTGCATTGTACAACAGCACAATGTGATGGCATGAACGAATTAATGAATAGGCGAAAAATACGATTCCTACGTCAGAACTGAAAAACTATTTCAATCACTTGTAAACAAATAAGAAAAGTGAGGTTGTGTTTCAATGTTGTTCCTCCAGGGTCGGTTCTCTGACAGTTCTTGTACGAGCTTTCTCAGTGTTTGAAATATTTACACTTATTTCAATGGCACCCTTGGTAGTGAAGGATATAATTACCATGGGACATTATACCCCTCGTCTGAAGGCTTGGGATATAATCTTGGTCCCTTGGTGATAATGATATTATTTACTACTTTTGCTACCTTTATTATCAGTTTTAGTAGCCTCGTAGCCTCCTTGGCTTCGAGCAATTTCTTTTTTTTTTTCAATTATGAAATATCATAAAACGAAGGTGATTGATGGACAGTTGGGAAACGTAAAAAAAAATAAGTGAAAATAAAATGACTTCTCTTCAGGTGACGGTGAAAGGTAAGCTGAACTCGATCACTCTGGACTCGTGCAAGAAAACGTCGGTCGTCTTCGACAGTCTGGTATCTGTCGTCGAATTCATCAATTGCCAATCAGCGCAGATGCAGGTGCTCGGCAAAGTGCCCACCATCTCCATCGACAAGACGGACGGATGCCAAGTGTACCTCAGCAACGAGTCTTTGGATGTGGAGATCGTGAGGTCGGTACATTTCTTTATGAAATTTGCATGCTTTAGATATCATGAGATGGGTTTTTTTCGAAATTTTTTTTTGGTATTTACGTATTTTTGTCTGGGGATTTTTTATATTGTCAGGTAGTTTATTGAATTCAGTTAAGGCTGAATGAGTGAATCTTTTTTGTCCGATAATGGAGCTGGCGGCGTCAAGATGAAACAAGTTATATTGTCTTGTTTGATGATTATGAATTTCAGAATTCCGTATCAACATAAAATTCGACTTCAATTTTTTATTTATGATATTATATGATATTTTGAGAGTTTCAATTCTATATATTTCATCTAAAGAATACGTATTTGTTATTTCAAACAATTGATTGGTTGGTGTATCAAATGGGAGACGATACAATACTTTTAACGATTTTCTATATAATGTTGATATTTTATTGAAATTGTTCTTTGAACAAGTTCCCCAAACATTTATTAAATAGTTGATACGACTCAGTATATGAGAGTAGAGAATCATGTTTGCAATTTTAATATCAAGTTTGGGACATCTTCTCAATGCACCAATAATTGGAGATATTTTTTTATTACCGTTTCGCGTGTATCTCTGTCAACTAGAGTCCCTTGATGAAAATTCACGTTAAAGTCATCTTGACATGGTACGGACTGATCCTCGTCTCCTCTCACTCTAAAGTGTTTGTGAAACAGTTATATTGTTGTTGTTATTCTTTATTACCCCAAGAAACATATTTGTTTATAATAGGGATACATAAACATATGATATCTATATATATAAAACAATTAAAAAAAAACTAATTAACAAGTTATGTCAATATAACATAATAATTGAAATAAAACCATTCAAAGTATTCAAATGAGAATAAATTGCTCCGTTTATTGTGTCATGAGTATATATTTTTTCATATTGACTTTGAATCTTGTTTCATCATCAATATGTTTCAAATCATTAGGTAATGGTAATGAATTATATAAAATGATTCCGTTGTAGAATACTGATTGTTTGCCAATGATGGAGTTATATGGGTTTGCTATTAATGAATTCATCTGTCTCGTTGCATGAGTATGAATTGTATTTACTTCAGTAAAGTTCAAGTTGGATATTTTTATTTTTTCCTTATTCTGGGGATATACACTAGATTTTTGACATTTGTTGGTTTTTAGGTTATATTGAGGTCATTGGCGTATCATACGTAATTTCCATATGGAATTCCTGATTCAACTATACCAAGATATAGTTGAACAATCCTCTAGTTTTAGAGTTCACTACTCCAGCATAATCTTTGCGAGGTAGGGAACATATAATTTGTACTAAAAGCTTAATATATTTCACCAAAAGAGACTGTTCTCAGACTGTATACCAGGGTTGACTGAATTGACTGAATGAATTCTGATTTCAAGCTGAGCAGTAGTTCAACTATGAGCTGAATGAGCTGAGACTTATGATTGAGAAATGGTGAAAACCTTGATGTGGGTATCTGAACTACTGTACTCATGTCATGTGTGCTAAATATATTTTCGGACATCCAACTCGGAGAAAAACTCATGGAGTGACTAATTCTAGGACGAAAAGTAGGCTTATAAAAAGTAATACGTGAAATTGCAGGAAAATGAAGAATACAATATACTTTACCCCCATGTTATACATATGATTTTTCCGTCTCCCTTAAATGAAAAGTCATTTCCAAATAATTTATTGATGAGAGTAACAAAGAAGTAGGTATACAGTATAACTTATGGGCACGTTATTTTCACTCTTGCATCCTATATATTTACAATTTGTGGTAGAGTAATAATAATTATATAAACTAATGTTAAAAGTGCAGTTTTGAGAAGTGGTTACTTGAATACCACTAAAAGTAAGATCTGGAGCCAATGCAGCTTTTGTGATATTTTTGCTATTTTGTGAGATTGCTGCACATACCCCTCAGCGATATTCGTAGACTTCCAAGCAAGAATGTCTCCTCCAGAATTTGCAAGTAAACTTGCCGAGGTTCTTCTGAAACTATGCCCGGTATAATTTATGACATCAGGCAGTTTTAAAAATTCTGCAATTTGATGACCAATGACCTACGACCTATGACCTATGACATATGACCGATGACTGATGTCAGTTGATGACCGATGACGTGTGACAGTTGACGTATGAGTGAAAAATGAATACATATACAGTGTGTTCTAGTTGAATGAATATCAGAAAAAACATATACAGAGCGACCTATAAAACCAGATCGAGGCAGATCAAATATCTTGAAATAAATGAAATATCGAAAAACATATATAGGGTGACCTAAAGAATCAGAGCCAGATCAAAATCTTATTGATGGAAATTGAAAATATGTACAGTGTGTTCGAGACGAATGAATATCGAAAAAAAACATATACAGAGCGATGACAGATGACATATGAGTGCGTTTGAGCTGAATGAATATTAGGAATATCATATACAGAGCGGGCTGAATTCCAGAGGCAGATCAAATATCTTGTACCAAATGGAATATTATAATTTATTACAGGGTGAGCAGAAAAACCAGCAACAGATTAAAATCTTATCGATGAATAGAAAAATACACAGTGTGTTTGAGACGAATGGATATTAGGAAAAAACATATACAGAGACCTACAAAACCAACCCAGAGCGCAATATTGTAGTCCAACATTGAAATCATTTTCCCAAATTTATTTATCTGTGAAGTTATTCCGTGAGTTTCAAAAATTGATTCAGCAACATTAAACCATAATGTAGGCTCATGTTTCCAGAAAGTTGGTAGATTAATTGATTCAATTGATTCTTGCTCTTTCTCGGAATATCCAGTTGATGTGTCTTCTGAGGAGATGATGTCATGAGGCATGATATTGTTTGGAAATGTTGAACTTTCACGATGTTTTTCCAAAATATCGAGTCTTGCTTCCAAGGAATCATATTTTTTATAATTTTCATCAAATTTGACGATCAGAATTTCGCACAATTCTTCAAGTCTTCTTCATGAAAATAGTATTAGAAAAATCATTTGGTATGATTCTTGATGAAATCTCTGAAAGAATGCTTCTGTAGTGGGCTTCGTGTAATTGGGCCTTATAAGTTGTTTTAATGTACTCTGTCAGCATTTCCTCCATATCCGAAAATTCCATCGAATCACTAACATGAATTTTGTAATGTCTTAAAATTTGTATAATCTCGCCTTCGCTCAACTGCTCCATAATATCACGACGGGGTCACCAAATTGTGGATACAATTAATACAGATTATTATAAGACTTTGAGTTGTAATTATATTATAAAAATGTCACATCAATGTCAGACTATCAAATCATAATATACCAAGTATATAATATAACTAGTCCCCATAAGTATACTCTGGTCAGTTCACTTTGTGAATCTTCTGTTCGGTTCGTATGGACTGGATGGTGTTCTCCGATTAAGTGGCAAGTATCAAATACTGCTTCTCTGATCTGCAACAGAACATCACATATCAATCGAAGTACATTCATATCAGAAAATAAATATCATTAGATGAATTAAATGGATGTTGAATCTGAGACATACCTGAATAATATATTTAACGTCCGTAACTGGATTGCTACATATCCGCTTTCTTTCCGAATAGTGTTTTTTCCAGTATTCATCTTCCACATGTTCAATTACGTGGGTTTTATTAAGGACCTTGGAGGCCAAATGATGTGCTGCTTGGATCTAAAACTAAGGATCTATTTCAAATTTGAATCGTGAGACCTACATAGAATATGAATCTATGAAACGTCTGAACATTGTTTTCAACATTCATAACTGGAACGCGATATATTCTTGTAATTCATCAATTCATCAAATATCTCAATGAAGACGAGACAGGCAGATAAACAACAATTTTCTCTGCAATGAAGAACACTGTATATACCTAACCCACCATGCGTCTACCTCCTTTGCAGAGAGGGTTTATAAACGCCGAGTTGATACTCTCCCCTCGTAAGGGTACCTGTCGTGTTTCCATAGAGACATAAAGGTGAATATCTGTCTTAGCTGTTTTCTTGAGAATCTGGAAAGGATATCAATATATCGCCTTCCGTACGAATATAATGATCTGAATTCTATAAAGTATACTCTGGTCAGTTCTCTTTGCGGATCTTCTGTTCGGTCCGTATTTATTGGATGGTTTTCTCCGATTGAGTGGCAGGTATCAAACACTGCTTCTTGGATCTGTAACTAAACATCACATTTAAATCGAAGTACATTTGAATCAGAAAATATCATTAGAGGGAAATACATCGATGTTGAATCTGAGACATACCTGAATAATATTTTCAACGTCCGTAACTAGATTGCTACATATCCGCTTTCTTTCCGTATAGTGGTTTTTCCAGTAGGCATCTTCCACATGTTCGATTACGTGGGTTATATCAAGGATCTTGAAGGCCAAACAATGTGCTGCTCAGATCTAAAACTAAGTATCAATTTCAAATTTGAATCTATGAAAAGTCTGGATATTGTTTTCAACATTCGTAACTGGAACGCGATATATTTTTGTAATTCATTCATCAACTATCTCAATGAAGACGAGGCAGGCAGATAAACAACAATTTTCTCTGTAATGAAGAACACTGTATATACCTAACCCACCATGCGCCTACCTCCTTTGCAGAGAGGGTTTATAAACGCCGAGTTGATACTCTCCCCTCGTAAGGATACCTGTCGTGTTTCCATAGAGACATAAAGCTGAATATCTGTCTATCTGTCTGCTTGAGACTCTGGAAAGGTAATCAATATATCGCCTTCCGTACGAATATAATGATCTGAATTCTGTAAAGTATACTCTGGTCAGTTCTCTTTGCGGATCTTCTGTTCGGTCCGTATTTACTGGATGGTTTTCTCCGATTGAGTGGCAGGTATCAAACACTGCTTCTTGGACCTGCAACTAAACATCACATTTAAATCGAAGTACATTTGAATCAGAAAATATCATTATAGAAAATACATAGATGTTGAATCTGAGACATACCTGAATAATATTTTCAACGTCCGTAACTAGATTGCTACATATCTGCTTTCTTTCCGTATAGTGGTTTTTCCAGTAGGCATCTTTCACATGTTCAATTACGTGGGTTATATTAAGGACCTTGAAGGCCAAACAATGTGCTGCTCAGATCTAAAACTAAGTATCAATTTCAAATTTGAATCGTGAGACCTACATAGAATATGAATCTATGAAAAGTCTGGATATTGTTTTCAACATTCATAACTGGAACGCGATATATTTTTGTAATTCATCAACTATCTCAATGAAGACGAGACACGCAGATAAACAACAATTTTCTCTGCAATGAAGATCACTGTATATACCTAACCCACCATGCGTCTACCTCCTTTGCAGAGAGGGTTTATAAACGCTGAGTTGATACTCTCCCCTCGTAAGGGTACCTGTCGTGTTTCCATAGAGACATAAAGGTGGATATCTGTCTTATCTGTTTTCTTGAGAATCTGGAAAGGATATCAATATATCGCTTTCCGTAGGAATATACTGATCTGAATTCCATAAAGTATACTCTGGTCAGTTCTCTTTGCGGATCTTCTGTTCGGTCCGTATTTACTAGATGGTTTTCTCCGATTGTGTGGCAGGTATCAAACACTGCTTCTTGAATCTGTAACGTTGAATCAGAAAATATCATTAGAGGAAATCGAGGGGTAAATCTCCTTGGAAGTCTGGTGTACACTCCGTTGGAAGTCTTTGGAATTCTTTGGAAGTAGGAGTCGCCGGGTTATAGTCCAGCCCCACCCCTCCACTTTTCTCCAAACCACGTGACTCGGCCGACAAATCACAGGCCGGCCTGACTCGGCCAGCTACTCGCGGCCCAGCGAACGGGTCGACGTGACGTCATCATCGGCTGGACTGCGATAAATCCGTTCTAGAGATAACGGCGCGCATTTCATTCCATTTTTTCACTTAACAACGGCTATATACAGGGTGTTCGAGTTGGGTAATAGTTGGGAAAAAAAAATCAAGGGTGAACCCAAAAAGGCGTTATACCTCTCCGAAGAGTAGACTACCTACATATAAAGGCTACCTGCTATAACATGATATATACAGGGCGTTTGAGTTGGATAGCAATCAAAGAAAAAAATATACTGGACGCCTCACCCACTTTTGCGGGATTAGACAGCTGACGTATTACATAAGACATTTGACAGTTAACAAAGGATTGATGACACGTGACTAGATGACCTGCAAGTAGACTACCCGCTACCTAATAATTTAATATACAGAATATTTGAGTTAGCAATAGCGATACAAAAGTATATATAGTGGTCTCACAGGTAGACTCAGCAAACAAACGTATGACAGAGTATCTGTTTGATATACAGGTTGTTTGAATAGCAATACAAACTCACATAGGGCACTCATGGCCTGACGTTTGACATTTTGACAGATGACCAAAAACGCTATCATACATCAATACTAGACAAACGATACATTGTTTTCGAGGTTATGTTCCATTTCAGACATTCGGTATAGCAAATTTATTTATTCTTTCTAGTTTTCTGGATTTGTGAGTTGTTATGTAATGGGTAGGTAGTATAAAGAAAAAACCCCCAATGGTATGTTTTAACTCGTACAACATATATATATAATAATATAATGCCACTGAATGATCAAGACCTCTATGTCATGTCGACATGTTAATATTTGGCAGGGATAATCAACACTTAGGAGTATTATACATATAGTGACCCCTTAAAAAAAAAAAGGTATTTTTTTTTCGAGCCACCCTGTTTAACATTGGCATTTTCAGTTCGGAGAAGATTAGAAGGAAAAGTATTCGAATATTTAATAATTCATGAAAGGTGACTGAAACAGCCCGAGATTACGATTTCCTACCCCTCGGCGCGATTTCCTGTGTGTTTACATAATAACATTTAGTCGCTCTAGGAGTATTATTATTTCATTCTTTAGTTGGGTTGGATATTTAGGATGATTCAGTGCGTTTTCATTGCCAAAAAATCTGTGCGTGTGTGTGTGTGTATGGGAAAAAAATTACAGAGGTCCCGCGCATGAGAGCTGCAACGTTTCGATACCTGGATTGTCATGTGGTGCCTGTAAAGTTCCAAAATTTGAGTGGAAATGACACAAATTTCATCATCGGAGATATAGGGTCCAAAATGCATGTCCAAGGCTGATTTTACCAAACACCACCACCAAAGAGAATATATATCCTTCACTAAAACACAACGAGGATGCACGCACTGGCTTCCGCTTGATCGCATCGTTTCGCTTCATGAACTTTTCTCTGGATATACTGTGGTAAGTTGCCTATTTCCTACTTTTTGTTGTACCTCTCACGTAAAATTCCCCACGATTCGTGACAGAGCCCTTGATGCTTTTTTCGAAACAATGTAGTCTGTGATAGGTAGCTAATATGTGAAAAGACCCGAACACTATAGTTATTGTTTCTTAGCGGTGAATTATAAAAAAAAAAACCATTGAACAGAGTTGAGAAATTTTGTAAAACGCGTAACAGGAATGTTGGGGTAAAGAAAAAAAACAATCATTTCAAGAAATCTGTGTATAGTAATTCGATGTACAGGGTGTTTCGTAAAACATTAGGATTTTCAGTTTCATATTTTGCTAGATTTTCGGCTGACGAAAGAGTATACATCTGAAATAGGATTTTATTCATATACAGGGTGTTGCATACATCATTAAGATTTTCAGTTTTGAATTTTCAGCTTACCATAGTAGGAATTTTATTTTCATAGAGGATTGTCTTCGTAGTAGGGAGATTGAAGACAATAGATTTCAACTGATTGTTCACAATAATTGTTGCAACTGTCATCTTTGAGACTCATTCCATTAGTTTAGGGTCTTCAGAAAAAAAAAGTTTATCAATTCCAAATTACAATGTATATAGGGTGTTTGACTGTCTGTTTTGAAAAATATGCAGAGCATTTAGAAAAAAAAAGTTTTTAAATCAAATAATTGAGTATAATGGATGTTTTCGGTTGTCTGTTTGATGAAAAATATACAGGGTCTTTTGAAAAAAAAGTTTCTCAATTTCAAATTACAAAGTATAATGGATGTTTTGGCTGTCTATTTGAGGAAAAATATACAGGGTCTATAGAAAAAGTCATTCAATTTCAAATTATGAAGTATACAGGGCGTTTGACAGGCTGATTTGAAAAATATACAGAGCATCTATCAAATATTTTATTGACAAACGAGATAATCACAATCTATATCATTTTATATTTTTTTCTTGAAACAATCTTCACACCATGCTGTGAAAATGTAGGCGCCTATCCCTTTTCTATCAGTGGTGTAGTCTTCGATCACATGACGAACCCCCTCTTTGCGGCAGAAAGAGCAGAAACTAGGTTTGCAGTCACTGCAATTGCATGGTCTACCCTAGGCACAGTTTGGCATTGCTGATTACGTCTGTACTGTTGGAGAGCTGCCGAAATACTGAAGTCATACATTGATATTAACCAGTTCGTATAAGTCCTGAAACATAGTATGAATAGCTTTGTTTCCACACCACCCTCGGGGTAAAAGCCTTTTGGCGCGTTTTGCTTTTTTTCTTTGTTCTGAATGTGGATAAAAGCATTCCCCTTTAGGCCTATACAAAACCACATACACTCTAAAGATTGGGGGTGAATAATTCATTATAGAACAGATGACTGTTGATATATGAAATCAGAGCAGTTTTTGTTTGTTCTATATCTAGCTGCACGAAGATCGATTTCTAAATCAATAGAAACACTTCATCAATTTGCCAGATAATACCCATTGTTTTTTTCTTCAGTAGAACAGGTGACTGTTGAAATATAAAATCAGAGCAGTTTTTAATTGTTCTATTTGTAGCTGCACGAAGATCAATTTTTAACTTAATAAAAACACTTCATTAGTTCGCTACAAGGTTAGGGCCTTTTTTTTTCTCTCATTGAACCATTCACCTCAAATTTTTAGAGTAGCCGTGAAAACGGCTGATTTGATCAAGAATTCATTGTATAGATCCGGTCGTGATAACGATTGCTTTTACTTTCTCTCTCTCGAGCTTTGTGCCGGATATTTTTAATCGAATTTTACACAGAACGCTGATAAAAAACTTCAATCGCAATTTTTTATCACTGTCTGATAAAGAGAAAAAAAAAGGAATGACGATGCTGTGAATCATAGAATATTTATAATGATTTCCTCTTTTTGAAACCGTAAGGTACAGAAGTGTGATCTTCGAGAAATTTCCGCTTCAAACTTACAGGCTTGTACTTTTTGGTTACATCAACTGTGATGACCTCATGTTCCTTGGTTCGACGGAACTGTTTGCTCAAAATTTCGACAGGGGAACCAGGGTTCAGAATCATATCTTTAATTGATTCAAAATTCACAAGCTGTGAAGCAGCATAGTTAAGGGAGAGGCCTTTAACTTTGCACACAACTTTGAACTCTTGATCCTTGGTTGCCCATAGCTTGTAAGCATAATTTTTGGGGCCACCAGATACAAACTCTGTGATATGGGAACCAGGGCCGTAACATTCCATTTCATCGGTCATATCACCAATAAATTGACCAGTGGGAATGTCGAATTCCCCTTGTCTGGAAACATAGATAACCGAGTCTGTGTCGTAGTATAACACCCTTTCCCCAAGCTGCTGTAAATAGCTGTAAAGTTTCAACCGAGCTAAGGCTGTTACATATGCAGCAATTACAACATTGACTGTGGAAAGAGTGTCATAGGTCTCCTCCTTATACTCCCAATTAACAATGATGGTATCTTCGTTTATCGGGAGTACTGTATTGACAATAAGGGAAGGATCAGTCATCATCGAAAAGAATTCCGAGGGCTGATTGATTATAGAAGTTTTCGGCTGGTTTTCACGCTGACCAAACTTACCCCAGAAGGAATTCAGCATAAGCTTGGCCAGTGCTCTCAAGCCAGGGTTATCGGTGATTTTAGAAAATTCCAGCAAAACATCCTCCCGTTGTAAAAACTCATCAATATACCTCTCTTTTTCCTCTTTGGTCTTACAATGCTTTGGCCAATCTGATGACTCCTGTTTTATCTTGATGAATTTATTCATCATGTCTGTGAATAGACCAGAAACGTCCTCACCAAATTGCACAGTGTCGTAAGACCAAATCTCTTTGATCTCGATAATTCGATAGCCCACCTCAAGGGCTTTTAATATCTCTTCAACGGTCCATGTTCCTGTCAATGTTCGTTCTTCATCAGTGTGATGACAACTACTAGTATTATAATTTTCACCACATACACGACAAAGAACAAACATCAGCTTGTTGTTCATTTTCTGTGGTAAAACAGGATGAAAAAGATCTTGAGGCGAGAGAATCGCACATTTAACGAGTCCGGAGATAGAGGAAAGTGACACAGTAGAAGCCTCCTCACCAACAAGAACTTTCGGATGACCAACAGGAAATTTGCCATATTTACACACCCATGGGTAGAGCGAACAAACGTCAACGTATTTAATTTGTTCACCATCCCCGGCCTTGTAATGTTCGACAATATTTCCCGTTCGACCACCATAGAAAGCATCTCGAGGGTCAAGGGGTAGATTTCTAAGCAGGGGATGATTGGTGACAAAGTTGCAAAGTTCATCACAGCCGGAAAGTTCTCTGCGAAAATCACACTCCCATTTTTCAATAACCTCATACCCTAAGGATTTGATTTTATTGATTTTGGCAATGGTCGTGTCATAACGATGGTTCATAGTTTCGGAAGGACAGTTTTTAAGAGGAGTATCTCTCTGATCAATATAGCAACGGGGACAACCGTGATAGAAGCAACCTTGAAACTCGAAAACTTGTTTTGTTTCCGCCGAATAGCCATCAACTTTGAGATTACCGATATGGGCCTCTGAAGATCGGCAGGCCTGTTGGATTTTTATATTTCGTAGTTTCTCCTGCCAAAGTAACCACTGGGTGGCTATCACAGATTGATTATCACGATGTCTGTAGCCGCCCTTGGGAATGATGCCTATGGTGTTTGGTTTGAGAAAATTTCTACGAAAAACCTTATTGCACGTCGAAGCGATCGTTACTGCTTCTGTGAAAGGACACACATTAGTTTCAGACAGCATCAGCTGTCGAAATTTCAAACAGGCCTTGGTCAGAATATCTACATCAGAAATACAATAATCTATGATTTCTCGAGAGAAATCGAAAACATAGTTTTCATCGACTCTTTCAGCATGCCATTTTATGAGAGATGCGCGAGCATCTGAAGTGAGATTGTCAGGGGTGTAGAACTGTAGAGCTGGGATAGGGCCCTTGTAATTCTGATTCTCTATACGATTGAAAAGGTGAGGGAAATATCCCTTCTTCAATTCAGAGAATCCGAAAGATTTAGGCAGTTTTGCCAGGGCCATTGGGAAATAATTGAGAGAGTCCAAAAACTTGACATTACCAATAGTCATGGAAATTAACCCGCTACCTCTCATAATGAGATCAGGTTTCAGGGTGGTTTTGGTCAAAATATAATTAAGAATAAACTGAAAATCGAATGTTCCGCCGTTGTGAGCAATTACAATGACATTTTTGAATTTCTTCCTTATTGTCAATACATGATGAACAAAAGGAGATATGGGGTCGTTACACTTGAGAATTTGTAAACGAACCCCACATTTCGAGCAAATTTGCTGTGTAGTATCGATGCAAACGTCACAGCATTGACGAAAGACACACAGATTAGGCTCGTGAAGAAGAGCTCCATCCGGTTGTACACGCTCCTGACGAGTCTCTAGATCAAAAAAGATAAACAAGAGATCATCAGTCTTGGGTACTTTCGTGTCGGGCTGGATGAAACATAAATGATTAGCGGACTGATGCTTGTTGCAAATCTTGCAATAGATCTCTCCGCAGGTGTGGGCTCTATTGGTAGGGACAATTTTGAAACATTCCTCACAACGTTTAATCTCACTACAAACGCCGTTCTGGATATGGTTATCAAAACAGCCCTGTCCGCGGAAAGATCTTTTACAAGAGTCGCAGGAAACTTTTACACTATTTTTGGAACATGGTGGTGATGCCTGGCATGAAAAACAAGTACCACCACAGCGATGTGCTTCCCGATGATCATAGGGAACGTGACATTCCTCACAATAAAACTCACAGCAGAAGGCGGCTGTAAGTGAGGTTATGACGTTATAGTGGCCCTCATGATGGAGTAAATTCAGTGAGAGACCCTCATTCCCACCCTTGAAAATGATGTTACGGCCCTTGTTCCCATATCGATATACTGTTATTTTATATGACGAGAGATATTGCTGGAACTGTTGTAACTCTGGTATTCCGCATCCCTCCGTAGGTACGGTAACCCCAGCATCAGAAACTAACTGCAGAGCACGCTGATTCTGCAATTTTCTAATATTCCTACGTACATCATTATATTTCGGGTCTTTGTCTGCGAATGCCTGAGCTACAACAAGTGATCGAGGAAGACATAAATTATCTTTGTTATTGATTACTATAATTCCTCTCCGCTTGCTGCACTCTTCGTCAAAAGAGTTGTAGCAGCGCTCTCTCCCACCCTTGCCAGCAGGTAACCTACAAGAGGTTACGCTGAGACAAAAGGTCTCGGTGTTTAGGCCACAAGAGTTTGATTGGTAAATGGATGATATTTTTTCGAAAATATCATCCACCGATACCTCTGAAGCAGTTTTGAAAGCTATCCACCCTGGTCCCCTCGCGAAATCTTTAGAACAAAACGAGAAACCTACCTTATCGGTTGGATGCAGGCCCTCAGTGCCTTTTAAAACAATGTCGGTGACTGCATCCTTGATATAGGCCACCGGTTCCTTGCCTTGAGGTATAGGTTTTATATTGAACTCTAAAGTACGAGCCTGTACGCCGAAGCGATAATTTTTCTTGACCACATCTTTAACAATCAAGAATTTTTCCATGATAACGAGTATAACACTCAATTAAATCACACTATCGTTGAATGATAACAGACAAAGTGAGCACAACTATATACAGAAAAAACTGAAGGTATTGTCGATGAGATGTAACGATTGGAAATTTTAAAAATCAGCACTCAAATTCCAAAAATTCGAAATTAACGACAAATTCGAAATTTGGAAGAACTCAAATATTTTCAAAAACCAACACAATATTAGCAAAGCAGCGAGCTTTATGCAAACTGCGTTTGAAATTCGTCTGAGGACTCAATATTCTCAAAATAGATAATCAAATTATTTCTTACACGCACACACACAGAGAGAGCAACCGTTCACCACGAAGACTGAGTAGGAAATGAAGTTCGATTAGCACTGCCGTTAGGGTATTTGACACACCTAGGATGAGTCCCGGAGTGTAGGGGAGGGGGGGGGGGGGGTAGGATGATCAGCTCTAATCATGCTTGGACATGTCCACTTTGGAATAGAGGTGATGCAATAGCTTCGTCGTCGTGCTTCGACACGTGTCAAGGTCATTTTATGGTGAGTATCGACTATGCACCGATATGAAAAACGAAATTAACTCAAGATAAAAACTATTATGCTCTCTTCTATATATTATTATCAACATGTTTTCATTCCCCGTCATATGCACTCATCAAGAAATGATATATCGGAATATTATATAATTTTTTGTTTTCAGGTATCGCTCATTCCCACGAGTAAAGGGGGCCTAATCATAGAAAGACAACTGAATAGATGTTATAACTGTATGGGACATTTGTTTTGAGGCAGTTGAGGATTTGATTGAGCAGGTATGTGTACGCTTCTTATAAATCCTACATAAATAGCAATTATGTCGTCAACACCTCTCTCTGAACTGTCTAACCAGACATCTGTTCTCGTCGGAAAGATATGATTCAACTGTTATAAATCCATACCTTAGACTCACATATTATTACAACTCTTATTCTTATTACAAGAACAGAATAGCGGAAGGGCCTTGAGCGAAATTATTTCTCTGGAGGTGGCTATGAATGAATATGAAAACAATTCAACACCGCACAAAAGTTATATATTAGGAATCCTGTTACAGGTCCCAGGGTCTTGATTGACTTTAATTAATGTTAATTGATGACCGGGCAAAGTTCATCAGTCTAATTCATATCTTTGATGAAATTTTTTCTAAGTCCCGATATTCCTCCGAGTAGATATATATTGAGAGAATCGAGCGCTGTGATTGGTTGCCTGATGCCGTGATGCCGGTAATGATTCTCTCAATATATATCTACTCGGAGGAATATCGGGACTTAGAAAAAATTTCATCAAAGATATGAATTAGACTGATGAACTTTGCCCGGTCATCAATTAACATTAATTAAAGTCAATCAAGACCCTGGGACCTGTAACAGGATTCCTAATATATAACTTTTGTGCGGTGTTGAATTGTTTTCATATTCATTCATAGCCACCTCCAGAGAAATAATTTCGCTCAAGGCCCTTCCGCTATTCTGTTCTTGTAATAAGAATAAGAGTTGTAATAATATGTGAGTCTAAGGTATGGATTTATAACAGTTGAATCATATCTTTCCGACGAGAACAGATGTCTGGTTAGACAGTTCAGAGAGAGGTGTTGACGACATAATTGCTATTTATGTAGGATTTATAAGAAGCGTACACATACCTGCTCAATCAAATCCTCAACTGCCTCAAAACAAATGTCCCATACAGTTATAACATCTATTCAGTTGTCTTTCTATGATTAGGCCCCCTTTACTCGTGGGAATGAGCGATACCTGAAAACAAAAAATTATATAATATTCCGATATATCATTTCTTGATGAGTGCATATGACGGGGAATGAAAACATGTTGATAATAATATATAGAAGAGAGCATAATAGTTTTTATCTTGAGTTAATTTCGTTTTTCATATCGGTGCATAGTCGATACTCACCATAAAATGACCTTGACACGTGTCGAAGCACGACGACGAAGCTATTGCATCACCTCTATTCCAAAGTGGACATGTCCAAGCATGATTAGAGCTGATCATCCTACCCCCCCCCCCCCTCCCCTACACTCCGGGACTCATCCTAGGTGTGTCAAATACCCTAACGGCAGTGCTAATCGAACTTCATTTCCTACTCAGTCTTCGTGGTGAACGGTTGCTCTCTCTGTGTGTGTGCGTGTAAGAAATAATTTGATTATCTATTTTGAGAATATTGAGTCCTCAGACGAATTTCAAACGCAGTTTGCATAAAGCTCGCTGCTTTGCTAATATTGTGTTGGTTTTTGAAAATATTTGAGTTCTTCCAAATTTCGAATTTGTCGTTAATTTCGAATTTTTGGAATTTGAGTGCTGATTTTTAAAATTTCCAATCGTTACATCTCATCGACAATACCTTCAGTTTTTTCTGTATATAGTTGTGCTCACTTTGTCTGTTATCATTC